>OY728121.1:106273382-107551715 GCA_963277665.1 Viscum album
TTTTATGGATTTTGACCATGAAAATAATTTTATTATTAATAAAACCAAAGAAAGTGACAACATGTCACTCTCTTAAATATTATAAGTATAATAATTTTAATTTAGTGAAAAACATCATAACACATCGAACATGAATAGTCTACAGAAATCTAATACAATTATCTACATCATGATAATTTATTTAGAATTTTTAGGGATTAAATAAGTGTCATTAATGGTGATACATTAATGATGCAGAAATTATTTATTAAGTGAAAAATCTGTAATATTGTTTTTATTGAAATAATAATATCCATTAAAAAGCCCACAATCCTGACCAAAAATTATTGGTAGTGTATATATATACCATAATCATCCAATGAAATAATATATAACCGTTTGGAGTCTTATAAAAGTGATTATGACACTTATGTTATTTTATTTTAAATGATTCCAAAGTTGTCACCTTCATAATTTAATAAATATAACAATTTAAATATTGTGATTTTAAGATGATAAATTCGATTAAATGAACTATTGTGAAAGTTACTAGATTTATCTTAATCATAGGATTTTATTTTTAATTTTTATGCAACAAATAAGTATATTAAATAATTAAACAACAATGATGTAGTAATTATTTTATTAAGAGATAAACCAAATAAATGGTTTTAAAAATAATAAAATAAATAATATATGAAATATTTAATGTGCTCCACTAATTTTCTAGATACATATGTCCTTTTATGAATCTATTAATGCTTTTATTTTGAACATATCATCTTTATATATTTTATTTAAATTCATATAAAGGAATAGTTTCAAAATTGAAACTATTGTTATTTTATAAAAATAACATATTATAAATTTTTTTAAAAATCAAAAAAATATTTAAAAATTATAAATTTAAATATATATGATCTAAAATGTTATAAAGTATCCATAATGGACAATTCACAACATATAAGTAATTTGTTGTTATAATTTAAAATATAGAATGTTATTACCACAAATAAAATTAAATTGATTAAGTAAGGATAAATCAAGTTGATAATGTTTGAAATAATTTCCTAACATGTATAAATTTTATTGGTTAATGAGATTACAACCCTATATCATCTAGTATTTTAATATGTGTCATTTTTGGAGGTTTTTAAGTGGGGTTAGATTTATTATAAATTAATATTTTTACGATTTCCAAATGTGCCCCTCTCCTCCCTTATAAAAGGGAACCTCCTCCCTCCCTTCCTCACACAAATTTGAGCCTTCATCCTCGTCCGAACCCTGCCATATTCTCTTCTCCACTTCCCTATAAACATCCTAGAGGTCCGTTTCTTCTTCTAAGACAAATTTTAGTGCCCTCAGAGGAGGTCTCAAAGAGGCGCTTCAAAGAAGAGGTAATGTCCATTACAGATTCATTCAACATTATTTCTTCTTCTACTTCCTCTTCTTTAGTTGTTTAATTATGAAGTAATAACATCAGTATAACTCATATACTGATATGTTATTTTAATTATGAAAAAATCCTATTTCACCATCTATCCATTCTATGGAAAATCAAATCACTGCGTGTGCATACTTACGGAATATCGTCTCCACGCCGTGGTGTAATCTATTTTTCCAACACCACCTTACTTGGATGGGTATAATGGTGTAAAGAATAAATATACAAAGTTATTATAAAATCATAATTATTATGATATATTGTATCATCCTCTCCATTTCAATTCAATAATTATGGGAATGATATAATCGCTCGTGCGTACGTACGGACTACCGTCTCCATAACTCGATGAGATTCATTCTCCATGTAAACCATTTAAGAATGATTATAAAGTATATATAAGAAATAATAATGAAATACATGACATTATAAAACTACATTATTTTTGTATATATATATATATTTCATCTACTTAATTCCATTCAACTCAATAAGGAAACGAAAACATTGTTCATGCGTATGTACGGCCTACCGTATCTATGAACAGTGTATTTCATTCCATTTATAGATCTATTATATATATATGTATATTATGAATATATATTATATATAAATCATGTTTTATATTCTGGAATTAAGTAATCATGATCTAATTAATCATACGAATAATTACATGTCAAAACACGAACGACAAATGAAATGATTTTACCCAAAACGCTAATTTAACATGGAATTTACAAAAGAACGGGTAATATAAAGTCATAAGTGAAACATATATGACATCATAAAAATTAATATGATTATGTAATAAGTCAATGACAATATTTAAATCATTATACAGGAGGTTTGGATCCATACGAAGCATATCATACCTAAGGTAAGGGATAATTTATCAATCACATTTTTATCCGAGATTGTTTAATCGTAAGTATTTACTGGGGTTATCTTTATCATCCAAGCCCATGTTTTCTAAAAATGGTTTCATGTATGTTTAATTTCCTTTTTACCCATTTTTTACTTTTACTACATTGTATGTAAGGAATCGTTCTTTTTTTTACGTTACGAGGTATTTTTTGACTTTTCCAGCAAAAGTTCGAGAAGAATGTTTTTTTAACGTATACGGTATGAAAGGATTTTTATGGTTTTATAAAGCCTTATTTTCATGAAGCTTCCTTCAAAATATTTCATGAATATTTTCAACAAAAACCTTTTCTTCTAAAATTTCATGACACTTTGTGAAAAGAAAATGATTTTGAATAAAAAAGGATATTTCCCTCAAGAATTCATTTCAAGTGTTTTATCAAAACCATTTTCATCTAAGATGACATTATTTCACATGTTTATGTTTCAAGTATCATGTCTCTATGATTTACATGGTTTCAATTTTCTTATTATGAAATGATATCCATTTCTTTTTTATGGATTATGTGATGATGGGATGATGTTTATGAAACCCATTTTATTTATTGGGTTATTATGAATGATGTATGTTTATTTTGTGGAACAAGTAAGACTGACTTGATTATGAGATGGGTGGGACCTATATCTCCCTCCAATGCATTTCGTAATGATTTATATCTAATGAGATAGACATGGCTAGAATGGCATGTTAAACCTGTTCAGTAATACAGGACTGGAATGAGGAGTGAAATCGATTCAAAAAGGGACTTTTTCCACTAAGACGGTCTTGGCAGCAATGCCTTGGCTAATATGGAAATCATATCATGTGCTTAATGGATGCCACAATTACATGTTTTATTCGCATGTTATTTTATCATTCTTAATTTTTCTTTATGATCTATGCCTTATGTACTTCCATGTTTTATATCATTTCTAAATCATTTTATGTTTAAACATTATGATCTTGTTTTTAAGTTTGAATGTATATGGTATGTTTTATTTTATCCATTCTTACCCTTAATGAGCATTTTAGCTCACCCTTTTTATGTTTTCATTTCCGTAGGATATAAATAAAGTTTTTAGGTAAGAAAAAAGGGAAGATCATTATGGGAGATGGTGAAGATCTTTCACCACGATTAGAAGAGTGTGTTCCAAGTTTCCAAAGACACTAAACTATTACGGTCCTTGTGTGTATGTTTTTGTTATGTATTAAGTATTCCGCAAAAGTAATGTAATGTCCATGTACGTCAAGCTTCAAGTCTCTACAGTTTGTATTAGAGAAAAGGTTTAGTCAACCTTTGGAAACTAGGATGCAAAAACATTAGTGAGATCCCAAATGATATTTCTAAGGTATGTTTAGGGATGTCCCTAAGGATAAGTATACGTATAGGATATAGCCCTATAACTATGGTAACGATCATAGAATTTAACCTAAGATGTTAGATATTGAGGGTACTCCCCCTTTACTATGTTTTTTTCCCTAATATGATTTTTTCCTCTCACACTATTATTTTTGGGTTTTTGAAAAAGGCTAAAAATAGGAAGATTAGCGATAATGGAGGATATTATGGACAATGGAATGATATTCTTCATGAGAAAAAAAATGAAACAGGATTTCGAAGTCCAAACATCGTTATTATGCCTAATCATCAATCTCATAATATGATCAATAATCTAAACTTTAGTATGTTTCCCGACACAAATAATAAGAGAATGATGGAGTTTCATGATGATCATAGAGGAAAGAAAGTTCAATTTCCCCTATGCAAATCATGTGGGAAGAGGCATCAAGGAGAATGTTTCAAAGGAATTGGAAGATGCTCTGGGTGGGGAAAAGAAGGACACAAATCTAATAAGTGCAAAGGTAAAGGTTCAGTTAACTCCATGGATGAGGATAATTGTATTGCTACGACATCAATAATGGTTAGATGTTTTAAATGTGGAATGTACGAGCATTATGAAAACCAATGCCCTAAGGGAAAGTCTCATAAAGAGAATCAGCATGGTCGTATGGGTAGTATTTATGTTGATGATGATGAAGAGACTACAGATGATATGTGAGATAAAAGAATTGTTGATGCTCGGTCAATGGTTTAAGAAGGTAGTGGAATGATTACATGTTTATCAAGTGTAATTTTATATAAGTAATCTCATGGTACTGTGGAATAAAGAGACATCTAAGGATTTTTACACTGTTGTCTTTCCTTATGTTTTGAAAAGTGTATGTTGAATGGTACCGGTATCCATGAATGGTTATTCAGATATTATTGGAAAGTATATGATATGCGCATAATGAAGGGATACGAAGATAATGAGATGTTTGATTGTATTGATGAGCTCATGACTGATATATGTACTAAGTGATATCAGGGTTTGATTATATAGATTTTTTGGGATTTTGGTATGTGGAAAGAGTTACCTTTTGACATTATTCATGTTTTCACTAAGGTTCTATGGTAATTTATCTTTCAAGAGAATATATGACTAAGTTATTCATGTGTTTGGAATGCAACCAACAAGATATATCTTCTGATATATGTGGGATAAATGCTTGTATTCACATTCTTGGTAGATAACCTTTCTAGTAATTGTTTTCTTTATACTATGATCTTGGACCGATGTTTTTTAGATAAGCCTAATGATTGGAATGGATTATGTTGGACATAAGTTAGTATTGTTTATGTATATAACTTTTTTTTTCTTTATTATTGATTGGATGTTATAGTAATGTAGATTTAGAAAAAGGACAACCTATAGGACGGGCGACAGCCCATCGCGTCAGACAGGGCTGTGGAAATCAAACCCACAACCGAAGTGCGACATGCCTTTATCACCTACCACTGGCCTACAGGAAGTCCATGGTTAATAGAAACTAGTTTTATTTTATTAATCTGAATGATATATGAAGTATAAGTTCATTTTTGGAACCATATACGATTAAGCTAACCATAAGATGGACTTATAACTTTTGCTAAGATTTTGTTTGAAATAGATGGAATGACCCATCATTCTATCACATGATCTGCTAACACTTCACGAATAACAAATTCAACTTTATTTCTTTAAGATATGAAGTGGAAATTGTTCAAAGAACGAACAACAGTGAGATTGTACCAAAATCAAGCAAGTATTTCTTCTAATTCAAATTCTTCAAATTTTGGGAAATGATCTTGAAAACCAAAAATTTTGCCCTAGAGCCCTTATATCCATTGATTCATATGGTACCTTAGATCATCACAAATATATGGCTCTGTGATTGTTTTGTTTTTCATAGCCATGTTCTCTACCAATATCCATCAGAACATGACGGTTAGATTTCTCTTCCATATCCATATTTTCACCTATGTTATCCTATGTGGAAACCCAGTGATTAGTTAATTTGGGTAACCGTTACGTTTCATACATTAGTTTTTAAAACCTTGTTTTGGTATTCCTTTTTACGATGTTGGTTTCTATGAATAGTTAACGATTTATAACTCCGACGAATTTCGAGGGAGAAATTCATTTTAAGGGGGGTAGAATGTAACAACCCTAGATTTTATAAGATATATTCGTTTTAATTTCATTCATATCTTTTGTTTTACTCTACACCAAGATTATCTTTCCCTATACGCAACACCCTATTAGCTTGCAGTATACACAACACTATTCTTGGATCTGGTTCCACACAATTTCAAGTTCGCAACATTGAGTGTATATATATATATGTATATATATATATATTTTCAATGTATAAATGAAATATGGTTGTATTATGTTATGAAAAACAACAAAGGAGTCTTTCACTACATGAAACCCTGACTTGGCTTGCATTACACGCAATTGTGACCTTCCTCGATAGTGTGTGTTGTATGCAATACCGGGTTTCACTAAACAGTGATATATTGTTATTATATTATTATGGACTAGCCTTTATGAATAGTATTAAATAAAATTTTAATTTTATAACATTACTATTCATCTTACACATTTTCTAGAACATGTTATGAGAACAAAATAAATTATTCAGGTAAAATGAGTATTTTTAAAAAATTGCAGTTTTTCCGCCTTTTAATGGCGCACCCACATTAAACCTTGTTTTTGAAATATTTATAAGTTCAATTTTACAAAATTAACTTCTTCTTTTGAATGAGTACATAAAAATTTACATTGGATAAATTTTTGATATTTTTCTGATAACTTTCATATTTTAATGAATAGTAAAAACACGCTATATTTAAATTAAAAACAACTTTTTTCCTTGTAATAATTTATATAGTTAAATTAAAATATTTAATGGTTTTAAAGTATAAATAGAATATATTTTTACCATTTAATATAATGTATGTCATTAGCAATTATTTTACATTGAATTCGTTGGTTAAATCAGTTCAATCTTTTGCAATGTTTTAAACAAAAACCCGTTTTAATTCGACAACGGGATTAATTTTAATTTAATTTATGCAACTTATGTGTATTTAATTTGAAAAAATGGATTCAATATTTGTAATAATTAGGTACAAATAATGTTAGTAGGCTACTTTTTATTTTTTGGAATTATGAATAGTAACTACGGTAAATTTTATTTACCATAGTTAAAGGTAAATCTGGTAATTAAGGATAAATATAATATTATAAAATTACCCTAACACATGCCAAAATACTATTGGATGGATAAAAGTAGACCCATATCACCCAAGGGTCGGATTAGATTCATTTTATGGACTTTTGACCATGAAAATAATTTAATAATTATTAAAACCAAAGAAAGTGACAACATGTGACTCTCTTAAATCTTATAAGTATAATAATTTTAGATTAGTGATAAACATCATAAAACTTCGAACTTAAATAATCTCTATAAATCTAATAACATTATCTACATCATGATAATTTATTTACTATTTTTAGGGATTAAATATGTGTCATTAATGGTGATACATTAATGATGGAGAAATTATATATTAAGTGAAAAATCAGTAATATTGTTTTTATTGAAATAATAATACCCATTAAAAAGCACACAAACCTGACCAAAAATTATTGGTAGTGTATATCTATACCATAACCATCGAATGACCTAATATATAACCGTTTTTAGTCTTATAAAAGAGATTATGACACTTATATTATATTATTTTAAATGATGCAAAATTTGTCACAAACATAATTTAATAAATATAAAAATATAAATATTGTGATTTTAAGATGATAAATTCGATTAAAAGTTCTATTTTGAAAGGTAATAGATTTATATTCATCATAATAGTTTATTTTTAATTTTTATGCAAAAAATAAGTATATTAAATAATTATAAAAAAATGACGTAGTAATTATTTATTAAGATATAAACCAAATAAATGGATTTAAAAATAATAAATTAAATATTATATGAACTATTTAATGTGCTCCAATAATTTTCTACATATATATGACCTTTTATTAATCTATTAAAGCTTTTATTTTGAACATATCATCTGTATATATTTTATTTAAATACACATAAATGAATAGTGTGAACATTGACATTATTTTTATTTTATAAAAATAACATATTATAAAATTGTTTAAAAATAACAAAAATATTTAAAAATTATAAATTTAACTTTATATGGTCTAAAATGTTATAAAGTATCCAATTATGGACAATTCACAACAAATAAGTAATTTTTTTTTATAATTTAAAATTTAGAATGTTATTACCACAAATAAAATCAAATTGATTGAGTAAGGATAAATCAAGTTGATAATTTTTAAAATAATTTCCTAACATGTATAAATTTTATTGGTTGATGAGGTTACAACCCTATCTCATTTAATATTCAAATATGAGTCATTTTTGGAGGTTTTTAAGTGGGGTTATTTTTGTTATAAATTAATATTTTTAAGATTTCCAAAGGTGCCCCTCTCCTCCCTTATAAAAGGGAACCTCCTCCCTCCCTTCCTCACACAAATTTGAGCCTTAAGGCTTGGAAGAACCCTGTAAAATTCTCTTATAAACTTCCCTAGAACCATCCTATAGTTCCTGGTCTTCTTCAAAGACCAATGATAGTGCCCTAAGAGGAGGTCTCAAAGAGGCTCTTCAAAGAAGAGGTAATGTCCGTTACAGATTCTTTCAACTTTATTTCTTCTTCTACTTCTTATTATTTAGTTTTTTCATTATGAAGTAATAACATCAGTATCAATCATATACTGATATGTTATTATAAGTATGATACAACCCTATTTCACCATCTCTCCATCATACGGAAAATGAAATCACCGCGCGTGCGTACGTACAGAATACCGTCTCCACGCCGTGGTGTAATCTGTTTTTCCAACACAACCTTACTTGGATGGGTATAATGGTGTAAAGAATTACTATAAATAGTTATTATAACATAATAATTATTATTATATATTGTATCATCCTCTCCAACTCAATTCAATAATTATGGGAACAATATCATCGCTCATGCGTACGTACGGACTACCGTCTCTACGACGCGATGAGATTCATTCTCCATGTTAACCATTTAAGAATGATTATAAAGTATATATAAGAAATAATAATGAAATATGTGACATTATAAAGATACTGGATTTATGTATATATATATGTATGTCATCTACTTAATTCCATTCAACTCAATAAGGAAACGAAAACAGCGTTCATGCGTACGTACGACCTACCGCCTCCATGAATGATGTATTTCATTCCATTTAATGATATATTATATACAAGTATATTCTGAATATATATTATATATAAATAATGTTTTATATTATGGAATTAATTAATCATTATCTAATTAATCATATGAATAATTACAAGTCAAAACACAAATGACAAATGAAATGATTTTACACAAAACGCTACTTTAACATGGAATTTACAGAAGAACGATTAATATAAAGTCATAAGTGAAACATATATGATATCATAACAATGAATATGATTATTTAATAAGTCAATGACATTATTTAAATCATTATACAGGAGGTTCAGATCCATACGAAGCATTACAGACCTATGGTAAGGGATAATTTATCAATCTAATTTTTATCCGAGATTGTTTATTCGTAAGTATTTACTGGGGTTATCTTTATCATCCATGATCATGTGTTTCTAAAAATGGTTTCATGTATGTTTAATGTCCTTTTTACCCATTTTTTACTTTTACTACATTGTATGTAAGGAATCATTCTTTTTTTTACATTACGAGGTACTTTTTGAATTTTCCGGCAAAAGTACGAGAAGAATGTTTTTTTAACTTTTACGGCATGAAAGGATTTTTATGGTTTTATAAAGCCTTATTTTCATGAATCGTCCTTCAAAAGATTTCATGACTATTTTCATCAAAAAAAATTTCTTCTAAAATTTAATGACATTTTGTGAAAATAAAATGATTTTTCAGAAAAAAAGATATTTTCCTCAAGAATTCATTTCAAGTGTTTTATCAAAACCATTTTCATCTAAGATGAAATTATTTAACATTTTTATGTTTCAAGAATCATGTTTCTATGATTTAAATGGTTTCACTTTTCTTATTATGAAATGATATCCATTTCTTTTATATGGATTATGTGATGATGGGATGATGTTTATGAAACCCATTTTATTTATTTGGTTATTATGAATGATGTATGTTTATTTTGTGTCACAAGTAAGAATGATTTCATTACAAGATTGGTGGGACCTATATCTACCTCCAATGAATTGGGTAAAGATTTATATCTCATGAGATAGACATGGCTGGAATGGAAATTTAAACCAGTTCAGTCATACAGTACTGGAACGAGGAGTGAACTCGATTCAGAAAGGGAATTTGTCCACTAAGATGGTTTTTGAAGCAATGCCTTGGCTAATATGGAAATCATATAATGTGCTTAATGGATTCCACAATTACATGTTTTATTCCCAAGCTATTTTATCATTCTTAATGTTTCTTTATGATCTATGCCTTACATACTCCCATGTTTTATGTCACTTCTCACGCTTTTGATGTTTAAACATTATGTTCATGTTTTTAAGTTCGAATGTATATGGTATGTTTTATTTTATCCATGCTTACCCTTACTGATCATTTTACCTCCCCCTTTTTATGTTTTCTTTTCCCCAGGATATAATGAAAGGTTTTAGGTAAGAAAAAAAAGGGAAGATCTTTATGGGAGATGTTGAAGATCTTTCCCTACGATTAGAAGATTGTGTTCCAAGTTTCCAAAGACACTAAACTATTACGGTCCTTGTGTGTCTGTTTTTGTTATGTATTAAGTATTCTGAAAAAGTAATGTAATGTCCATGTACGTCAAGATTCGGGTCTCTACACCGGTGGTCCCGGCCTACTGAGATTTATCTCACACACCCTACTCAGACCGCCATTGCACTATGGTAGCTGAGTAGATTCAATTTGGTTGCAAGATTGTGTTTTTTGAATTTACGTGGGAGATAGTAGTTGAGGACCGAGATGAAGCTCGGGATGCTCGAGGAGACTAACCTCATTGCATTGAGTCAATTTTTATTTATAACTGTATTATAATGTAAATCATGTAATTTTTTTCACTATTTCAACTTTGTATCGTCAGCATGTCGTGCATGAATCTGATGTATATTTGGTGTTAGCCATTTCTTTTTTAAATGATTTATAAAATCTACCTTACAATGGTTTATTATTTTTTATTATGCTTCTTCCATTCATTTTCAATGTTTTTTATTTACTTTTATATACAGCTATGCAACTCTAATAAGAGGGTATAGTCTCCCTACTGACTATCCTTAGACCCTCGATGCTAGTCAGTAGCCTCTGGAGTACAGGGAGACGTGCTTGAGGTCATGTGGTGACCGGACCTGCCACCGATTCAGGGGTGATCCGGTTCAAGATGTTACAATGTTATGTCAATGGGTTACTTTTTTTGTCTTATATTTTTGGGGATGGTAGATAGGAGACAAGAAAAGTTTCAGCACTTGGTTTAATAGTCATCCATGATACTGACCACCTCATGTAAGGGAAATGAACAAGTGTCCCGGGATGGGCATTGATGTTTGAACTATTTTTGGTTTCCTTTGATATGATTTCACCTTGACTGACTGGTGTATTTTTTTTTGTTTATTGATTTTGATAATTTTGAAAATAATTTTCTTGGCCCGATTTTTCAGGGATGTTCATACATGCATCATCTTAGACCCTTAGATATTCACATGTCATGCATATAACATGCCATGTTGTTGCATTAATAGGATTCATACTAATTTGGATTGCGTTCCTTGGGTGTAATTTTATGTTTTGATCTGATTTAGCATGCCTCGATAGATATCATGTTGCTTGATAGATTAAACATACATGAGTGATTATATTCCATAATACCTCATTTATTAGCATGTTTTTTTGTTGTTATAGGATTCTGTGTTATAACATGATGTTGTGTTACTATTTATGTTAACATTCTAGATATGATTTGTGGTGTGAAAATGTTAAAATGTTAAATGAATGTTGATTGTGATAAATGGGATCCAAATGCCATCAGTAAGGTTTGTCGGAACCTTATATATTCGTAGATGGACACCCAGGTGTTTGAACCTTCTATAACCATAGTATGATTTAAAATGGATATCAATGTAAAACTGCTAGTTTTTTTTATTTAAATGAACTACTATTGGGTTGCTTTTTAAAGAACACGGATTGAAAAAAAAGGGACCCTTGAAGGTCACCTTCTTGGTAAAAAGGAATTTAGAAGATAAATTGACTAATAAAATTTGAATAACAGTAAATGTTAAATGATTAAATAGGATGTTTGTGATAACATTCCTTTTTTCCATAGGGAGTTGTTATGAAAACCAAGTGACTTCTTGTATAGATGTACTTGTGTGTATGTTGCAATTTATACAAATGATAAATGGTTTAAATGACTTAATTGGAATTCCAAATAATAAAACCGGGGTTTTGAAAATTGTGGTTTTAGTTTTGTATGAGCAATAGCGAGGGTCAATGTTTATGTTTTGTAAGGGGATAACACATGGTAGATAGTACCCTTAGAATGTACTAGGCCATTAAAGTATATTCATCCTACTTCGTGGGAGGTCATCATGGTTCTCATGTGTTATGGAACACTGATATGTTTATGTTATGTATTTTATGATCAATATTTGACGTGTTGATCATGGTTTAAGGAATGTCACATGAATGCATTAATGTGTTATAAAAACATGCACTGGTGAGCATTTGATCTTTTCTTGGGATTTCATAGAAAATCTTAAGTTTGCTACTATTTCTTTGTTTTCAATAAATGTGTAGGCATGTGATGTCGAGATTTTAGAATATAGTTTTCAGGTAATATTTTGACAAATCTTCTTAAAAACCATGGTTTTTCTCTTAGTTCACTCTTCTAAATACAACGATCATTTCCCATATATTGACCTCATCATGGATACACTAAGATAACATTGTTCTTACACCATGATATAGTTTAAATGTCGTTGGTTTGATGAGTGATTATTAACTAGGTAGTACGCGCGATTCGTGGTTTCTTTAGGCTACTCCTTTATTCTTGTTCTGGAATGATTGTTTTTTATATAGCCATGTGATTCCATGACATGTAAATTTCACAAGATATTGGGTACGATCATTTTTATATATACAGATGGTTTTGGAAAAGTTTTAATGGCATGTCATCAGATAAAGGGTGATTGTGGGTTTAGTTCCTCGACGTCCTTCAAGGGAATCATGCACAACCTGTTCTGTTGATTCATATAGATTCAACCGTTTTCATTGACAAGGTCCCTCTAATGGACAAAAATATATGATCTGTTTCGATGTTTAAACTATAAGGTGAGCATTGGATCTAGATTTAAAAGCTTATCCATTACTCTTGTGAACTGTTTAAGGTGCGTTTGGCATTGGGAACACAACTCATCAAATCTAACAAGATTAAATGACCTTGAAATGTTGGTTTATTTAGTATCATTTCTCATTGGCTTCTTGGGGTCAATACGTTTTAAGGTTAGTATATTGTAAAGTCCCGTGTTTTTTAAATGGGTTAAAATATTTTTTTTTGAATTTTTTCCTGGTTATCAACAAGTCATTTTTTTGAAACCGAGCTTCGGAATTTTATTATGAGTTTTGGAACACTTTAAGGTGTCATTTTGGGACTTGCATGATTACCTGATAATTTTTGAAAATGTCCTATTGAGTCTCGGGAACAATGATTTTCAGAAAATCCCGCTTTAATGGATTTGCACGGGTATCACACAGTTGCGGTCCAACCCATGCTGTTTACTCTATTTAATAAACTATTTAATTTATTTAAATAAGACTATATGAGATTTTTTCATTAATTAAAATAAATTTTTATTAATAATAATAATGAAGTTATTATTATTGTTGTTGTTGTTGTTTAATTAAATTAATTTTAAAAGAAATAATTAAATGACAGTTGAAGAAATAAATGTGGATTATGGGTTTATCGAAGTACCGTTTTAATTAAATGAAGTGTTTAATAATTATTAAAGGACCATTAATTATTAAATGTATTAATGTGATAATAATAATAATGTTATTATTATTATTGTGTCATAATGTATTTTTATGATTTGATATTTTAATTGCATGTTAAATGAGTGTACTATTTATGATAATTTACTGTGGATTTTGAGCTTCTGTAAGAAACATTTAATAAAATGATGAGTTTTAAATTTAATGAAGCATTGTTATTAAAGAGTGGTGTTTATTTTATGAAAATTTTGAATAATAATAATAATATGATTACTAATATTTTAGTTTTATGAATGTAATTATAATTATTATTATGGAAATAAAATTTGGGGTTGGGGGTTGGATTTTTTATCATATTAATACTATTGTAATAAATTAGGAGATTCATAATTAATTATTGAATGTTTATAAAGAGAATTATTAATAATTAAGCATTATTAAAAAAATTTGGTGTAACATCTATGTTAAAATATTTTAATTTTATGTTTCATGATGTGTCATAGTTTTTTGAAATTAATGAGGCTTTTGGGTATCTCAATGAAACTTCTAATTAAATAAGGAGTTTCTTAATTAATGAAGAAGTGTGTTTATTTAATAAAAGGTGTTGGTTTTTATCTAAGGTTGAATAATAATAATAATAATTTGATTATTGTTATTTTGGATTTATGAGTGGTTGTTATTAATAATAATAATAATAATGGATTTATTTTATGTTTCATTTAATTAAATTAAATGTCAATAAGATTGTAATTAATTACTACAATGCGGAGGTTTTTATTTTATTAATTAGTTATGAGATAATTAATAAAATAATGATGAGATAATGTTTTTAAAGTTAATTATATTGTGTTGAGAGAATTTAATTAAAAAAATAAGTGGGAAAAATATTTAACAAAATTTTGTAAATGAATTTAATTAAATAATATTTATATGAAAATTTTGGTGTTATCTAAGAAGGGTAATTTTAAATAGTAATAGTAAATATAGAATTAATTTGGAGTTGGGTTTAATTTAATTAAAACATTTTAAATATTGATATTGGGTTGTGCGCGGTTTATCAAATGGTGTGGGTCAGTTGTGCAGTTACCAGATTTTTAAAATGATTTAATTTTATTTTATTTTATAAAAAATAAATATCCAATAATAATAATAAAAATATTATTATTATTTTATAAATTTTATTGGATGATTAATTGGGGTTTTCAGAATTAAGTGTGAATCATTTAATTAAAGGATAGCAAATGAAGTATCAATATATTGAATGAGAATAATAAATGGTATTATTATTATATTAATAATATTATTTTATCTTTGGTGTAATTAGAGATTTGGGGATAGAACATGAGGGTGGATAACCATCGTATGGGAGGAACAACAAAATCACACCACAACCCTCCTTTAGGCACACTACACCCCCCTTTCCAACTCCCGTTCGCTTGATCGATTCCTCCTTGTGTCTTATCGAATCTTATCTGTCTCGGTGAGGTGAGTTCATTTGAATTTGTTTTGTGATTCTCATCAGCCATTTGGCTCCTCCCTCTCCCTATTTTCTATCCTAAAATCGTATGGTTCAGGTTTTTTTGGGTTTCTGTGTTTCTTCGATTCTAGGGATGTGCATGGGGTTCCTGTAGACCATTTAGTCCAAATTCCGAAATCACCTACCTAAGGCGAGTTTGATGAGTTTGTTTTCGTTTTTCCATCATGTTTTGGGAAAGGTTATATAACCGTGGTATCGTTTCACCTCATTCAATTAATAGTTTGATAATTTATATGAGTCTATGGTACCTATTTAGAGGTTTCTTGGTCATTACTGCTTTCATTTTGAGTACATGTTTTAATATTTTAAATTTTATTAATATTGTTACAGGGCACCAGCGTGAAAACACACACAAAAACACACACACACACTAGTATATATATATATATGAGTGTGTGTTTGTGTTTGTGTGTGTGTATATGTAAGATATAAATATATAAGGTGTGCACGCGTGTGATTTCAGACCAATTGTAAAATGGTTTCCACCATGTATATTAAAGTGCATCATATTAAAAATGTTGCCACCCAGTGTTAGGGTCCCAAATCCTTAACAATTTATTTATGAATTATATATTCTTTAAATTAATCGTGAATGTGATTTTCATTGATTATGATATATCGATGCATTACACTTTTTATTTTATTAAATGATGCCGCCCACATGAGATAAATGAGGACATGACAATGTGTTCATTTATGCATGTTTTTCTAATTTCCTTAATGTGATATGATTGATCGATTAAATTATTTGGATGGTCAGAATGGGTAATTGGTTAATTAATTGTAGAATTAATGATCAATTCCTGAGTTGTAATAAAATTGTCTCCTTTACTTATTATGGATAATATTGAATATTTGACGAGTTAGGAATATAAATTAGAAACTGTTATTAATTAATTGATGGATTAATTATTACTTTTTAAATGGTAAAATTTTAATTAAATGATTATTGGTTAAATATATAATTAATTAATTAATTAATTTTTGACTTAATTAATTTGAATTCATTAAATTAAGATATTTATTTGATTGTTTGTTACAACTGTTGGCCAAGGATACCTTTTGTTGCGTATTAGTTTTTCAGGCCTTAAGTTGTCTTGGATGGATTTTTTTAAATATATGATATGTTGTGTGAGATGGTTGATAAAGAACATGGCTTAGTTCAGTGTGTTTTGAAATTATTATGATGTGCATGTAAATTATTATTATCCTAGAGAAATCACGGTTTGAGTGGAAAAGTTCAGACTTTCTAAAGAATTTGGATAATTAAATGTTAATTTAATTATTTAGATGCCTTCCTAAGAATAATTAATTTTTAATTAATTATTATGTTGTTGGATGTTGAATTGTTAAATAATTGTTTTCTTATTTGATAAGAAATTTATTTTGTTAGTTAGTTGTTTAATAAATTAACGGATTGGATTAATTAATTTCTGAATTAATTAATTGATGGTTTTGGGGTGTTAGACATGGATTTATATACCAATTATATATATATATATATATATATATATATATATATATAATTATGTTAGTATTATAGATAAATGGGTCTTTAGACAAGGGCTGATGCTCCAAAAACTCCTAGGGTGCTAGACATGGAGTTCTACACACAGTTTGCATGAAAATGTTCTTTTATGGGATAGCGACTGATGCTCCAAATACCCATGGGTAGTGATACAAGGACTGATGCACCAAAAACCCATGAGGGTGCTAGACATGATGTACTACACCCATTAATTGACATTTGACTACGGGATAAATTTCTCATACATAAAAGGAATTAATGGTTAATGAAAACTATTGTGACATAATAATTAGTGAATTGAATATGAGAAAGGGTTCAGAAATTTTAATGAATTTGGTGAATCACTTTTAGTTGATGGACCTAGAAGAAAATAACAATTTTAGTGGACGGGCATAGACATGGTATGTTAATGATTAAATTGAATTTCTTATAATGTATTATCCATGTTAAAGAATGAGATTGGATTCGATCATTACTTTTATTAAATGGATGGTCTTTAGAGAATTCAATGGTGAGTGAATTATATAGGGGATGTCGGGCATATGTTGAATATCAAGACATTTATAATGTAATGATATGTGAATAACTGAAAAATGAAAATTATTATATATTAAATGTTGAGTATTCTTGAAAATGTATAATTCAAGTTCAGACACATGAAGAGGGAAAAAGTAGGTACTTGGGTATATATTTACATTATATTGTTTACTTTTTTATGCATGCCTTCACATGGTTTAATTTATTAATTAAATGTCTGAATTTGGGGTAGACCCCAGTGGTCCCGGGCTACTGAGATTTATATCTCACACCCTACTTTGGCCACTTTTTCACTGGGTTACCCGAGTAGATTATATTTGGTTGTAGTATAGTGTTGTTTTCATTTACTTGGGAGATAGGATAAGAGGACCGAGAAGAATCTCGAGATGCTCGAGCAGACCCCCCATTGGGCTTTGAGTCAAATTCTATTTATTTATATATTTGAATGTAAAGCATGTTGTTTTGTTCAGTATTTCCAATTTTCTATCATTAACATGTCATGCATTCATCTACTGTATAATTGGAATTCACCATATGTTTTGTATAATATTTATAAAATCTATCTTCCGTTGCGTTATTATTTATTAGACTACTACCTCTATTTATTTCCATTTTTTTATTTACTCTAATATACCAATATACGACTTTTATATGAGGGTATGGTCTCCCCAATGTCTATCCATAGACCCTCACTTCTAGTCAGTAGCCTCTAGAGTAAGGGGATACACGCTTGAGGTCATCTGGTGACCAGTCTGACCACCGGTTCAGGGGTTAGTTGGGTCGGGACATTACAAAGTGGTATTAGATGGTTTCTTTTCCTTTGTCTTTCTGTCTTAGGGTTGGTAGGCAAGAGACTATGAATGTGTCGGTTCTTAGGTTAATAGCTATGCATGGGACTGATCACCTAATGTATGGGAAATAACCAAGTGGCCAGGGATGAGAATTGATGTTTGTTCTATTAGAGGTTACATTTGATATGATTTCACCCTGAGCGACTGGTGCATTTTATTCTATTTATTGATTTTGGTAAATTTGAAAAATAATTTTCCTAGCCCTATATTGCAATGAACATTCATAAAAACGTCATATTAGGCACTTTTATATTCACATGTCATGCTTATAATATTCCATGTTGTTGCATTATTAAGATGCCTACTAATTTGGATTGTGTTCCTTCAGTGCAATTCCATGTTTTGATCAGCATTAGCATGCCTCTGTAAATAGCATGTTGCAGTGATAGGTTTAACATACTTGAGTGATTATATTCCATAGAGCCTCAGTTAGTAGCATGTTTTCTTGTTGTTCCAAGCCTCTGTGTTATAACATAATGTTGTCTTACTACTTATGATAACATGTTAGATATGTTTTGTTGTGTGAATGGGTTGTTAATGTTAAAATGGTAAATGAATGTTGATGGTGATAATTGGAAAACAACTGCAATTGGTATGGTGTGTTGGAGCCTATATATTTTTATATGGACACCCACGTGTTTGAACATTAGATAATAGTAGTATGTTTGAAAATGGATATAAATGTAAAATTGTAGAGTTTTGATTGAAACTAACTGCTGTTGGGTTTCTTTTTGAAGAACCTAGATTGAAAAAAATGGGGCCCTCGAAGGTCGCCTTCTTGGTAAAATGGAATTTAGATGCTAAATTGCCAGTTTAAATTTTAATAACACTGATTGTTAAATGATGAAAGTGGATGTATGTGATATTATGCCTTTTTCGTAGGGAGTGGTTTTCAAAACCATGTGACAAGTTGTATAATGCAATTGTGTGTATGTTGAAATTTAATCAGATGTTAAATGGTTTAAATAAAATAATTATAATTCATAAAAATAAAAATGGGATTTTGAACCTTTTGATTTCAGTTTTTCATGACTAGGAGAGAGGGTCAACGTTTATGTTTCATAAGGGGATAACCCATGGTAGGTAGTACCCTTAGAATGTTCTAGGCCACTAATGTATGTTTTTCCCACTACTCAGGAGGACTTCACGGTTCTCAAGTGTTATGGGACACAAATAGGTTTATGCTATGACATTTATGATAAATGTTTTACGTGGTGTTCATGGTTCGAGGAATGTCACATACATGCATTAATGCATTCTAAAAACACACACTAGTGAGCGGTTGATCGTTTCATGAGATGTAATGGAAAATCCTAAGTAGGGTACTATCTCTGTGTTTTCCAGAAACGTGTCAGCAGGTGAAGTTGAGATTTTAGAATAGTGATGTCTGGTAATAGTTTGAATTATCTTCTTAATGTCCATGGTTCTTCTCTTAGGGCTATATTCTAAATATGACAAGAATTTCCCATATATTGACATCGTCATGGAGACACTAAGATTGCATTGGTCTTACGCCATGCTATAATGAAAATGTTGATGTTTTGATGAGTGGTTTTTATCTAGGTATTGTGTGTGATGCATGGTTTCATTGGGATACTACATTATTCATGTTGGTGAATGGCTGTATTTTATAAAGAGCCATGTGATGGCTTAACATTGAGATTTCACCAGAGATCAGGTAAGTACTTGTTATACATGTAGATGGTTTTGGAATAGTTTTAATGGGATGTCATCGGATAACAGGTGAATTTGGGTTTTAGTTCAATGATGTCTTTCAAGGGAATCATGGATGAACTGTTATATTTATTTATTGAGATTCAACCATATTCGTGGATGAGGTCCCTCTAATGGCCTAAAATATGAGATTTTTTTGATGTCGAAACATTATTGTGAGCATTCGCTCTGGTTTTAAAGGCTTATATATTAGGCTTGTTAAACTTTTAAGGTTTTTTTTTGCATTGGGACCACAACTCATCACATCTAACAAGATTAAATGGTCTTGGATGGTTCGTTATTTTATTAGTGGTTATTGATGACTTCTTGGGGACATGATGATTTTAAGGTAGGTATATTATAAAGCCTTGTGTCTTTTAACTGGGTTAAAATACGGAAGTATTTGATTTTTTTTCTGTTTATCAACTAGTTGTTTTTTAAAACAATTATAGGGAATTTAATTCCGAGTGTTGGAACACATAAAGGTTTCATTTTTAGACTTGTGTAATGACCTGATAATTTTCGCAGGTGTCCTGATGAGTCTCAGGAACACCGATTTTCCAAAAGTCCACTGTAATGAATCTGCATAGGTAGCACACGGTTATGGTCTAACCTGTGTTGTTTACCTTGTTTAATAAATTATATAATTTAAATAAATAAGTTTACTTGAGTGTTTGTGATTAATTAAAAGAAATATTTAATAGTATTAATAATGATGTTATTATTATTATTATTATGGTTGTTTAATTACATGATTGTTAAAAAATTAATTAAATGATGGTTGAATAAATTAATGTGAATTATTAGTTTATTGAAGAACCATTTTAATTAAATGAATAGTTTAAGAATTTTTAAATGACATTTTATTACTAAATGGAGGAATTTTCTAATAATAATAATGTTATTATTATTATTATTATTAGGATTTCTTAAATTATTTTTATGCTTTGATATTTTAATATCATGTAAATAGAGTGTCTCATTTATGAGAATTTAATATGGATTTTGAGCTTCTCAAAGAAACATTTAATAATATGAGGATTTTTAGATTTAATGAATCAGAGTTATTAAATAGGTGTGCTGGATTTGTCAAAAGATTGAAAAATAATAACAATAAGATTATTTTTTTTATAAATCTATTAATTATTATTATTATGGAAATGAAATTAGGGGCCACGGGTTGATGTTTTTATCATATTAACGATATTGTAATAAATTGGGAGTTTCATAATTAATTATGGTATTTTAATTAAGAGAACAATGAATGAAGATGCGTTTTAAATTAAATGGGGTGTAACAATTATTATAAAAGATTTAAATTGGATGTTCAATGAGGTGTAATAGTTGTCTGAAATTAATGGGTCTTTTCGATTTCCCAAATGAACTTCTAATTAAAAAAAGAGTTTTGTAATTAATAAAGAAGTTTTTTTATTTAATAAAAGGTGTTGGGGTTTATGTAATGTTGAATAATTATAATAATAAAAATGCAAATATTATTAATATGGTTTTATGAGTGGTTGTTTTTATTAATAATAATAATAATAATAATGTATTTTTTGGAGTTTCATTTAATTAAATTAACGGTTAATAAAAATTTAATTAATCTCTTCAAAGAAAAGGATATTGTTTAATTGATTTTTATTGAGATAATTAATTAATTAATGAATAGTTGGAGTTTTTACATTTAATAAAAAAACATTTGAGATAATTTAATTAAAAACATGAAGTGGGAAAAATATGTAACTAAATTTTGTTAATGAATTTAATTAGAAAATGTGTAAATGTGGAGTTGGCAGTTATCAATGAAGTGTTTTTAAATTGTAAAATTAAATAAAGAATATCTCTGGAGTTGGGTTTAATTTAATTAATAAATATTAAAAATAGATATCGGGTTGTGCACGATAAGTCAAATGGTGCGGGTCAGCTGTGCGGTTACCCGGTTTTAAAAATGATTTACTTTTATTTTATTTTAATGAAAAGAAAAATTTAATAGTAATAACAATAAGGATATTATTATTGTTATTGTATTATTATTAGGTGTTTCAAAACTAATAGTGAATCATTTATTTAATGTACAGTCAATGATGTAACATTATACTAAATGAGAATAATAAATGTTATTATTATTATATTATGACTATCAGGTTAGCTTGGGTGTATTTGATAAATGGGGTAGATAACATGAGGGTGGTGCACCACCATACATGAGGAACAAAAAAATCACACCATGCCCCTCATTTGAGGCATGCTACACCCCCCTCATTGGCTCCTCTTCATGCAATCAAATCCTCCTAGTGTCTTCTCAAATATTTTCTGTCTTAGTGAGGCGAGTACGTCTGCATTTGTTTTGTGATTCGCATCTGTTGTTTAACTCCTCCCTCAATTTTTTTTCTTGGAAAAAATCATATGGTTTGGGTTATATGGTGTTTCGTTGTTTTTTCAATTCTACAGATGTTCAAGGGTCTCCTCTAGAACCTTTGGTCCATATTACAGCATTTGCCGACAAAGGCAGGGCAGATGAGTTCATTTTCTTTTTTTAGCCATATTTCAGGTAAGGTTATTTTATTGTGGTATTTATTCACTCCATTTAATTAAGGTTTTGATATTATATATTAGTCCTCAGTACGTAGTTATAGGTGCGTTCGTCCTTACTACTTTGATTATGAGTACCTATTTAAAAAATTTGAATTTTATTTATATTTTTGCGGGGAACACACATGAATACAAACACACACAAATATAAATATATATATATATATATATCAATGTGTGTTTTTGTGTGTATGTATGATAAATATATATATATATATATATATTTAATGTGTGCGTGCATGCGAATATAGACCAGTTGTAAAATGGTTTCCACTAATTATATTAAATCCCTTTCGATTAAAAATGGTTCCACCATGAGGTGGGGTCCCAAATCCTTACCACTTTCTTTATGCATTATAGATTCGTTAAATAAATTGAGAATGCGAGTTTCCTTTATTATTATATATCGATGCATGACACTTTTTATGTTATTAAATTATGCCTCCCACATGAGATAAATGAGGACCTGAACATGTGTTTATTTTAAGCATGTTTTTTTAATTTGGTTAAAGAGATATTATTAAGCAGTTAAATGATTTTGATGGTTAGAATGGGTAGCAGGTTAAATAATTGTAGATTTATATATCATGTGATGACTTAGAATAAAATTGTTTCATTTACTGATTATTGAGAATATTTAATATTTGAAGTTTTCAGAATATATATTGGAAACTAGTAATAATTAATTAGTGGATTAATTATTAGGATATAAATAGTTAAAGGTTAATTAATCGATTTTTTAGTTATACAGATAATTAATTTGATAATTAATTGTTGAATTAATTAATTTTCATGCATAAAAATTAAATTTTGAATTGATTGTTTGTTACGACTGTTGGACAAGGGTACCTTTTGATACGTATTTGTTTTCCATGCCATAATTTTTCTATGATGGATTTGTTTAAAAATATTATATGCTATGTGAGATGGTTAACAAATATATTGGATTTGTATAGCATGTTTTAGAATGATAATGACGTGCATTAAAATTGTTAATTTCCTAGAAGAATCATTATTTGGGTGTATGAGATCAGACTTGTTAAAGAATTTAGATAAATAATTTTTGATTTAATTATTTTATTGGGTTGATAAGAATAATTAATTGTTAGTTAATTAATAACTAATTAGATATTGAATGGTTAATTAATTCTTTAAATATTTGATGAGTGATTTCTGTTGTTAGTTAGTTGTTGAATTAATTAACGGATTGGATTAATTAATTTATGAAACAATTAATCGTTGTTGTTTGGTGTTAGACATGGCTTTCTACACAAATTATTGATATATTTGTATGATTGATAAATGGTTAGTGAGACATGGACAGATGCTCAAAATATTCATGGGGTGCTAGACATGGTGTTCTACATCGAGTTTACATACAAATCTACATATATGGGATATGGATTGATGGTCCAAATACCCATGGGTTGTGAGACAAGCACTGACGCTCCAAATAATCACGGGGGGTCCAGACTTGATGTTCAACACCCATTAATTGACATTAGACAATGGGTCCAATTAGTCATAAATAAAAGGAGTTAACAGTTACTGAAAACTATTGTGAGATAATGGTTTCTGAATTTAATATGAGAAAGGGTTCAAACATATTAATGAATTGGGTGAATCACTATTATTTGACGGACTAAAGAGGGAATCACTATTTTAGTGGATGGGCTCAAACATAGTATATGAAAGATTAAATTGAATAACAAATAATGTGTTATCCAATCCAAATCATAAGTTGGGGTTCAATATTTACATTGATTACATAGAGGGTATATAGAGACATCTTTGGTGAGTGATGTATACGGTAGATATCGGCCATAGGACGAATCTCAAGATATTCATAATTTAATGATATTTGGATAATTGATAAATTAATATGGTTATGTAATTATTGTTGAGTATGCATGAAAAATGTATATTGCAGGTTCAAACACCAGATGAGGGTTTCTGTAAGTACATGGGTATATAGTTAAATTGTAATGATTATATTAGTTATGCATGCATTCACATGGTTTAATTTATTAATTAAATGTATGTATTTGCGGTAGACACCAATGGTCCCAGCAAACATGGATTTATATCTCAAACCTTACATGGGCCACTATTGAACTGGGGTACCCAATTATATTCTATTTGGTTAGAGGATGGTGATATTTTCCTTTAATTGGGGGATACGAGGAGAAGACCTAGCGGGAGCTCATGAAGCTTGGGGAGACTTCCCTCCGGGCTTTGAGTAAATTTTTATTTATTTCTGTATTCGAATGTAAAGCATGTTGTTTTGTTCACTATTTCCATTTTTTTATCCTTATCTTGTCATGTATGAATCTTTTGTATAATTGGCATTGTCCATTTGTTTTGTACATAAATTATAAAATTTTCCATATGATGCTTTAATATTTATTTGACTCCTCCCTCTATTTATTCCCATTATTTGTTATTTACTCTGATATACCACTGTACAACTCTAATAAGAGGGTATAGTCTCCCCACATACTATCCATAGATCCTATCGACATGGAGGCAGCCTCTGGCGTATGGGGAGACGTGCTTGAGGTCATGTGCTGACCAGTCCGACCACCGGTTCAAGGGTAATCTAGGTCGAGACGTTACACAAATGTCCCCGTTGAATAATTCTAATCATCATGGGCTGGTATCATAAAATCTTGTTAAACCATGGATATAAATAATGTGTGGTTTTATCCCTATCATGAAATAGTTTACATTGGATCATTCGTGATTTTCAATCCTGAAATCCAAACCATATCATTAATTCTACATGTCTCTCCCTTTAAAGGTGGAAACATTGAAGTGTTATCATTTCAAATTGGGGGGAAAATCAACACCAAACATGTGTCCCCAAAACACATTATACATGTTACCTACCTACCCCCATGATGTCAAACCATTGATCTACCTATCCTCGAATGACATTAAACTATTGACCATCCTATATACACTATATATTTAAAGGGTGACCTACCTGTACCCATATGTAATTAAACCCATGACATGGATATTACCGTAAGACATAATAACTATGGTAAACCCCAATAAAACGTTTATAACCCTTACCCAATGCATAGTACATGTGATACTCGATGAATAAAGTCTTGGTATACTTGTGATCACTACATATGTTTATCCACAAATGATAAGGGATGACTCGGGTCCACCACCCAAGATGTCTCAAATTTAACATTCCCCCATATTTGAATAAATAGCATTTTTTTGTCTTTCAAACATGCGGAATATTCAAAACTATAATCAGATAATAAATGATGGTATATTCCATTTTTTACCAATGGTAGATTAATTAACCAGTGTATATCATGACATGGATCCAAGAATGATATTCATGAACTTGTATAATAAAATCGAGGGAAATCGGGAATAGGTGATTAGCTTATATGAATAACCAATGGAAGGAAGAACCAATATCCGATCATCCCATTCTGATCAAGGATAAAATTTCATCTTCCAATTTTATTGAGGAAATAACCATTTGTATATGGGGAATGTGGGGAAACACACTATACAGGGATCCATGTCCATTCCAAAGATAAGGATTTCTATGGGAGAGGTAATGAATGAGAATTTTCACCCTAATGATCATCCAGAAAGGAAATAATAATTAATAAATGTATTGGTTGGGGAATGAGGTACTCTTATGATGAGGCGATTATGTATTGAGTATTGGTTGAGGGATAGGTCGTACTCAATCAGATGAGGATTACGATGGTATCAATCTAATGGATAATAAGGTTTTGGGATCTCCTGATGTATGTTGTTATTGATTGAGTGATACAAAAGTGGTGATATTGTTTGGGGAACCCTTATTTTATATTTATTTTCATAAATTATTATAAATTGTTTATTTTTAGGTTGTTTGATCCATTTTGTGGCCGATAATTGAATTTCATAAAAGGTTTTTTTATTATGTTATTTTTTTCATAGGGGAATTATTATGATCACATCGAATTTAAAAATAGTACAAGGATATGATCTCACACAGTGTACATATAATTCATACACCCATATATACATATATTGTTTTTAGGAAATTACATGGGACTTAGGGTCTAAGATGAGATGTGCTTTCATGGATCATAAAGTAGTTGGTTTGCTTCCATGAGAATAATGGGGTAAGGATATTTTTGGACATCATTCAAATGAAATTACATGAATTAAGTAAATTGATAGATTTTTTAATTTTATGTCATTCCATTGGATTTTTTTAATTTTGTTGATCTTTACCCTTATGTGGGTTTTACCTCTCATATATATGCTTTATACTATTTGTGACTTTTAGAAATATATGTTTGGTATGGGTGGGACTCATGGAGTCACTCTCATATTACTTTCTATGAACATAGAGGAATTAAACATGGGAATATCATGAAATATTTTTTTAGAGGATGCATGATAGTTATGATAGAGACTATAGTTTGGAACTTGTTAGAAGATAATTGTTATTGTATGGAACCATTAATAGTAGACGTAGAATTTTATATAGTAAGGATGGTTGTATGAGATTTATAATATTAATCCCCCAAGGATAAGATTCAATCACATAAATATAATAAAAAATTCAATGCAATGTGATGCTTTCTAATGTATAGAATGATATTATTGTTTATTCACCATACAGATTATTCATATGATTCATTAGGCTGAGTTTAATAATTCATATCAATTATCATATCTAAAAATTATATACCACACTATTGGGGTCATTACATTCTTTTTACCAATTATGTTTTGGATCGTAGTCATAATTTTATTATTTTTTAGTGAGGGGGTTTTAGTTAGATGTCCTAATTGACCCCCAAAGGTTTGATCATTTTGAAGAGGATGACATGTGGAAGAGGAATTTTAATTCCATTAAGTGGAATGATTTGGTTTTATTTTAGAGAAATGATTCTAACAATGATATAAATAACATGTTGGAGGATCTTGAAATTAGTATCATGTTTTATTTAGGCTTCAAAAAAGAATTATTTATGATGGTAGTCAATCTAATGGGGGATCCATCATGTTAGTGGAAACATTATATCTCAGGGAGTGGAATGTTGTATTTCATTCGTCGAATGATTTATATACAAAGTTATATGAGGAAATGTTATCATCAATTATTGTTGAAACAAAGTGACTGGAGATAATTTAAAAATATTAGAGTACAATTATAGTTAATTAATATGGAATATAGATTGGGGGACTTTTCATATATCCCCTAATAATTTCCCTTATTTTGAATCCCATAAAAATTAAGTGAGAATGCACTCCACCCATTTATATAGTATATGGTGAATCTGTTTATGTTACCTACAAATATTGAGGTCTAGAGGAATGTGTATTAGATTTAAAATAATTTCATGAAAAGATATATATAAATAGGGGGGTTAGTAGGGTCCATCTAGGTGTATTGTGGTTATAAATAGATCATAGATGATTTTTCCACTATTGTTTCTTCTATTCGAGAGTTCACCAATGACATTCCCTATATAGTGTTCAGGTGAAATTATATCAAGTAATTTTCCTAGGGGATCTATAATAATGTTCTACTTTGGTGGTGGATATTTTCATTATCATATTGGTAACCAGCAGTCTTTGGATGTCATTAGGATGGTAGTGGTATGGTTCTACATCATCCTCTATAGATGTCTCGGGTGGGATTGTATCTACTGGAGAGGTATTTGGAGTATGTATATCTAATTGGTTTTGGAGATTTCAGTGGATTTAGCCATGTTCTCCCAATTTTTAGTGACCAAAAATAATGTGGTGAAATTTTGGTGGATGAAAACATAAAAATAATTTATATAGTTGTGTAAGTATTCAGGCTTTTCATATTTCCACACTAGAGGGGACATATATTTTTAAGGGAATATTTAGATTATAACGTACCATTACTTGTTCATTTTTTTATTCAAGGTAAATACATTCATTTTTTTAACATCAACTATATTTTACATGTGGCTAGACGTGGAGAGGATCATGATGACCATTATGGGAACTATGTTATTCCGATGTAAGACGCACTTGTTTGACGTGTTTAGGTGGATTATGATGATTGTATTAAAAGATAAGTATTGTGGATAATTATTGGTACTATGGATTCAATTAAACATTGTTATCATAGAAATGGATTATGTTAATACTATAGCATATGTTTTAGATTTAATTGAATATAGATTCACATTATTGGATGTGCATGGTCTGCGTGAATGTTCAATTTCCAATACATAATATCGTATGGATAGTTTATCTATGGAAACATTTACATAAATGATAGAATATGTTTTAGTAATTTTATATAGAATTGATATGTTGGGGGATCAATTAAAATTTGTGATATTTATGGATTTTTTACCATAAATTTGGTAACACAACCCAATGTCATAACATCATGCTTGGGATATAATTACAGTCAGGTGTCTCTCTGATAATAAAAGAAACTCATTGCATTTCATATTCCGAATTGACGAATGTGAGGATTCAGATAAATGTTATATCATAAGAGGTTTTAATTTGGCCTAAGGTTCTATTATGTTCTGCTCTAATATTTATTGAAATAAATTCTAATTAATTTTTGATGTTTTGTATTGACTACCATAGACTGTGTTTAGTGATGATCAATAATTCTTACCCTAAGAGTATTGATGTCATTTTTGAATAGTTTATAGTATTTTTATGGTATTTTAATATTAAAATTATGTTTTTATATAATAATTTTAGGGTAAAGGAATAATTTTTTTTTGATGATATCCTTTCGGTGAAAATATCGACACATTGGGTTTGTTGTTATGTTATTTTGCTTCATAAACATGATTTCATTTTTCATAGGGCCCATGAACTAATTATTTCCTGATATCACAAAGTAGTTTACTGTTTTCATCATCCAAAATATTTTTATAATCTTGTTTCATTTTGAGGATCATGCAAGGAATATACTGATCATTTGACAATCTCTACTAATCCATCGAATTTATGTGATGTTTTCTATTTGTATGTTATAGATGAAAAGGATCATTTTCATGGACATGTGGTGTCTCAATAGAGTGTATATGTTGCTAAAAATATGGCTGATGTAATTTTTTCTTAGGATGAACCTAATCATTTAATGAATGTAAAATATATTAATTGATTCATAGACTATAATTTTATGTCTGTGAAATGATTTTATAATATTTTGACCACATTTAGAGTTTCTAATAAGAATGAAGTGGATTAATTTTGTATTAATTTCAGTCAAATAGAATTCTACTAGCTGAAAGTAATTTTTTCCATTCCAAAATTATATTATTCCCTATGTAGGTGGTGATGTTCAATTTATTCATTGAGGATTAAAATATTTGTATTGATTATTTATAGATGACTCATTCAGAAATTAACACCAATATGTCATGACGGTTACGACCATACGATTTAAAATTAACAATTTGTAACCTAGAATTAGCTAAAAAAATATTTTCCAACAATATATTGAAATTACATCATTGAATAATTCGTTTTGGTATATATTGATCCAAGAGTTGTATGTACACATTATCTCATGATTGCATGATTCTATGAAAATGATGATGGATATAGATTCTCCCGGATTATTAATTCAACATCTTCAACACCACCTATGAATGGAATATAATGGATTATGTATTATTACATATGTGTTGAGTGGATTTTATTCAGGATTATGGGGATTCATAGAGGGTGATAGAGGAGTTAGATTTGAAACATCTAGATGAGTGATTGGTTGATGGTTGAGTTGTATTATATAAATTGATTCAGTTTTTCTCTATGATATGGTTGGTGGATTATTTTCATTAGGGATACCCATTTGGTGAATTTGTGAGATATTTAGCGGTTTAGGGCGATGCTTGTAAAGGATGGATAGATTATTACAAACCACTAATGATGTTTTAAAGGATGATGTATGTCCCAATAGAGATTTATTATGGAGTACATGATGAGTTTAATAATTCATATTTAGTATATAACCCAATGGTATCAATGATTTCCCATAGTTTTAGGATTTAGATTTTGTGTTCTAGGATGAATCAAAAAATGACCAAGTTTGTGACACCATGTATGGATTTTGAATAGGTGACGAAAGTATATCATGTGGCTCATGATTTAATACAAATATTGAATATTCATGATATTTTGTGTGAATAAAGAGTAATGGATTTTATTATTAATATGATTAATAAGTGATCCTATGGTGATTCAATCACACTTCTCAATGATCATAGAGTCAATAATTATGATTTTTTTCTTAAGTACTTATTTTTATTAGGATGTTTGGCTACATTGATTTCAATGGTCCATTTTCTGTGGAACTGATTCTAAATTTAAATCATTAGTCTATATAGGACTAATAAATTAATTTGGCACCAAATTATATAATTTAACAATATTTCTCTCTCAAATAGATTGATATATATAATGATTTTATATACATAAATTTATTTTAGGATGGCATGTTTCTGGGATTTCAATATATTGTTAGAGAATAACATTCCATTGTTAATGTTCACATATAACAACATCTAAAACACATTTTTTTAGAAAGGATACATTTCATGTGGCAAATTATAGGATATGAATATCCCCATTATATTTGAATGATGTTTGGGTGTTATCTATTTGCAGACATGATGTTGTAATGGGTATGAGTGACAACTTCCAAGACCATTGTGAGAGGATGGTAGCAGTGCATGACCAAAAAAAATATTACTTTGATCATAGGATGATATACTAAGAGTTTTATAGTGTAAACTATATATTGTTGAATGTTTCCCCCAATCATGGGAAGAATAGGTTTATTAAAAGAAGAATGTTATTGACATGGTTTGTCAGTATATTCAATGTGTTGGATCATGTTCGTGAGGTGGCTTATCGATTGGTACATTTTTCATTAAATGTAATTGATCTATGATTTATTAAATGTGTTCCTTTATCATTGGTAATTGTAAGATGGTTCCCATGTCCTAAACTAGGTATATATTGATATTGAGGATGGAATGACATTAATAGAGTTGTCGGTGAGGATTTGGTATGAATAGGTTAATTTTATTTATGGGAATTTAATTACTTTGTTTAGGTCATAATATGTCACGGTGTACCATAAAATATCATATAAGAATGTTAATAAAAACTAACACTCAATATATTGAGTTTTTATGATGTTGAATTCATATTTTTTTATGATAACTTCTTATTTTATGTTATGGAGTTTTTTGGGTAATGGTGTTTTCTATTCAACAGCTATTTCATAGGGATGTATGAAATGTTTAATAATTTATTTCATGATCAGGTTTTGATTTTATTATTGATGAGTAAAATTATTGTGGTGGTTTTTTATGTAACAATACACACCTTATATGTCCATTACTTTTTTAGTTATTATTGGTTTTGGAAGAAGGATCAGTAGAGAACGGATGAGTGTTAATGTGAAATTCCAATTACAGAGCTGTTTTCTATCATAAAGGCTTATATTTCACTATGTAGGGGATTTATTGTATATTTGAGGATATAAAAATATTTCAAAGTTAATTATGGGTTTTGTATTGTTTTGTAGAGATCTCTACTATGTAATGGAGACCTTTGAATTTTTTTTTGTTCGAGTCAGATTTATTATCACAATGGTATTGTGGTATATAGTGGTGTTGATAAAAATTGAGGTGTATTTCGTTTGTTTTATCTATTTTGGGGTCTCTTCTCATAAATATAGGTTACTCTATGGTCATATAGTTTGGTGATAGAGTTATAAGCCATGGTATTTCTCAACATCACTATAATTCTCTAACATTGTGATATATGTGGTGATGTCAACAACATTTTCATAGACATACATTTAACTATCCTTATTTTTTTAGTGTTTAATTCTTTGTATCATGGTTTTATCACACACCTTCATTTATTTGATGTTGTATAGGGTGCTGGATCAAGAGATTTTAATTTCAATATTTCCTACATTTTAAAACCCCCAACATACCCCTTTATTCATTATCTATTTATCATTGTTTTGTTTGATCATTTTTCTTACATAGGTGTAATTTATTCCCCCATTAAATGGATTTCATACTCATTATTTGAGATCAATATTTACCAATTCTCTATATATTCATTTCCATTTTCTAATATTTTAGTTTCCATCAATATTGTGTAGTTGGTTCGTTTAGGGGATTTGTCATTTTAAATAATGATTTGATTAGATAATGATGTGGGATAGTTAATTATAAGATGTCCAAAATTATGTTCTTATATTAAAGTTCATGTGTATCTCCTCATCACCGTTTCATTACACAATGAGTAGGAAAGTGTTGATCAATTTTTAGTATTCAATCTAAATCATGATTTTTATTCATACATTGAATTATAAGGCTTCACTATTCTTTTATTAAAAGGTAAGAGTTTGAATTATCATGATAATTAATCAGAAATAATGAAATTTAAGAGGAAGGGAATGATATCAAATGCTCTTTATCTGATTTGATGATGTTTTTTTCAATGATTGTGTTCATGTAATTATTGCTATTTTCAATTATAATGACACTATGAATATGTTATTGTTTTTTGAAATATATTTTTGAAATAACATTACATAAAATATTTAAATTTTATAATATTGGTCATTTATTTTTTTAAATAATTTAGAAGTCAGTTTGTTTACCCATTTCTTGGGATTTGGTTTGGTGGTTTCTCTATAGTTACTGAAATCGTGAAATGGTATATTCTAGTAAATATATTTTAGTTCCATTAAGTTATTTTTTTCATGAAATTAATGAATGTTATATTCAAAATGGGATAATAATGCATAAATTTAGTGTATATAAATTTGAAGAAATGAAATAATTGGACAGAGAATGAATAATTAGATGATATAGAATGATTGTAGGTGAATATATACTATATAGGTCCAAAATATACTTAAATCAGAAATGTAAAATTTAATTTTTATTATGTTATTAGTTTTATGGATTTGATAGGTGGTTGACATTAATGTATAAATGCCGATGTTTGATAATGTTATTGAATCGTTTATTGTATGTTAGTTTCTTTTGGGTAAACTCATATGATGGGATTGTGTTTAAATAATTAATTTTTTCCCTTTTAATATTTATAAAAACCCTACCAGATTTATATATTTACACCAATTCCCTAATGTTTTGTGATCCTTGTGTCTTAGATTAAAATCCTTATTTGTGAGGGTGGTTGATGAGATTTCCCTCTTCCTAACTCCCTCTTCTTATATTGTTTTTTATTAACTAGATGTGATGGAATGTGTTTATATTGGACAAGAGGATATGATTGATGAGAGGTTGAGGTGTTTCATATTTAGGGTCATTCATGATAAGTGGAGGCGACATGTTTGATGTTATTCATAATCATGAAACAGTAATTTTATTATTATACGGAGGTGTTTATGTGATGATGATGATGTAATCATTGTGGAACATGATAAAATTATGATGAAATGAAGATATAGTTGTCTTAACGCATTTATAGATATTGACGTACCATTATGATAATGCTTCTGATGTTCTATGGATTGTTTATAAATAAATATGTGAGTTTCAAGAAAAATGATGTTAGGGTGTGGGAGAAGAAAATCATTATGGATGTAGAGTGGGGAACAATTTATTGATATGTTACATCGTAGATTATTATAAATGTATTTTTATTTTCATTAATATGGATTAGGGATAATCTGAACTTGTTGAACAGATAGATGATTAATGATCATTCCATTGGATTTATAGGGAATTAATAAGATCTTTGGACACATTTTCAAGGTTCCATTAGTATGATACTTTTTTGTATACTTATTATTTAAACAAATATATATATATATACAATTTTCATGATATCATTAGGTAGTGGGATACAAACTTGGAAACTTCTATCTTGGATCATAGAGTTGATGGGATACAACCTTGGGATAATTTGATTATGGTTATTGTTTATCTTTAGTTTTGTGAAACATCATGAATTTTTGTATATTGGTTGTTATTTATAAATTTTTTGGTGTTGGGATTTCAGATACATTCTATAATTTTTGGTATTATTTCATGACCCGTCCTCGGGGCCCATGCCCTGACTACCCCAAACCCACCTTCCATAGGCCAGAGGCTGGTGACTAGCACCAAATGTGTAAATCCAAATATAAAGGGAAGGAATTGCCTTTATGATAGTAAAAAACACAATAGAGTACACCACTGAAGAATGAACTAAGTAAACTGAGTACAATGTAAATGCTGAAAAGTAAATGGTCCAGTATACAAACCCAATTGAAAGTACAACACAACTGAAAAGGAAAGTACAACAATAGTAAAGTAATGCATCAACACCAAGTTCTCCACCGAGAATACCACCTGAAGGGTGGGAATAAAGGGTATACTCGGCACCTCGAGTCCGTCCATCTACTCCATGCACACATCACTAGGTGGTCCACCTTCTGGTACAGTCTAGATCCACAAGTCTCCTCCACGATTAGTGTTGTTCATCATCATCATCCAACAGAACATAGGCCGGGCATAGCCCGTGTAGTGGCCAGTATACGATACTCAGTAGGGACCCCAGGAACCACGAAGGTCTCCCAAAATATACAAAGGGAAAACTAAAAAGGAAAGGAAAAATCAGAAAAATCAACCAACCCTACTTAGGTATATGCCCATACATATACATAAATAATCAATCTCAATTGGGCTCCAACTCTCGAGCCCATGAACAACCCAGTCCACAAAAAAAAGACCATCAATCACATCAAAGATTATGATTGAAAGTCAAGACTCAGCTCACACAAGAATACAAATTTCATATAGTAGTATAGATGATAAGATGTATTCTCTAATTCATCAAATGTGTCGGACCCACACTAGAAACAAGTCCAGCTAAGCTGTCAGAACCACACAGGATACAAGACCAGCTACTCTGTTGGACCCACACAGGATAGAAGTGCAGTGGTCAATACAACCAGACCCACACAGAATACAAGAACAGTATCCATCACTGTCGAACCCATGGAGGATCCCAGTACGGTATTCATCGTATTCGAACTCATGGAGGATTCGAGTATAGTAGTCGATGCAGTCGCAACTAGCTCTATAGTTCCCGCACACAACATGCTTGATTCTGGGAGGTTTGGCTCATCGAGCAAGGGGGTTCGATACATACACTATTACAATGTTTAGAGTTGATTTATTCCAAAATTCCATATCATCAAAAGAAAACCAACACGACAGAAGGTGCGTCAATCAGACGACTGGTATGAGAGTTTTTGGCTTTTCCGTTCCACGGGCCTGGATGGGCTTTAATCTAAAACAAACCAGACTGTACTCTATATATGTCCAAACCTCATGTATAGTATTCAAAATGAATTGTCTCATCAAATGGAATTCAAGGTAGTTTATGGCACGTCAATCAGATGTTCAGTCCTTATGTTATGAGTGTTTCCTCATCAAGGGCCCGGTTGGTTTCGGGTTTGAACCAACCTGGGATGTACCCAAACATTGCCTAAATCTTGAGTTTAATATACCGAAACGTCCGCCTTGTTCCAGGTATTCCTATAAAACTGACGGTACATTGATCGGAGGTCTGTAGCTCATGTTATGGGAAAAAGAACGAAAAACGGTCCAGAGTGGGGGGTCTGGGCCTAGCTGGGCATGGCTCGGCCTGGCTGGCACGACCCAGTCCACGTGACCCACCTCGGCCCGGCCAGTGGGGGTGAGCTGGCTTGGCTAGCTGGATGACTGGGGGGTGCGGCTGCCCGGTTCCACGGACGCGGCGCCAGGATTGGGCTGCCAGTCTCCCCAGATCCCGTGCGGCTGCGGGATCTGCTGCTCGCCGCCATGGCAGGTGCCGTGGCAGGCTCCTCCTGGCGGCATGCCTCCTCCTCCATGAGGCTGGCCGGTGTCGGCCACCGCCTCTGGCCGCTGGCACCGTCGTGCCTCTACAGTCCTCCGTGGCCAACCAGAGTCATTCTGGTGGTTCATTTTTTCTTCCGTCTGCACCGGTGATCATCTCGGGATCTGTACACCATTACGAAGGCCCCAAATCGCCGTTGTGGTCCCATTTCGTCATCGCCAAACACCCCGTGCATCAAGAACAAAATATAGGTGTGTCTGGACATGTTCGTTAGTCCGTACCCACCAAGTTAGTGGTTCAAAACTTTATCCAAAAATTAAACTCCATGTTCGAGATTATAAAACACATATACGAGATATACAAATCCCCATACCTTGAAGTTATTGTCATACATCCTCGATCCACGGAAGAGGAGAATCACGGTAGATGAGCTTCACGGAAGAATGGTGTCATTCCATAAATTATGGAGGAAGGGACGTTGTCATAGGTGACGTAGTCTCTTTGACGTCGAGGTCCGTCCGAGGAAGATGCGTAATTGGAAGAAGTTATTCGCGTTCTTTTGCCCAACTATGATTTTCCAAAAAAAAGAAATAAGAGGCTCTCCAAGTAATAGAATTTTTATGAAAGTCATATTAATTCCACAATGGTGCCAATAAATTTAACGCAGTCATTAATCATAATATTGGGCACATTCAATTGAATGATGGAGGTAGGAAGGCTCCACCTTAATGAATATGTGGTGTTGTCAAAGTAATAAATATGGGATATTATTGGGGAGTTGAGGGAAATTATGAGGATATGAAGGTTGGGGGTTGTGTGGACCCCACCTCACAATTATCCACACTTGGTAGGAAATAACCAACTCACAAAATAAAATTGTGTACCACACAATTTTATTTAGTTTAATATTCAACCTAAAATATTAACTTTCAACCCACATAAAACAAAACTGCGGTAAAGGTACCCTTAAGAAAATACCATCGCTGTGAGACTATTGGTGCCCTCAGATTTCAACTCTGAGCACTGGTTCAAAATATTGGAAAACCCGCTCGTTCGTTTACTGAATTTACCCAATATAAACTTTGGAATTTGATTCTGGGCAAACCGGCCCTCAGAATCAAGTGTCTTCATAAACCACAGACATATAAAATTACAATGTATTTATGAAAAAAAATTCCTTGAAATTTCATGGTCTTTACATTACTCCCACATCAGGGATTTACATCCCTGTATAGATACTACATAAACTAAGGAAACAAATGAATGTACTGAGCACACATCTGAGCCTCCCCTCCCATGTGCTCCACTAAAGGTTCCCATGCTGCCACCGAATGAACACCAGAGAAATCGACCGTCCAAGTAGGACCAGCTCCTATCGATCCTTGATCTCCACCGAGACCTCCATGAATGTAGCCCCGTCATCGATGTCAGGATCCCCATGATCAATGATGTCTGTGGGGTCATGAAAGTATCTCCACAGCTGAGATACGTGGAAGACATCATGCACCCGCATCAAATGAGGTGGAAGGGACAGGTGGTAAGCCACCTCGCCTACTCTTCTGAGGACCTGGAAAGGCCCAATGAAGTGCGGAGATAACATGCTTCCCCGGCCAAATATCTGTAATCAACGTCGAGGTGATACTTGTAAGAAAATGTGTTTTCCATCCTCGAACTCCAGTGGTCTCTGTCTCTTATCAGCATAGGACTTCTGTCTGCTCTGTGCATTACTCATCCGCTCCTAGATGATCATCACCTTCTCCGTCTATCTTGAACCATCTCTTTTCGTACAAGTGCTGACTCTCCAAGGTCAGTCCAGAATAGAGTTGATCTTCAAGGTAGACCGTATATTGCCTCATATGGTTCCATCCTGATGGAGGAGTGGTAGCTGTTTTTGTACGCAAACTCCACCAAAGGTAGGTGATCATCCTAGTTGCAGCCAAAGTCATGGACACATGCACTGAGCATGTCCTCGAGGGTCTAAATTGTCCTCTCCATCTGGCCATCCATCTGAGGATGAAATGCAGTGCTCAGGCGTAGCTGCATCCCAAAATCCTCCTGCAACCCCTTCTAATGCCTGGAAGTAATTCAAGTGTCTCTATCGGAGATGATAGAAGATGACACACCATGAAGCCATACGATCTCCTGAATGTATAGGCATCCCAAGCTCTCTACTGAGCCCTGCTCTCTGATCAGAAGGAAGTGGACCGATTTGGTGAGTCGGTCTACGATCACCCAAATGGAGTCGTGTCCTCAAGACATAAGTGAGAGCCCCATCATGAAATCCATGGATATATCATCTGACTTCCACTCCGGAACCTACAAGGGCTCTACCAAGCCTACTGGTACCTGGTGCTCCTTCTTCCCTTGCTGACAAGTGTGAATCGTGAAACAAACTCCGCTACAGCTTTCTTCATACCCGGCCACCAGTGCTATTGTCTGAGGTACTCGTACATCTTCGCCACTCATGGAGGTACCTCTAGAGGGGAAGTGTGGAACTCTCTCAGCACATCATTCTGCAGTGCAACTGGTACCATGGTTTGTCACCTGAAGAGGATGATGTGCTCTCCTCCTTCAGAAATTCCATCACGTGCCTACCCTATGCAAATCTGAGCACGTCGCATCTCACAGTCAATGTCCCCATACTGTGCCTCTCTGACCTGATGAAGTAGTGGAGGAGTGACTATGAAAGACTACAGAAAGGCTTCCACATCTCTATCCATGAATGATATCTGCAACGCAGCTAGCTGCTACATCGCCTCTCCAAGTAGCTGAATGCCCGATCTCTTGCTAAGAGCATCAACCACAACGTTCCCCTTCCCAGGAGTATAGAATATTTCAATGTGATAGTTCTGGAGGATCTCGAGCAATCACCACTGTCTCAGGTTCAGGTCCTTCTGTGAGAAAATGTACCAGAGACTTTGGTGGTCAGATTAGACTGTAAAGCACTCGCCCATCAGATAGTGTCACTACATCTTCAGGGCGAAGACCACTGCTGCTAACTCTAGGTCAACAGTAGCATATTTCTTCTCGTGATGCCTCAACTACCGTGAAACATAAGTGATCACTGCTCGCTCCTACATCAAGAGACACCTGAGTACTGTACCTACCCCATCGTAGTAAACTACGTACCCTACGCCCTCCTCTAGTAGCCTCAAGATGGGCACCACGTTCAATCTCTATCTCATCCCCTGAAAGCTCTGATGGCATCTATTTGACCACACAAAGGGTTTCTCCTTCTTCGCCAAAGATTAAAGCAGTGCTGCAACTCTGGTTATGTCCGGCACAAATATCCGATATTACCAAGCCAGGCCTAGGAAACTCCGAACCTCCTTCATGCTCTTGGGTGGCTCCCAAGAAAGTACTGTCTTGATCTTCACAAGATCCACAGCAACTCCCACCTCCGAGATGACATGCCTCAACAAGTAAACCTATCAAATTTAGAACTAACACTTTGAGATATTAACATATAGATGGTGCTCTCAGAGTGTTTCCAGTATAAGCTGCAAGTGGTAGGTGTTCTCCTCCTCAGTAGCCGAGTCAATCAGTATTTCATCAATAAAGACTATGAAAAACCGATCTAGGTAAGGCTGGATGATCCTGTTCATGAGACTCATGAACACTTCTCGAGAATTGGTCACACCGAATGGAATAATCATGAACTCATAGTTGCCTTACTGAAACCTAAAGGCCATCTTCTGCACATCCTCATCTAGAACTCTGAGCTGGTGATAGCCTGAGCTAATGTCTATCATCGAGAACCACCATGCTCTCTTGAGCTGATCGAAGAAGTCTTCAATTCTCAGAAGTGGGTACTTGTTCCTTATGGTAACCTGATTCAGTTGATGGTATCCGACACATAGTCACATGCTCACTTCCACCTTCTTGGAAAAAAAAATCGGAGATGCCCAGGGTAAAACACTAGTTTGGATAAATCCTTTCCCTTTCAAGTCCACCAGCTATACCCGCAGTTCAAGATGCTCCGCGGGAGCCATCCGATATGCTGGAGTAGATATCAGTGTCGTCCTGGGGTACAATTCTATGTAAAAGTCAACCTATCAATGAGGAGGTAGTCCCATAACATCGTTAGGAAAAACTTCTGCATACTGATCCACCAAAACATGAAAACTCCGACTCCGCACATCAACCGCTCCTAGGATGGAACTAGCCAACTGATGTGTGATCGGCTGCCCTCTCCTCTACGTAAGTCCATCCTGTGCAACAAAGGCACCCTTCTCGCCGGTGAAGGTGAACCCTGTCCCATCCGTGCAGTCACACCACACTTTTTACCTAATACTATCGAACTGATCATGGACTGTAGATAACCAGTACATACCCAAGATGACGTTGTAAGGCATCAACGCCGCTACAAGAAGATCCTAGCTGAAGCTCTCACCTCCTTGAGTAAGCTCACACTGCTGGCACCAGTGCGTAATCATAGTGTCTGCACTTGTAGGAGTCTCTAGCCATAAGGATCGAGCCAACGACTCTATCGGAATCTCCGAGCTCAAAAAAAGGGCAGTGACAATAAAAGAGTGACTCACGCCTGTGTCTATACGAATTGCAGCAAGGGTGGAGTAGACACATATATCACCTCGAATCATTTCAGGTGTGTCGTGGTTATAATCCTCTGCTTCCTGGAGCAGGGCCTGCCTCTGTCCGCCAGCTCCCTATGGTTGGGGTGGACATCCTGGGGGTGGTGATGGTAGAGCCTTAAAACGTTGTCGACCATCTGCTGCTCGGCCAGCTCCTCTACCTCGTCCGCCTGCTCCATGCGGACCGTCACGGTCGAACCTCTGCCTATGCCTGGGAGGTCCCTCCATGGTCTACTTCTCATCTTCCTGGAGGGGCAGGTAGTCATGAGCCTTGTGTCCCTGACCTCCACATGCATAGCACTTTATACTCCTCATAAGGCTAGCATTGTTTCGTGTGCCCCACATAACCGAACATGTATCATGTGGTTTCCCACCTTATGGCCTGGTCCGCTTGGACCCATGGGACATCTATCTACTACCGGCTATAGAAGACTCCACTACGTGTCTCTCTATAGTGGGTCTCATTGTTGGTGGCATCTCAGCGAGAAAGATCTCCACAATAATGGCTCTCTCCAGTACCTCTCCATGCGTTGGGATGCTGAGGGGAATCATATACGCCCTAATCTCGTGCCTCTGTCCCTGCTCGAAGGTCTGGGCCCTGAAGAACGGGTCCCATACTATATCCATGGAGTTGTGTGAGAGGTCAGTAAACCTCACTGAGTACTGAGCTACTGTAATAATTCCCTTCTACAGATGAAGTAACTCCTGAATGTGCACCGCACAAAGGGTGGCAGGAAAAAACTTCGAGCTGAAGAGATTCTTGAAGTCCATACAAAGTAGAGATGCCTTATCGTGCACCTAGAGAATCAAGCTCCCCCATATACCTGCTTCTGCGTGCAAGAGACCCGGGACAAGGATCACCATAGTGTCAGCTAGTGTTTCTACCAGTCTGAAAACATTGGCGATAACCTCCAACCAATCCTCTACTGCCTGAGGGTCCGTATCAACGCGAAACCTGGGCAACATCTGTCACTAAAACTCGTGAAATGAACTCCAGTAGAATTCACTCTCCACAACTGGTTCTATTAGCATTGGTGGATCAATGGGTAGTGGTACCGCTGGTGCCACCGCTGTGATGGGGCCCTGCACCAAGGCCTCGTCGCTCGGTGGGCTTCCATCTCACACGTAACTCGGAACCCTGGATGCATGCCTTTGTGGGGCCATCCAGAAAGGAAACAGGTGTGCCACGGTCAAACAGTATACTTGGTGAGATGACACAAAGAAATCACAATGAAATTTTTTGAAACGCACACTCATAATAAGTGTTTTCATGCACTGAGTCAGAAATCAGAGGTCACGGTCCTGGTGTTTGGATATGTCGGCCGCCGCACCATCACTGGACTCCTTGGACTGAAGACCACTATCAATACTCTTAACACTATTGCCTCATAGAAAATAAAAGACCAGAGTCCTGAGTTATGCGGTAGTACTAAATTCTCTGAAACCAATTTGTCATGACCCATCATCGGGGCCCGTGCCGTGACTACCCCAAGCCCGCCATCCATAATACAGGGGGATGGCGACTTGCACCAATGGCGTAAATCCTGATATAAAGGGAAGTCATTGACTTTATGAAAGTAACAAACCCAACAGAGTACAACACTGAAGCATGAACTATGTAAATTGAGTACAAGGAAAATACTGAAAAGTAAATGGTCTAGAATACAAACCCAACTGAAAGTACATCACAACTGAAAAGGAAAGTACAATAGCAGTAGAGTAAAGAAGCAACACCGAGTCTTCCTCTGGGAATCCCACCTGAAGGGTGGGTACAGATGGTCTCCTCAGCACCTCAGGTCTGTTCTTCCACTCCGTGTACACCTCACTTGGTGGTACACCTTCGGGTACCGTCTATCTGCATATGTTTTCTCCACGATCAGTGTTGTCCTTCGTCTGCATCCAACACAACGTAGTGGGGGAATTTCCAATGGAGGGGTGAGTATATGGTACTCAGTAGGGGCCTCGAGAACCATGATGGTCACACAGAATATACGAAGGGTTAACCACAAAAGAAAGGAACAATCCGATGAATAAACCTACCCTACTTAGGTAGATGCCCATACATATACCTATGTTATCAGCCTAAGTTCGACCCCAACACATGAGCCCAAGCACAACCCAATCCACATAGGAAAGATAGTCAATGAAATCAAAGATTTTGATTGAACGTAAAGACTCATCTCACACAGGAATACACCTTTCGTATAGCGGTAGAGATGATCAGATGTAGTCACTGATTCATGAAAGCTGTCAGACCCACACAAGATACAAGACCAGCTAAGATGTCGGATCCACATAGGATACAAGACCAGCTACTCTTCCAGACCCATATAGGATACAAGTACAGAGGTCAATACTGTCCGACCCAAACAGGATACGAGAATAGTATCCATCATCGTCGAACCCATGGAGGATCCCAATATGGTAGTCGTCGTTGTCGAACCCGCAGAGGATTCCCATACAGTAGTGGATGCAGTCGCAACCATCTCTAGGGGTCCCACACAAAGCACGCTCTATTCTGACAGGGTATGCTCCTCGAGCAAGGGGGGTTGATACATCAACTGTCACGAATTCCAGAGTTGATGTATCCCAATGTTCAATATCGTCAAAAGAAACCCAACGCGATAGACGGTGCGTCAATCGGACACCTGGTATGAGAGTTGTTGGATTTTCTGTTCCAGGGGCCCGGTTGGTTTTTAAGCTAAAAACAACCTGACCGTACTCCAGTTGTGTCGAAATCTCAGGTGGAGAATTCCAAAAGAACTGTCTCATCAAAATAAATTCAATGTAGTTGACGGCACGTCAATCGGACTTCTGGTCCTTATGTTATGAGCGTTTTCGCACCAAGGGCCCGGTTGGTTTCGAATTCGAACCAACCCAGCCATACCCAAAATATTCCAAAACCTCAGGTTTAATATACCTAAACGGTCATCTCGATTAAAGGATTCATACTCAACTGACAGTACATCGATCGGAGGTCCGTAGATCATGTTATGGGAAATAGGCCATAAAACGGTCTGAAGTGTGTGTGTGGGGGGGGGGGGGTCTGGGCCTAGTCCGACCCGACCCAACCCACCATGGGGCGGCCCAAACCGGGTCGACCCAACCTGGGTCTGGGTCCGGCCTGGCGGGGCGCGGCCTGGTCCACATGACCCACCCCAGCCCGGCCGTGGGGGGGGGGGTGTGCTGGCTCGGCCAGGTGGCTGAGCATAGGGCGCATCGCTTGTATTGCACCACAGGTCTCCCCGTATCATGGGCGGCTGCGGGATTCGCTGCTCGCATCCTCGGTTGGGGGCATGATGGGATCCTACCGGCGGCGTGCCTAGGCACCGCCGCCTCCAGCCGCCGGCGCTACCACGCCACCACGGTCCTCCTCAGCCCACCAGAATCATTACAGTGGTCCATTTTTTCTTCTGTCTTCCCCTGCAATCGTCTCATGATCTGTACTCTACTGCGAAGACCCCAAATCGACGTTGCGGTCCCGTTTTGTCATCGCCAAACACCCTGCACATCCAGAAAAAAATAGATGTGTGTCCGGACATGTTCATTAGCCCATTCCCAACCTGTTATTGGTTCAAAACATCACCCAAAAATTAAACGCCATGTTATAGAGTATAAAAAACCTATATGAGATATAAAAATCCCCCTACCTCAACGTTGTTTTCATACATCGCCGATCTGTGGAAGATGAGTGTCACAGAAGAATGGTTTCGTTATATAAAAGATGGAGGAAGGGTCGTTGTCGTAGGTGACATAGGCTCCTTGACGTTGAGGTGCGTCCAAGGAAGATGCGTCGTTGGAAGAAGTTCTTCGCGTTCTTCTCTAGGGGTGTTCTTCATTGAAGAAAAATGTTCTTCGTCGATAAAGGATAACCTCTCCTTTACTTCTCCCGAGTCTTTTTCCCAATGGTGATTTTCCAACAATACAAAATAATAGGCTCTCCAACTAATAGAATTGTTTTTAAATTCATATTAATTCCAAAGCAGTGCCAATTAATTTAATGCTGACATTAATTATAAGATTTGGCACATTTAATGGGATGAGGGAGGTAGGAAGGCTCCACTATAATGAATATGTGGAGTTGTCAAAGTAATAAATAAGGGATATTAATAGAGATTTGAGGGGAATTATGGAGAGATGAAGGTTGGGGCTTGTGTGGGCCCCACCTCATAAATATCCAAACATGGGAGGAAATAACCAACTCACAAAATAAAATTGTGTACTACACAATTTTATTTAGTTTAAGATTCAACAAAAAATAGTAACATTTAACCTGCATAAAACAAAACTGCGTTAATGGTCAACATAAGAAAATAATGGCACGGTGAGTGCATCGGTGCCCTTAGATTTCAATTTCGAGCACCAGTTCAGAATATAGAAAAACCCGCTCATTCTTTTACTGAACGTACCCAATCTAAATTTCATAAATTGATTCTGGACACATCGGGCCCCAGAATCAAGTGTCTTCAGAAGCCACCAACTTGAAAAATTCCAAATAATTTAAGAAAATAAATTTCCTTGAAATTTCCTAGTTCTTAAATATTTTGTGGGAAATGTCATCAATTTTTTTATACCTTTGGTTTAATTTTCCTAACTATGGACTATTGGATGTGGGCCTTGTGTGTCACTCTCTTTGTTGATTCCGATACATTATAGTTTTATATTAGAGGCATGTTATGATTAAAATTTTGTTATATATGGAAACTAAATTTAGTACCATAACCCCTATAATCTGTATAGGGACATTTTTTTGTAAAATAGAAGCTCTCACATAATGGTGGTGGTGGCCCATACAACACAGGATATAAATATTTGTCTTTATGAACACAAATGGGAAAATGTGGTTAATAGTAATTCAAAATAAATATTGAATTTTTTTTATAAAAACAATTCATATTTCATTATATAAAATTTATAATACTAAATATTTTTAGGTTATAAGTAAAAGAAAAGTTATTTTGAAAGAGATGTACTAACATTGAGAACATCATATTTTCCTTAAAAGGATCATTCGGTATTGAAATTTTAATAAAATATATTATGACTAGAGAATAAATTAAAATTGAGAGGGTTATAATGAATGTATAATTAGAATAATTTCATGTATAAAACTAATCTTTGTAGATTTTATGGAGGGGTTGTGAGAGGATGATATTATATGTTGTGGAAATGGATTCTTAAGAAATTATTTATACTTAATATAATAAAACCACATATTTATCATATCATAATGTTTTAAAAAATGGATAATAATGATTTTTAAAAGGATATAATGTATATAATACAAAAAAATTTCATTTAATAAACATTTTTATCCTTTTTTATGTTCCGTACACTTAGAACTAAATTTTTTTAAAAAAAATTATCATTGAAATGTGGTTTATCTTATGTGATTTTCTTTGATACATAAAAATTGAATATACATAATTAAAAAAATTACCTAAAGATTCAAACTAAGAATCAAATTTATAAGATAATTTTTACTAGTATCTGATATAACAATATTAACATTAATGGATTAATTCTAAAACCAATTTATAGAAAATGATAAATTTAATGTTAAAATATATGTAGAATATAAAATATGTTTTTTATTTATCTTAATTAAATGTGATTTTTTATTCTATGAAACTGTTATTTATATGGAATTAAAATAAATCCATAATGAATATCAAAATAATATGTATTTCAATATAACAATTCAAAACCATTTTAATTGGAAAATATTATTTATGTTTATAAATAATCCACTATAGATTTTATAGATTCAACATAGTTTATTTAATTTTATTTTTTACATAATTAAAAGATAATTACATTATTAAATTTTTTTATACATTTCTAGGGCTTTTATATAATGTCATTACATTTACTATTTTAGTAGATATTGTACATTTAATTATTCAACTAAATATTGACTTATATGTGAAAATAAGAAATATATATACCATGATTATACTTTTATTCTATGATTATAAGGTAATTTATTTTTTAAAATTATTATTATAAAATTTTAACTGTTTTCATTTAAATGAATATCCAAATTATTTAGAAGATATAGTATTATTGAAAAATATCATTTGAAATTTTTTTAATATTATTTCATATTAATTTCTAATAATATTAAAATATACTTTCTTGTAATATCAATTTACAAAAATATCTAATTTAACTTATTATGATAAAATAAAAAAATCATAATAAAAAAATTCTTTAAAAAAATTATTTCATAATAAATTTTCTTTAATAGAACACAAATAAATGTAAAAATATTTATTATAAAATTATATTTTACCAAACCATTGATTAAAAATATTTTAAGAAATATATTAAATAAATCATATCTTATTTTATTTATAATCTTACTCTTAATATATAATGTGTAGTCGTATGTATATATATATATATATTATTTTTTTATTTACTTTTGGATAATATTATTCCAAATTTAAAAATAACAATATTATGATATATTATATCTATGTGATAAATTTGTATTAAATCAAAATATTATTAATAAATATACACCGACTTAACATAATGAAAATATTCCCAGTAGAAATATTTATAAATATGATATTTCATTCATATACATAGATTTACTAGAATCGGGATTTCAATTATTAGTTTTTATGTAACAATTCTAATTGTTATTATTTTTAAATAATTATCCCTTCATTCCCTTCCCATTATTCCATTTTCCCTCATTGTAGGTTTTCATTTTATATTTGTGATATTTAAGGGTAAATATGATAAAACATATTTCATATTGTTGAATATTTTATTTTTCTCCATTTTTTTTTCTAATATTAAATTATTCACATTAGAATGATGTAATGATCTACGGTGATAAGTACATATATTTATGATATTTTTTAATTTTTTTAGTTTGAAAGATTTTTTTTAATCTATCCATTTTAATTACTAATTAATAAAATTCATTAACATAGAAAAATGAGAATTACAGTAGTAAATATATAGATAATACAAATAATATGTTTCGAAGAAACTGTAGGAATTGCAGCGAATGCCGATATGTTTTATCACCTAATGAGATTTTTTATACAAATCCAACTGCTAAAATATAAATGATTATTTTCAAATATAATTTTCATATACTTCTGAAATGATTTAGTAAATTGAATACGAATTTTTTATTCTTATCAAACAGTGGTGTATGTGTCTCCACTACAAATCATCTATTAATGAACCACTATTTCCCACTACCTGATATTCTTCTTTTCATGTTGTCATAATAATTATTATTAAACATACCAAATATTTCATTAAATTCATATTAGATTGGTGTTCATGATCCCACACCCTCATTGATTTGAAAATATATATATATTTAATGAAAAAACATCGTAAGGTATTAATTTATTATAGATTTTTTTATTTGAATTAACGAGGTAATATATGAACGAATTTGGAAAATGTATTTTGAATGAGAAAAAATTAATTTTTTAACAACGTGTATTTTTTGACAGGATTTTAATTGGAATGGAAATCTATAAAATTATATTTGAAATATGGGAGGAAGCAAGTTGGATGTTTCATTTTATTATTATAAATTTTTATGTGTGTAATGAAATATTACAATATTTTATTATTCTTGTGGCTTAATTATATTTATATTATTATTTTAAAGAAAACGTTACATAGAAAATTTTGAAATTGGTGACACATTATTAATTAATGAAACTAAAATAGGAATTCACACTCCATGAATCCCTTGTAATGTGTTTTTATAAAATTAAAATCTATAATATAAATTGGTTGTCACAGATTCTTCCAAAAAATAGTAAAAAATCATTGAGAAAAATAAATAAATTCATGGATATATGTTTTTATTAGGATATAATATTTTTCAAACCCCATTCATTATCTAAATTATGGAATACAGAGTATTCTTGTTTAAAATGATATGTGTATGAGTGAATTACATCCATTGATAGATGTATTATAAAAATAGAATGACTTATGATATTGTTGTTGTTGTAATAATAAAATATTTTTTAGTATTATTTTTTACTCATATAATTGGTTATAATGAAATTATATAACATGTTTTTGAAGAAATAAAAATTCATATTCAAAATGACGACTATATGTGTGTGTACTTATAAATAATAACCATTTAAGAGTCTATTTTAAAACGGTATGTTCATTCAATTTATTATTTTTAAAAAAGAATATTAATCAATCAAATATCATGTATATAAATTGAAAATGGTGGGGATTAATTTTCATAAAAAATGATATTGAAAATGATGTCAAAAATTTCATATAATTTTTCAAAGACTATGCATCTGACCATTATGAAATACTTTTTTAATATTAATATTTTTTAAAAAAATCTATTAGAACATTGAATTTTTAATATAGCTTGGTATACTAAATTATAGATAAAAAAATAAAATATCTGATTGAACAATTAGAAGAATATAATGGCTCTACTGACTTGGTTAACACGATATTTGAAAGGTAATCAGATCTGATTTAAAGTGTGAATGATGATTAATATCATATCGATGATATGATTAAAATTTTAATTAATGATGATTATTGTATTGTGTAAATGAAATTGATATTTTATGGTGTCCTTGACATTTATCCAATGTTTGTTGAGAGGTTTTAGATTCATAAAATGACTACACTATATCATGGTTGTTTCAATAATAATTTTTTTACATATTGTAATTAAATATAATTTTAAATCGAGGAAAAAATTATGTGTCACCAAAATTATCGAACTATATTATTTCATTAATGATATTCTACCAAAATAAAAATACCATCCCTGATGATGTTATGATGTCAAATGGATTTTATGTTCAATGCGTATATCATGAGAGGAAATACATTATTTTTAAACTAATTGTATATTGATTTAAATGGATAATGAATAACATAAAAAATTAACTAAGTGTTGTACTACTCAATACATTAAATATTATAAATGTAATTTGAAAAATGTATAGTGAATTTAAATAAATTCATTGTTTAGAAATCAATAGGGATGTGATGAAATATAAAATAATTTCATGGGTATGTAGATACAATAATTCATGATGGGAAACATAATCACTTAATAAACTCAACTTTTTTGGAAAAAATTAATCATGTATATCATAAATTTTGAAGGTATATGATATTAAATAGTTTCTCTATATCTACATATTGAGTGAATAATTTTAGTGTAAAAATTAACCCACATATTACATGTCCAATTATTATTTAACAACACATATTTCTATTATGGTTACACATGAAGAAAATAATAATGTTTTTATATGTATATCATGATATTGATTTTTATTTGGATCCATTAATCAATGATCTTAAATAATGATAGATTTATTTGATATGTAATATGATACTTATAGAAATCATGAGATATCATTTAGATCCATGTCTAACATGTAGATAATTTAAATTCTTTATTATGTATTTTTTTAGGATATGACATTATAGAAATTCGAGGGTGTCCAATTTATTACAAATTTACAAAAATAATTAGGTTTAAAAATTTGACATTGTCACTATTTCTAAGAAAATACAATTTTTTAAAATGATAATAGAAATAATCATCTAAGATGGAATAATTAAATTGGAATTAAAAATAAGGTATGTCATCACCTCCAATAACAAGTGATTAATTGTTTTTTAATTTAAGTTATTTTTTACAATTATTTTTAATCATTTCTCAAAAAAAAATTTCCAAAACCATTTTTACGAAGGGGTGTTTTTACTTTACAAAACATTAAGGGTTTAGGAATCAATAATTTTCGTTATTTCCAACACACATAAAAAATCTATGTGATTATGTGATTGTAATTTTTATAAATGAATCCAAAAAACAAAAGAGGGAGTTATGGATGGAATGTATATTATTTACATTGGAAGAAGGGAAGAGTTGGTTAAGGAAATGTGATAATCATGAACAGTTCTTCATCCAGAATTATATAGTATTTATTTTAAAGAGAGATATATTTTTTGTATGTTTTTATGTATAAGAATTATTTATATTATTATTCAAATAAAATAAAAAATATTTTTATAATGAATGAATTATTGTAAATTTTTCTATAATAACAAAACTCTCATGTTTTTTATGTTTATTAAAATTTTAGTGTTACATTTAATGAATCGAAAAAATGATCAACACACAATAACATAGAATGAATTATTTTTCAAATATTTATCTAATAATATTATATACACAAAAAATCTATAATATTTGTAAATTAGAATTTCATTCATATGAAATGAATTTTATATTTTCATACAATTTTACTCATGGATATGATGCATCTGTTAGTGGTTTACTTGGTTAGAGACATACATTATTGTGGTCTTATATATTATATTTTTATTTACTCCACTGATCTTCACATGATGATTTTGAAAAGACATGTTAATATTAATGTTTTATAAAATTTCATAGTTTGTAGAGATATATTTTTAATGAATCCATTAAATTAAATTACAAATAACAATCTGATATGGAAAAATGTTTTATCCAAATATATTATCACATCATGTGACTTGGGGCTGATGGAATTTAAAGAACATATGGTGTCACAATTACCATTACAGAGTAGGAGTAGGTTAATATTTACATTTTACATTATAATTTATAGGATCCACTATATATTTTAACCCAAAAAGTTTTTCATTTTCATTTTAATGCATCATTTTTTGAACGATATATATAAAATATATAGAACCTAAACATAATGGGATAGATTATGAATTTTGTCTTAAAAAGTCATATTAAATACGAATTACATTTTAGAATGACTTTGGAGACTAAGAATGGGACTGAGTGTTCATGTATTTTAATTTAAATGTTCTGTAATTCTTGCATATATATTCACTACAAATGAATAAGACAAATATTGTATCATGAAAAAATGTGAAGATTCTATTTTATATGAAGTGATTCTAGTATACATTACCACAATAGAAATATAATTTATTTTATTGTTTCATTATTTATTATCATCAAAAAATTATTGGAGTTGGATTAAACTAAATTCCATGTTAGAAGTATTAAAATATTTTTTTACAAAAATAAATTACTACAATTAATATCAATGATTTTGGATTCATTAATGATGATTTTAGTTAGAAAGGATAAATTGATGAACCATTCATAATAAAATCAATGTAATTATATGTGTTCTATGTTTTATATTTTCTTAATATAATTTAAAAAATTACATTTCATTGAGCCAAACCATTATATGGTAACATGTCCTTTTAATTTTTGGATATTATTTTTACATGGATTTATAGATAATTTACTTATATCCCAATTGTAGATAGGTTCATGTGTGTCATAGGGGTACACATATTAAGTATTTATATACTTGTTGAGGGGATAAAATATTATTATCCATTAATCAAAATAAATTGTCTAATAAAAATGTTATTTTTTTCTATTATAGACAATTTGACCTCATAATATTAAGTGAGAACTATTTCATTTATATAATCTAACATTAATGATCAACTAATTTTGATGATAGTGGATTCTATATAAGGTGATGCTCCCAATTTGGAGGAACATTAGGTTTATCCACATGATTATTATAACTTCTATGACCTGAATCAAGACATATATATCATTTTAATAAAAATATTAATACATTCTTACATTCCCATTATATTTTTGGTTTATAATACTATGGTGTAAGGAAAACCATTATATTACATATATAAAACTATTATATATTGTTTATTTTTTCATAAAAATATTTATTCATAATATCATATTAATGATTCATTCAAGACCCGCATTTTAAAATAATGGAAAGTATCCTTTATTTGGTGCTTTTATCAATAAATGTACACACAAGCCTTTATGGACAATAATTTTTTTTAAACATAGAATGTGAACAAAATTGAATGTATGAGATATTAGAATAATTAAACCCCACAATAAGATTTGTAATTTACTAAAATAAATTAATTCTTCTATATTTTATATAGTAATCATCTGAGTCCAAAATAATAATATAAATAAGAATGAAATAATTGTTAATAATTTTTTTAATCATGAACTAATATTTCATAATTCATCAAATCTATACCATGAAAAAATCACTTAACCATATAAAGATCATAATAGTTCCCTTTAAATATATTATAATTTAATAAAATTTGAAATCAATATATTTTCTTGAAAACACATTAATTAGAATATATAACACTTTTATTAAAAATATGACACCATTATTTTATCAATTAATTAGCTAATGGGATAATTCAATCATTCCCTTAGGATAATTCAATATTATTTAACTCTATCACTTCATAGAAGAATAATATTTAAATATAAAAGAATTAAAATGTTTATAAGAGTAAAACGCATTAGTTAATTACATGTATTTATATGATTAATTGATTTCTTTTACACATTAATAGGACAAACTTAAATATGTTAACTCATATGCTTTGCTAAATTAATTTCAGGTCTTCAAACAAGACAATTATCACGAAATGGACAATTTCACATAAGTGTTTTCACTCACTATCAATTCCCAAATTCATAAAAAATAACTAAATGTCTTGTCTTTCAATTGGATCATTTAATAAATTTAGTTTCTCATCAAAATAAATATAACCTTTTCATTTCAAAAAATAAAATAATAAATTCTCCATTTTAAAAAATAATGTATTAGAAAATTATATTCTTTTAAAAATTAATAGAAGAATAAAAAAGAATGAATATTGGTAAAAGTAAAACCATTGAAACCCCATTTAAAAATATAGTGTAAGTATGATAATGAAACTAGAATATAGTGGTGTAAAAATTCATTATTGCAGTATAAGGTAAAGAATATTATTTTCACATTTTTGAAAAAAAGAGGCAACAGTGACCCATACTATAAATATCACAACTATTATTCTTTGGTTATTTTTATATAAATTACATAGTTGTAAAAATTGAACATTTTAAGTATATTTTCCATGAGGTATATTTTTTTGGAAAAATGTATAAGAACATGGATATGTTCTAGCATTATTAAAATGTCATTTCAAAAAAAATTACATGTAAAATATCATTATGACTTTTTAATACTTTATATAAAAATATATTTGATGGTGGGGAAATGAGAATTATTTATTATACAATATAATTTCATATATTTAATGAAAAAGTAAATCCACATGGATATATATACACCTTAGAAATGGGAGAAACTGATGAAAATGGAATAAGATTCAATGAATGGGAATTGAGATAAGAAATACCTTACCTCAAGCACATTTGACCACATAAAATATTTAAATCATGTATAATAAACATAAATTAATTATTTAATTTTAGAATATAAATTAATTATATTATTTCCATTATCATAATTAAAATTTCTTAATTTATCATTATGTATTTTTTAGATTAAAACTTGAAGAAGTTCATGTTATATGCATTGAGGATGTTCTATTCAAAAACCAAATTTTTTTTGGTTGACTAGGGACAATGGTGTCAATATTACCTAATATATATACAATTAATAAGGAAAAATTAAAAAATTTATACGTAAATATAATTTAAATCAATCCATATAATTTCATCATGAAAAATGGATTTCACAATTTCAGGAATATTGTTGTCTGAATATTAACATGAATAACATATTAAATTTTCTACTTCGGAGAAAATAAATAATTTAAATAACATTATCTTATAAAAAATTATAAATTAGTTATTAATTTAAAATATTTTCCATACTTTCATCCTTATTACTAGAAATGTGTGAAAAAAATATAAAATGAGTCATATCACATCATGGTGGTGGTAGTCCACATGTACACAAGAGTTACATTATCATTTCCCAGTGATTGAATTAGAAATAATATAGGTATTATATTAACTTAAAAATTAATTATTTTATAATAAAAATCATGATTAATCAATATATCCCTTAGAATAATCTACCATGAAATAAGGATATGTGAAATGAAATCTGTCGCTTCGTGGAGATAGTAGTTTGTATGTACGGATGAGTAGTAAAATAATTTACTATTAGATGGAAAAGGATATTAATCATGAATTTTCCATTAAAATTAAAATATTTATTTATTTTTATTATATTTAAGTTAATATAACATCAGGGACACATATGATTTGAGGGATATGGAATAAATAATGAAATGAATGAAATCAGTTACGACCTATTCCTCTTCATGGAAAATAACTATTTTTTAATCCCTAAATCATCTTAGTATTAATATTTTTAAAATAAAAATATCATTAGAAAATTATAAAGATGGTATGTATGGAATTTTCTTAGAAACAGTTTGAGATATATTGAAGAAGTGGTGTGAGGTAATGATGAGAGGTGAATTCCTTTTGCAAGTGATGTGGGTGGGATGATGAAAATATGGGAAATATTAATATTTATTATATGTATGAATGATTTATGATAGATCCAAACTTCTAAAAATATTCTTATATGTAATTTAATATTTTTTATAATATAATATTAGTATTATGTGTGTTTTTCTTTCATTTTATTCAATATCAGATGGTTAAACCCACTTTTCTAACATGTTAAATCCAAAATTTTATAACTAAATTAAACACTATAATCATCATGGAATAAATTTTACATGGAAAATGAATAATATAAATGAACCATGTATAATCAAAATGAATCATTCCAATCCATGAGATTTAGTTCATTATTTATAACATTTTAATAAATTAGAAAGTAAAATTAAAAAATAAATATGATATGAGAAAAATTTTGGGACTACTCAAATATCATGAATTTAAAAGAATGAGTATAAAAACTAAATTAATAGATAAAACATTCTTCCAAAACTTATACATTTAAATTTTTATTGATGTTTTTACAACCTAATTATTCATAAAATATATATTAATTTTATTATTAATTATATCATTTATTTAATTTTTTTAGTACTTTCTCAACCGTCATGGGAGAATTTCCAAAAAAATATGTATTCTTCTACTATCCAAGAATATTCAAAAGAATTACAACAACAAGACTAATTTATTCTAATATAAATTATTAAATATGAATATTTTTTTAATACATTTGTTAGAATGAAAGCATTTTAGGGGTAATAAAAGTTAGAGAGAGTGAAATTTTGTATCTTTTCTTGACCTAAAAATATATAAGGTTAATACTCTATATAATTTGGAATGAATTTATATTAAATTAAAGGCTGTTTTTTAATTATAGAATTATACACTTAAAATGAAGTAAATTATGGTTTTGGGTTGATTATTTGACCATAACTAATAAATCTAACAATAAATATCATGTTTTATCACTAACAATTCATTATAATTTTAACTTGGGTAAAAATAATTATTAATAACAATTAAATCAAAATAATTTACAAAATTGAATAGGAGGATTTAAAATATGGTATTTTTTTTTCAAGAATCATATTTTAGATGAGTATGAAATCAATTTTCATATATGTGTGCAAAATAAAATTAAAACTTATTTTAAGAGAATGATTTTTTAATCATAGAAATGATTTTATACTAAATCAAACACAATCCCCGGTGAAATTAAATTATTTTTATATATATAAATATATTTGATATATTTCTACACACAATAAAAATTAATTGTGAAATACAAATTTATTTAAAGAATACAAATGATTATATTAATAAAAATTACATACTTCACTATTCAGTAAAATAACCATTCACTTAAAAAAAATACAACAAATGTTTATAATAAATATATTAACAGTATTAATACAAAAATATTTAATAAAATTCATATTAAATTTATAAAATTGATAGTAATTAATAATATAATAAACACACATAATTAATTTAAAAAAATTATTGAGGAAAATGTACATTTAATTAATAAATTGTATTCAGATTCATTACTTTTCTAATAATCATAATTAATTTAATATGAACACATTAAATTGGATATCTAATATTATATTTTCTTGAGAAAAATTTAATAGTAATGATTAATTATATTTCAAATTATTGAAATATGTTGAAAAAAATATATTTTTGAATATTATTTCTCTCTCAATTATAATATTTAATAATTATTAAAAATAAATGAGTAATAAAATTATGGATTAATGTTATTTTTATTAAGGAATGTATTTCATCATGTAACTCATAATAATATTTTTTTCATATTCAAAAATATCAAACTGAAAACAGAGTCATAATGTTTATATTTAATTAATAGAATGACACTATTCATTTATGTTCGATATCACATATACAATGTGGTTTAAAATATATAACATAATGATAATATATTTTATGGTATTTGGGTCTAAAATTATATCCATATAATAAAAATTGACTGTTAAAATTTTAACACAATTCCAAAAATGGTTATTTAAAAAAAATACCAATTCAAAAAAGTTGAATAGAAAACAAATGAACTTAAATGGAAAACCCCATTTAAAACAATATATGGGTTTACAACATACATAATAAAATTTTATAATAAAAATTTAATCTATGAACTTGTATAATTAAATATGAATATAACATGAAATAAAACATTGTTGTGTTTTATAATATGTGTGACATTAGAGTGAAGTGAAAATTTGAACATCGAGGGGGGGGGGCTAAATAATTTATATGGAATAACCTGGAGTGATATATGGATTGACTATTTTAAAGATAAAGAAATCCCCCATAAATCAGTAAGGGATACCTAATACCATTATTTATTTATAAAAGGAAAAAATAATCCTTTTTTTGACCCCTTTCCGTTGAGATACTCTAATGAAGGGTGATAGATAATGACCCACCAATTTTCAGCTACAGATGGCCTCAAGTTGGAAATTAGCACATTGAATATTAAAATATCATAATTGTGACGCACTTTCCAATATAATAAATCAATATTTGGTGATAAGATAAATTAACCAAAATAAATTCTTGACCAAATGTAAAAATAAAAAAAAAACCATCCCATATTGTTTGTATATTAATAGTAGTTATGGATTAGTTGAGAATTATTTGGACCAAGCATTCAAGAGCATGTGCTCGAATGGAAATGGAACCGTAGCTCATGCCAGAAAAAGACCCCCCCCCTTCTTGGAGGTGGGAAGGGGGAGGATGATATGCTATTGCCACCTCTGAATCAAAAAATTTGATTTTCACCCTTCTCAAACCCTAATTATTTCCCAGAGATCATAGTGATTTGGTTATACCTGAAGGTGGTTGATCTTCACCTTGGTAATCATTTTCTCCGGATCTCAGTGTCAGACATCTCTGAAGTAACGAATTACAAATAATGACTTTGTTTGCTCGATTCAACTTTTATATACCATCAGTTATTGAGTTTGATTAGTTTGTTTTTGGAAAATGGTATTTTCAAGATCACGTTGTCATCATTGTTCAATATATCAACCCCATAATGATTAAATTCACCTTGGTAGAAGACCTGATATGTGTGTGGTGCGGTACCCCCGGGCGTTGCAATGGTTGCATGTTTTTGGTTCTTCGAATGATGTTCGATTTATATATGAATCATGACCCAAACTCTATTATTATTTTTGAATGTCTTCCACATCTAAAATTACCTTTCCAAATCATTGCGATTATAGATATTCTTGGGATCTTGATATGTCAGTTATTGTGTTCTGATGTTCATACAACCCCTGTGAGTCACCCGAACAACCCATGGCAATGTGCTGAGGTGGATATCCTGAAACCTTTGATGGAATGGGTAAGGATTTCAGTGGGTGGGGAATTTTGAAGGATGCAAGATGTCATATATGAATCAGAGAGTAACAACTACTCAAACTGCATCATATTTGGGCACTTAGAATATAGGTGTCATAGCGTATCTATTAGTCGGAGGTCTCAATGTATGGAGAAGAGTCTTGGTAAAACTATTGATTGGAGGAGGGTTCATTATCTGGAAGTTTGGATTGGTAACACACCTATCCAGGGACCCTAGTTGCATCGGTTCTGGGGAAACCATCAGGGGTTTTAGGTAATCCAATGGTATCTACAGTGATAAACATAAATAGAAAAGATCTAAATCAGGGGGATTGTGTATAAGGATTTTCTGTTGCAGATAATAGTGGGATACCTTCAAGTGGACTTGTGGTTGCTGCGGAGAGTCAAGAGGTGGAAGGGGCCCCTCATTGCCTTGCTTATCTTAATAGTAGTCAGAATGATATTGGACTTATCGAGGGAAATACAGTTGTGGCTAGTTAAAGGATGGGGTGCAGCAGTGGCGTTGTGAGTGAAAGGAAGAGGGGATCTGCTTCGGATATTGATGAGGGTTGCAAGATTCCTATATTAAATGAGAATTGTTGTAACGACCCAAAATTTCATTAATTGAAAATACCTCTTGATCCAGTTAATTGTTTCTTTATGTTTTTATAAGATGTCAACTTCTTTAGTTTAACGTTAAGATTTGTGACCGTTACATTTATAGTCGTTGAACAGTGATCATCTGGGTAGTTTAAATATAAGGCTTTAACGAACCAATTTTCTACTCAGACAAAGGAAGCGATGACCTCATCCAGTAGAATTGCCCCATACGAAGCCCATTTGTCGGAGCTCGGAAAGGAGGTGGCGTCTTTGGGCTTTGCCCTTGACCAAGCCCAAGCTGAGCTTCATCAAGTCAAGCTCGAACGTGATCGTCTACGAGAAAAATGGAAGTTGATAGAGATTACCACTCGAGCGATGTTATCCGAGCAACCCCAAGAGTCTGTCACCATCGCACACCTTACCCTTAGGTATTATGCGACTATTTTAAGGGGTTATGTAACAAATAAGTAGCACCATGTTCATGTACATTATTTTTTGTATATAATAATGAATATAATTTCTAGTCATTTTTGATGCATTGTAGTTAGTTTTTAAAGTACAAATGATGTTTTTAGTTATTATTTAATTAAGAATTATATTTTATTAAATTAAAGGATTTTTGAATTAAATAATATTTTAATAAAATATTATTATTAATATTAAATTAATTTTTATTAAATATAAATGATCTTATAAGTTTATGAATGCAATTAAATTTTTTATTAAGGTTTGAAAGCCATTTCTGTCAAAACCCGTGAATTTTTTATAAATGTCGGTTTTTATATTAAAAGTAAAAAATTCACATATTTAGAAAATTATTTAGATAAAATAAATATTATTTTTGGAATCAGGACGTCGAAATTATCCAACGGTGAATTTTTCATAATTTTCTGAGATAGTCAAATTTTTGGGTAAAAATTAAATACCTTTTAAATATATAATGTGTTTTATGACATCATAATGACCCAATGGTGATGTAATAAAATACCATAATCCTTATGTTCGGCCAATATGTGTTTTATCATTAAAATAATATGTTTTTGGGTTTGTTTGACTCACTTTTCAAAGCATTAATGGAGCCCTCAAGACTTATTCAACACTTTGCCTTTTTAAATTAATTTCCATGGGAGTGTGACTCACCTCCACATAAGCAACCCTAATTTTTTAATATGTTCGGACCTTGGCCTTGTAAAATATTGTTTTCCTATTTCCTTTTCCAGAAACCATGGGCAAATACCATGGGATGGTTTGTGCTTTGGATTATTTTAATATAAGGGGTCCCAAACCTAAATAATAAAGAATTCTCTCACCTTTCCTATATAAACCCACCCAAGCTCCCACTTCCTCCTCACTCAAATCCCATGAAGTTCGTCCAACCTCTGCCCTACTCTCTCTAGAATCCTCTCAAGGTGCCCCAAGCTCCCAAGAAGCCTCTCACAAGCCTCTCTCTAGCCTTTGGAAGCACACTTCAAAGTAAGGGGTTTTCTTCCTTTCTCATTTTTTTGTCAATTTTCTTTAAGTTGTATTTCCCTTTTTATTTCAATTATGAATGTTGGGGTATGGTTTCGAACCTCCCCCATACTTCCCTCTTATTGTTTGAATGATGGGAGAACCCTTTCTCTCTCATTAAATGCCTCCCATGTACACCCGTTACTATGCCGAAATTCCGAAAGGAACTTCTCTCTCTTCTTTTACATTCAAGCAATACTTTTGTATCATGAAAATAAATTCCATTTCTATTGTTGGGACATGTATATATATGATATCCTTACTGTCCATTACATGTAAATATGATGAGGAACCCCTTTCTCTCTCATCAACCTTTTTTATGAATTCTTATGTCACGTCGTTACGCTGCCGAAATCGCACCGATTTTCTAAGCCAATGTCTTTGTGCAGGGAATACCATGCCCATTTCTCCATCAAGGGTATTCACCTTTATACACATTTACATATTGATTATAAAGTTTCATGTATGAATTCCACTTTCCTTTATAGTGGAAGAAATGATTATGTTTTATGAATCCATGTTTTATGATCCATGTGGCACACTTATGCATGAAATGAAATGTTTAAGAAGGGTGCGCCCTTTATAGCGCTCCAATGCATTGGGTAAAGTATAGTATCATGATACGTCATGTGCAATGAGTGTTGACTCATGCTAATTCAAGTGCAACGAGGGTTTACTCGTGCTTCAAGTGCAATGAGGGTTTACTCATGCTCCATGTGCAATGAGCCTTGGCTCATGCTAATTCAATGTTAAGTGTTGTTGCCACATTTCCATGTTATGATTATCATGCTTTATCATGCCTTTATGTTCATGTCTCTCTTATGCTCTATTGATATGCCTATTGCCTAACATGTATTGTACTCCTCATGTTATTCATTGTGTACTCCCTTACTGGGCTTTATAGCTCACCCTTTTCTTATGCATGTCCTCAGGTTATCCCATGCAATGCTAAGTATGAAGGAATGTAGTGGTCATGTAAAGGATGTTTTCAATAAGGATGTTGTATTTCATGTTTAATGTTTTTATGTAATGATCCTAAGCCCCAAAGGCACTAAACCTCTTGATCTTATTTGTTGTATCAAGTGAAGTTTTATGTAATAAAGCATGTTTAAGTTGTAATAAAAACCAGGGTTGTCATAGTTGGTATCAGAGGATAGGTTTAGTTATTTTTGGGATTAGGAAACCCTAGTAAAGCCTTAGATACAAGACTAAGCATAATAAAAACATCCCTAAGTTTTGGTAAATACTAAGTAAGTGTTTTATCAAACAAATACATCCCTGTCTGGATACGAGCAGGTAGAGGCGGCTCTGGCACATATGTATCCTAGGGGTAAAACCCGAAAACACCGCTTTGAGCTAGACTCGAACGGGAACTGGTGCATGACAACGGGCCTTGCTGCACTATTGGTTACGACACTCCCGGGGGATATGTTTTGATAAATTCACAATCTTAGTATGAACCCTTATTAAGGGAAAAATGCCCCTAAGAATATATGTTAGAAGGAAGATCATGAAAAGCCTGGATTGAATCCTATAGACTCATGAGTTGAAGAGATTAAAGATTATTTATAAGTTATCAAATTTTGTCTTTGGATTACCCTTTATGTGTTACCCCTAACATTCCTTTTATTCCAGCCAATGGCCGGTAATAGGAGAACTCGGGCTAACAACCGTTGTGAAGATCAATGTGATGATTTTACTTATGAGATGCCCAATCCAATGAGAGCGGGAATCGTGAACTTTGTCACGCTTCTCTCTCAGCTAACTCAAGTTTTGAATAGAAACACTGGTCAAGAGGAACGTTAAACCCCCCCTAAGAAAGAAAAAGTCGCTATTGAAAGCTTCATGAGACAAAGGCCTCCTACTTTTAGTGGATCATCCAATCCCACGATCGCTGAACAATGGATCAACTCCATTGAAAATATATTCTCCATCCTTCAATGCTCTGAAAAAGAGAAGGTTCTCCTAGCGGCTTATCGTATGGAGGGTGAAGCTGATCAATGGTGGACGTTGATCAAAAATACGAAGCCCGAGGAGGAGATCGAGGCTTTGGAATGGAAGGTATTCCGGAAGATGTTTTTCGATAAATATTTTCCACGCACCCTCCCTCATAAGATGGAAAGGGACTTCCATTCCCTCAAGTAGAAAGATGAGGAATCTGTGGGAGCGTACGAGGCAAACTTCACAAGGCTTGCACGATACGCTTCCGGCTTTGTCATTACCCCCGAATGCAAGGTTGACCGCTTCTTTGGTGGGCTGAAGCCTAGCTTGCGGAAAGCATTAGCGATCCGTGACTTCGACAGCTATGAGGAAATTCTCCGATGTGCCCTCAAGGTTGAAATGGAGATCGGAGAATCACAGGGGTATCATGGGGACAAGAAGCGGAAGGTGGACTTCAATGCTAGTGGTCCGATGGATAAATCCAACGGCGCTAAGAAATTCCAGCACCCCACTTGCCAAAAGTGTGGAAAAAAGCACCCTGGAAATTGCCTTAGGGGGACAAGAAAATGCTTCAAGTGTGGAAGAGAAGGGCACCTAGCTGTTAACTATCAGCAAGAAGGACCCGTGGCTGCGACGGAGGGGAGGAACGCTCCGTTCGAACCTCAACGCATTGTTCAATGCTTCAAATGCAAAGAACCGGGTCATTTTGCGAATCAGTGCCCTAATCCAAGGGTTATCGGAGGCAATCAACAACCTCCAAGACAGCAAGGAAGAGCTTTTTCCATCACTTCTGCCGAAGTGAACCCCGACAACGAAGTGGTTATAGGTACGCTAGTTATTCATTCAAGAATAGCGAACGTACTTTTTGATTCAGGTTCTACGCATTCTTTTATATCTCAAAAGTTTAGTAGAACAATCCCTGCACCACCACAAATCATGGAAGTAAAGATGTCGGTGAGTATGGCAAATGGGGCAATCATTGCATCCCATGAGTATAAGTCCTCCCCTGTTATAATATGTGGATTGAATTTCCCGGCGAACCTCGTCATACTCCCTTTGGAGGAATTTGATGCAATTCTTGGCATGGATTGGCTTTCCTTAAATAGAGCCATCATAAATTGTCGGGAGAGGGAAATCACACTCCATATGGAGAATCGACCCCCGATTCTTTACAAGTGTCAGGAGGAAGATGAATCTCCTTTAGCTCCATCATCTCAAGCATGGATATTACTGCCTTATGAGCACGCATATCTGGCTCAGATGATTGAGTCCAAGGAAGAAACCACCCTTGAAGAAATGCCTATTGAGAGGGAATTCGCTGAAGTATTTCCCGAGGAACTTCCTGGTCTTCCTCCAAGAAGAGATGTTGAGTTCTCAATTGAACTTATACCTGGGGAGCTACCAATATCCAAGACTCCATATAGAATGGCTGTGGTTGAGCTTGAAGAACTGAAGAAACAACTACAGGAGAATCTGGATAAAGGGTTTATACGCCCAAGTGCATCACCATGGGGTGCACCAGTCCTCTTCGTCAAGAAGAAGGATGGGTCAATGCGGCTTTGCATCGATTATCATGAACTTAACAAAATCACGATAAGGAACAAGTATCCTCTCCTAAGAATAGATGAATTGTTTGATCAGCTGCGTGGAGCACAAGACTTCTCCAAGGTCGACTTGCGGTCGGGATATTATCAAGTAAGGGTGAAGAAGGAAGATATCCCCAAGACTGATTTTCATACAAGGTACGGGCACTATGAATTCTTAGTAATGCCTTTTGGACTCACCAATGCTCCAGCAATATTCATGGACTTGATGAATAGAGTCTTTAGAGATTACCTAGACAAATTTGTGGTAGTCTTTATAGATGATATTCTAATATACTCCAAAACCAAGGAGGACCATGAGGAGCATTTAAAAACTGTACTAGAGACTTTGCGTAAGGAGAAGCTCGATGAAAAGTACAGCAAGTGTGAGTTTTGGTTGAAGGAAGTCTCATTCTTGGGCCATATCCTCACAAGAAATGGGATATCTGTGGACCCCTCCAAAATAGATGCAATTGAGGGATGGCTGAGGCCAACATCGGTAACTGATATACGTAGCTTCTTGGGGTTAGCTGGATATTATCGACGATTTGTGAGAAACTTCTCACGATTGTCCAACCCTCTTACCAAGCTAACTCGAAAGGGAGTAAAGTTTTCTTGGAGTGATGAATGCGAAGAAAGCTTCAAGGAGTTGAAAAGGAGGCTTATCACTGCACCTGTGCTCACTTTACCCACAAGTGGGGAGCTTTTTGTGGTATTCAGTGATGCTTCGAAGAAGGGCTTAGGATGTGTGCTGATGCAGAATGATAAAGTGATATCCTATGCCTCAAGGCAGTTGGAAATCCATGAGCGAAACTATCCAACGCATGATCTGGAGTTGGCGGCGGTGATCTTTGCCTTGAAAATCTGGCGGCATTATCTCTATGGAGAGAAATGTGAGATATATACTGACCACAAGAGTCTTAAATATATATTCACACAGAAAGAGCTTAATATGAGCCAGAGAAGATGGATAGAGCTCATCAAGGATTATTACTGTTCAATACATTACCACCCTGGGAAGGAAAACAAGGTGGCAGATGCCCTAAGTAGAAAGGATCCAGAAATTCTATCAATGATGAGAATTGAGAAGGATCCAATCTTCTTAAACTTGATGAAGATGGACGTGGGAATCATAAAGAAGGGAAAATCATGAATCCTTTCACAAATGATTGCTCAACCATCTCTTTTGGAAAGGTTAAAGGATGCTCAAAAGGATGATGTAGGAATCCATGAAAAAGTGGAATCTATCAAAAAGGGAAAATCCTCAGAGTTTAATGTTAATGAAGAAGGAATTGTGCGGTTTGGGAAAATACTATGTGTTCCATCAAGTTCAGAGCTGAAGAAGGAACTTTTGGATGATGCACATAGCTCAAATTTCTCTATTCACCCAGGGAGCACAAAGATGTATCGAGATCTCCGAGAAAACTTTTGGTGGGATAATATGAAGAAGGAGATCTCTGAATATACATCAAAGTGCCTGGTGTGTCAGCATGTTAAGGCAGAGAGGCAGAAGTCTAAGGGGATGATGCAACCATTGCCCATACCAGAATGGAAATGGGAGAACATCACCATGGACTTCGTCACTGGACTTCCAAGGACATCCAAAGACAACAATGCAATCTGGGTTGTTGTGGATCGTCTTACAAAGACTGCACACTTCATTGCTATTCGAGAGGATTTTGTCTTTGGATCAAATGGCACAGATATATATCAGGGAAGTGGTACGGTTGCATGGAGTACCACTATCTATTGTGTCTGACCGAGATCCAAGATTTACCTCTAAGTTTTGGAAGATTCTTCAACATGCTCTAAATACTGAACTGAACTTCAGTACGGCCTATCATCCTCAAACTGATGGCCAATCCGAGCGGACTATCCAAAAACTTGTGGATATGTTGAGAGCGTGCTCAATGGACATTAAAGGAGGATGGGATCAACATCTTCCTCTAGTTGAGTTCTCTTATAATAATAGTTTCCACACGAGCATCCAAATGGCACCATATGAAGCCCTGTATGGGAAAAGGTGTAGAACACCGGCATGTTGGGATGAGGTCGGTGAACGTAAGCTGCTTGGACCAGAAATGGTCGAAGAAATGGTGGAGAAGGTGAAAACCATTCAGCAGCATATCAAGGCAGCCCAAAGTCGACAGAAGAGTTATGCAGATAATCGTCGACGAGACCTTGAGTTTAAAGTCGGAGACATGGTGTTTTTACGCATATCTCCGTGGAAGAAGGTCATGAGGTTTGGAAAGAAAGGGAAGTTAAGTCCAAGGTACATCGGCCCCTTCGAGATTCTTGATCGTGTTGGGGTTGTGGCCTATCGACTAGCACATCCACCTACTATGGCCTAGGTGCATGATGTCTTCCATGTATCCCTCTTAAGGAAGTACATACCAGACCCTTCACATGTACTCTCTTCCGAGGTGGTACAATTAGAAGACGATCTTTCTTATGAGGAGCAACTAGTGAAGATCTTAGATCGTAGAGAAAAAGTTCTACGAAATAAGACAATGCCCCTCGTCAAGGTGTTGTGGAGAAACCACAAGTTTGAAGAAGCAACTTGGGAGTCGGAGGATATGATGAAGCTAAGTTACCCACATTTGTTTTAGTGTGGGAAAAGGAAAAATTTCGAGGGAGAAATTTCTTAAGGGGGGAATGTTGTAACGACCCAAAATTTCATTAATGGAAAATCCCTCTTGATCTAGTTAATTGTTTCTTTATGTTTTTATAAGATGTCAACTTCTTTAGTTTAACGTTAAGATTTGTGACCATTACTTTTATAGTCGTTGAACAGTGATCATCTGGGTAGTTTAAATATAAGGCTTTAACGAACCAATTTTCTACTCAGACAAAGGAAGCGATGGCCTCATCTAGTAGAATTGCCCCATACGAAGCCCATTTGTCGGAGCTCGGAAAGGAGGTGGCGTCTTTGGGCTTTGCCCTTAACCAAGCCCAAGCTGAGCTTCATCAAGTCAAGCTCGAACGTGATCGTCTACGAGAAAAATGGAAGTTGATAGAGATTACCACTCGAGCGATGTTATCCGAGCAACCCCAAGAGTCTGTCACCATCGCACACCTTACCCTTAGGTCTTATGCAGCTATTTTAAGGGGTTATGTATCAAATATGTAGAACCATGTTCATGTACATTATTTTTTGTATATAATAATGAATATAATTTCTAGTCATTTTTGATGCATTGTAATTAGTTTTTAAAGTACAAATGATGTTTTTAGTTATTATTTAATTAAGAATTATATTTTATTAAATTAAAGGATTTTTGAATTAAATAATATTTTAATAAAATATTATTATTAATATTAAATTAATTTTTATTAAATATAAATGATCTTATAAGTTTATGAATGCAATTAAATTTTTTATTAAGGTTTGAAAGCCATTTCTGTCAAAACCCGTGAATTTTTTATAAATGTCGGTTTTTATATTAAAAGTAAAAAATTCACATATTTAGAAAATTATTTAGATAAAATAAATATTATTTTTGGTATCAGGACGTCGAAATTATCCAACGGTGAATTTTTCATAATTTTCTGAGACAGTCAAATTTTGGGTAAAAATTAAATACCCTTTAAATATATAATGTGTTTTTTGACATCATAATGACCCAATGGTGATGTAATAAAATACCATAATCCTTATGTTCGGCCAATATGTGTTTTATCATTAAAATAATAAGGTTTTGGGTTTGTTTGACTCACTTTTCAAAGCATTAATGGAGCCCTCAAGACTTATTCAACACTTTGCCTTTTTAAATTAATTTCCATGGGAGTGTGACTCACCTCCACATAAGCAACCCTAATTTTTTAATAAGTTCGGACCTTTTCCTTGTAAAATATTGTTTTCCTCTTTCCTTTTCCAGAAACCATGGGCAAATAGCATGGGATGGTTTGTGGTTTGGATTATTTTAATATAAGGGGTCCCAAACCTAAATAATAAAGAATTCTCTCACCTTTCCTATATAAACCCACCCAAACTCTCACTTCCTCCTCACTCAAAGCCCTTGAAGTTCGTCCAACCTCTGCCCTACTCTCTCTAGAATCCTCTAAAGGTGCCCCAAGATCCCAAGAAGCCTCTCACAAGCCTCTCTCTAGCCTTTGGAAGCACACTTCCAAGTAAGGGGTTTTCTTCCTTTCTCATTTTTTGTCAATTTTCTTTTTAAGTTGTATTTCCCTTTTTATTTCAATTATGAATGTTGGGGTATGGTTTCGCACCTCCCCCATACTTCCCTCTTATAGTTTGAATTATGGGAGAACCCTTTCTCTCTCATTAAATGCCTCCCATGTACACCCGTTACTATGCCGAAATTCCGAAAGGAACTTCTCTCTCTTCTTTTACATTCAAGCAATACTTTTGTGTCATGAATATAAATTCCATTTCTATTGTTGGGACATGTATATATATGATATCCTTACTGTCCATTACATGTAAATATGATGAGGAACCCCTTTCTCTCTCATCAACCTTTTTTATGAATTCTTATGTCACGTCGTTACGCTGCCGAAATCGCACCGATTTTCTAAGCCAATGTCTTTGTGTAGTGAATACCATGCCCATTTCTCCATCAAGGGTATTCACCTTTATACACATTTACATATTGATTATAAAGTTTCATGTATGAATTCCACTTTCCTTTATCGTGGAAGAAATGATTATGTTTTATGAATCCATGTTTTATGATCCATGTGGAACACTTATGCATGAAATGAAATGTTTAAGAAGGGTGCGCCCTTTATAGCGCTCCAATGCATTGGGTAAAGTATAGTATCATGATACGTCATGTGCAATGAGTGTTGACTCATGCTAATTAAAGTGCAACGAGGGTTTACTCGTGCTTCAAGTGCAATGAGGGTTTACTCATGCTCCATGTGCAATGAGCCTTGGCTCATGCTAATTCAATGTTAAGTGTTGTTGCCACATTTCCATGTTATGATTATCATGCTTTATCATGCCTTTATGTTCATGTCTCTATTATGATCTATTGATATGCCTATTGCCTAACATGTATTGTACTCCTCATGTTATTCATTGTGTACTCCCTTACTGGGCTTTATAGCTCACCCTTTTCTTATGCATGTCCTCAGGTAATCCCATGCAATGCTAAGTACGAAGGAATGTAGTGGTCATGTAAAGGAAGTTTTCAATAAGGATGTTGTATTTCAAGTTTAAAGTTTTTATGTAATGAACCTAAGCCCCAAAGACACTAAACCTCTCGATCTTCTTTGTAGTATCAAGTGAAGTTTTATGTAATAAATCATGTTTAAGTTGTAATAAAAAGTAGGGTTGTCATAATTGTGATGTTAGTGTTTTTGTGGGTGACCTATAGGGTTGTGCTGATTGGATATATGGAGAGGTTGATAAGGATGGTGATGTTCTGGTCGTGGTTTCCATAGAGAACTGATTTCAAGTGTTGGAGCATGAGGGAGTAGAATCGAAATTTCCCACTGATCCTTAGGAAGATGATGTTGTGAATGAGGTAATGGGTAATGGGATATGAGCAAGTCAGGATATGGTGGAACACCAATACTGACTTGTTATTATTGACATGAACTGTCAACTTCAGCAGAATTGGATTGTGAGGTATCAAGAGAAGCAGGTCCATTGAAAATGGGATGATATTTCTGAGAGTGATAAAGAATACTAGGGTGGATTAGTCCCGTCATCATATAGTGACATCATTCATGGAGGGAGGAAGATGTTGTCTAGGAATTAGGAGTTCATGATTACCTTCTCTCGAAGAAGACCGAGTAAGGATTACTCATATCTGTAGAATCCAATGTCCACTAGATCCTCTATCCTAAATGACGATGGGGAAATCACTTGAGATAATAGAGGTATTTAAATTAATAATGAATTTATTTCATTGGAGCAACTGAATCTTAGAAGGTAAATTCTAATGTTATGAAGAATTATGAAATAACGGAGTGGGAATCAGTAACTGTAGAGGATGATTTTTATCATAGAGATGGTGATGGGTTTGTTTATGATGGTATGTAATTGTTCTATTTGGTCTATGGTTCCAATTTACAGAACATTTATATTGTTAATAAAGGGTGAAAGGTTTTTCCTCTGGCTACGCTATTCTAGTTAAAACAGATATATATAAAATCCTAAAAAGGAAATCACCCAAAATAAAATCTACAAATACTTTTCTACAAAATATCCAATGATAATAAATATTTATATTGAACACGGTCCATGAAGTCCTACTGGAATCATGAAAATAAGTAAATATATATAATGGGCAATTATAAAAGTAAACATTGATGGATTTACAAATTACCTCATTCATATGTTAAAATAGTATATTAACAATCCCATGAGAAGGATGACTAACCACCAACATCTAATAAAGTCATCTAACTAAATCCCAACCTCACTATGTTTTCATCACTAAATAATAAATGCATTTGTAAGAATATAATATATCAAAAATTTATTAAGGTTACTAATCATCACTTTCAAACTAATTATCCACTCTCACACAAAAAAATTATACATCATGGTGACACCACCCCTTATGTAAAACATAACATCATGCCACAAATCATCACATCCCACACATAGAAAAATGATATATCATATCCCATCACACCAATACAAATGTATCATATTCCATCACATCTCCCTAAATCATAACTGATTTTATAAAAATGGTTTTTGGTTATTGAGAAAATTAAGTACATAAAAATATTACCATCATTTAATAATTAACAACAACCACGATATTCCATGTCATCTCATTTTACATATAACTCCTAAGACATCGCATATTATCAAGAAACATATTGTTAATAGATCTATTAAATTCTAGCCATCAAAGCATTTTCATGCAATCATCGACATAAATATAGTGATGGGAAGAGTGGGTGGCTACCAATCCATCCTCTGGAAAGTATTTTGATAAAAACCAAACAAATCTAATCGGTAATCAATACTAAGTACTCAGCATAGGTTGGTGTATAAATAATTCACAAGGAAATAAATGTTATACACAATTAACATACACATGTCCAACCAAGGGGTTCAGGAATAATATACCAACCAACACACAATGATATCCACATTATATAACATCATTAAATATATAACAACATACAATATGACGTAAAAAAAATTTCCATTTCAATATTACTTTCCATTTCAACCAGTCTTCTCATTGTTATTCCAAAAAATTGCATTATTCCAATCCATTAATTAACTAACAATCCAATTAATAAATTCAAAAAAATTAATTAAAAAAATTATTTATCTATTAACAAAAACATTAAATTCAAATTTTATAATTTCATTTAATTTTAAATTAACCAAGTTACCTACCAAAACAAAGGATGGATTAAGATGATTTCTATCATTAAACTAACAAATATGTAACTCTCAATCCACTAGACTATTTACATGGATTCCGATCATAAGAGGGAACCATTATAGGATGATCTCCAACCAAAAGGAACAATGGTAATATGGTTCCATGATTCTAAGGGAAATTATTCTGCATATCCCATTTTGAGAGAATGTATTCTAAATGAAATTAATGAATAATTATTCATTTTGGAATTTATACAATTGAAACCAATAGTATGTTAGATCAGAGATATGATTTAAATATACTATATATACTAAATTTATTATATTACATGTGGAATGACTCATTAATAGCCTCAGTCAATAAATAAATATAATGATATAATTATCATCTATTAAATGGAATTTTACTTTCACCCATTCAAACCAATAAATGACCGTCTTGTCCACTTTTACATTATTGATTGGAAAATCTAGATAGTTAATTAAAATAAATAAAAGACCAAAATAGAAATATGAATGCACAAAAAGACAACCAAACATGTGAATAAAATTAACTATGATAAATTTACAAACAACATATCAAACCTACCACATCATAAAATAATTGATGATGCCAACTGAGTGAACAAATAACCTAACAACTATATGAAAAGAACTAATAACGAAAATTGACTATAAAACCAAACAAGTGACACCTGGAAGAGAATATTTGAGAACCTTAGGATTGGACTCCTAGAACCCTATTGATTCAACCAATCCATGGAAAAGACAAATAAAAATTATTTAGAAACCTATGACTATAGAATTTTATTTTAATTTCATGATCGTTTCCAAGATTTTTGGGATTATTTTATAATAACTCTAGAGATAATGATAAAATATACTTAAATTATGTAATTAAATTTAATATTAACTATTTGAACCTTTGGTTTTTAATATTAGATAAAATATTATACATAGATGGCTAAATAAAATAGGTGGGTGAATTGAATGATAAAAAAAATTTGTTTTTAGCCATAAATGAATTTACGTTAACTGTGGTTAAAATAATTAAACTCACAAAACAAAATATGTAATGAAAAAATAATTATACCATGATCTTGGGTTCGATAATAAATATATATTAATATGGTTTGTTATGATATGATTATTATTTCACATTTCACCAAACAGATAAATTTTTCTTAAAGGGTATAGAATCACAATCAGTGTTTGTGGTGTAATCATAATCGCATAAATCATATTTTCAATATATTATTAATGTATTTTAACAAAATATATTATGATAAATAGAATTAAAATATAAAAATGAATATAAAACATTCACATAATATTCTAAATCATGAAAATTTAAGAAATAACATTCTATAAAACTATTAAATTGACGTTGACTTATTTTAACATAATGAAAAGGGTATGAAGAAACCTACTATAAAGCTAACTTTATTTAGACATTTAATAATATCTATCATACCCACATGATCACAAGCCCTTGATACTATGATCAGGCTATCTCTTTATCCTCTCAATCCCTCGATATATGTCCAATTTTACTCTGTCTTTTTATCATTTCAAGGCATATATTAGAAAAAAAGTCAACCAAACTATATCTTGTTATCCCTCAAAATCCCCCAACCATCAAAATTCATAACACAAAAACCATTTTCTTATGGAGATAATAATAAAAATATTACTTTTAAAAATAACACTCTAAATAAATTAAAATGACTAAGAACAAGTTGTTCATGCGTTCTGTTCTCTAGAATAATTGAGAATGAAGAAATTTAATGTGACTTATAGAATCTTAACACATTTTTTCTCTATAAAATTCAATAATAATCTGAATATATCCTCAAATATTCTATTTTATATTGGAACATATTCCAATGGTCATCTTGATCTCGAATGATAATATTTTCTACAAAAGATTCATAACGATTTATGTAGTATTTATATTCATATAATTATTAATTTGATTATAATAATAATTTCTGTATGAAGGACTAGATATAATTATTTATAAATTATTTTAATTTTATATTTTATATATAAATCATATATATGTTTTTTATGATACTCATTGATTTTTTCCCTAATGATTAGAACATTTATCGTATGCATACTCATTACTAAATATTTTTGATAAAATATATATTTGTTTTCACAATTCAATATAAAATAATATATGTATATTAAAATGTTGTTAATTTTCTTATATAAACATTCATAATACAAATTGGTAATTAAATAGTTATTCAGGTTTAATTTAAGAATGATTTTTTTGAGATTTCCAAAAATGGTATGTAAATGTTTAAAATACAGTTTTGAATGAAAATACCCCCCTTTGGAAATCACAAACCACAAGTCTTAAATATAAAATAGTTAATAAAAACATATGTTCATTAGTTTTTTAAGTATATCCATATTTAAAAATGAACATTTATACTTATCTACCATGATTATATAACTCATCTGAATTCAATAGATAATATTACTAACTCTTCTTTAGTAGAGAAACATATATAAGGATCCCATTCCCTTCTTTAGATTTTTTATCATCTCCCCCTTAATTTTAAATTCACAACATTAATATAAATTTATCTCCATTTTTATTTTCAAAATTAAATATGGAATATTTTTCTATCTCATGAAAGGGGTAAGGAAAACAAACTATAAGAAACAATTATTATAAATGACTTTATCATCTAAAAACAGATGAAAAAAATTCAACCAAAAGAATTAGAAGACATACTATCAAATTTAATATTTAATAATATGTCATTATTTGCTATTTTAATAATAAATACAATTATATTCTAAAAAAATAACTAATCATCAATGAAATATAATGTTATTCATTTTAAAATTTTGAAATATATTCTAAATTCCTTAAGAATTTCAATAAAGTCATGTTGGCATGGAATCAATTCATCATGATCTGATAATTTCATATCATAATGAAAAATAAATTTTTCATGGGAATGGAACATTATTTTTAGAATATAAAAATTGCCATCATGATATTTTTTTATATTACTTGATAAAAGGTTTCTCTTAATTATATAGAATCTTTCCTTGATGAAACTTATTCATCTTTTCCGCGACATCCATTATTTTATTCAGGAATGTATTTTGATCTTAATTTCAAATATTTGACCTTTTTTATTCCTGAGGCCTAAATGCTTCGATTGAATATCTTTTAACATCATATTTATGTCATGTAATTTACTTGGCTATATATAATCTGATGTTTTGAAATTAAGTAAAAATTTTAGTTTTTTTATTATCACATATAACAGCCTCTCTTCTTCTTACATTACTATTACATAATTTTAATGATAAATAATATGAAAGAATTACATGCCATTGATGAAAATGTTCTGTATCTTTTTAAAAATAGGACCATACATAAATTTTAAAAAATGAAACAAAAAAATTTATTATATTCATTCTTCTCTAGCATCTAATTGCCCCTAAAACTATATTTTGTATAGGTAATATCATATGGATATATATAAAAAAATGGATTAGATAAAATAAATTTTAGAGGATATATAATAACATGAAAAAATATAATATGTGTTATGAATAATAATTATCATCAAAACATAGGAATTATATCATAATCATTAGATGAATCATTAATAAAAGTCACGGAATATGGAAATTCATAAAAAAGAAACATCATGTATTATAGGTCAACTACCACTCATAGTTGAGAAAAATCATATCATCATTTTCAGTAAATCTTTCTTTTTTCTCCTAAGATACATTACATTACCCAAAACATTGGAGAACTATATAATATCGAGCACATCCACCACATCATAAATTTTTCATTATCATACATGCCACATAGAACATATTTCAATATTGGATATAAAAAATCCTTTTAAATAATTTTCTAAATTTCATAAATTATACATATAAAAATTTTGGGTTCCCAAATAAATGATGGAATAAAATACTTTATATAATAATCATAAATTATGTGTGAAAAAGAAACAATCTTGGAATGTGATAGTTGTCTATTTTTGAAGGAAGAGTTATTTGGAAAAACAGTATGTTTTCCATTAAACAAGTAGAAAACTTTTATATTGTTAAATAGGTAAGATAATTATTAAGAAAGGATATTTATGAAATATCCATAATGAATATTGTGTGAAAGAGGTTAAACCCAAATAAAAAGAGTTGTATTTGAGAATTCCCCTTACCTCATGTATGAAAGCACCCTTCACATTAATATCCCATAAAATCATATTAGAATCATTATTTTTCAATTAAATAACAATTTTTAAATTATTTATACTCCATATGGTTTTATTATGTTCATTTATGGACTTTTAGATGAGTTATATATTTTAATTTTATCATTTTTGTGGATTCATTTTCATGGTTTTCATGATCGTTTCACATGTATACATGAATAGAAGTTCATGTAATATGGGGACAAATATAAAAATTTGTTATTATATGTTAGATATGATATTAAATAAGAATAAATTATTATATAATTAAATTTTTTATATGGTTTGAGGAAGAATAATTAGATACAAGTTAATGAGGATGAATTAAGGTTAATTTTTATGGATTTTTGATCACAATGAACTCATTTATCTTATCATTAAATATTATGTGTATAGGTTAATTCCATAATAAATGATTATTGTAAAATAAAAATTATATTACTTTTGAACCATTTTAATTGTTTTATTAACATCTTTTATGGTTTTAATGAAAAAATAAATTACATCAACCATGATGATTGTAAATTGAAACTTCAAGTGTGACAATTACATTTTTAATAATAAGAGAGAGCGGGAGTAAATGTTTAATGATTGATTTTAATTTTACATTAAATAATTATATTAAATTTATGTTACAAGATTTATCATTCCATTTCTATGATGGTAGGTGATGAGAGAATAAAAAAATTAATAAAATTCAAATGAAAATAAAGGAAAAAGAGGGATGATTTTCATCATGAATTTATCCTCCTACAGAACCTCCACATGGAGAGGTTTTTTTATTTCGGCGATATTAAGAGATGATAGACATGTGGGAGGGTCTAGGGAAGATTATTGGGAATTTTTTATGTGGGTATCAAATATTGAGAAGCATGAGGAGAATAGGGGTGTTGGGTGGTAATTATAGTTTAGGGGATGAGTATTTTCTCTTTATTATATTCATTATATTAATATTTTGTCACATGGATACAAATAGATTGAGAATTATTAATAATTATAATAAACAAAATATTGGGTGTTTATGAATTTTGTATTACATCAACTTTACATCATTTATGACTCCATCATTCATGAATTTAGCATTTATCTTAAATTATCGTATTTTACTTTTCAATCAAAATTCTACTATTTTTGAAAAATACCAAAATTTAACCATAAAATATTTTTTTACATTAATAATAAAAAATAGCCCTAAATTTTAGGCAAATATTTTTATAAATATGACAAAATTAATTTTTAATAAATATCATCATTTACTGGGAAAATATAGATTTTAAAATTATAACATATTTATTAATACTTTCAAAAAATAATTAATTAGTCATAAAATTATATTAAAATAATTAGACATAGAAATATTAGTTTACAAATACATTTAATGAAAATAATAATTCTATTAAATTTTTAATTTAAGAATATAATTTAAATCAAATATTTAGGACATAAAAAATACCAACTCTTATTTAATAATTTTTAAAACATTTATTTACTTAGACTATGATATAATTATATCATATATTTATTTATAATGTGTATAAATTTTGTTTATTCCTTCATGGGTGAAGGTACTTTTCATTTGGTTAGTTTAATAATAATATGGTTCATATTACAATACCTATAGTCTGGTTACTATTTCATTGATATTCTTTCCTTAACTTTTAGAAACAATTTTTATTTCATTAATTCATCGTATATAATGTATTTATTATGTTTCATAAGTGATTATATGTTATTTATATTATATGAAATTATTATAAGAAGTATTAAATTACACTAATAAATTGTTGGGTTTTTACATGCTTCCCCTCATTTAAAATTTCACCCTTGAAATTTCATTTAACATAAATAGGTGAGGGTACATCACCTTCATCACTTCATCTGATTCCAAAGTTAATTATTTATACCTATGGTTAATAAACAGAACTTTCATATGTTTGGTTGTATTTTTTCATAGAAAAGTATATCTTGAGTCCAAATTTTTTATTATATGTTCCTCATAAGATAGATTATCTTCCAACTATACCACAATTGATGTAAGTACATGTGACGGATCTAGTATCTAATTCCTCAAGAGAAATAAATGGGAAGCATAATGAACATGAACCATATTTGGTTTCATTAAAAGCCAATATGTTACAACTCATATGAGAATATGGATCTCAACAGGGCCAATACACATTTGGCATAACATCCATTTGTTCACAAACCGATTGAAACTCTTCTATGGTGATATTAAAGGGATGAATTTATCTTTAATGTCCAACTCTATGTCCCTTCAATGGTTGTCATCATATCTTGTTTCATGACTCTAACTAGAATTGGAATGATTCTATATGACCTGATATTTATTGGTCATATCATATATAAGATGTAGTCTAGATATCATTATATCCCAAACATCATTACAAGAGGTTGGTCTTCAACATGTATTAACATACAAACATTAATATGGAGACATCTTAATACTCGAGTGTCAGTTATTGTTTTTTAATAACTCAACCAATGAGAGATGATGATCACATCCTCATTTTATTTCTAAGGAGTATGTTATTACCATATCTTCATGTGTCTAAATATTTCATTGATATTTTCCATTAGTTTGGGGGTAAAAGGCAATGATAAAATTTATTTCAGCACTCAATGCATGTTGAATACTCCTCCATAATTTATATGTGATCCTAGGATCGATATTAAATACAATGGAGAGTGGAACTAAATGTTGTCTCATCAATTCATTCAGATATATCATTTCATGTTTTTTAAGTGAGATATCATCTTGAAGAGTGATAAAAATGGAGGTTTTAGAGAGTCATCCCACCACAACCCATACCACATTATTTCCTATAAATTAATTTGGGAGACCAGTGAATATGTCTATAATTTCATTATCTTATTTACACATGGGTACAAGAGATGGTTGAATCACCCATTTGAACATTCTTCCATATGATTTAACTTCCTGACATATGAAGAACATTGAGATATAAATTGAAATATCATTATTTTTATTGTCCCACTAGAATTGTTCTCATAGATCATGGGATATCCTCATTCTCAAATGGTGTATTAGGAAATTGAGCAATGTCAATTTTCTTATATCACAATATTTTTTCCAGCATATAAAGGTACACAAATACTTGTTCCAAATAGAATCACAATATCATTATTGATGTGGATCTATTATCATTTCAATTTCATTAAAGTATTCACCTTCTTTCCTAACCCTTGATCATCCCTTTTTCATCCTTAATCTTTTCATAGATAAATGGTAAGGAAATCATTTTTTAATGGTTGGATGTATTAACTTCCATTTTGATATCAAATTCCATTATTTTTATATCCATTGATGTATGGTTTTTCAAAATCATCAACATGGAAGGAATAATAGCATCTTATCTTCTATGAGAATCAACTTCGTTGTTATCAATGACAGGATGATATTGATTAGAGAAATTGTAGTCCCTTATTAGATCTAATCAAATCCATTTATTCATTTTGACCTCTTTTTGTGTGAATATATTCTTTAAAATATTTTGACCAGTATATATGTCACTCAATTTAACATAGAGGTAGGGTCATCATATTTTCATGTCAAAAATTATAGCTTCATTCTCCAAATCATGCATTCTGTAGTTATTCTCATGGATCATCAAATACTATGAGGTGTAGGGTATCTCATGATAATTTTTCATGAGTATACGACACAATAGTTTCATAAAAGCATCACTGTATGTCAAAAAAATTAGCCTCTTTTAGGTAACGTGGGTACATGTATAGTGATCAGCCATCTGTTTAGCTCCTTGAGGATTTCCTCAAATTCTTTTGACCAAAAATATGTTACCCCTATCCATGGTATTATTGTTAGTAAAATATAAAATCATTAAACTTTTTTTAAAAAATGTTGGTATTACATAGATAATTCATGAAATCTGTATATTTATGTAACACTAGAGTGTCAGGGATATTCCTCAATTGCCTATGTCTTTGAGGGGTCCAGAGAAATTACATCACTTATGATGACATGTCCTTTTATGGGGACTTTTTGAATCCAAAATTCACACTTTCTAAATTTTCCATACAACATCTCCTTCCATAATGTCTCTAACAAAATCATTATATGTTATTCAATTTCATCCTTTCTCTTGATTTATATGAGAATATCATCGATAAACACTTCCAAAAATTTTCTAGGTATTTTATAAATATTATATTCATCAAATCCTTGTTGATTATAAGAGAAATAGTATATACTTATGGAATTTCAAAGAAATCATAGTTCCCATATGTTGTATGGATTGTAGTCATCTAAATATCATCATTATCCTAATTTAGTAGAAGATATCTAGAACCCTGATTCATCATTTGTAATTATTGAGCAACTACCAACTTAATAAACATGTTATAAATCTTATGATTATGATACTTTTTCTTTATTGTGATCTTTATGAGTTCTAGATAATCGATAAACAACGGCACTGATCCATCCTTATTCATTATGAAGAGCTCTAGAATACCCCATGATGATGCATTGGGGAATATGATCCCTTTTTACAAATGTGTTAGGAGGGTATGTCTCTGAGTATGATATACTCTATAATACCAAATGTAGGATCGAAATAAGAATGAGGTTCTCAGATACCAACGGGGGGAGAATTGTACCTTTTAAAATTCCTTAAGGGAATTTTTAGGACGGTTATGTTTAACAAGGATAAACAAGATAATTCAGAAGACCTCTATGAGTACTAAAGTCTTGCAAGATTCTGGAATAGTGATTCCGAAAATGGAACATAATTTTTTTTACAAAGATTAAGATTCTAACTTAAAGTGTGTAGAATCTAACTAAATCAGAGTACATGTAAGGAAGTATAATAAAGTTATTCTTTCCATAAAAATACAAAATGTAGTGTAAAAACAAGTAGTAAAACTACAAGTAACAAAAAATAAATATTTTAACCCAAAGAGAAGGGTATCCAACAACCTTGTATAAAGGTCCCTTGATTTATACTTTCAAGCAAGTATGTCTTACCCACACCAGGTTAAAACCTCGATATGATGATCGGAGTCTGTCTTGCTATCCCCGCAATCCCTCAAATATCAGGTAGTCGACACCTCTGTCTTCCTCAGCAAGGAAGCCCTCAACTTCATGGTGTTAGAACCTATGTCCTCCTATCCCCAGAAGCCCTCGATTGTAATCACCAATAAATTGGAGTCGCATGAAGAATGTATACACAAGGAAAATTTTGAACAATCCGTTCAAACATTCTGCACGAAGCTTTGAGAGTTGATAAGAGCCTCTCTATCTAGAAAACACTTCAGGATGTTCTGAACACCAATATTCCAAAATTTGTCGCTTCTTTTCGAATGGGCTCTTATTTATATGCGAAGCTCCAATAGTCAGCTCCCTCCTTCAACGATCATATTTCTCCTTGAATTTCAGAGGGACATATACATGTGTCACTCAACCAATGGTTAGTTAATAACTGAAAGCACGACATCATTTTGTAATGAAACCAGTGTTAGTATAAGTAAAAATGATGTTCAGAATGTATGAAAATAAATGTTTAGAGTCTAAATAAAATGGAATTCAAAGTCTATAATAAATAGATATTCGGATTCAGTTTTATAGGAATTCAGAACATGAATTCTATAGAAATCTGTAGTCTGAATATCTAAGGAAATTCAGAGTTTTGTTTCACTAGAATTTAGAGTCCGATCTTACAGATTTCGGAGTCGAACTTTTAGATGTTCAGAGTAGAACTAGTAAAATTTCGGAGTCAAACTTATAGAAGATTGGAGTCGAACTAATAGAATATCGGAGTCGGAGTCATAGAATTTTAGAGTCAAACTAGTAGAATTTCGGAGTCGAACTTATAGAAGTTCGGAGTCATACTAGTAGATGTTCGGATTCAAGAATTCAGAGTTGAACTTTGTGAGAGTTCATATCCAGAATTCGGAGTGGAACTTCATTAGAGTTCGTATCCAGAATTCCAAATGGAACTTCATTAGTGTTCATATCCAGAATTTAGAGTGGAACTTCATTAGAGGTCATATCCAGAATTTGGAGTGGAACATTATTAGAGTTCGTATCCAGAATCCTGAGTGGAACTTTATTAGAGTTCGTATCCAGAATTCAGATCCTAAAACAGAATGCTTCATATCTAAGTATTATATTATTATGAGGTTTTAGGTATGAATCTGATTTTTATACATAAGAAAAATATTGATATTTTTAAGGAAATATAGTATAGGGTAAATTTCCTTATGGAAAGAACTTTTCCATAGAGAAGTAAAATATATATATTTTTAAGTGTAATGTGTTTGTGATTTTACAAACAAGAAGGAATGGAAAAGTCAGAAGGAAATCCTTATTGACTCAACAATACCCCACTTTAGGGAATGCACAATCAACCTTATGAAAAAGAAATATAAGTACTTAGAAAAATTTCTTTAGACATTAAAATTAAAACTTATCCCCCATTGTTCATGGATGATAGTGAATACAACAAACTCCCCCATAGGATTATGAGCTCTAAGGATTGTATTCTGGATTTCCGAAATGTTTTTTTCATTATCATAGGAATAAAAATCATCGTAATGAGAAAATCCACCATACATTAAGGATAGTTCTTCACATAGAAATTTTTATTCTCCATTTTAAATTTTTCCTTCTCCACTTTTGAGTAGTTCTTTTTCCTTCTCCCCCTTTGTAGTTTTCAAAAAGAATTCAGGGAATGGAAAAAAATAAGTTTCCAGAAACATTTTACATATAAACATGAGATACAACTAACCAAAAATTTCATTATAGTTGAACGAATTTTTAGAACCAAAATCATTACAAAAAAATTGGATTTGTCTATTTTTCATCCTTTTCCTTGGGAATTAACTTCTTCAACAATGTTTTTAGCTTCTTTAATTATTTCTTGTCCTCCTTAACGTGCTTATCCAATGCTTTTATCCCTTCATCTTGAGTATTCAGGACCTTTTCCTGAGCCTTCATGGCCTCTTCCAGCATCTTTAATAACTCATCTTACATTAAAACCTTTTCATCGAGCTCAATCCGGAGATCTATATCCCTTTTAAAATTACGAGTATGAGAGTTAACCATCCCATTCATGTCCTTCACATATTGATTCAGAGAATTTTACTCAAGGATCAGTTCATCCTAAAGATTCTTAATCATGGCATCCCTGGTATCAAAAGCATCTTTTACATCATTCTTGAAAACGATCAAAATCAGCCAAGTCATCATCAACTTTCATTGACCATAGAGTGATTTTGTTGAACGATTTTTTTTGAACATAATAATTGATAAGGAAGTTTCTATGATCTACTTCAATCTTCACACACTTATCTGTCACCATAGATAATGATTCTAACTTCTTATTTAGACTGTTTTGAAGCATCTGGCATCTACTGTCTATAGTGGGAATGATTGGAACTGTGTCCACCAACATTTTCAAAGATTCAACAATAAAGTCATTAGCCAGTGCTAATGATTCCAAATCAGACACATTGCTTGGAGATTGTTATTCTTCAATTTCCACCAACTTATTTCTAGAAGAAAAAACAACATCCTTCTTTCTTATATCATCTTTTGATGGGGTGTCTATAAGAACTTGCTTCCACTTATCATCTTTCAGAACTTCCTCATCAGGAGATTCATCCTTGGTTTTAGATACTTGAACAATCTTGTCTTCATCTGGTTTCTCCTTCTCTACTCCTTCTGCAAGAAATTGATTCTCATAGATTACTTACTCAAAAGATTCATTCTCTTTTTCTTCTTCCACGACATCATCTCTTTTACCGTCTTTGTCTTCTCCCTTTCCCACAGTGGTAGGCTTCGAGGATTCAGCCTTTTCTTGATAATCCTAAAATTGTTTGATAATGTCATAAATATCATCACTTCGTTCTTATACTTCTTCTTATTCTCCAATTTCTTCAACAACTTCTTCCTCTACTTCTTCGCCGGCTCATTTCTCAACTTCTTTAACAACTTTTTTCCCATTATACTTTTCTGGAGTTAATTAGTTCTTTCGAGGGGTCTCTGGTAATGTATCAACATGAAATGTTTCCAGAACAGGAATATTCTGAGAATCTATCTTAGTGGCTTTCAAAAGAGATTGAACAATTTCAGTCTCATATATCTTTTTCTTCTTATTCTTCTCCTTTTCTTCCTTCTAAAGGTATTCAGACATCTTCTCCCTTAATGATTTAGCTTCATCCAGTTCCAATTTGAACTGAGGGTCCCCTTTTTTTCTTTTCTCCTTATCTTCCCTCCATTTAACAACCACCTCATCTGGATAAGCTTTCTATTTTTTCATCTTGGGAGGTTCAGATTGGGTTTCCTTAGCTTTGGGAGTCTTTTCTTCAGCAACCACTTCTTTCAATTTCCTCTTCATAGAAACCTTCTTCACTGGCTCAAACTTCTCTACATTTTCTGGAGTGACTTCTGCCTCTTCTTCCTGCAGATCGTAAAACACACTTGATTCCTTTGAAAAACAGGCTTTCATCCTCTTTAAGTTATCATCACTTATCGGTATCACCGTAAAAATTACCATCTTGGAGGTGTAAGAAACCTTGAACGAATCAAGAAAATGAATAATAATCTTGGAGATAAGAGCATGATACATAATGATTTGAGCACTCAAACTTCCATTCATGATAATATGAACTGTAATAAAAACAGGCCTCATTTGATTTATCATCCTTATATTTACCAAAAAATCTAATATGTAGATATAACTTTTCATTAGGTTATCCTTATCTCCTATCCTTGGAACAAAAACACATTGAATCCACAACTGGAGAATCCAGTTGTTAGAGGAAAGATGAGCAATCTTTGCTGTTTTATCATTTTTAACCCCAAGGAATTTAATTTCCTTTATATTGCTAAAACATACTTGCACATCTGGTAGCTTATGTGAACAAAATTCAACTTCACCATCATATGATAATCCTACCAAGTTTGTAGCCTTGGTGTAAGAAAGCTTGTAAGTCTTCCCATAAGACTTGAAAGAAAATTTTTCTCTGCCATATTCTTCATAGAAGGAAACAAACTCATAAAATTCTACCAGAAAATCAGTATAAACAACATCCTAGCCCCCTGGTTTCGATACACAGAAATCTTCCTAAACAATGATTTTGATATTATTTGAAGTTAGAGAATCATAATCACTGACGAAATCCAGATGAACTAACATTTACTTGTAGACAAACCATTTTGAGATTGGCTTGATAGAAGACATATCATGGGAAGTGGATTCTACAGACATTCAGAATGGATGAGCACAGAAAGATTCATAATGGGATTTCAGAGCAGAGGTAAAGTTTCAGCACGCCGGAGCTTGAAAATGATGTGCGACAAAAAAATTGTTTCCCTTTATATAGGTTATGGAGGTGACCTTTCAGCTTCCTAAGTAAATCTAATGGTCGAAAAAATCTCTGATCTGATATGACGGTTGAAATTGTACCCACAAGGAAATCTTGAATCCAATCTTTTGAGGTTTAGAAAAAACATATGGATTGAAGAAGAAATGAATCTGAGATATTTTATAGGAAAAATAAACTACCAGTAACTAAAAAATGACTACGAAAAACTATGTATAGAAAACACACCTTTCGGATTGGCTAGGAAGTTTATTCGTAATAGGTAATATTGTTCTTGAAGAAAACACGATTACAAAAAAACTCATTAAGAAAAACTCACTACAAAAAAAATGAGTACGAAAATTCCCATTATGAAAATTTTCCTTAAGAAAGTGATCATTACGAAAATACTCATTACAAAAACTTCATGATGAAAATTTTCAATACGAAAAAAGCATTACGAAAATTTTTAGTACAAAAACACCATTACGAAAATTTCCAGTATGAAAACATCATTACAAAAATTTTGAAAGACTTATTACGAAATTTTTTTAAAGACACACAATTGAATGTACTCCCCCTATGAAAAGGAGTTTATTACTCTAAGGATAATGGTTCCACAAGAAGATAATGAAGAAATATAACCTCATGTTTGTCATTCCTAACTTCTTTTTAATGTATTCGAATCTATCAAAGGGTATGGATTTTGTGAAAATGTCAGCAAGTTGATCTTGCATCCCGATAAATTGATGAATAATATCTCCTTTTAGTGTGTGATCCCTAAAAAAGGGATGTCTAATATCTATGTTCTTTCCATGGGAGTGATGTGCAGGGTTTTTATTAATGGTAATGGAACTTGTGTTACCACACAAAATTTGAGTCTTAGTAAAACTCAATCCATAATCTGTGAGTGTGTGTTGAATCCACAACACTTGAGCACAACTACTTCCAACTGCTACATATTCAGATTCATCAGTGGAAAGTGCAACAGAATGTTGGTTCTTGCATGATAAAGAAACTAATGAATCTTCTAAGAAATGACATGTTCTAGATGTACACTTTCTATCCATTTTATATCCACCAATGTCATCATCTGAAAAACTTTTTAAAACAAAATCATTTCCAGAAGTATAAAATATTCTGAAATCCATGGTTCCCTTTAAGTAGTAAAAAATTCGTTTTGTTTCCTTTAAATGAGATTTCATAAGATTGGATTGATATCATTCACATAAAAATACTGAAAACATCAAGTCTGGTCGACTATTTATCAAGAAAAGTAGACTTTCTACCATACCTCTAAAAGAAGATTGATCTACAGGTTTCCTGGCTTCATCAATATCAAGTGTGTTTGAGGTACCGAAAAGAGTACTTATACTCTTAGTATTGTCATAACCATATTTTTTGAGAAGATCTTTAATATAATTATGTTGATATATGTATGTTCCTTCTGGTTTTTGAGAAATTTGAAAACCAGGAAAAAATGTTAACTCACCCATCATACTCATTTCAAACTCAGATTTCATTAGATCCGCAAAGGAATCAGTCAAATATTTTTGAGTTGAAGGAAATATAATGTCATCAACATAAATTTTACCAATAAAAACATTTTTCTTATCATTATATATAAAAAGGGTTGGATCCGCATTTCCCATAACATAGTTATTTTGAAGCAAAAATCATGTAATTCTATCATACCGAGCTCGTGGGGCTTGTTTAAGGACATACAATGCTTTTGTTAGTCTAAAAACATGATTAGGATATTTTGTGTCTTCAAATCCATGAATTTGCTCGCAAAAAACTTCCTCTTAAACATAACCATTAAGGAAATCACATTTCACATCCATTAGAAAAAGTTCGAAATTGAGGAATGCTGCAAAGGAGAGTAAAATACAAATAGATTCTTGTTTTGCTACTGGAGCATAGGTTTCATCATAGTATATTCCTTCTTGTTGATTATAGCCTTTAGTAACTTATCTAGCTTTATTTATTATGATGATTCCATTTTCATCACACTTATTTATGAAGACCAATTTTAATCCAATTGCAGATGATTCCTTAGGTCATTCAACGAATGTCCATACATTATTCCTTTCGAATTCATTTAGTTTATCTTGTGTGGCTTTAATCCAATCATCATCACCTAAATCATCATCAGTGCTTATTGGTTCTAATTTGGAAAGGAATGCTAGATGTTCTACTTCATTTCTTAAGGAACATCTAGTCTTTATAGGTTGATTCACATCACCAATGATACTATCACTGGGATGATTCTTTAGAAACGACTGGTTTTGGTTTTTTAAAACATGTTCATCATCATAAGTGAGGATATCTTTTGAGGTAAATGTTTCAGAAGTATCTTCTTAAAAATATTCCTTATCAGAAGGATTTTCTATCAAATGTTGATAAACAGTTTTTGAAAACACATTCGAATATGTAGGTTGAGGTTGTTTGAAAATAAAGGGATCGGTTTCATAAAATTTGACATGTACTGTCTCTTCAACAGTGCAAGTGTTTTTGTTGAAAAATCTATAATCCTTAGATATTGTGGAGTAGCCTAAGAAAATTCCTTCATCAGATTTTGGTGAAAATTTTTGTAAGTTATCTTTAGTATTTAGAATGAATACCTTGCATTCAAAAACCTTAAAGTAGGAAAGTCTAGGTTTTCTACCATTCCATAACTTATAAGGAGTTTTATTTAGAAAAATTCTATTCAAAACTCGATTTATAGTATAACAAGCAGTAATTACAGCTTCAGCCCAAAAATGTTTGGCAATAGAATAATCACTCAACATGGTTTCTAGTTATCACTTGATGAATTCTATTTCTTCTTTCAACAACACTATTTTGTTGAGGTGTTCTAGGTGCTGAAAATTTGTGATTAATACCTTTTCTACTACAAAAAGTTTCAAATTCATAATTTTGAAATTCTCCTCCATGATCAATATGAATAGTTTTCAATGGAAGGTTTTTCTCATTTTTAACTTGGGATCTAAAACTTTTTAAATAAGAAAAATACTCAGACTTCTCTGCTAGAAAATAGACCCATGTAAATCTAGTGTAATCATCCACTAAGACAAATACATAGTACTTGACCCCAATGCTTCTAGTTTGTGTTGGTCCAAAAAGATCCATGTGCACCAACTGTAGTGCATCATTAGTTGTGACTTCACTGATTGATTTAAAACATGATCTATGTTTATTTCCATATTGATAAGGTTCACAGACATTTAAAGAATCAAATCTAAGCTCCGGTAGATCCTTAACTAAGCCTTTCTTAGAATGTTTATATTAGTTCCTAAGGTTACAATGTCCTAACCTTCTATGCCCTAACCAAGAATGATCTTCCATTGCACTAAGTCAAGGTAAGTCTTGGCTCCTAAGGTCTTCTAAGATTAGTGTGTAAACATTCTCTTGCCTATGGGCAGAAAGAATAAACTCTTCCTTGGAATTCTGTACAAAGCACTTATCATTCTTAAAATTTAAAAGGTAGCCTTCATCACATAATTGAATTATGCTGATGAAGTTGTGGTTAATACCTTTAACAAATAAGACATTTGAAATCAATGTTTTTCCAAGAAGAAAAATATTACCTATACCAATAATTTCCCACTGAGCATTGTCTCTAAAAGTTACATTTCCTCCTTTTGTCAGGATAATATTTTCAAAATAGCTTATGTTACCAGTCATGTTCGAGGACATCCACCATCCATGTACCATGTATTTTTGTTGGCACATTTTCTAGTTTCTTGAAAATAATACAAAGTTAGTTTTTCGGAATCCAGACTTGCTTGGATCTGGAAATTTCAGAATGTAAAATTTAGAGTACCCCCATCTTCTTAGAAATGTAATCCTTATGAAATCCTATAGATTGGGTTTTTCTTAATGAAAAATTCATTGCCCAGTGACCACCACATTGACACTTTCTAAAAAAATGGGGCACTTTGAGGAACAAATTAGTTGTTACTAAAAATTTGTTTAGAACTTGTGTAACCAAAACCAGAAGTATTCCTTCGAGGTTGAATTTGTGAATACATTTTATCAAAATTTTCCATACCATGGTTAAAGTTTTACAAACACCTCGTCAAGGAAAATATTTTGGACTTGAGTTTTACAACTATGTTCTTATCTTAAAAAACATCTGGTATTGAGCTAGAGCTAGGCTCGAAAACATCTTTCTTATAAATTAGATTTTCTAGATCTTTTGAATGATTATTCTTCTCATAATTTACTTCCTCATGATTTTTTGAAATCCAATCAAAATCAGCATAATTCATATAAAGATCTTTTGGAAAGATCTGATTTTTCCCTAGTAAGAATAGTATTCCTAGAGTTTTCCTTATCATGATTTTTCATGAGTTTTGAGTTCTCAATCTCAAGAAGTTCAGTAGACCTAGAAACTTTTTCATAGGTATGTAATGTATTTTCTTCATCAGAAGAAGATTCTTCATCAGAAGAGTTATAATATTTACTATCAGTATAATTTAAATATATGTTGGTGAAGTATTTAGCATTGTGTACCTTAGCCATAAAGAAATAATTTTCAATAGTTATCCTGGCTATAAGACCAAGATTATTCTATCCAGAAGATTCATAATCAAGAGATTCATTTAAAGAGTAACCACCACTAGCACTCCAGGTGTCATTATCTTTCAAAATGTTCTTATCTTTGGACTTGTAATACTTCTTTCTGTTACTTTCAGAATGAATTTCTATTCTCTATTTTCTTTTGATCATAGGGAAGTCATGTGTTTTGTGTCCGGCTCTCTTGTATTCATAGCATGTGACCTATGAATATTTATTTTCTTTACTTTCCTTCTTATTATACTTGGATTGGATGTTTCTCTGTCCATCTATCTTCTTCATCCATCGAGCAAGATTAGCTAACTCATTTTCTAAGAGTTCACATTCACTAGATTCTGATTGGATAATAACGTTCTTAGACTTGGATCTAGTAACACTCTCATGAGTCATAACTTTCATGTGATTTGATGTAGTAGTAAAAGAAAAACTACTATTCCCATTATTTTTCTTTATATCATCAACATATCTCTTCATTCTAGTTTCATGTTGAAGAAGAGTTCCAAATAGTTCATCAAGAGAAATTTGAGCAACCTTTCGGTTTTCATCGATAGAAGTTTTCTTTGATTCCCACTCATTCGGCATGATATCTATTATCTTTTCCACAAGGGATTCATCATCTAGACCCTTATCTCCCATATATTGTAATCTACTCACGATAGTCATTATCCTTTGATGTACTTTTCTTACAGGTTCTCCATAAAGAAAATTAAAACCATGGTACTCAGCTCTCAACATAGATTTTATTATCTCTATGACTTTGGATGTACCAAAATGTGTAACATAATGTTTCTTCCATATATAGTTTTCTATTTCACAAGAAGAAATTTGGTTATATATGTTCCTAGTCATTGAACAAAGTAAAATATTGCGTACCTTATAGTTGAGTTGGTAGTCATGCTTTTTTATTAGTAAAAGCACTAACTTCTTTATTAGGAATTTTTCATCCACCAATAAGAATGAACATGTTATCTACCCTAGTATTGATAATGAATTTCTTCATGCGATCTCTCCAATATTCATAATCATTACCATCAAATATAGGTGGTCTGGTAGGATTGAAGTTGTCGATAAAACAAACATTTAAACCTACCATCTTTAAGAAAAACTTTGGCACACATACATGTTAGAAGTAATATTTTGTAATAAAAGAAATTATTCAATGGAAAGAAAATTGTATATCTATGAAAAAAGTGGATCCGAACTATGATTCAAAAAAAAATAGATTCTGAAAAGTATGAATCCCGAAATATGAATCTAAAAAATCAATTCCAAGAATTATCTTCTGAATTTAATCATGAGATTAATTCAGATGCAATTAATTCTCTATTACCAAGTGTTAGATTGGTATAGGGTATGATTTCACCTCCTTTGATACCAATTTTTAGTATGGTATGTCTCTGATTATGATATACTATATAATACCAACTGTAGGATCAAAATAAGAATGAAATTATCAGATACAACAGGGGGGTGATTTGTACCTTTTTAAATTCCATAAGGGAATTTTTACGATGGTTATGTAAAACAATGTTAAACAAGATAATCCACAAGACCTCTATGAGTACTAAAGACTTTCTAGATTCTGGAATAGTGATTCCGAAAATGGATCTCAACAAAAGTTGTAATGATTAAGATTCTACCTTAAAGCATATAGAATATAACTAAATCAGAGTACAAGTAAGGAAGTATAAGAAATTTATACTTTCCTTAACAATACAAAATGAAGCGGAGTAACAAGTAGTGAAAATACATGTAACAAAAAATAACTCTTTTAACCCAAAGAGAAGGGTATACCACTACCTTGGATAATGGTCCCATGATTTATACTTTCAAAAGAAATCTGTCTTACCCACACCAGTGTAAGCCCACGATATGATGATCAGAGTCTGTCTTGCTATCCCTGGAAGCCCTAAACTATCTGGTAGTCAGCACCTCTGTCTTCCTCAATAATAAATCCCTCATCTTCAAGGTGTTGGAACCCTTATCTTACTATCCCCAGAAGCCCTCGATTGTAATCACCAACAATCGGAGTCGAACGAAGCTAGTTTTCACAAGGAAATTTTTGATCAAGCCATTAAAACATTCTTCACAATGCTTTGAGAGTTGATAAGAGCCTCTCTCTCTAGAAATCACTTCAGGAAGTTCGGATCACCAAAATTACAAAATTTTTCGCTTCTTTTCAAATGAACATCTATTTATAGGTGAAGCTCCAACGGTCGGCTCCCTCCTCAAATAGTCACATTTCTCCTTGAATTTCAGGGGGACTTGTACACTTGTAACTCAACCAATGGTTAGTTAATAACCGAAATAATGACATATTTTTGTAACGAAACAAGTGTAAGCATAAGTAAAAAGAATGTTTGAAATGTATGAAAATAAAATTCCAGATTCTAACCAAAGTGGATTTTTCAATCTATAATTATGTGATATTTGGATTCTGTTTTATTGGAATTTAGAACCAATATTCTGTAGAAATCCGGAGTCTTAATTTATAAGGAAATTCGCAGTCTGGTTACACTTGAATTCAGAATCCGAACTTATAGAGTTTGGAGTCGAACTTATAGAATTTCGGAATCGAACTCGTAAAAGTTCAAAGTCTAACTTATAGAAGTTCTGAGTCAAACTAGAAGAAGTTCAGAGTCGAACTCATAAAAGTGCGGAGTCGAACTAGTAGAAGTTCGGAGTTGAACTCATAAATGTTCAGAGTCGAACTAGTAGAAGTTCGGAGTCCATAATTCGGAGTTGAACTTTGTGAGAGTTCATATCCAGAATTCGGAGTGGAACTTCATTAGGGTTCGTATCCAGAATCCAGAATGGAACTTCATTAGAGTTCATATCTAGAATTTGGAGTGGATCATCATTAGAGATCATATCCTGAATTCGAAGTGGAACTTTATTAGAGTCTGTATCCAGAATTCAGATCCTAAAACAGAATGCATCATATATAAGTATTATATGATTCCGAGGATTTAAGTTTGAATCCGATTTTTATACATAAGAAAAATATTGATATGTATAAGGAAATCTAGATTAGGGTAAATTTCCTTAAGGAAAGAAATTTTCCTCAGAGAAGTAAAATATATATTTTCTTAAGTATAAGGTGTTTGTGATTTTCAAAACATGAAGAAATGGAAAAGTAATAAGTAAATCCTTATTGACTCAAAAAAATTCCCTTATATCTGATTCATTAAGATCATCAGTTCAATAAGAGCAATATTATAGGGACACTTTGAGATATGAGAAGATCTGGGTATGAGTTTTATTGTAAACACTACCTCAAAATATATGGTACTCTAATATATTATTCAAGAAATTAATCACTATATTACTTCATGATAGGAAATTCCCCTTGGTTGATAACATCATTTGAATCATACATTTAAATGAGGAATTCTTCTACACAGGGTATGACAACCCTACATTTTCTTACAACTTAAACATGATTTATTACATAAAACTTCACTAGTTACAACAAAGAAGATCAAGAGGTTTAGCTTCTTTGGGGCTTCGGATCATTACATAAAAATTTGAGCATGAAATACAATATCTTTATTGAAAACTTCCTTTACATGACCACTACATTCTCTCGTACTTAGCATTGCATGGGATAACCTGAGGACATAAATGAGAAAAGGGTGAGCTATAAAGCCCAGTAAGGGAATACACGGGAATAACATCAGGAGTAAAATACAAGTTCGACATTAGGCATATCAATAGAGAACAAGAGAAAATTGAACTTAAAGGAATGATAATGCATGATAATCATAACATGGAAATTTGGCAACAACACTTAACATGGAATTAGTATGAGCCAAGACTCATTGCACATAGAGCATGAGTAAATCCTCATTCCACATGAAGAACTAGTAAAACCAAGTTGCACATGAATTATCATGAGTCAACACTCATTGCACATGATGTATCATGATACTATACATTACCCAATGCATTGGAGCGCTACAAGGGTGCACCATTCTTAAACATTTCATTTCATGCATAAGTGTGCCACATATATCATAAAACATGGATTCATAAAACATATTAATTTATTCCACGATAAAGTAATGTGCAATTAATACATGAAACTTTATAATAAATAATTAAATGTGCATAAAGGTGAATACCCTTAATGGAGAAATGGGCATGGTTTTCACTACACAATGGCATTGGCTTAGAAAATCGGTGCTATTTCGGTAGCATAACGGCGTGGCATAAGAATTCATAAAAACGGTTGATGAGAGGAAAAGTGGTTACTCATCATATTTACATGTAATGTACATTAAGGAGTTCATATAGATACATGTCCCAAAAATTTTAATGGAATTCAGATTCATGATACAAAAGTATTTCTTGAATGTTAATGAGGAGAGAGAAGTTCCTTTCAGAATTTCGGCATAGTAACGGGTGTACATGGGAGGAATTTAATTAGAGAGAAAGGGTCTCACATCATTCAAACATAAATAGGGTAGTATGAGGGAGGTTTGAAATCATAACCCAACATTCATAATTGAAATTAAAAGGGCAAACCAACTTAAAGAAAATTAGTCAAAAATGAGAAAGGAAGAAAAAAACCCTTACTTGGAAGTGTGCTTCCAAAGGCTTGAGAGATGATTGATTGAGGCATATTGGGAGCTTGGGACACCTTGAGTGTTTTATAGAGAGAGTAGGTCAGAGGTTGGACGAACTCCAATGTCTTTGAGTGAGGAGGAAGTGGGAGCTTGGGTGGGTTTATATAGGAAAGGTGAGGGAATTCTTTATTATTTAGGTTTGGGACACATTATATTAAATTAATCCAAACCACAACCCATCCCATGGTTTTTGACCATGATTTTTGGAAAAGGGAAGTGGAAAACAATATTTTATAAGGCCAAAGTCCAAACTTCTTAAAATAATAGGGTTTCGAATGTGGAGGTGAGTCACACTCCAATAGAAATTATTTTAAAAAGACAAGGTGTTTAATAAGTCTTGAAGGGTCCATTAATGCTTTGAAAAGTAAGTCAAACAAAACCAAAATCACATTATTATAATGGTAATACATATATTGTCCGAACATAAAGCTTATAGTATTTTATTACATCACTATTGGGTCATTATGATGTCATAAAATACATTATATATTTAAGCAGTATTTAATTTTTACTCAAAAAATTGATTATCTCAGAAAATTATGAAAAATTCACTGTTGGATAATATCGACGTCCTGATATGAGAAATAACATTCATTTTATCTAAATAATATTCTAAATATGTTAATTTTCACTTTAAAAATAAAAACTGACATTTATAAAAAAAGCACAGGTTTTGACAAAAACTGCTTTCAAAACTTAATAAAAATTATAATTGAAATAACAAAATAATAAGATCATTTATATGTAATAAAAATTAATTTAATAATAATAATATAATTTTATAAAAATATTATTTAATTCAAAAATCCGTTAATTTAATAAAATATAATTCTTAATTAAATAATAACTAAAAATACTATTTGTACTTAAAAAACTATTTGCAATGTATGGATAATGACAAGAAGGTGTATTTATTATTATATACAAAAATATTATACATGAACATGGAACTATCGATTTATTACATAAAACCTTAAAACATCCACATAAGACATAAGGGTAAGGTATGCGATGGTGACAGACTCTTTGGGTGTCTCGGATAACATCGCTCGAGTGGTAATTTCAATCTACTTCCACTTCTCTCGTAGACAGTCCCGTTTTTCCTTGACATGGTGAAAATCATCTTGGGCATGGTCAAGAGTGAATCCCAAGGATGCCACCTCTTTTGCGAGCTCCAACAAATGGTATTTGTATGGGGAAATTCTACTAGATGAGGCCATCGCTTCTTTTGTCTGAGTAAATGGGATTTGTTAAAGCCTTATATTTATATTAGTCATGTGATCACTGTTCAACATCTATATAAGCAATAATCAAAAATTTTAACATAAAACCAAATAAGTTGAAATTTTATATAAACATAAAGAGATATTTAATTAGATCAAGAGGGACTTCCATTAATGAATCATTGGGTCGTTACAATATTCCCCCCACAAGAAATTTCTCTGTTTAAATTTTCCTTTTCCCACACTAAAACATATGTTGGTAACTTAGCATTATCATTTCCTCTGATTTCCAAGTCGCTTCCTCAAACTTGTGGTTTCAACACAACACCTTGCCGAGGGGCATTGTCTTATTTTGTAAAATTTTTTCTCTACAATCTAAGATCTTCACTGGTTGCTCCTCGTAAGAAATATCATCTTCAATTGTACCACCTCAGAAGATAGTACATGTGAAAGGTCTGTTAGGTACTTCCTTAAGAGGGATACATGAAAGACATCATGTAATTTGGCCATGGTAGGTGGAAGTGCTAGTCGATAGGCCACAACCCCGACATGATCAAGAAAATCAAAGGGGCTGATGTACCTTGGACGTAAGTTTCCTTTCCTTCCAAACCTCTTGACCTTCTTCCATGGAGATATGCGTAGAAACACCATATCTCCAACATTAAACTCAATGTATCAACGACGATTATCTGCATAACTCTTCTGTCGACTCTAGGATGCCCTGATATGCAGCTGAATGGGTTTCACCTTCTCCACCATTTCTTCGACCATATCCTATCCAAGAAGCTTATGTTCACCGACGTCATCCCAACACTCCGATGTTCTGCACCTTTTCCCATAAAGGGCTTCATATGGTGCCATTTGGATGCTTGAGTTGAAACTGTTATTATAATAGAACTCAATCAGATTAAGATGTTGATCCCATACTCCGTTAAAGTCCATTGAGCATGCTCTCAAAATGTCCTCAAGTGTTTGGATAGTATACTCGAATTGGCCATCAGTTTGAGGATGATAGGCCATACTAAAGTTCAATTTAGTATTCAGAGCATGTTGAAGACTCTTCCAAAACATAGATGTGAATCTTGGATCTCGGTCAGACACAATAGATAGTGGTACTCCATGAAACCTTACCACTTCCCTGATATATATCAGTGCTAGTTGATCCAAAGAGAAATCCTCCCAAATATCAATGAAGTGTGCAATATTTGTAAGACGATCCACAACAACCTATATTGCATTGTTTCCTTTGGATTTAATTAGAAGTCCGGTGACAATGTCCATGGTGATGTTCTCCCATTTCCATTCTGGTATTGGCAATGGTTGCATCATCCTCTTACACTTCTGCCTCTCTGCCTTCACATGCTGACACACCAGCCACTTTGATGTATATTCAGCAATATCCTTCTTCATAATATCCAAACAAATGTTTTCTTGGAGATCTCAATACATCTTTTTCCTCCCTGGGTGAATAGAGAAATTTGAACTATGTGCATCATCCAAAAGTTCCTTCTTCAGCTCCGGACTCGATGGAACACATAATATTTTCTCAAATCGTATAATTCCTTCTTCATTAACATTAAACTCCAAGGACATCCCTTTTTTGATAGCTTCCACTTTATCCTGAATTCCCACATCATCCTATTGAGCATCCATTAACCTTTCCAAAAGAGACAGATGAGCAATCACCCGTGAAAGGATGGATGATGTTCCCTTCTTTATGATTCCAATATCCATCTTCATCAAGTATAAGTATATTGGATCCTTCTCAATTATCATCATTGATAGAATCGATGGGTCCTTTCTACTTAGGGCATCTGCTACCCTGTTCACTTTCCCAGGATGGTAATGTATTGAACTGTCATAATTCTTGATGAGCTCTATCCATCTTCTTTGGGGAATATTAAGCTCTTTATCTGTAAAAATATATTTAAGACTCTTATGGCCAGTATATATCTCACATTTCTCCCCATAGAGATAATGCCTCCAGATTTTCAGGGCAAAGATCACCCCTGTGAACTCCAGATCATGCATTGGATAGTTTCTCTCTTGGATTTTCAACTGCCTTGAGGCATCAGATATCACTTTATGATTCTGTATCAACACACAACCTAAGCCCTTCTTCTAAGCATCACTGAATACCACAAACTGTTCTCCACTTTTGGGTAATGTGAGCACTAGCGAACTGATAAGCCTCTTTTTCAACTTCTTAAAGCTTTCTTCGCATTCATCACTCCAAGAAAAATTTACTCCCTTTCTAGTTAGCTTGGTTAGAGGGTTGAACAATTGTGACAAATTACTCACAAATCGTCGATAATATCCAGCTAACCCCAAGAAGCTGCGAATATCTGTTACTTATGTTGGCCTCGACCGGCCATCAATTGCATCTTTTTTGTAGGGATTGACATATATCCCATTGCTTGTGATGATATGGCCCAAGAATGAGACCTCCTTTAACCAGAACTCACAACTAGTGTACTTTTCATAGAGCTTCTCCTTGCGCAAAGTCTCTAGTACAGTTCTTAAATGCTCCTCATGATCCTCCTTGGTTTTGGAGTATATTAGAATATCATCTATAAATACTACCACACATTTGTCTAGGTAATCACTAAAGAGTCTATTCATTAAGTCCATGATGATTTATGTAGAATTGCTGAGTCTGAAATGCATTACTATGAATTCATAGTGCCCGTATCTTGTACGAAAGGCAGTATTGGGGATATCTTCCTTCTTCACCCTTAGTTGACAATATCCCGACTGCAAGTCCAACTTGGAGAATTATTGTGCTCCACACAGCTGATCTAAAAAGTCATCAATTCATGGGAGAGGATACTTTTTCTTCATCATGATTGTGTTAAGTTCACGACAATTGATGCAAAGCTGCATTGACCCATCCTTTTCCTTGACGAAGAGGACCGGTGCACCCAATGGTGATGAACTTGGGTGTATAAACCCTTTATCCGGATTCTCTTGTAGTTGTTTCTTCATCTCTTCAATCTCTACAACATCCATTCTATATAGAGTCATGGATATTGGTAAAGCCTCGGGTATAGGTTCAATTGAGAATTGAACATAATTTCTAGGAGGAAGACCAGGTTGTTCCTTGGGAAACACTTCAGTGAATTTCCCCACAATAGGAATTTCTTTGAGGATGGTTTCTTCCTTGGACTCTGTTATCTGATCCAAATACACATGCTCATATGGCAGTAATATCCATGCTTGAGATGATTTATCTAAAGGAGATTCATCTTCCTCCTTACACATGTAAAAAATCAGGGGTCAATTCTCCATATGGAGTGTGATTTCCCTCTCATAACAATTTATGTTGGATCTATATAAGGAAATCCAATCCATGCTAAGAATTGCATAAAAATCCACCATAAGGAGTATGACGAGGTTCTCCGGGAAATTCAATCCACATATTATAATAGGGGATGACTTATATTCATGGGATGCAATGATTGCCCCATTTTCCATACTCACTGACATCTTCACTTCCATGATTTGTGGTGGTTCTGGGATTGTTATACTAATCTTTGGAGATATAAAAGAATGCATAGAACCTGAATAAAGAAGTAAGTTCATTATTATTGAATGAAAAAATAGTGTACATGTCACCACTTCGTTTTTGGGGTTCAATTCGGTAGAAGTGATGGAAAAAGTTCTTCCTTGCTGCCTTGGAGGTTGTTGGTTGCCTCTGAAAACCCTTGGATTAGGGAACTGATTTGCAAAATGACATAGTTTTTTCATTTTTAGCATTGAAAAATGTGTTGAGGTTCGAAAGGAGTGTTCCTCTCCTCTGTTGTAGTCGCGGGTCTTTCTTTCCGACAATTAACAGCTAGGTGCCCTTCTCTTCCACACCTGAAGCATTTCCTCATCCCTTGTAGGAAAGTTCTAGGGTTCTTCTTTCCGCACATTTGGCTAGTGGGGTGATGGATCTTTTTAACACCATTGGATTTATCCATCAGACCACCAGCTTTGAAGTCCACCTTATGCTTCTTATCCACATGATACCCCTATGATTCTCCGATCTCTATTTCGACCTTGAGGAAACATCAGACAATTTCCTCATAGCCGTCGAAGTCACGGATTGCTAATTCTTTATATAGGCTACGCTTCAACCCACCAAAGATGCGGTCATCTTTGTATTCTGGGGTCACGAAAAAGCTGAAAATGTATCGTGCAAGACTTGTGATGTTTTCCTTGTATGCTCCAACAGATTATTCACCTTTTTTCTTGTGGGAAAGGAATTCCCTTTCCATCTTAAGCCGGAGGGTGCACAGAAAATATTTATCAAGAAACATCTTCCGGAAATCCTTCAATTCCAACGCCCTGATCCTCTCTTTAGGCTTCGTATTTTCGATCAACGTCCACCACTGATTACCTTCACCCTCTGTATGATAAGCTTCCATGAGAACTTTCTCTTTTTCATAACATTTATGGATGTAGAAGATCTTTTCAGTGGAGTTGATCCATTGTTCAGCAATCGTTGGATCAGATGATCCACTAAAATTAAGAGGCCTTTGTCTAATGAAGATCTCGATAGCAACTTTTTCTTTCTTAGGGGGGGGGGGGGGTTGAACGTCCCTCTTAACCTGTGTTTTTATTCAAAAGAATAGTTAGTCGAGAGAGAAGTGTGAAAAAGATCGTTATTCCCACTACCATTGGATTGGGAATCTCATTAGTACAGTCATCACACTGATCTTCACAATGGTATTTAGCCCGAGTCCTCCTATTACCGGCCATTGGCTGGAATAAAAGTAATTTTAGGGGTAACACATAAAGGTTAATCCAAATAAAAAATATGAAGACTTATAAATAAACTTTTATTTCCTTAACTCATATAGGCTTCAATCTAGGATTTTCATGATCTACATTCTAACATATATTCTTAGGGGCAGTTTTTTAATTCCCTTAATAATGGTTCATACTAAGTTTGTGAATTTATCAAAACATATCCCCTGGGAGTGTCATAACCAAGAGTGCAGCAAGGCCCATCGTTGTGCACTAGTTCCCATTCGAGTCTATCTCAAAGTGGTGTTTTCAGGTTTTACCCCTAGGATACATCTGTGCCAGTGTCGCCTCTACCTGCTCGTATCCAGACAGGGATGTATTTTCTTGATAAAACACTTACTTAGTACTTACCAAAATTAGGGATGATTTTATTATAATTTTTTTTGTCTCTGAGGCTTTACTATGGTTTTCTAATCCTAATCCCAAAAATAACTAAACCTGTCCTCTAATACCAACTATGACAACCCTGCTCTTTATTACATCTTAATCCTGATTTATTACATTAAAATTCATTTGATAAAAAAAATATGATTGATAGGTTTAGTGTATTTGGGGATTAGTATCATTACATAAAAACTTGTAACATTAAATACAACATCTTTATTGAAAACATCCTTTACATGACCACTACACTACCTCGTACTTAGCATTGAATGGGATAACCTGAGAACATGCATAAGAAAAGGGTGAGCTATAAAGCCCAGTAAGGGAATAGACATGGAATAACATGAGGAGTACAATACAAGTTAGACATTAGGAATATCAATAGAGAACAAGAGAAACATGAACATAAAGGCATGATAAAGAATGATAATCATAACATGGAAAAGTGGCAACAACACTTAACATGGAATTAGAATGAGCCAAGACTCATTGCACATGGAGCATGAGTAAATCCTTATTGCACATGAAGCACGAGTAAACCCTCGTTGCACTTGAATTAGCATGAGTCAACACTCATTGCACATGATGTATCATGATACTATACATTACCCAATGCATTGTAGCGCTATAATGGCGCACCCTTCTTAAACATTTCATTTCATGCATAAGTGTGCCACATGGATCACAAAAACATGGATTCAAAAAAACATAATCATTTCTTCCATGATAAAGTAATGTTGAATTCATACATGATAATTTATAATCAATATGTAAATGTGTGTAAATTTGAATACCCTTGATGGAGAAATGGGCATGGTATTCACTACACAATGGCATTGGCTTAGAAAATCGGTATGATTTCAGCAGCGTAACGGCGTGACATAAGAATTATTAAAAATAGTTGATGAGAGGGAAAGGGGTTCCTCATAATATTTACATGTAATGTAATGTTATAAGGTCATATAGATACATTTGCCAACAATGTCAAAGGAATATAGTTTCATGATACAAAAGTATTTCTTGAATGTAAATGAGGAGAGAGAAGTTCCTTTCGGTATTTCGGCATAGTAATGGGTGTACATGGGAGGAGTTTAATGAGAGATAAAGGGTATCCCATAATTCAAACATAATTAGGTAAGTATGATGGAGGTGTGAAACCATTCCCCAATATTCATAATTGAAATTAAAAGGGAAAAACAACTTGATGAAAATTAGGCAAAAATGAGAAAGGAAGAAAAAAACCCTTACATGGAAGTGTGCTTCCAAAGGAATGAGAGAGGCTTGAGAGAGGCTTATTGGTAGCTTGGGGAACCTTTATAGGATTATAAAGATAGTAGGGAAAAGGTTTGAAGAACACAAAAGTCATTGAGTGATGAGGAAGTGGGAGCTTGGGTGGGTTTATATTTGAAAGGTGAGGGAGTTCTTTATTATTTCATTTTGGGACCCCTTATATTAAATTAATCCAAACCACAAACCATCCCATGGTTTTTGCCCATGTTTTTTGGAAAATAGAAGAGGAAAACAATATTTTATAAGGCCAGAGTCCCAACTTCTAAAAATAATAGGGTTTCTTATGTGGAAGTGAGTCACACTCCCATAGAAATTAATTTAAAAAGACATGGTGTTTAATAAGTATTGAGGGGTCCATTAATACTTTGAATGATCAGTCAAAAAACCCAAAATCAAATTATTTTAATGTTAAAACATAAATTGGACGAAAATAAAGCTTATAGTATTTTATTACATAACTAATGGGTCATTATGATGTCATAAAACATATTATATATTTAAACATTATTTAATTTTTACCCAAAAAATTAATTGTCTCTGAAAATTAAGAAAAATTCCCCATTGGATAATTTCGACGTCCTGATTCCAGAAATAACATTTATTTTATCTAAATAATTTTCTAAATTTTTTAGTTTTTACTTTTAAAATAAAAACCGATATTTATTGAAAATTCACGGATTTTGACAAAAATGGCTTCCAAACATTAATAAAAATTATTATTGCATTCATAAAATTATAAGATCATTTATATTTAATAAAAATTAATTTAATAATATTATCATTTTATGAAAATATTATTTAATTAAAAAATCCATTAATTTAATAAAATCTAATTCTTAATTAAATAATAACTAAAGTTTCTATTTGTACTTTAAAAACTATTTACAATGTATCGATAATGACATGAAGGTATATTTATTATTATATACAAAAATAATATATATTAACATAGTACTAGATATTTGTTACATAAACCCTTAAAACAGCCGCATAAGACCTAAGCTTAAGGTGTGCGATGGTGACAGACACTTGGGGTGGCTCGGATAACCTCGCTCGAGTGGTAATTTCAATCAACTTCCACTTCTCCTGTAGACGGTCTCATTCGAGCATGACGTGATGAATATCAGCTTGGGCTTGGTCCAGAGCAAATCCCAAGGACACCACCTCATTTTAGAGCTCCGACAAATGGGATTCGTATGGATCAATTCTAGTGGATGAGGTCATCACTTCTTTTGTCTACGTAAATTGGATTGGTTAATGCCCTATATTTATACTAATCATGTGATCACAGTTCAACGGCTAAATTAGCAACTGTCAAAAATTTTAACATAAATCCAAAGAAGTTGAAATTTTAAATATACATAAAGATACATTTAATTAGATCATGAGGGATTTCCATTAATGAAACTTTGGGTCGTTACATAGGGAATCACCACCTATACCATCGTAGGATTTTAAAAAGAATATTTTTTACTTTTAATGTATTTTTAGAGGATAATTGGATGGATCAAAATAAAAAAAGTCATTTACTTTTCTTGAAAGTGGATATCTACTCTAAATAACGAGAGATAAAACATTATTATTATGGAATTGAATAAAACTAAGTGAAGAATCAAGATAATATATAGAAGATCATTTACACATACTCTAATAGGAGAAGAGTCTAACACATGGGTTTCAATGATTGTTCCACATGGTGTTTTTATAGATATTAATAATTCATTGATTCAAGGATTATATTCAATAATGTATGAAAAATTGAAATATATAATGGAATGCTAAAACTCTAATTGAATTTTACTTTATTACATTCATGAGTGATTAATAAGTGTACCATTTATGACTAATTTTTTTTAATTAAAATAAACCTTAGTGATGGAAGAAGACTTCCCATATGAATTTTTCATTGGTGGATAATGAATCCGATTATCCTTAAGAACTCGGTGTTTAGTTCAATAGAATTAATAGTTCCCTTTCTCCCTATTGTTTTAGCATTGTACTATGAGTCGTTCTCTCCGTTCCACCACCAAATTTTCTATTCTTCCACATGTCTTTTCGATATTCATGAGCTTGGTGGTCATGTCTACCACACCTGATGCAGTTCCCCATCCCATTGATGTAGTTCTTGTGTTACCAATTTCAATATTATTTACAAATGGGAGGTTGAGTTTTCTTTCCATATTTCACATTAGATCATTTATCTTGAATCTCTGTAAATTTTTTCCTATCACCATCGCCATTGTCCCGTTCTCCAAACTCCAACTCCACTTCAAGAGAACATCAAAAAAAATCATCTAAACACTGAAAGACTCAAATTAAAGGATCCTTTCAAATTTTTGGTTTAAAACCACTTAATAATCTATAAATATTTCTCTCATTGTTGATTAAAAAACCCATATGTGTACCTTGAAATCCTTGTGAATCTTTTTTTCTCATTCCATGAATGATTTTAATTCCTTTTTAATTTTCTCTATGAATTATTTCTCCATATTTTCATGATGTTTTAGATGGAAATACTTATTAGGATACATTATCTTAATGTATTCCCATAATATCTCTAAATTTTCATCATTAGGATTGGTGTTGTTAATCAATTACCTCCTTTGATTATAACCTCAATGTGGATAATAATCAATGAAGTTCACCTTCACTATCATAGAACATATATGAAAAGAAAATAACTTCTTCATTGAGTTGAGAAAGTATTCTGCAACTGGAGGATTAGATGATCTACTAAACATCAGTGGAATTTTCACAAATAAAACACTTTATAACTAGTTTATCCTACTTATGAAAAGTCAGATCTTACATAACTTTTATGTTATTGTTCATAATGATAGATAAATGTGTAATAATATCCATGAATGTTTTAACTCCATATCTGATGGAATTTGTGATGTCATTCAGGAAATTACTTCATTGTACCTCACAGGGGTTGTCGGCTTGGTTTCTCCTTGTTCCCAAACTATTTTATAAATGAAAAAGATTATAACAAAACATAAGTCTATAAATAATAAATTATAACTTGGTAAAATTAAGTCTAAAAGAATATATTTTGAAATAAAAATGTAGGTAATTTTAAAAAACAATTCTTCATTTTTTCCTACTTATACATAGTCTCATACTAAGGGTTGTTCACTTTTGTTTTCTACTCATAATTCCAAAATTTACTAATCCATGATTTGATACCGACTATAATGACCCTAATTTTTTCTAACTTTTATTTACATAAATATAATGATAAAAAACGTAAAATAATTACATGTCCAGGATCCGAAGGATTACTATTATCAGAAAAACTAGGCCATACATTTACATAATAAAATATAAACATTTTTTTAATAACACCATCAATATAATTTTATTGGCCCATGAATTTACCATAGTAAAATTAATAAGAAAAGTATATACCTAAAAAAAGGGTGATCTAATATCCCAAAAATAGGATTGATAAAAACATGAAATAATATAACATGGGGTGGGAAAAATAATTATCTTTACAACATAGTCATAAGATCATAATCATGAGAGGAAGCATTTTGAAATTTCCTAGAATGTGGAAATGCTTATAAATGAAGAATCATATCTTAATGGTAAAATAAAACACATATGTGTGAAAAGGCTATAATAATGCACCTACATATTTCACTTTTATCATTTGATACATCACATTTCCCTATGCAATGGAGAACTATATAATTTTAAGGTGCACTCATCACATCATAACATTTACATTATCATGCATGACCTAAAAAATGTATATCAATTTTGTCCATAAAATTACCCATGGAAAGAATTGGGTTCCATTTAATTAATTATAAATTAATAATCTTTGGGTTCCCAAATAATTAAGGTAATTTAATTCTTGATATTATATTCCTCAACCCCAAGTGAAGAAGAAACAATCTCGAGATCTAAAAGTTGTGTTTTGGAAGAATAGATCAATTAGAAAACATTGGATTTGTCATAAAAAAAAATAGAAAATAGGTATACCTGAAAACAGGTAAGATTATGTTAATTGAAATTATATTTATGTAATATCTAAACTTATTTTTTTAAAGGGTGAATACCTAATGAAAGAGAGTTGGGATTGAGAGTTCCCTATTCAATGTATATGAAATATTTCTTCTCTTTAATATCATGTATAATAACATTTGATTCCTTAATTAATATATATATATATATAAACTTTCATACATAAATATTGTCACTTAATTTTTTATTATGTAAATTTATGAACTTTTAGATTAGTTATATAGTATAACATTATCGTTTGGGTGCATTCGTTTTCCTACTATTCATGATCTGTTCACTTGTTTAGATGAATTTATGATCATGTAAAATGAATATAAAAACCCGTAATTGTTATTATATTTTATTAATTATATTAAACCGGATTAACTTATCATATAAATAAATTGGCTATATGGTATGATTATTAATCATTTGATACTTGTTAATGATGATAGTTTGAGGTTAATTTTGGCTGGTTTTTGATCAAAATGAACTCATTTTGCTTTATCACTGAGTATTATGTGTATATGATAGTTATACAACATAAAAATGGTTGTAAAATATAAATTATTATATATTTCATCCATTAAAATTGGTATATTATAAATGAAAAAGTCATTAAAGGAAAATGAAACTGTGTCACACACAATGTTGTTAAATAGACACATTAATGAGACAATTTCATTTTTTATAATAAAAGATTTTGAGGAAGGTGTTTAATTATGAATGTTCCCTTAAAATTATATACATCAATTATAAATATGGTACGAGAGTTATCATTCAATTTTTATGAATGGAGGTTAGGGGATAATTAGAAAAGATATGATATTGAAAGGAAGTTAAATGAAAATGAGAAGGGATTTACCTCTAAAATTATTCTTCCTTATTGACCACATAAGGAACAATTTTGGTACATTGATGAGTAGAAATGATACTAAACATGGGGGTGGGACTAGAGAAGTTTATTGGGAAGAATTTCGGTAGCGATCAAAACTTGAGAAGTGTGAGGAGAAGAGGGAGTGAGGGGTGGTATTTATAGTTCAGAAGAGGGGTGTGTTCTCATTATCATATTCATTATATTATTATTCTAGGTAAGGAATATTAATTTATTGAGAGTTATGCCTAAATTTATTAAAATAATAAATTATTTTATGAAACATTATGCTTACATAATCCTTACCTCATCTATGACTCAATAGTTCATTAATTTATCTTTAATCATAAATTAGAGTATTTTATTTTTCAAAAAAAAATCAAGTATTTCAAAATAATAACCCAAAAAAACATTCACCATTTATTAATAAGTGTAATTGGATATTCAAATCCATTTTATAAAAACAATTTCCTAAATTTGAATAATTTAATTTTATTTAAAATCATTATTTACTTTTAAAATATTGATTTGAATGTAATAATTGATTTCATAACAAATCAAAAAATTAATCAAGGTCTAAAAAATTATTAAAAAATTTAAAGACACATACATACATATATTAAGTAATGAATAAATTTTATGAATATAAATTTTAATTTTAATTATTAAATTACTAATAAAAATTTAATTAATTATTTATGACATACAAAAATACCAACACTTAAATAAAAAATTTTAAAAAATATATTTACAAAGAATATGATATAATTATATCATACTTTATTTTATAAGATTACAAAAATTAATTTATTCTTTCTTGTATTAGGATATAATTCATTCTTTTGGTTTTATATTCATAAGGGTTATGTTACTATTCCTTTGTCACGTTATTATTTCATTGGTATTGATTCCTTAACTTATATAAATACTTCTTATTTATTTTTTTATTTATATATAATGTTTTTATTATGGTCCAGAATTGATTATATGTGATTTATACTATGTAACTTTACTATAATAAGGATGAAATTTCATTTAATAATGTTTTTGTCTATACACCATAATCTAATATGTTCAAAGAAACTGAGATTTCATTTAATATTTTCCTTATATCTTAAATTATATCTTCATGATCTTTGACAATTTCATTTGGTATTATAAGACCACTTTACAAAATTAATTCATGCTTATTGTTTTCTAGAAAAATATCTTAATAAACATTAATAATGGCTTCAATTATAATCAATTATTCCATCAAAAATATATCTATATCTATTTATTGTTTTTATGAATCCATGAGTATTTTTTCATAAATCGTTAAAATATATGGAATAATCCATTCCATTCTTTTTCAGATATTAAACAGTATACTAAACTCTATTTAATGAGATTGTATTTTCTAAGTTACTGTATTCCATGAAATCATGAAGGTCTCCATATTGTGTTTTGAAAAAAATATCTAATATGTTCTAATTTTTTAATTAGATAAGGTATCTCCATGTTTATTATAAAAATGAATTACTTTTTAATAATCTATTATCTGAGGCACTGGTTTTGTTGACTAAAATCATAGTGACAATAATAGTCAAGAGGTGTTTTATAATGAGTATATGGGTATTTTATCTGAATTATAGTTCTAACAGAGAATATATTTTTTATTATTCTCATCAAAATTATCTTCCACTTCTTCATAATAATCTTCATCATTTTTTCGTTTATATCACCAACTAACTCTTCTATATTTATCATCTCATAATCATCTTTTTTAGTTGAATAATTTTCTTTACAATCATTTGGTGTGACCAATTTTTCATCAACTATATGATTTCATTTCCCTTATCTTGGTTAAATGAAATAATCATACCTAATTTTTATGGTTTCCTATATATGATTCCAAAAATTTATTTTTGAATAACTTAAAAAAATATTTCAATGTCCAAAACATCTAATACTCTCTTTTTCATCTTTTTATCACATATTCTTCTATAATAGAATATTCCATATGAATCTTTTCAGGATATGGTCGGTTGGATCATGACTATATTGTGGCTCTCCTTCATTACTATCACCATTAGTTTTATATTTAGAAGAAAAATCATCATCATATAGTTTATGTTTATTTGAATTTCTGGGAGAAAAATATCATTATTATTATTTTCTAAAATATTTCATACATTCTGACTACCTTCAACAACATCCTTTTAAGGATCAACATCAAACTATTTAACTATCCATTTTGATTCTTTACCAAAAAATTTATCTATTTTATTGTATCACCACTAATAAGAATAATTTTCATTTTCATCTCTACCGACTTGATTGCATCATTGTAAAATGTAAAACTCATATTTATTAACATATATTAAATTCATTGAAACATTATCAGATGAGATTCTATGGATCCGGTCATTAGGTTATCGATGATTGTAAATATATAAGACATCGTGGTAAGTTTTCTCTTATTCAAAAAATAATTAAGAATAAAGATATCAAACCCCATTAGGATTAACTAATAACCCCTTCAAGGAATCGAAAACCCTTTCATCGATAGGGTAGTGTTATGATTATCAGAATATATATTAGTGATGTTTCTATTACCCAATAAAAAATCAGAATGTGATTCCTTATCTATTTTCTTCTTTAAAGATTACTTTTATATAGGTAACATTTCATATGGGGAAAATAATCCCCTTCATAGAGTAATATAGATTAATGGGAATCTATTTGAAGTGGAATACTATAAAAAATTATGAATATAGAAAAATATATCATTAAATATTTATCTACATTAAGAGAAATGTGTAAATATCTAACTTCATCAACATTAATAAGATATTGATCAGTCTCAGGTTCGTCTAGATATACTAATTACCATTCTTGACATTTGTTAACCATTTTAATGAAGGATAATACTTCACAAAAAATATATTTGTTTACTATAAATTATATGAATAATGACAATGTTGTGAAATATTTTGGGGGAATTGTTTTGAGAGAAGATATCGAGTATTCTAACATCAGTACCATTGAATTTTCTAAGTAGGTAAACATACAGACTGATATACCCAAATGGATGTAGTGATTCAGAGAATTAGATGTGAAATGTTATAAAGGATAAGTTTAGGGGATCCTTTTTATTGTAAAATAATGGGTATTTTTTAGATTGAATGTTACGATTAGATAGAAAAATATGATGGTTTAAAAAATGAACTCTTGATGGTTTTTTTAAAAACTCATCATTATCTACATGATTATGATAATGATTATTAAAACTATATATAATATAAAATATTATAATTTAACTAAAATAATTTAATTTAGAATAAATTGTATTTTAGTAGATTCAATATTGATCTATAGGTTTCAATAGATACATATTCATGTAAAAAATTGAGAACGAATGTTTTTCATTATGAAAATCATTTCATATGAAATTTGTTTTCTCTAAAAAGATTAAAAACTATATGTTAAAAAAATTCATTATTAAGAATATTTTGAGTAAGAAAATTTTGTTTACAAGACTTTGTAATAGAAAAAATTTTCAATTTAAAATATTTGTGTATGAAAATTTATATTAAAAAAATTTGGAGTATGAATCATTTTGAATATGAAAGGTGTGAAAATATATAGTATGAAAAATTATTATATGAATTAATTATTTTATAAAATATAAAACATATATAATCTCCCATTTTAAATGAATATATTAATATATAGAGATGGTTTAAACAATAGTTAGATATGAGTGATTACATTAAGATGATAATTACAATATTCTGTTTAATATATTAAAATTTTTATAAATGTATTAAATTTGTAAAAATATCAACAATTTGTTATTTCATTATATTTAATTGAAAAATTATGTCCCCGTTTTATTCTGTGATCCCTATGAAATTGATGCAAAATATCTATGTGTTTTCCCTAGGATTTGTGTGGATATATTCTACACAGGGAAATGAATCTTATTTTACCACAATGTATTTGATGTTTTTTAAAACACATGCATTATATAGTGATTTTTTGTTTCATCTACAAAAACTAAGCACAACAACATCAACCTAAAAAATTATGGGCGTCAACATTACAAATTTTTATATATAGATTTTTATTTAAAGGTCATGATACTAAAAAATATACATAAAATGAAATGGTTGAGGCATAATTTTTCATTTCACTCTATATAAACCAAAATCATATTCTAAAAAAAATTATTTAAAATTCATTTATAGAATTATATAAAGGTATTAAATCCATAGATCCCATTAAATAATGAAAAAATCAATAATATTATTTTAAATAATATTATATTATAATATAATCATATCTTTTAAATAAGTCAATATAAAAATTATGTTTGGATGACTACCTATTTTTTTTTGATGTCATATCATATGTATAAATGTTGTTTGATCGACTACATTCCGAGCATCATCAATATCAAGTGTATTTGAGGAACTGATTGGAGTATTAATTCGGTTAGTGTTCGGATAACCATTACTTTATGTAATATATTTCAAATACTTATGTCTATATATATAAGTTGAGATATATATGTTCCTTCTAGTTTTTTAGAATTTTGAAATGTAATAAAAAAAATTACACATCATTCATAATCATTTCAAACTCTGATTTCGTATGATCGACAAAGGAATCAATTAATGATTTTTTATTTGATTCGAATACAATTTCATGATCATATATTTGAAAAATAATAATGTTTTTTATCTTTATTTATAAATTGGTTTGTATCTGTTGATCCTTTAACATAATAGTTTTGGAACAAAAACCAGGTTAATCATTCATACTAGGCTCAAGGGAATTTTTGTGGAGATATATTCCCTTGTATTTCTTAAAAACGTTTTATTGATGTTTTTTATCTTCAAATAATGGAATTTGATAAAAAAAAACTTTATCATGAACAATTTGATTAAGGAGAACATCTAGAAATCCATTTTAAAAAGTATAATCTTAAAGAATTAAATAAAGGATAATACAATATAAATAGATTAAATTCTATCGACCAGATAAATTTTTTTATAGTCTACTCCCACTTTTTTATAATAAAAAATATCAAAAAGTCTTTCTTTATTTATACAAATCATTCCATTTTCACATATTTTTTATTAAAAATCAATTTCACTCTTCATAATGAAGTATCTATTGGTTAATAAACAAATGTTCAGACATTGTTCAACTAAAAATCATTTATAACATCTTGCATATAATTATACCAATATTCATCACCTAAAAGACTCATTATGTTTTTAGGATAAAATTTGTAATGAAAAAAATTGTTCTATATTATTTCTTAATGAACATATAATATTTACAAGCTGAGTTACATCACTAATGATACTATCAATAGTATGATTCATTTGAGACAACTTGTATGATTTTCATAAAACATGATCATAATAATATGGTATGAATTCTTTTTGGGGAAATACATTTTTAAAAATTTCAAGAGTATCATCTTCGTGCATATATTTTACATTCAATGGTCGAAAATCATCATCGCAAAACACATACGAGGATGTTGGTTGGATTTTTTTTAAAACAATTGTTATATTTCATCAAATTTAACACATAATATTTATACAATAGTACAATAATATTTATTAAAAACACTATATTCCTTATAGGTATAGGTATGACCTATAAATATTCCTTCATCAAATTTGGGAGGTAATTTTTGTAAATAATATTTTTTTATTCGGTTTTAATATCTAGTACACAAATACTATGATTTGTGAATATTTTGGTGTTTATACTATCTACAAATCATAAGGTGTTTTTTTAATAAATGGTCATTCTAAAAGGCAATTTATCGTATAGAATGAAGTACAAACATCTTTAGTGCAAAAATAATTAGTAATTGAGTATTCACTCAACATGGTTATCATTATTTCTCGAAGAATATGATTTCATCATTCAACGAGACCATTTTGTGGATGATATATATAATATGAATCATTAAGAGTAATTCCTCTCATACTATTGAATTTTTTAAAAATGAAATTTATAAATTATCCACCATGATCACTATGAATAGTTATCAATGGAAGATTTTTTCTTTTTTAACTATGGATAAATTTTTTAAAAAGAAACAAGGATTAAAATATCATTACCTTAAAATTAACCCATATATAGCTATAGTAATAAACATATAAAAAATATATAGTAATTGAATCTAAAACATAATGTTTTCATTGGACTGAGTAAATTCGTGCACACTAACTATAGAGCATTATTAGTTGATACTTCACTTACAGATTTAATGTGTGACTTATGCTTCCATATATATTGATAAGTGTCACAGATGTTTGAATAAAAAATAAAATGTTCAATTATATCTTTCACATGTATTTTCTGTGATAATTTAAAAATGTTCCTATGGATTCAGTTTTCTAAATTTTTATTCCATAACCATGATTGATCTTCTATTGCACTAAAACAATGTCTGTCTTGTCACCTAAAGTCTTCAATGTTATGTGGATAAAAATTATAATTCAATTGGGAAGGAATAATTAATTCCTTATTTTAATTGTTTAGTACTCACTTATAATTTCTATAATTCACAATGTAACCTCCATCAAATAATTAACTAATTCTAATAAGGATTTCCATATGACCATTATCAAATAAAACATTCAAAATTAATTCTTCTCTATAAATAAAAATAAAAACTATACCAACAATCATTCCTTGATAATTATCTATGAAAGTAACATGTACACCTTTCATTTCAATAATAATTACAAAGAACAAAATTTTACGATTCATATGCTAGGATGAACCTCAAACAATGTACTATATATTCTCATTATTGATACTTCCTTTGTATTCCTATAAACAAAAAAACTGGTCTTTTTTTAACCAAAAATGTGAGTTATGGAAATGTTAGAAAAGAAAAATATTGGAATCCATATTTTTTTTGATACATAAGATTTTCAAAAACCTATAGAATCAATTTTATTTAAATAAAAAATTATTTTCCAATTTCATCCACATTAAAATTTAGTAATAAATGACTTATTTTGAACAAACAAGTGGTTACAAAAAAATGTTTTCTAGAATTTTATCCTAATCTTGAATTAGTACCAAGTGGACAAATATTTTTATTAATTTTTTGAAAATATTACTTACTAGAAATGAATTTTGATTAATAATTATTTGGTTATGAAATTTAATATTTTAGTTTTATAACTACATATTTATCCACATATTTATTAATTTGGGTATTTTGTTTCTGATTCTTTTTAAACTCTATTTTTCAGAAATTTCCTTTTTAAATAAGTAGAAATATTATTTTTTTGGGAATTTTATTTATAATTCTCTTTTGATATATTTTACATTTATATTTTTAAAATATTAACAATTGAATTAGATATACAAAAAATATTGTTACCACAATTTTATTTATAAAAAACAGAATTTTAATTTTCTAAATGTTTTTAAAATAGAGAAAATTATACAAATGAATGTATTGTATTATCATTTCTAGTTGAGGATGATTTATCATACAATGATGTGTAATTATTCTCATTAGGATATTTTTTATTTTTAGATATATATGTTAAATATGTAGTATTTTTTACCATGGATATAAAAAACTGATTTTCAAAAAGTACAATAACATAGAGATCGATATTACCTTGCCCAAAATATTCATTATTAGAAGAATAATCTGAAGAGTCTCAACACACAACACTATAAGAATAATTATCTTTCAAAACATTTTTTCCTCTTAATTTTTTTTTATTTTTTAAAATTTTTATCATAATACCTTACCATTCAATGATTTCTTTTTTCATGTGAAAATGACAATCAACTTGTTAATATCATTCTCATTCATAATTTTAACATTTGAATACTTATTTTTATTTTAGTTTTTGTTACATTTATTATAATGATATTGAGATTTTATATTTTTTACTATCATGTTCGTCCTTTCAGTTGTATTATATTTTACATTTTTAGAATGGTAGAATCAGTTGAATCAAATTGAATGAAGAAATTCATCTTCTTTATCGATTTAATAACATTATCCTGAGTCTGGTATTTTATTTGATATATAGTAGTAATAAAAGAATCTCCAAAAATATTTTTCATAACATTATCCTATTTACTTTTCAATCTAACCTCAAATTTTAAAAGTTTTCAAAATATAACATATAGTTTATTATTTGTTGTCATCATTGATTCATCAATAGTTGTTCTCTTAGACTACCACTCATTGGGAATAATATCAATAATCTTCTCAATAATAATTTTATCTTATAATTATTTCTCACCCGTAGACTATAAACTATTCATTGTTGTCATAAACCATTTTTTTACTTTGAAATAGTTAAACTACATAGAAATTTGAAATCATTATATTCATCAATATGCATATAAATTGTAGTTTAAATCACTACTGATGTTCCAAAATGAGTAATTTATTACATCTTCCAAATAATATTTTCAGTTCACAAGAAAAATTTTGAGTATATCAAATTCTTGTCCTTTAAAATAATATTTTATTTTTACATTTTAATTCAATTGATAATTTTTCTTCTTCTAATTTTTTAATGCAGTACCTTCATTGTAAAGAATTTTGTAACCACAAGTATAGATGACCAAATTTTTATCTCATGAATTTATAATGAATTTATTCATTCTATATCGCTAATACTCAATGTCAGCTCCATCAAAAATAGTTGGTGTATTCAGATTGAGGATATCAATTAATACATCATTGAGTCCTTACATCATTAAAACATGTAAAAAAATTCACTTCTATAATACACATTACAATATAAAATATTTATTAAATATCATTTCTAATAAAAAAATAACAACAAGAAAAATTCTATGTTTATTGGTTGCACGTATTCTTAGTGGAATCCTCCCCTCATACCAAATGTATGTATAGGTATAATAGAGACTTCGAACATATACTAATAGGGGTGAGTTGTAAGATTATATATATTTATTCTAAACCATAAATTAACATAGTTTAAAATATTATTAAACAATGAAATTCAAAAAAACCCTCTTATTTATTTCAAAAATAATCATATTGGGCCTTGGTTTTGATAATAATGAGGTTGTAATCAAGGTTATTTCTAATATTATTATTGTGTTTCAAGTCACAAAATATATTATTCTATTTTGAAGAATATAAAATCTTAATCAGAGTAAGTGGTGTAATATAAGTAATTGAAATTGTATTTATAATGTAATAAAAATTATCATAACAAAATATATTATGATAAATAGAATAAAAATAGAAAGATGAATATAAATGTTTCAAATTCTATTTTAAATTAAGATTAATTGTTAAATATAATAAATAAATTAAATTCAACTAATATTTAACTTTTAAACCAAAATAGAATGGTTTGCAATAACTTATGATAAAGGACCCATGAATTAAACTTTCCCAAAATGTTAGTTTTATACACACTAGAGTGAGCCCTTAGTATGATGATCATTCTCTCTCACTATCCTCAGGATCCTCTAATACAAAGATCAGCTTCAATTTGACTTTCTATCAATGAAAGCCTCCAATCAGAAAAATTTCATCACAACAATGTCTTACTATCACCAAAAACCCTTGATCATCAAATTATTAGACGCATACATTAAATTCATAAGGATGTAATCTGAAAAGGATTCATTAAGAAAGAGACTCTCTAAAGCAATAAGAAATATAATAAAATGTTTTTCATGCTTTCAACACATTAGAAAAATTTAGAAGGAATAAATTCATTGAGATATAAAGAATCATCACACATTATTTCCATATGGATGTATTAAAAATTTCTATACTCTTTAAATGACCTGGTATTTATTAGTAAGCCTTCCCATAGTCATCTTGATCTGATGAGGACAAATTTTCTCTAAAAATATTGAATATACATAGACACTGAGAACATAAATGGCCATATAATAACTATATTTACTCCATCATTTTGATTAAATTTTTTTCCTCACACTATGATCATTTTTAAGGATATGAAGAATAAATTGGAAAGTGCCTGATGATTTTCGTTAAGATTGTTAGTACGATTTAAATTTATATCACATTTAATATAATTATGTAAATAATGTTAGTATAAAAAACAAAATAAAAATATTTAGAAGGATTTTGAAATGGGGTTTTATATATAAATAGTATCCAATTTAATTAATATAATCATGGATGTTTTTGTTTTGTGTATGATATTTATCATATGCATACTCTTTACAAATATCATAATGCTAAAATATAATGTTATTTTCAGATGTTAAAATACATAATATATGCGTTTTAAAATGTTATATGTTTTATTAAAAAACTTTCATAAAATAAAAATTAAATTAATGATTTATTAACTATGTATTTAATAAATAGTTTTGTGATTTTCAAAAAAAAAATGAAATAGAAATGTTATATAGGGTCTTTTGACTCAACAAGGAATTGATCAATTTACACTTCTATATTATCTCCAACTCTATGAATGGAATGTAAATGATAAAATTATTATGTTTTAATATCTAAATATAAATTTTAGTAGATCACATGATCTAAAAAAAATATTACATGTTATTCCTCGTATCTCAAAAAATTAATATAAATTCATTTTTAGCACAAGAGAATATAATATGAAAAATGAAAAAATCATCCAAAATCATAATAATAACTCGAAAAAATAAAATTATAATTTCCCAAAAAAGGACCTTAAAAACATTAAAATATTCTTGTACAATATTGGAAAAAATATTCAGATATTTTGATTACATATTCTTCATATTATTATACATAAACTATTCTCTATTTGATATTAATAAATCAATATTTTATATAATTAAAATTTATATTCCCTATTAATGTAACAACCTGAGCTGTTATAAAAAAATCAATATTATTATTTAATTAAATATCTTTTTGTATATTATAGACATTAAAACACAAGAAATTATTTTGTTTTATTATATCCTATATGATTCAAAATAAAATTATTGATCACTAAAATTGAAAATATTGTGGATGAACTCTGATCATTTGATTAATATAAATATAGTTCTTTCAAAAATCCATATGACATAGACAATGAAATTGATGGCCTGAACTAGAAGTATCATTCCCTATGATGCCCATTTATCAAATATTCCATGGGAGATATCATCAATTTCATATTCTCATGGATAATAACAATATCATTTCTAACAACTTAAGCATGTGATAAATCATTTACTAAAGACGTTCAATCTCACTAGGATCACGAACCAAATAATTTACACCAAACAACCTCAAGAAAATCTTATCATCATGAACCTTACCCATATTGATTTTTATTGATTATTAAATGGATATTAATTAAGACCATAATAATATGAAATGGTTATTTAATTTTCTATTTAATAATCATTGTATTTATTTTTCATCATTATAATAGATATGATTTCGATTTCTATATAATAAACAAAAATTGAATATTTGGGTGATATGTAAATTAAAGTAAAGTTTTTTACAAATTAGTAGATATGTGAAATAATTAATCTTTTATTGAAATATTATTAGGAAACAATTTTTATTAAATATAAATGATAAGATAATGTTTAGGATGTCAAAATTTATATTCATATCATTTATAAAAAATTATTATAAAAAAACCAGCAATTATCAATAATTCTAGATTTTTATATTAAAAGTTTATATGAAAATATTTATAAAATTATTTTTATAAAATTGTTAATATTATTTAAATCATAACAAAGAAAATATCCAATGTTTGAATTTTCATAATTATTCTAGACAATTTAATTTTTAGTAAAAAATTGAATACCATATAAAATTAATTATTTGTATTCTAAAATATTAATTACCCAATATTGATGTAAAAATTACTATAATATGTGTAATATAAAAAAATATTTTCCCCATTAATATAATGTTTTTATTTTAATTTGATAAATTTTTTGAAACCTTCAAGGATCTTCCAAAACATATAATATATTTTAAGATTTTAATATTATTTTATTTTGAGTATCACTCATAGACACATCACCAAGGTTAATATTTTAATAATTTAGGCCCTAATACTATTAAAAAAATTAAACAACCCATATTTTAGAAAACCCCATCTAATTAACATATTGATGGGTTTTGTTTTGTTTATTTTATAACATTGAGTCTAAAAACAATGTCTATGAAATAATAAAGAATTACCCAATATTTTGATACATAAACCTACCACATATCCCATTTTTCATCACTAAAAATCATTTGAAGTCATCTATACAATCTCTGACCATATATAGAGTCCTTCAATGTTTCCCCAAGCTCTATAAAATTTCTTCATAAGCATCTGGAATCACACCCTCAATGGTAATGGATAATATCCTATTCATATTTATTCATGTATCTTCATTATCACTAGTCTTTTATCTTTGTTTCCTTATTTTAGGAAATTTACCTCAATAACCCCCTTATAATAAATTTTATGTATAAGTGATTAGGTTCCCAATTTACTATCATAAATCCCTCCTATAAACATTTTAATTACCTATTATGCTGCTGAAATTTCACTATGATATTCCATACTAATTAATTGTGTAGTGAATACCCATACCCATTTCATATCATGAGTGATCTTCATTATTCACTTATTTTTTCTAATTGGGCAGAATACAAGTATGTATTCCACCATACTTAATCACAATGTAAAATAATAATATGAATTAGTCCATGTTATATGATATATGTGGCACACATAAGATTAATAATGAGATGATCATGATGGGTGTGCCTAGAATTAGTGTTCACCAATGCAATGTGTAATTTTTTAGTCTTATGATAAACCATTTATTAGATAATGGAGTGAACCTAATCCATCAAGAAATAATTTCCATCATGATTTCATTGTAGTTAGGCTTTATTTATGATTATAATATATTATTTAATTTTCGTTCCAAATTTCAAATATTTAATTTATATAACCATTCTGTATCATGTTTTATTGAACTTGTTTATGATTCTAACCCCTTTTAGGACCCGTTAAAATTCGTAATTTTTATCATGTATTACATTATTCTTTTTTCCCATTTTTATTCCATTATTTGTCATTATAGATCATTCCATTTTTTTTTATGTCCTGACATTATCCCATATAGTGTTTTGAATAATGGTATAATATGACCATGTTACAGATGTTTTCAATAACGATGACATATTTCTTATTTTATGCTTTTATAAAATTTAAATACCTCTAAAGAAAATATATTTATTTATCTTTCAGTATGTATTATGAGTACATTTATGTTATATATCAGGAATTAATGAGTAAAAAATATAGGGTTTTCATAATAGGTATCAAATTGAATGTTAATTTATTTGGAATGAAGAATTAGAATATATAGAGGATAAAATAGAGAAAAATGATGTTTAACAAAAATTTCCGAATTTTTTATTAATGTGTCTACTGTGACGATAATTAGAGAAATATATCCCTATCTAGATTCTATATGTCGATTTGGTTCTAGAAAAAATCAACCTAAGTATAATACATGAAAACACATCATTTAGAATGACTTGATCATGACCTCATGCGTGAAAATAGGCTATGATGTACACTTGATTTGACCTCTAAACGGAAAATAATGTAATGTTTATACTCTTTTTATGAAAAAGTACACAAGTTAAAAAATTACAATGAATGTATATGTTAGTTTATATATCATGGATAACATATATTGACTCATATAATATCATAAGATCATGATGTGTATTTAATTTTCATGTTATACATTTAATGTCATTGGAGTCCTATTTAGGTTTTTAATAGTTTAAAATTATTCATCACTAATTTTCCATTGATTTTTTTAATTGTAAAAATAGTAGGAATTTGATAAAGAACCACTTTTAAGGGATATGTGATGAGGTCCCCAATAAAATGAATAACCTGATAGTAGTAGGAATTTTAAAACATTATGATGATAATATCTGAGTTAAATCAGGTCATAAATAGAACACCTGATCCCAGGGACCACTCAAATACACCTAATAAAAATCATGATACTATAGGGAGCTTTATGAGACCAAGGAAATTGACATTAAATTGATCATTTGATCCCATGATTGTGGAATAATTTATTATCTCCACAATGAAGATCATATATAACATTTATAGTTCAAATTCATAGAGGGTTCTTCTAGATTTTTATCATATAAATGGAGAGGATGATAAGTGGTGAATAATGATAAAGAATATGAATCCTGGGGAATAGGTACTGATAGGTAGAAATGAGTTTTGGAAAAACGTTTTTGGATAATATTTTCCATTCAAATTCTATCATTAAATTTAATGTTATGACCATTCCCTTATGAAGAAAAGATTAATAATCTAATATATCATATAAGGAAAACATATCAAGTATTACATGATACAAATATAAATTTTTAATTACCATTGTGTGAAAGGATGACTATATACATTGTTGGGATAAAACCTTGTCTATGAAAAGAATTGCTGATCTGATAATTTTTTATCTATGGTGATATTTTATGATGATCCATAGATGTCAATATGTAGATCAAAAAATCTCCATTGTCTCATAGGAATAAGAAATAGTAGATGGGGTTTAATTCTGATGGTCTAATGGGGAAATATAACAGTAATATTAAATATTATCATCCCCATATCAATGGGGTGGAATGAACCACCCAAAAAATTTCATTATGGGGATGTGGAAATTCTTTAGGTGTTGGAATGAAGGAAAGGAATATTGAAATCCACTTAATGGGAATTCTAGTATTATGATGGAAGAATGTAATTCCCCATTGAACCCTCCTCCCATTTTTCATTTCTTCAGCTACATGAAAACACTACACTTTGCAGACCAATTAACAAAGCTATGGGTTTTTAGATTCAACCAATAACCACCAAGGTAGCGAGGGATATCTTCTAAAATCAGAACCACTAAGGTGGATATTTAAAATGAAGTGGTGATAGGTACACTATCTATTTACTCAATAATTGTGAATATATTAATTTTATTTTTTATTCATCTCATTCCATCATATCATGAATGTTTATGTGGTCTATTGAAACAAAACCACAAATTCGAGAAGTAGATTTGTTAGTGAATATGAAAAATGGAGAATTTATTTCAATTACATGTATATAAATCATCCTATGTTAAATTAGTTTGTATTAATATCCCTCAAAATCATAGGATACACCATTTGGTGGAATTGGATACAATTATAGATATTGATTTCCTTTCCCTATATAAATCCCACAAACTTTTCCACAATATTAAATCAATATCTATATCAGAAAATAAACTCAAATTCTATAAAAATACAAGGAGATGGATGAATATTATTTATCATAAACAACTATATAATTTTTATTATTTCCATTGAGGAATCATATATATCTCAAATAATTGAGAATATGGAAAAGACCATCCTTGAATACATGACCCTTATTAGGTAATAATCTTATGTGCTTCCCAAATAATTTCATTCTCTTCCACCCAGCCGATCGGTTTAATTTTCAATTGAGATTATAACTGGGGTACTATAAAATCCAAAACTCCTTATAGAATTTATTTTTTTGAACTTGGGGGGATGAAGAAACAAATATATGAGAATCTGGATAAAGGGTAAATACACTCACATACATAACCATGGGGTGAACCATTCATTAATTTCAAGAAAAATTACATGTCAATACACTTTTTCATTGATTATTGTGAGATAAAAAAGATCACAACAGATAAAATGTATCCTTTATCGAATATTAATGAATTTTTCGATCAACTGAAAAGATAAATATATTTCTATAATTTGGATCAATGGTTGGATAATTTCCATGTTAGGGAGAAAAAAGATGATTTCCCAATGACTATTATTTTCTACAAGGTCACAAGCACTATGAGTTCCTAGTAATTCTATCTGGAAACCCAAATCCTCTAGAGACATTCATTGATTTGATTAAAATGCTTTTTAGAGACGCCCTAAAAATTTTTTAATATATATTGTTTATTTTATAATGTAATCCAAAATATAAAAGGATTATGATGAGAATATGATAATTCAACAAAATACATTGATAAATGTGAAGCATTGCGTATAATATATAAAATTTCAACTCCAATTTAAGGAATTCCCATATTTTGGGAATTTTATAAAAAAAGTGTTATATGTGGACCCTATAAAGATAGTGTCAATTGAATGACGGTTGTGGCCAACATCTTTGAAAGATATTTTTTCTTTCCAAGGATTTTTTTGGGTACTATCATCAATTTTTAAGGGATTTATTATGATTATGAAACTCCATAACTATGATAACTTGGATGTGAGCCATGTTTTCTAGAATGATGAATGAAAATATCGATTCATGGAGTTGAAAAAAAGTATTATCACTGGACTTTTATTTATGATACCCCGGAGTGGAGAAACATATTTCATAGTTTCATTGCTTCAAAAAAATTATTAGTCTATTTGATAATTAAAAATGAAAATTTTATGACATATTATTCATGGAAACTAAATGTTCTTTAACAGAACTACTCAATGAATTATATAGTGTTAAATGTAGTGATATTCATATAGAAATTACAGAAACATTATATCATGGAGGAGATGTGTGAAATATATAAGGATCAAAAGTTTCTCAAGAATATATTCACATTGAAATAAATTAATATAAAACCATAATGATGGTTAGAGCTGATAGTGGACTATGACTGATAAATCCACTACCATCAAAGACAATATAATATAGTGGAAGACACTCATTGAATAAAGGATCCAAAAATATTATCATAGATGATAATTGAAAATTATATAATATTATTAGACATAAACAGGATTGATTTGGGATTCATAAAGGAAGGAACATCATAAATCCATTGACATGTGATTTCTCAACCATCCCATCATGAGATAATAGGGGATTCTCAAATTGTTTATGTGGGAATTAAGAATAATGTGGAATCAATAAGAATAAGGAAATCCTCATAGTTAAATGTCAATGAAGATGGTGTAGTAAAAATTTGGTCATGACTATCGAAAACATAATATAATGAGTCAATGAATGAGATGAAAAATTAAGTACATAGATAATCCTTTTACATCCATCCAGAAAATACATTGATGTATCAAGATCCATAAAAGAAATATTGGATATATAATATTAATTGGGAGATTAAGTAATATACATCATGAAGTATTTTATTTAAGGATGTATTTATAGAATAGAAAAATACATGTGGGTGATGCTACCATAACCCATACCTACATGTAAATGGTATAACATTTCAATAGAATTTTTTACTACTCTTATATGTAACTATGAAAAGATAATGCTATTTATTTTTAGGTTGATAATTATACAATTATTGAACACTAATTTTTGATTCAAGAGGAGTTATTGCTTGATTAACTTGTAAGGATATATATTAGATAAGTTATGGGGCTTCATTTAACATTCTTATTAAACATATATTATCTAGATCCATGATTTAACTCCATGTTCTAGAAGAGTATCTAGCATACATTGAATACTGATTTGAACTTTAGAATGGATTTTCATACACAAACTGATGGAAAAAATAAGAATACAAAATGGGCAGCAGGGGACATGTGGAAAGAATGCTCAATTGACATCAAAGGATGATGGGTTAAACATCTGCCACTGGTTAATTTCCCAAACAATAATAATTCTCACAAAAGAATCCAAATGAATCCATATACTGACCATTATTGGAATGGGTGAGAAACCACAACGTGTTGCGATGATGTTGGGGAACCAAAAATACTAGGCGATGAAATGGTAGGAAATTTCAAGACCATTTACTAGCTCAACAATGATACCTAGAGTTGATAGATGTGTTAGGATGACAATCATTAATGATACATAGTGATTGATATAAGATTAATGATATTCCTAGTAATAAATACATTGAATGTAATCTTGTAATTTGAGAATAATGAAATGTTAATTCCAAGATACATCAGTCTTATTGAGATCCATGATTACATTATATTGGTCACCATCAATTAGAAATCCCACCTAAAATATCATAATTATATGATATATTCAATGTATATCATTGGAGGATGTACATTCCAAACCAATAATATGTACTCAATATAAATGTTGTACTTTTAGATAGAGAAAATTCATATGTGGAGAAATCACTGATGATTTTATATTATAGATACAAATTTATACTGAATAAGACCATGAACCTAGTCAATGTGTTATAGAGAATCCCCGAGTATCAACATTATATGTGGGAACCAAAGGATTTTGAGAAAGAAAATTACCCTAATCTATTATTGTGTGTGATATAATAAAATTTTAGTTGAAATTTCTGAAGAAGGGAGATTTTAATGGCACAAACTGTTATAAATAAAATCCCACTTCTGATTTAATTAAATATTGTTCATATATTATGGATATAGAAAACCAATGTATTCAATTCTATTATATCCTATCAGATTTAATGTAGTAATAAGTGTAATTATTATTCATATTATAGTCATTCATCTAGTATCATATGATTCATATAATTAATGATCTTTATCAAATCCAATTGACACAAAAAATGAACTGAAATATGTATTAGTGACCAATTTTATACTAAAAATCATCTACAAGAGATGTAATAAATACTAAAATATGTATTAGGGACCAATTTTATATTTATCCATTAAAATAATTTTTATTAAATATTTTTTATATATTTTATAAATCCTTTTTAAATCCTTTGAAATGAATTGTATATTTTATTTTCTTAATATCATATCGTTAATAGTATTAATCACCTCCACGTCACCAAAACTAATATTTTAATAACATTGACAAAGTAAATATAAAATAATGAAAACCACCATTACTTTTTAGATTCCATGAGATGACCCCATTGAATGGATTTTGGTTTTGGTTGTATTTTTATATAAGGTACAAAATTATTGCATGGGAAATAATACTGAAATCCCTTATCTCTTCCAATATAAATACAAAAAATATACAATTTATCATCACTAAAAAACCTTCAATCTTGTCACTACTCTATCATATCCACTCTAGTTTCCTACCAATGTGACCTGAAGCACCCAAGAATCTCCTCCCAAGCATTTGGGACCACACTCTCAATGATAAGGGGTCCTCTCCATTGTAACATTAATAAGTTATCTTCTTCATTTAATGTCTATTATCTTCATTTCGTAATATTGGTAGATTTCATTCAATGCCTCGCATATATTCAATTTTATATTTAAATGATCAAACACCCCTTTCATCACCATCAATCCCTCCCATTAACATTCCTACACCCATGTTTTTCTACCAACATTTCACTACGACATTCCATGCCAAACTATTGTGTAGTGTATACATGACCAAATATCATATAAATGGTGTCCAAAATTATGAAAATATAATTATTTAATGGGGAATTACATGAATTTATTCCACATTCCTTGATCATAGAATAAAATATGACAATTAATGTATCCATTTTGTATTATATATGTTGACACTAATGATAAAGAATGGAATGAAAGGGACGGGTGAACCTATAATTATATTTCAATCCAATGAATTGAGAAATTGATTAGTCTAATAATAAATCATTCATAGGATTATTGATTGAACCAAATATTTCATGCAACTTTTTTCATCATGATTTCTTGGATTTTATCCTTGAATGATGATTATGATGCATTGTTTGAGGTTTTTTCTATGTTTACCTTATTGCCTTTATGATATCATTATATATCATGCATTACTTTTCATGTTTATGATTCTAAACACTTTTATTCCCCATTGATATACCAATATTATAACATGAATTACTTTCCTCCTAACATTCTGTGGTTATTCCCTTACCATGCCTTTTTTCTAACCCCTTTCTTGTGTTTCTCCCTTGGTTATCCCATTAAAATGTATTGTTTGATAGAATAATATGATAACATTAATGATGGATTCAATAATTTTATTTTATTTAGTATAATGAGTGTTTATATAATGTATCCGAATTTAAAAGACACTAGTCTTCTCGATATTTCAGGTTGTAATATGTGTAATTTTATTTAATAAATAATTAATAAATCTGTAATAAAGAGATGTTTTTTCATTAATCATATAATCCCTAAAAATGTAATCATTTTTATAAATATATGGAATTATTATATATCGAAAATAATATCACATATGCATTATAAATATAATTCATCCTATTATCCATAAATACACACCAATATTTTTTTAAAAATATTTCTTTTAATAATGGTCATATAATTCTCCCAATACAATTACATTCGTAAAAATGTTATTTAATCATGTACACGGCAAATAAATTTTCAGTAAAATTGTAATAAACATGATAAAACATATATTCCCAAAATATAATAATTGTTTAAGACAAATTAAAAATAATTACTTCAAAATTAATGAATATATTAAACAAAATTTCTATTAATACAGTGAAATATATTACCAAAAATTACACTTATTCCTCAAATATCCAATAATCGTGTAATACATAATGGATTCAAATAATTATAATGTTTATTAAATCTAAATAATTGTCATCCAATTTAATCCTATCACATAAAATGTCAAAATAATAACCAATAACATTAAATGTACAATCATCCATATACATGTTATCCCATATTGTTATGAAACAATATCGATGAATTATTATTTGAATCCTAATATACACTAAATTATATTTAAAAATTTCTCTAACATATAATACAATAAATCATTCCCTAATCAACCCTTAATTATGACATTAATTTTATGGTATCCAAATTATTATATTATATTGAAAATTTATGTTAACATTTTGGAGATTTAGTTTTGTATCCCTACTTTTAGTAGAGGCATGGGTCCATTATTATTTATTTTATATATTTCTCTTATAATAATGGTATACCATGCGATATTAGAAAAGTGTTCGAGAGTATATAGGTTTATTTTGGAGCGCAGATCCCTTACAGATGGAGAAGTAACATGAGGAGGAATGTTAGAACGTGATTAGTTGTTACCATGTGGCTCAACCACGTATCCCCAATAATTATTTTCGCATTTTCAAAAATAATAATTGTGAATATACATGACCATGTGGTGCAATAGTAGAAAATTTCCAACGAGTCGTATGGCATGAACATGGTTTTTGAAATCATGTTCTTAGTCAATAAGATAGGATAAAACCCAAGATAATGTGTGGAAATGGATTGATCATGGTTTGATAAAACATGAATCCAAACAAAGAATCCCATAAATTTTGGTGGATTTATATATTTATCACTCCTATTTGAATTACCTTCCACTTTTCTCTCTTCATGTAGAGACCCAAAGCCTGACTTACATGGACATTACATTACTTTTGCGGAATACATTGTACATAACAAAAACACACACAAAAGGATCATAATAGTTTAGTGTCTTTGGAAACTTGGAATATAATATTCTAATCGTGGTGAAAGATCTTCTACATCTCCCATAATGATCGTCCCTTTTTTTACCTAAAAACCTTTCATTATATCCTGGGGAAAAAATATAAAAGGGTGAGCTCAAATGCTCAGTAAGGTTAAACAAAAAAAAATATCAATCACATCATATTCATAATAACATAACATTCTGGAAATCTTAACCTCCAAAGGAGAGAATAATTTCATAACATGGGATAAATCATAGTAGTGAAATTTAATCCCAATAATCATAACATAAAACATGAAACTTTGTGGCATACACAAATAGTCATAGAGAATCATTTCTTGTTAGTCAAGACTCATTTCCAAGACTATCTTAGTGGACAAAGTCCCTTTCTGAACCGAGTCACCCCCGTTTCAGTCCTGTTTCACTGAACTGGTATAACCTACCATTCCAGCCATGTCTATCTCATGAGATATAAAATCTTTACCCAATGCATTGGAGGGATATATAGGTCCCACCCATCTCATAATGATACCATTCTTATGTGTGCCACAAAATCATAAATCATACATCATTTCACAACCCATGTAATACGAATGGGAATCTTAAACATCATGACATCATAAAACAATTCATATAAGATAAAGGAATTCATAAAAATAATTCCATCACAACATAATCAAATAAATTTAATAATAGGGATAAAAATAGAACCCTTTATTATCTTAGATGGAAAATAATTTTTATAAAACACATGAACTCCATTCTTGAGGAAAATATCCTTTCTTCTTCAAAAACATTTTTCCTTTCTTAACATGTCATAAAATTTTAAACTAAAAGAAGTTGATTAAAAATAAACTTTAAATCTTGTAAAGGAAGCTTCTTGGAAATAATGTTTTAAAAATCCATTCATGCCGTATAAGTTATCAAAACATTCTTCTCATACTTTTGTAGAAAAAGTCAAAAAGTACCTCGTATGAAAAACAACAAAATATTCCTTTCATATATTTTACTAAAAAATCATCAAAGGGTAAAATAGTATTTAAAAAATTGTAGGTGAATGGAAATAATATTACATATTGAGGAAACATGGATGTGGATGATAAAATACACCCCAGTAAATACTAAAGTATAAACAATCTCGGATAAAAATGAGATTGTGATATTTCCCTTACCTTAGGTCCGATTTGCTTCGTAAGTGTCCGAACCTCCTGTATTATGATTTAAATAATGTCATTGAATTATTACAGAATCATATTCATTGACATTATATTACCCGTTCTTTTCTAAATTCATGTTAAAGTAGCGTTTTGGGTAAAATCGCCTCATTTTTCGTTCGTGTTTTAACTTGTAATTATTCATATGATTACATAGATCATTATTACTTAATTATAGAATATAAAACATGATTTATATATATTCAGAATATACATATATATAATGGATCGATAAATGCAAAGAAATACACCGTTCATGGAGACGGTAGGCCGTGCGTACGCATGAACGCTGTTTTCTTTTCGTTATTGAATTGAGTGGAATTAAGTAGATGACATACATATATACACACATAAATCCAGTAGCTTTATAATTTCATATATTTCATTATTATTGCTTATATATACTTTATAATCATTCTTAAATGGTTAACATGGAGAATGAATCTCATCGCGTCGTGGAGACGGTAGTCCGTACGTACGCACGAGCGATGATATCATTTCCATAATTATTGAATTGAATTGGAGTGGATGTTACAATATATCAGAATCAATATGATGTTCTAATAACTATGTATAGTTATTCTTTACACCATTATACCCATCCATGTAAGGTGGTGGTGGAAAATAGATTACACCACGACATGGAGACGGTATTCCGTGCGTACGCACGCGCGGTGATTTCTTTTTCCGTAGGATGGATAGATGGTGAAATAGGGTTGTTTCATACATATAATAACATATCGGTATATGAGTGATACTGATGTTATTACTTCATAATGAAACAACCTAAGAAGAAGAAGTGGAAGATGAAATAAAGATGAAAGAATCGGTAACGGACATTACCTCTTATTTGAAGTGCTTCTTTGCGACCTCCTTTTAGGGCACTAAAATGGGTCTTTGAAGAAGACCAGAACCTCTAGGATGTTTCTAGGGAATTGGAGAAGAGAATATGTCAGGGGTTGGCCGAGCTTGAGTGCTCAAATTGGTGTGAGGAGGAGGGGGAGGAGGTGTCCTTTTATAAGGGAGGAGAGGGGCACCTTAGGAATATCTCAAAATATTATTTTATATTAAAGTAAACATTGGCTTATAATGGTTCCAAAGGGTCTTATATCGAAGCTAAAGTGGGGATGGGTCGAAATCCTATCAACCAATAGGATTTAGACAAGTTTAGGTTATTATTTTAACCTTATCAATTAGATTTAATCTAAGTTAAATAATTTAACTTTTACCATGTCTTTTTGTTTTCTTACACTATATGGTTAATAAACATACTATAACATGGAAAAAGAACCCCAAATTGTTTATTATTAATAAATATATCCATATCTAAGTCATTTGGCCGAACCTTATATTTTTAGGAATACAATAACTATTAATAATATAATATTTTATTTAAAAACTATTTTGTGTCAATTTTGACACTATTTGATATAGGATTTTTGTGAAAGTCATAACAGAATTATATGTTCGAACCAAGTTGATTAAATCAACACTAATATATCATATTAACATATAAAATTAGTGGAATTCATAAAAAGTCTCATATTACATTTATTTTGGTGTTTATAACATCAATAATGTCAATATTTCATTAATAAGATAATTACTGCATCATCATTGTGTCATAAATAAATTAAATTATTTAATGTCTAAAAATTACAAATAAAATACCATTATATAGAAAATCATTTTATCTTTCTAATTAATATTTATTGTCGAATTTATCTTATTTATAACCCCATATTAAAAATGATTTACTTATTAAACTTTGATTTTAACTATTTTAACTATTCATTAAATAAAATAATATTAAATGTCATAATCTAATCCAAGTGGACCTAAATGGTCATATTATATTCATAAGGTTGTTTTTGGTCGAATTAAACTTATCCAATAGAATTGGGACATGTGTTAGGGTAATAGTAATATCATATTTATCCTTAGTTACCCTATTTACTATTAACCGCGGTAAAAAAAAGTAAAAAGTTAATATTCACCAAAAAATTATTTGTATCTCATTGAACCACATTTTACATACTGATATCAACTGTGTCTATCGGATTTTCGAAATTCCATTCACAGAAGTGGTAAAATTATGTTTTATGCAAAATTTAGTTTTTAACCTACCACTTAGTGGTTTCACTATTCATCAAAAATTGATGTTTTTCATAAAAATGCCAAAAATTCACCCTAAGCTATAATTGATATTCCGAATTCAAAAATGATTTCTATTTTAAAAAATTCCCAACATATAAGTTGCATTAATTAATTTTATAATTAATTTCCGCTGTCACAACAATTAGCGTGTTTTTAAGAGATAATAACTATCAAAAGATTGACACTTGTTTATAACTAGTTTAAATGTGAAATTACATCCAATGACCAACATTGTATTAAATTGTAAAAATATATTCTAAATATACTTTAAAACCACTCAAATTAATAATTTATCACTATTATTTATTTCGATTAAAAAAGTTGTTCTTAATTAAAATTTAGTAATTTTCACTATTCATCAGAATATGAAAGTTATCTGAAAAGTACCAAAATTTCACCTTAGGCTAAATTCGATACTTCGAATCCATAAATGAAGTCCATTTTGAAAAATAAAATTTACAAAATTTCAAAAAGTGGTTATTACTATTCATAACGGCTAGTTTTAATAATATCTTAATAGCATATCGTTGTTTAGCGAAACTTGGTGTTGCGTACAACACACGCTATCGTGGAAGGTCACGATTGCATGTAATTCAAGCCAGGTCAAAGATGTGTTTTGTGAAAGCTCCTTTTGGTGTAGCGTATAACACAAGACATTAATGAAATTAAAAAGAATATTTTTCATAAAATCTCGGGGTGTTACATTCTACCCCCCTTAAAATGAATTTTGCCTTTAAAATTCATCGGGGTTATATATGGTTTACTATTCGAAAGTTTTGTTAATCGAAACCCACATCATAAAAAGGAATACCAAAACCAATCTTTAAAAACAAATGTATGAAACGTAACGGTTACCCAAATAAACTAATCACCGGGTTTCCACATAGGTGGAAATAAGGATATGGAAGAGAAATCTAACCATCATGTTCGGATGGAGAGTGGTAGAGAACATGGATATGGAAAAGATAGCAATCACAAATCCATAAATTTTTGATGATCTATGGTACCATCTGTTTAATCAGATATAAGAGCACTAGGACAATATTTTTGGTTTTCAAGATCATTTCCCTAATGTTGATGAAATTGGATTTAGAAGAAATACTTTCGTGATTTTGGTATAGTCTCACTGTTTGTAGTTCTTTGGACAATTTCTACTTCATCTCTTAAAGAAATGAAGTTGAATTTGTCATTCGTGATGTGTTAGCAGATCATGTGATAGAATGATGGGTCATTCCATCTGTCTCAAAAGGTTAGAAAAGTTATCAAAAAATACATAAGTCCATCTATAGTGAGATTAATGATATATGGTTCCTAAAATGAACTTATACTTCATATATCATACTGCTTAATATAATAAAACTAGTTTCTACTATACAGGGACTTCCTGTAGGCCAGTGGTAGGCGATAAAAGCCAGTCGCACTTCGGTTGTGGGTTCAATTCCCACATCCTTGTCTGACGTGATGGGCTGTCGCCCATCCTGCAGGTTGTCCTTTTTCTAAAACTACATTATTATAACATCCCATCAATAATATCAAAAATCTTCTATCCTTAAACAATACTAACTTATGTCCAACATAATCCATTCTAATCTTAGGCTTATCCCTAATACTGCAGTCCAGTCTCACAATATAGTGAAAACGATTACCAGAGATTTAATATTGTCGTTAATCCCCATATATCATAAGATATGTCTTGTTGGTCACATTCCAAACATTCAAAGGCCTTAATCACGTATTCTCTTGAATACCCATTGAACCTTAGTGAAAACATGAATGCAGTTAAAAGTTAACTCTTTCCACATACCAAAATCCAAAAATTCTATATACTCAAACCATGATATAACCTTCTCATTATATTAGTCATGATCTCATGAATACAATAAAATACCTCATTATCTTATTATTCCTTCATTATGCGCATATCATCTACTTTCCAAAAAATAACTGAATAACATTTCATGGTTACTAGTACCATTAATCATACACTTTAAAAACTCAAGGAAAGGAAACAGTGTAACAATCCATAGATGTCTCTTTATTCCATAGTACCATGAGATTACTTATACAACATTATATATGATAAACATGTAATCATTCCACTACATTCTTAAACTGTTGACCGAGCTTCAACAATTCTTTCATCTCAAATATCATTTGTAGTCTCTTCATCATCATCAACATAAATACTACCCATACGACCATACTGATTCTCTTCATGAGACTTTCCCTTAGGGCATTGATTTGCATAATGCCCTTACATTCCACATTTAAAACATTTAACCATTGTTAATGTTGTAGCAATACCATTATCCTCATCCCTGGTGTTAACTGAACCTCTTCCTTTGCACTTACTGGCTTTGTGTCCTTCTTTTCCACACCCAAAGCATCTTCCAGTTCCTTTGAAACATTCTCCTTGATGCCTCTTCCCACATGATTCACATAGGGGAAATTGAATTTTATTTCCTCTATGATCATCATGAAACTCCATCTTTCTCTTATTAGCCGAGTCAGGAAACTTACCAAATTTTACTTTATTGATCATATTATGAGATTGCTGATTCGGCATAATAATGTTGTTTGGACTTCCAAATCCATTTTCATTATGAATAATATCATTCCATTGTCCATCATATTCTCTATTATCATGAATCATCTTATTTCCAGCCATTTTCTAAAACCCAAAAAGAATATTGTGAGAGGAAAAAATCATGCTAGGGGAAAACAAAATAATAAAGGGGGAGTACCTTCAATATCTAACATCTTAGGTTTAATTCTATGATCGTTAGCGTAATTCTATTACTATAACCTATACGTTTACTTAACCTTAGGGACATCCCTTGACATACCTTAGAAATATCTCTAGGGATCTCACTAACGTTTTCGCATCCTAGTTTCCAAAGGTTGACTAAACCTCCCTCTGATACCAACTGTAGAGACCCAAAGCCTGACGTACATGGACATTACATTACTTTTGCGGAATACTTAGTACATAACAAAAACACACACACAAGGATCGTAATAGTTTAGTGTCTTTGGAAACTCGGAATATAATCATCTAATCGTGGTGAAAGATTTTCAACATCTCCCATAAAGATCTTCCCTTTTTTTACCTAAAAACCTTTCTTTATATCCTGGGGAAAAGAAAACATAAAAGGGTGAGCTCAAATGCTCAGTATGGTTAAACAAAAAAAATATCAATCACATCATATTCATAAGAACATAACATTCTGGAAATCTTAACCTACAAAAGAGAGCATAATTTCATAACATGGGATAAATCATAGTAGTGAAATGTAATCCCAATAATCATAACATAAAACATGAAACTTTGTGGAATACACACATAGTCATAGAGAATCATTTCTTGTTAGTCAAGACTCATTGCCAAGACTATCTTAGTGGACAAAGTCCCTTTTTGAGCCGAGTCACCCTTGTTTCAGTCCTGTTTCACTGAACCGGTATAACCTACCATTCTAGCCATGTCTATCTCATGAGATATAAAATCTTTACCCAATGCATTGGAGGGAGATATAGGTCCGACCCATCTCATAATGATACCATTCTTATGTGTTCCACAAAATCATAAATCATACATCATTGCATAACCCATGTAATACAAATGGGAATCTTAAACATCATGACAACATAAAACAATTCATATAAGATAAAGGAATTCATAAAAATAATTCCATCACAACATAATCAAATCAATTTATTAATAGGGATAAAAATAGAACCATTTATTATCTTAGATGGAAAATAATTTTGATAAAACACTTGAACTCCATTCTTGAGGAAAATATCCTTTCTTCTTCAAATTTTTTTTTCCTTTCTTAACATGTCATAAAATTTTAAACTAAAAGATGTTGATTAAAAATAAACATGAAAACTTGAAAAGGAAGCTTCTTGGAAATAATGTTTTAAAAATCCATTCATGCCGTATAAGTTAACAAAACATTCTTCTCGTACTTTTTTGGGAAAAGTCAAAAAGTACCTCGTATGAAAAACAGCAAAATATTCCTTTCATATCTTTTACTAAAAACACATCAAAGGGTAAAATAGTATTTAAACAATTGTAGGTGAATGGAAATAATATTACATATTGATGAAACATGGATGTGGATGATAAAATACACCTCAGTAAATACTAAAGTATAAACAATCTCGGATAAAAATGAGATTGTGATATTTCCCTTACCTTAGGCCCGATTTGCTTCGTAAGTGTCCGAACCTCAGTTATAATGATTTAAATAATGTCATTGAATTATTAAAGAATCATATTCATTGTTATTATATCATATATGGTTCACATATGACTTTATATTACCCGTTCTTTTATAAATTCATGTTAAAGTAGCGTTTTGTGTAAAATCGTCTCATTTGTCGTTCGTGTTTTAACTTGTAATTATTCATATGATTACTTAGATAATTATTACTTAATTATAGAATATAAAACATGATTTATATATATTCAGAATATACATATATATAATGGATCGATAAATGGAAAGAAATACACCGTTCATGGAGATGGTAGGTCGTGCGTACGCATGAACGATGTTTTCTTTTCGTTATTGAATTGAGTGGAATTAAGTAGATGACATACATATATATACAAAAAAATCCAGTAGCTTTGTAATGTCATATATTTCATTATTATTGCTTATATATACTTTATAATCATTCTTAAATGGTTAACATGGAGAATGAATCTCATCGCGTCGTGGAGACGGTAGTCCGTACGTACGCGCGAGCGATGATATCATTTCCATAATTATTGAATTGAATTGGAGTGGATGATACAATATATCATAATCAATATGATTCTCTAATAACTGTGTATAGTTATTATTTACACCATTATACCCATCCATGTAAGTTGGTGGTGGAAAATAGATTACACCACGACGTGGAGACGGTATTCCGTACGTACGCACGCACGGTGATTTCTTTTTCCGTAGGATGGATAGATGGTGAAATAGTGTTTTTTCATACTTATAATAACATATCAGTATATGAGTGATACTGATGTTATTACTTCATAATTAAAAAACCTAAGAAGAAGAAGTGGAAGAAGAAATAAAGATGAAAGAATCGGTAACGGACATTACCTCTTCTTTGAAGTGCTTCTTTGAGACCTCCTTTTAGGGAACTAAAATGGGTCTTTGAAGAATACCAGAACCTATAGGATGTTTCTAGGGAAGTGGAGAAGAGAATTTGGCAGGGTTTGGCCGATCTTGAGTGCTCAAATTTCTGTGAGGAGGAGGGGGAGGAGGTGTCCTTTTATAAGGGAGGAGAGGGGCACCTTAGGAATATCTCAAAATATTATTTTATATTGAAGTAAAAATCGGTTTATAATGGTTCCAAAGGGTCTTATTTCGAAGCTAAAGTGGGGATGGGTCGAAATACTATCGACCAATAGGATTTAGACAAGTTTAGGTTATTATTTTAACCTTATCAGTTAGATTTAACTCTATGTTAAATAATTTAACTTTTACCATATCTTTTTGTTTTCTTACACTATATGGTTAATACACTTACTATAACATGCGAAACGAACCCCAAATTGTTTATTATTAATATATATATCCTTATCTATGTCATTTGTCCGAACCTTATATTTTTAGGAATAAAATAACAATTAATAATATAATATTTTATTTAAAAACTATTTTGTGTCAATTTTGACACTATTTGATATATGAATTTTGTGAAAGTCATAACAGAATTATATGTTCTAAACAAGTTGATTAAATCAACAATAATATATCATAGTAACCTAGAAAATTAGTGTAATTCATAAAAAGTCTCAAATTACATTTATTTCGGTGTTTATAACATCAATTATGTCAATATTTCATTAATAAGATAATTACTACATCATCATTGTATCATAAATAAATTAAATTATTTAATTTCTAAAAATTATAAATAAAATACCATTATATAGGAAATCATTTTAGATTTCTAATGAATATTTATAGTCGAATTTATCTTATGTATAACCCCATATTAAAAATGATTTACTTATTAAACTTTGATTTTAACTATTTTAAATATTCATTAAATAAAATAATATTAAATGTCATAATCTAATACAAGTGGACCTAAATGGTCATATTATATTCATAAGGTTGTTTTTGGTCGAATTACACTTATCCAATAGAATTAGGACATGTGTTAGGGTAATAGTAATATCATATTTACCCTTAGTTACCCTATTTACTATTAACCGCGGTAAAAAAAAAGTAAAAAGTTACTATTCACCAAAAAATTATTTTTATCCCATTGAACTACATTTTACTTACTGATATCAACTGTGTCTGTCAGATTTTCGAAATTCCATTCACCGATGCGGTAAAATTATGTTTTATGAAAAATTCAATTTTTAACCTACCACTTAGTGGTTTCACTATTCATAAAAAATTGAAGTTTTTCAGAAAAATGCCAAAATTTCACCCTAAGCTATAATTGATATTCCGAATTCAAAAATGATTTCTATTTTAAAAAATTCCCAACATATTAGTTGCATTAATTAATTTTATAATTAATTTCTGCTGTGACAACAATTAGTGTGTTTTTAAGAGATAATAACAATCAAAAGATTGACACTTGTTTATAACTGGTTTAAATGTGAAATTACATCCAATGACCAAAATTGTATTAAATTGTAAAAAATATATTCTAAATATACTTTAAAACCACTCAAATTGATAATTTATCACTATTAATTATTTCGATTAAAAAAGTTGTTTTTAATTAAAATTTAGTAATTTTCACTATTCATTAGAATATGAAAGTTATCCGAAAAGTACCAAAATTTCACCTTAGGCTAAATTCGATACTCCAAATCCATAAATGAAGTCAATTTTGAAAAATAAAATTTACAAATTTTCAAAAAGTGGTTATTACTATTCATAACGGCTAGTTTTAATAATATCTTAAAAGCATATCGTTGTTTAGCGAAACTTGGTGTTGCGTACAACACACGCTATCGTGGAAGGTCACGATTTCCTGTTATTCAAGAAAGGTCAAAGATGTGTGTTTTGAAAGCTCCTTTTGGGGTAGCATATAACACAAGATATTAATGAACTTAAAAAGAATATTTTTCATAAAATCTCGGGGTGTTACACTTCATTTACATCAACAAGATACTTCCCTCATGTTAGGTATCTCCTTTGTAATCCATATTTGGATTTTATATGTTTTTTATTAGGGGACATGTTGATTCAACAATATTTATGTTAAATCCTTTTCAAATAGTTTTTAAATCCAATAAAAACTTTTATTAATTTATGTGAACATGTGTTATGTGTTATAGATGTGATCTATTATTCCCTATTTCCATGGTATTTTCCAATTACACTAATTTATACTTTTTCTATTGATATTAGAAGTATATATTGGATGAGGAGTCATATTACCCCATTAGTTATGTTGTTTAGTAATTATCTCCAATAGTATATATTGTTTATAATCTAATCCATGATTTTACATGATATAAAATCCAAGTGTTTATTTTAAAATTTGAATTACCAATAAATAAATTGTTATCTGAGTAAAAAATTATCCATTACACCCTTGCCCTTGTTAGAGGAACTCGCATTCAACTACATCCACAATTTTATGTATGAAAATTAAAATATATATGAAATATATAATTCTTATGTGAAAAAACCATAATCTATTATGTCATGTATTTACCCATAAAAAAGATAACTAAATTTCATTAAATTGAAGTGAATTGTATGACCATGTTATATTATCATTAAATATAACATGGATTTCATCCATTTGATAATGAATATTAAAATGGAGGAATACCATCTCGTAGACCTTTATAAGTAATATAACACATCACATTATAATACCTAGTCTATTTTCATAGTGTCCTATTATTATACATGGTCCTCATGTAAGTATAATAATTAATATACATGATCTTTTGGTATTACATGTCATTATTATACAAGATCTTGAAGTATGGATTCACATTAGTATACCTGATTCTATGGCCAATAATCCCATATTATTATTTATTATATGGCATGAAGATATTTAATATTCAACAAAATCAATGGGAATGGAGAACCTTATTTAAAATATAAAACTCTTATAATAACGTATGAACACATGATTTATGCCTTGAGTCTAGTATAGTACAACATGTCCTTGTATATGTCTATATATTTTACCAAGTATTATATATATATATATAAACACATACACATATATATTCATATATTCATGGTGAAACATACATAGAGATATACCATCTTAGAAAAATGTTGGTAGAATCAAGCGTGTATCATTTAGGAACCTCATCTGAATTGCATATTATTTACCTATACACATAATATCATTATACTATAATCTTAATCATTTTATATTCAGTAGTTGTATCATATAACACATTGTATGTGGAGGCATGTAGAGTATATATCTCACCCTATTCAGGATGTTGGTTTGTACCCAATCAAATATTGTGGATACAGTTTGGGATAATGATAAGCATACAAAAAAGAATACCTGATTTAAATGATCTATTGAGTTATTGGAGAAGAGGACCAATAATATTCTAATGATTCATTCATATAATAATTAGGGTATTTATTTATTTTTTACAACAGTGTTTATATTCATATTAAATATATATCCATTGTTTACCCCTTTTGTGTAGCATTATGACATTATATTATTTTGTATCTAATATAGGGTATTATGTATGAATTATTATCATTATTACAAGATTATTTATATTTTTATATTTAAATATATTTTATTATAATATTATTCTGTACTAATATAGGTCTCTATAACCTCCCCACTATAGCATCAAATAACCATACTTCTATTCAGTAGCCACTGGAGTATGTGGAGGTCGGCATGTTTCCATTGCCCAACCAGACTGGTGAGTAGTTTATGAACATGTCCTACAACATTAAAAAGGTGTATCAAAGACTTTTTTATATTTATCTAACTACTTCAGGTTGGTATAAAAGAGACTATAAATTTCTCAATGTATGGTAATAATCTCGTTCCTAGGAGTAGCAAAAACATGAAGAAGAAAAATCATAATGTTCTATCAATTTCGCCATTGGGTAACCCAAATGAGTTGTAGGTTTTAATTAAATTATGGATTATTTACTTACCTGTAACTTGATATTGAAATGAGGGATTGATCTAGCATCATTATAGTCACATATAGATTCATATGTCCTTAATTTATCATTCCATATTTATCTTTTTGTGGGTATTATTTAAATTATGTTTTAGTACCTAGATAGATGTATTTGTTATCTGAATAATGTTTTTATTATATAATGGAATAAATAAATATCTTATTATGTTTTCACCATCCACTAATTTTTGTTTCCATGTTTAGCTTAATGGTTGAATAAATATTACACCATTTTAACATATCAGAGCTATGTAACCATTGTTTAAAAGATCAAAATGATTAGTTGACATTGGTCACATGGAATGCAATTATAATTTCTAAAATATGTACTTTCATAAATATAGTGTGGTTATTCATCTAATCAAAATTTTATATATTGATTGTCACATCCTGATTCCTTCTTCAATGAATGATTTATAGTTACATGACATGCCAATTAAAACATCTAAAGCTTATTCGTTTTTTATGTAGGAAAGGTTACTAATATAACTAGACTATGAAATATATTTATATAAATGAGTACAGACTAGAGTAAAATAAAATTCATTAATGAAATGTTATTAATTAAATGTTGGTACCAAATACACCGTTACTGATGTTTTCCTCTAAAGGTGAAATTGACACTAAAAATACCAGGATGATTTTTAGGTCGAACTATGACTTTGAATTTCAAACAAACATAGTATAGGGTAGTACATAGTGTCCCTTCAAGATAATTTGATCATCTATATCATGTTGTACAATATTTAAGAATAATAAGAGATTTATTGAATTTCTATAAAAGTTATGTGTTCCTATCGTTTTTGATTTCATTATTTTTTTGTGGTATTTTTTCTGATATATTCTCATTAATAGGTGCGTTTTTCCATTGTGAAATTATTCCACCATGAAAGGACTAAGTCATATTCCTTGATGGTGGAAAAAATAATTCATTAGTGGGGATGTGCCCTGAGAAACCAGTATTACCCCCTATAGTGAAAATGTTTTCATATACTTCTATTCTAGATTTAAGAACTAATTCTCATTTTTCAGAGAGGTTCATATGGTTTATGTATTATTTGTTGGATTCTTTGTTACCTACCCTTACTATTATATATATTATGGGATATTTTTAGTTGTATCATCTAACAATTTTCTTTCGGAATGGCGGATCATAGCATTCTTTTATGAGGATAAAGGCCATCATTTATGTATTTCTATACTTGATGATTCCTATTAATTTTATGTCATTTATTACCATTTATATTCATAGTGACTAAACCAAACAAATAGTCAAAAATTTTAAACTACGAATGTCATCATTAGGTAATCTTTTGTAAATACATTTAGATAATTTTCTACAAATATTCAATACTGTGGAAACTAATATATGACTGAGATTGAATTTTTCCACATATATAGTTTTGTACATTATATATCATAGACAAATATTCTCTATACACATAGATTCATAACTTCCCCCAACTCATGTTGTGGATCAATTGGTGATAACCAGATTATTTAAGGATGGTCTTGTATAATACATCTAATAGTATGATAATGAATCTCAGTTAACCACAATAACTAATATGGTGAATCACACCCTCGTTTCTAATAATAAAATGATTGATGATAATGGTGTGTTTATGTTTGGTTCGTCACTAATTAATATAAGTGACTCACTATGAGGCATGAACCATCACCTTAAGTCTGTTTCTAATCAGTGTGGTATTAACATAACTCTAGATGATAGTGTATTATTATTTCATTTGTATTGAATTAATTATATTTAAATTTATAGGGTCACATATAATCCATTGAGTTTCAACACTATTGTTAAATAAAAAAATTATACTCATGGATTTATCCTTAATCCCCTGCATATTATTTATTTTGTTAAGCATGCAATATACATAACATAATAATTCAATTGTAACTATTTTTATAAAAAAATGAAAACAAAGTAATATGAATAATTTGGTTTGTTACATAAATGAAATATTAATATAAATATATATTTTTTTTGAATGGAAAAAAATGAATTCAGACTGAATAATGTCAGACAGAATGGAGATCCTCCTATGATATTACCTATTATGAACCTTCGTCGACACTTTATTAGTTTAAAATCATCATAATGAACATTAAACATCAAATTCGTGAACATAATATCATACCCATGAATTGAATATATTGTTTACTCAAAATTAATTTTGAGACCACAATTCCAACTCCTTGATCGAGGAAAAATATTACAGAGGTAAAATTTAAGCATCGGGTGGGAAGTGGGAAAACAACGGTGCCTTAATAACTAATATATCCTTCAACCTACAAATAAGATAATATTAAACAAGAAACATCAATATGTAATGACTTGGATTGAACAATTGAATTAATTCTTCAAAACATTCTCATGTTAGTATCTTATTATATATAGTACAAGAGAATATAGTGTAGATGATTATGGTGGAATCACAAATGTTAGTAATAAAATATTGAGATAAATAAGAAGAGTAAAATATTATAAAAATCAACAATAAAATTACATTGAAATTAATCTATAAAATAGAAAAATGGCCACAAATAACGACAAACAATTTGATAATTAGATGTTATATATTTTTATAGAAAAATGGGTGAAATTTTCTACTCCAGATTTTTTCCACCAAAAAATTATTCATTTTAGACCCCATTAATGAGAGAAATTATATTTGTATTATTCTGTTTATTTTTCAATGTTATAATCCACATTATAACACATCATTTTGGATCTATTATTCATTTATAAAAGATATTATATCCCAATTACACCATTATTTAATTATAGTCAAATGATTCACAAAAACATTCTTCAATGTAGAGCATTAAATGTATGCATTAATCACTGAATAACACCATGAAATTTATTTTCAAACACTTAAGGGCATTCTCATTACTAACCAACTGGAATCATATAAATTAAAAGTTTTTTCCATGAGTTATGGATCATTTCTAGTAGTGGGGTCCATTATATCAACATAAATGTCTTTCAAAAATGAATGATTTTTTGTGGGATTTATATTTCTGAATTACCCCATTGTTTGTAAGAGAATGTGTTAGACCTAAAATCCAAAAATCCTTAAAAAATCACATAAATTTGATTGATTTTTTAAAATTTATGATTAAAATAACGTATAGAATAAAATATAGTAATATTAAATAATTAAAATCTTATCAGAATTTGTCACAAATCACATCATTAAACCAAAATTTATTAAAATAATATCTAATTGATAAATTCATGTGGACAAAATCATTTTAAATAAAAAGTCAAATTATTGTAATGTTATCTATGTCACTTCCCCCACACATAAACCACATTTTTATGAAGAATAAAATATCATCATTAAAAATAATAGGGAACCATTGTCACCAATATTAAAATTCAAATGAAATAAAATCAAACAATTTAAAAGTTATAACCATATTTTCAAAAAATCAACATAAAAATATCAACTTAATAACAAATTTTTTATTAAAAAATATTCACAATAATTTAAGGTATCCCATTTGGAATGTGATGTATCTTATTCTCCTATTCATTTAATATCATCAATTTATTATTATTCAATATGAAAAATCATGATCGACCTCTCTTTTGAATCTCTTCTTTAATAACTATTGTTATAAACAAATTATTATTTTATGAAATCCTAAATTCACGAACCTTATATATATTATTGTAATTTAACTACATTCACCACTTAATAATGATAATGTAACATAAAATCTTGATGTATTCCTACAAGGTTTCGAATGAATCTCAGCCTTATTATTGGTAGGATTTAATGGTTTAAACATTACATTCCATGGAAAAGGTTTATAACATATGTAAAATAAATGATTTCAAAATAAAATTAAAATTAATTTATCAATATTAAATTAGAAATTTAATGTTTCTCAAAACTCTAATTAAATTTTATGATCAAATAATGAATAATCAATAGTTTGTGAAATGTCATGAATATTATTATACTTGTATATATATATATATATATTTTTTTCTTTTTAATGAAACATTATTTTTTTTCTTTTTTTAATTTTATGAATATAACTCACCTAATCACAAACACCTACACATGTATGATAAAAATCATATATCATAAATTTCAAATTTTGGTTTTCCCATATCACAACCCATTTTTATATTTTTTTGTTCATTTTTACAATATACTTTTTTTTCAAGTTGGTAAAAAATGAAGTATCCTAAATGAATCCAAAAAATTAATTTGATACCACAATATTAACATCCAATATTATTTTTAATATCCTATTTCATATATTCTACCATGAAATCCTTCAACCCATACATCATATTCAAAATATCATGAAAAATATTAAGAGTAGTGCTTGAATTGTTAAAAATATATTGAAACAAGTATCATATCTATAATGTTAAATCACAGTATCTTTGGGATAGTAAAAGACATATATAAAGGTTTCATTATAAGGATAATTTGTTTTTAAAAATATAACTCAATAATATTTAATGTTTTTTTCAGAGTTGGTACATTGAGATGTTCAAATCCATGTCGTGGACGGTGATATGTCCCAATTTCATTAAACAAATATTCACAATAATCAATTTTAACTCAATTATCAAGATAAACTCTTGATTTTGGTAATATTATATTATAACATCACTAATTTAATAATTAATAATTACAAATAAAATGACACTACTTTCAGAAGATAATATCAGCAGAAATATTTGAGAAATTTATTTTAAAAGAATTAATTAATTTAATCTAATCAGGAGCCCACATTTTAATTTTTATGTTTCATATTATCACTCAATTCTCCCATTTCATTATTTAATATCAATATAATTAAAATAAAAATCATGGAGTCATAGAAAATGTAATAAACTCATGTCCATGAGACATGTCTTGTAACTCATGAATTCTTTTCTGGGAATGAAATTTTCGTTTATGGATCGAATTATATTGTGGTAAAAAATAAGGATATTATTTAATAAAAAATGAAAATGAGACCCTTTTTGGGAAGTATTTGTTCTTATCATCCTCTATTAAGTGTTTCTCTTATTCATTCAATGTCCTATAAAATTGAATTACTCAATTTAGTACAAGTATCTTGTCTTTAATGCTCCTAAATATAGGATGGAGTGGTATGTTTTCTAGACTAATTCTAAAAATGAGAATGTTGTAGAAGTTACAAAGATTAAAATTAAAAACATATAAAATAACTATATGGACAAATCATAGTATGACACCACATGTGGTCCTTATTTTTTTGTTTCATCCAGAGGGAAGTACCAGCTATTATCACAAATTAGATTGTGGGTGGATCTTCTTGGGCTTGAACCACCACATATGGATTTTCCCAGTTTCATGATTAATAGAGCACGCCAACGAATGTTATAAACTACCTATATGAAATAAATATTGAAGAGATAATTTCACGTGTACAAGAGGTGGGAAAGGAATATAGGGCTTATCCCTATTAACATATGTTGTTACCACTTCCAAATTGAAGGCATAATGATGTATAGAAGCTCATCGTACCACAATATTGAATTCCATATCTTCCTCAATATTAATGAATCATATAAAATCATTCCTAAAATCCAAGGCCTACTCCTTTTAGATGTATAAAAATACTTATAAATTGATTAGTTTGAAAAAAATTCTTATTGAATAACATTTAAATATGGGGAATATATAACTAAATCTTCACTTTCTTGTATGTCTGCTTTGAAATTGACATCATAAGTAAAGAACATTTGGAACTAAATCATAATAGGTGAATCATAATTTTATCATATTCCTCCTATAAATAAAATAAGATATCTGAATATAAAAAAATATTAGGTTGTGATATTCATTTTAGTTTCAATGAAATTGAATTATTTTGAGATCAATAATGAATCATCTCTCTAATTTTGTTTGGCATAAATATATTCTTTAGTGAAAATGACATATTGCAGTTGAGTAGTTTCATATGGAGGAATGTATTAAACACAATATATTTCCTAGATATTCATAGAATAGGATGGGAAGACTAACATGGAATCTTCATTGACTAGGTCCATTTTATAAAATTCTTCATTGAAATTAGAGAACTCAGTGAGATCACATGGAGTCTCTTAAAACAACTGTTTATATAATCCATCAATCTAGCTATGAATTATTTACTTTCTCACTCCCAATTATTTAGTTTCCAAAATAAAATAACTTTTCTAAAAATTATAGATATATAATCCCACATGGAAATCGGTGACACATTAATTTTTTCATTCACCTCTGGGAATTTATTCCATGAATTATTGAAATAATCATTTAAAAAATTCGTAAAAAATGTTTATTGAATTTTATATTCAAAAATAGTTTTTGAAAGTGTAATTAATCACCAAAAAATGGATCCTAATTAATTCTCTTTTATTTTTCTAAAGTTTTTATTTAAAAAGTTATTTACTAAGAATGCACTATAGTGCACATCTAGGGTCAGTCTCAGGGAGGCTAACACAAAACAGAAAATTTATATTATCACTATTAATGTTATAACTAATATAAAAATAAATAATTAGAATAAGTTGGTTTGAAATATAAATGAAATATTAATTTATATATATATATATAATGATGAAAAAATTAATTTAGTTATAATGATTTCATACAGAGATGATTTCCTCCCAATAGATTACTTATAGTACACCTTCATTATCTACATATTAGTTCTGATGAAAATTAATGAACATGATATGTTTTATGAATGAAAATCCACTCCCACCCTTGTTGATAATATATCATGAACTCAATGTCCAATTTAAGAAAAAAAAACCCACCTCCTCAGTTGAGGTATAATTTTGTAAAATAATATGTTATGCATCAGGTGGAAAGTTGAAACACAAAGAAACTATACCCACAAAGATCCTCCTTGACCTAAAAATTACCAAATATTAATAAAAAAACATTACTTTGTAATTACATGGTTTAACACTAGATTGACCCCATAGAAATATCCTCATGTTAGTTACAAATGATCATAAGTATAAGATATCACAATTGAGAAGATTTTGGGGGATAAAAAAGATAAAATTATAATGAGATGAAGAAGAAAAAAATATAATAATTCGTAATAATATTACATGTAATAATATCTAAAAGAATAAGACATATACACATACAATTTAAAATATATTAAGGGTTGAGGATACGTTTTTATAGGAATAACATGTGAGATGTTTGGCCCTTGAATTTTTCTTCTAAATGTTTTTGTGTGGTAAACCCAGTTAGTGATATAATTTTTTATGTCATAATTCTAAAATGTTGTTCCAAATTTTATTTCACGTTCAACCCAAAATATTCAACTCCATACACCTGGTGTTGAAGATATTATAGCAAAAAACACTTTGAGATTTTATTTTGGACAAATGATTCATAAATGTCCAATTAACGATGAGCATTAAATGACTTCACTAAAGATAGAATAATTATACTAAATTTTTTAGTTAAATGAGGATAAATTTTCGATTTCATATAAAAGTATAAGAAAACCTCAATTGGAAGTTTTTAGCTTGATTTATGCCTTATTTAATATGTTGTTTCTGCTCAATCTGTGTGAATGTTTTTTTACATTAATTGATTTTTTGGGCAGTAGATGTTCCTGTAAACTAGTGAATCAGAAGGAAATGATACATATAAAATAAAGGAATCCTAAATAAATAATAAATACAATTAAATTGATGTTTTAATTTTTTCTAATTGAACGAAAAAATATTCCAAAAGCTATTAAAATTCCATAATAAGGAAATTTTCACATTATATCACAAAACACACCATAAATACAAAATTGTTGCATGTAATCTGAAATTGAAAAAATTGTATGGAATAAAGAATTGAATTTTGATGAAAAATAATGATAATATTATCTCCATTAAACTTCTTACGTTATTTTTAGTAATATACCATTTGTTCGTAGTGAGTGAGGATTCACAGGAACTCCAACATTCAGAGTGGGATCAATAGCCCCTCATTAGAATGGAATATAGAATAAATAAATTTATCAAAATTAATGATATGGTTGCTTATGAGGGAGATAGAAACATATAATATAACATTAGAAGGGTAGATAGGCCCATGGTAACAATTTTTCACCACATGTTCATGGATTTGGCCCTATCAATGTAGTTCAGCCTACTCCAGATGATCATATAATTAGGCCTTATAATGTTCTGGATATTATTTTAGTGTCTTATTTATTATGTTCTCTTTTATTTTACACATGATCTTCCAACTAGTTTATATATTATATAATTTTGGGGAATATTATGAACAATAATATTTATTTACATGGGTTCTGATTAGAAAAGATTATATGTGTGAAATAAATTCCCCTTAATGTTTGAAATTATCATTTGTTGTGGGAAATATTCATCATAATGACTATAAGATTTCACAATATTCAGGATATGGGTTAGATAGTTCCCTAAAATTCATACACTGATTTTTATCATTATAGGGTTAATTCTCCAAAACTCGATTGTGGAATTTATACTCACAAGGCTTCATGTGTTATCAAACTATGTCCAGTTAGACCTAATTATCATGAGATTGGTGGATTGATGGTCCTAATATATTTTTATTATCTAGAGGATCATGTAAAATGATTTTAAAACTTCCCTCATGATGTGGAACATTTCTCGGATATCTTCCTATAAAACATTGTCACACTACATCTTGATAGAGAAGTAGAGTTTTCTACTAATCTAATGTCATTGGATGGTTCTGTACACATTCATCCTTATAGTATATGTTCTAGAAAGATATGAGTGATCATGTTATAAGTATAATATTTTTAATCTAAGGGATTTATAATAGAAATTAGATTATCTAAGGGTTTATTTATCCTTGTTTCCATGAAAATATATGTCTCCCTAATAGATTTCGTGGATTCCCAGAAAGTGTTTCATCTATTAGATAAGAACTAGCATCCCTTGACTCATATTGATGACATATTTTATCATCTCAATGGTTTTTTATATTCCTATAATATATATATTAGTTCCATATTCCACTATGTGCATGTCAATCTATCACCTATAAAACATACCACATTATAAAGTAGATATTTAATTTATTTTCATATATACATTCATTCTGTCTCACAAAAAAATTGGTGTTTTTTATGTCTGTTATGAATCATTTTTTCCACATGTATCTATATTCCATTCTGGTATAATTCATGGAATAAATAAAAGTTTATTTTCACACTCAGAAAAACACAATTCCAAACATCATGAGATCATAATGATTACACCAAGGTGATATCATTTGTTGGTAATGATAAAAAAATTCCACAATTCGGTTAAAACGTTTAAAATTTATAGTCACATTATCTCAAAGAAAGAGTTCCCATTGAACTACATATGGTGACTATTATATTTTCCTAGTAGTATCCCCAGAACATTCATGAAATATTGGGAATCATTTGGATTGATAAATATTACATTAATTTATTAATAATTCTAAATGACATGAAACATAACTCATAATTATGGACAAGAAATGAATCATGTTTACATGGTTTGTATAATGTGATAGATCCTTTCACGAGTTGAAAGGAATTGTTAAATCACCACTAATAATGATTTTTCTAGAGGTGTGTCGAATATATATAGTATATTATGATGTTTATGGAATATTCATGTGAGATTTTTTCATGCAATGATATGGTTCTATTTCATTCGGGTCATGGAAGATGAGACCCCATGATCATAATAACCTGGAAAATGATATCAAGCTAGCAGTTGTAGTCCAAGAATTGAAATGTTAGAGGCACATTCATTTGGGATAGATTATCATTCTATTCATATATCAAAAAATAATAAAATACATATTTAAAAAACATTAAATTATCCTTTCATAATGAATATGTGTTGGATACATATACATAATTCATATTTTGAAATTATTAAATTCCATAGAAAGGAAATTTTGTTTCTGATGAAATATATTGGAATACTATAAAATAAGAAGGTCATGAGTTCAATAGTGGTTCATATTCAATGGCTTTTTCATCTGACATTCACATAGATTATTAGAGGCATCATCAATATACTGTTCATACAAATTTTCAGTGACCTCGTCACTTTTGGATAGAGTGAATATGATATAGATTTCTTATACTGAGGGATTAGTCATTAGGTAGAGTCCTTCAAGAAGGGACCCACCTATTTATTTTGATTTCTTATTTGATATTACCATTCACAATCATGGAATGGTCTAGAATCTGACCGATGTATGAGAGGATTATATGTAATAACCCCATGACTCAACTTTGTATGAAAATATATATCTTACCATGATTTACCATGATATTCAACACTTGAATTGATGCCTATATATGATATAGGGGATTTCAGAATCCTTTAATCAGTGCCCCATATATATATTGGTTAATGAGGGACACTAGATATGTGAAATACTTTTACAACTAGTTTCATTTTGGAGTGGATATTAGATAATGTAACTATTGATTTCATAACATGTTTTCTTAGGTCACTGTTATGATGTGATGTATTATGTGTTATCATGGTTATAATAGAATTGATCAACTAATTCATTATTATTCCTGATGTCATTTGATTGGATTAAATATGCTAGATATATTATCAGTATATCATATGCCTTCAAATATTTCCACAAACTATTTTCAAGACATGGACACTAAAATTAAGTCATAGTTCTTGTAGGTATTTCATAGGGATATAGATTCCAACATTTTTGTGAGTAACATCTATCACCCATAGATTGAATGATTGTTTGAGTGTATGATAAAATTGATATATGAATATATACAATCATCCATCCTAGATAATGGATTATTTGGAATGACATAAAACATTTTTTAAATTTAACTACAACAATAGATTCCATGAAATAAAACAAATAGATATTTATGAGGAATTATATGTTAGGTTGTTCTTTTCACCTATGTGATGGTTAGTGGTATGAGTAGAAACCCTACTAGGGACGCATCGGGTTCTAAATATATCAGATCAAGTATATCCCATTTGCAAGAGTATGTATAAAACATAAGACTAGTTGAATTATTATGTCATTATTTTTTGATGACCTTGAGAAGTTTATGTGGTAAATAATTTCACCTGAATTGTGTTTGAAATATTTTTAATATGATTAATTTATAAGAAATGTATTCTATTGATTAGGTTTCTTAAACTCTTATAAATATTAAAGAGTTTTGGTCTCGGAGCCTCTTAGTTGTAATTACCTGAAAGGTTCCATGTCATGTATGATATCATCGATGATTAAATGTTTCCCCCATATTTTTCATAATAATATCATATAAATCATCCTGAGGATGGTGAGCTAGATGTTTATGATTTAATTGTGGAATAGATTATATATATTACCATTCAGATGATGAAGTCTATCAATGGATGGTTATATCATCCAGATTGGGAGATATGGTGAACGACTTGTATATGACAATACGATACTAAGAGAGACGCTGACGTATGCACTTAGTGTCTTGAAAATATAAATACAATTCATTTCAACCATATAAATTTAAAAATGGTAATGAGTTTTTTTTCGGAGGGTATGATTTACTATCTTCACATTTTATAGTGTCATATATCTATTTTTTTTAGTCTATATAATTATTATTATTATAATAGATGACCCCCTGATTTAATTGATGATCTTAAAATTCTTCAGGTTCTTGTGTAGAGGATATAGATATGGATATTGGGGAGACAACATGAGTCAATTAGTTGGTGCATTGTTATTGTCAACCATGAAGCTCAACCATGATACATTAATAAGGCAGTTATTATTATGAAAACAAATTTCATGCTATTCCACATTTCAATGTTTGAGTGAAGAAAAATAACACAGAGGAGACACACGGTCTACAAATCATTTTTCATATCATTCCTCTATCTCATGTGAAGTAGTGACACCCTAGGTAGTGAGTTCCCATGGTTTGGAAAATCATGCGTCCAAAATGTACACCCATTAGTACTGTGTGAAGATATGAAATCACCCCTCTTAATTATCTTACATTTATATTTTGTCCACCCATTTTTTTCTTAGATCCTCCACACATTGGATATCTCGATTTGAATCCATGTTATGATTTTATCCTTCTCCTATATATGTCATCCATTCCACCCGTCATTCATTATGCTTAATCAATACCAGGGATAACATCAACCATAATCCTTATTTTATTTGTTAACCTCGCCATATGGAATGAATTTTCCATTTGATATGATATTACCTCTTTTCATGGTATTTTTTTATCGATTTGTTCAGTTTAATCATAGACTATATCCCAACACATGATGATGGGTAATAAACATCCATATAGGAGTAGGTTTTGTAAATTTCACTAATTTTCTAAATATATCATAACGTGCACTATCATGCTGCATTCTAGACCATCTATGTGATTATTTAAACAATGAATTATCATTAATTATAATTTTAATTCTTTTAGAAATGTTATTTACACAATTATACTTGTCAGATGATTCCCTATTAGAATAGTTCCACCTCATGAGGTGTGCTTATGAAATTCATCATGGCATTATAAATGATTATTTTTCTAACCAACTTTTTATGGTGTTGGATTGAATATTAAATTAACTTACTAAATTTTATTAAATTGAAGTTAATGGTTTGACCATGACACATTATCCTTTTATATAATTAGGATTCTACCTTGGGATGATGAATTGTAAAATCGAAAAAGACCATCAATTTTATCGATTGAAATAATGATAGAAAACACTTTGTTATATAACATCACAAATCATGGAGTCCAATAATTATACATGATCTTCAGTTATAGAGTCCATTTATTATAAACATTCCTCAACAATCTAGCCCAATATTATTCATTATCCTCAATAATTATGTCCCTTAAAATTCTATGACGATGATGTAAAGGAGAGTACTATTTAAAATACATGAATCATATTATTATACATGTACACTTGAGTTACACCTACAGTCTAAAATAGTACTTTGTATAATTATATATGTCTATAAATGTTATCACATTTATCATATATATATATATATATTAATAAATAATTACTTATATTTACATATATTCAAGGTGAAGCATAATAATATATATCCCATATTTGGTTGAAGTAGGTAGAATCATTCAGGTGTCCTTTAGGATCCTGAGATGGCTCCGTTATAGCTTAACATTCAACATTATATAGATATACATACATAATTTTATTTTATATGCACTATCTATAACATAAAATATGATTTTATTGGTATCATATAGCTCATATCTCAAACCATTTTTCTGGTACTGATTGATACCTGAACATTTATCATGATTAGAGGTTAGGATAAATGTATTTATCCATCAAAGGATGAATTATGTTTTTATAGTTATGTAACATGGGTAAAGATGAGTAGTCTATATATGTGATTATTTTGAACATATATTTTAATTATTATTCCATTTTGATTTTCATTTTTATATCCCTACTACTATGTATCCCTTATATCAGTTTTTTATAGAATTTGAATAAGATATAATTTTTTATCTGATATTAGATATTATTTATGGATGAATATTATTATAGTTTAATAATTTACCTATCCATTTTAATTTAACTTTTTAATGATTTGGATTAAGTAAAATATCTTAGAGTACACTCACCCCACAGTACCATCAAAGACCATCACAAATTGTTGATATCCCCTAGCGTATGGGGAGGAGAACATGGGTCTATGTGAAAAAACATTCCTCTAAATATTTTATGAACTTGATCTCAGATGTTACAATTTAAAAAATAATTACATTATATTGGTAACACATTCACATATTTTCCAATTTTTTCCAAAAAAAATTATTTCGATTTGTTCACAATCTTATTTCTTTTTTTAAAAAATAGATTCAATAAATGGGAAATTTAGTTTCTTGAATTTGGAAATCATAATATATATGACACATTCTGAGGCCAAACAATTTCTTTTTGAAATTGTATGATGAAGAAAAGTTATTGGAAATTTATATAAAAAATGATATCCATTAATGAATTCAAAATTTATATAACATGTGGAGATGTTTTCTAGTTTATATAATCAAATTTTGAGATCAGAATAATAATTCACCTACTAATTAATTAAACATAAATTAAATATTGTTTTCATAACTTTTTATTTGAATGAATAGTAGAAACACTTACATTCTATGTAATATTTTCCTTAAAAAATCATTCTGCCATTATTATATTACAAAATTTTATTTTTGACACAAAATCAATGGTTTCCATATGAAATAATGATACATTAATGAAAACCCATTTTATGGAATATAGAAAATAATCATGAACTCTGGGGAATCATACATTTGTCATTGGAAAACATTTTTTATTAAGTCCAAAAATATATTTGACGAATATTATATTTGTTTACTCTATCACCATATAAAAGCATCTTATTTCAAGTTACCCCCTCAATATTCCATTTTGATTTAAAAACATTTTTATACATTGTCACTTAATATTTTTAATTTTATAAATTCTCATTCATTTTGGATTAACATATTATAGTTATCACTATAACTATTTCTATTTCATTGGAGGGATCTGAAGGACCCATACATCACTTATTGAGAATAGTCCCACAAGGGTATGTGATCACCTGTTTCGACCCATCCCCCGGGGCCCGTGTCGTGACAGCCTCGAGCTCGCCTTACCTAGGCCAATGGCTGGTGACTAGAACCAATGGCGTAATTGCATAAAACTGGGAAGGCATTGCCTTTATAAATTGTAAAAAAAACATCAGAGCACATAGATGGATATGAACCACTATGTAAAACTATATAATAAAAGAGTGTTAAAAGTAAAAGGCACCAGAAATACAAGCCCAACTGTAGAGTACAAGTACAATTGAAAAACAAGTAAAATGGAGGAAAAAGGAAAAAAACATATATTGGGTCATCCTCTGGGTTCCTACAAGAAGGGTAGGTACATATCACCTCCTCAGCACTCCACACTCTTCTGTATCCTCCACTCACCGAAATGCCATAGGGTCAACCTCTGGGTACCGTCCATTCCTAGTACTCTTAGCCTATTCCAAAGCTATTTTTCCTCTACATCCAATACAATGAGGGACAGGCAATACCAGTGCAAGGGTGAGTATAACAATGCTCTGTAGGTACCTTGTGACCCTCAAGGTCTAAAAAAACAAACAAGTATGAACCACTAAATATAAAATCAATAGATAACATTACATAGGTACATGACTATACATATACCTATGTTATCAAGTGATTCATCTCAATCATGAGGAAAACCTAGAAAAAATGACTCATCTCAACCATGGTTTTATTCAAATTACCAAAACCATGACTGCTGGAGAACTCCTGATCAATCAAGTACAGTGGTATTTCCATGACACCAATCATGCTTCCCAATAACCTTGGACTGATGAGGTACTCCTCCTATTGAGTTTTTTGTGTCTATCGTGTCATACCGAGGTGCTCCCCACCATTGGTCTGCCGCCACAACCAGGCACTCCCCCTCAGACTATAGAGGTAATCCTCCTATCTAGTACCACGTGTCTGCCGCCACAATCAGGCACTCCTCTGCCGTGGGTCTGCCTCCAGAACCAGGTGCTCCCCATTGGGCTAGTCGAGTCTCTCCGAGTCAACCATTCAATAGTGGTCAAGTCTCAGCCAGCTTCTAGGTCTCCGCACTATGCTCGGTCATCATTGGAAGGATCTGATTCACAAGATACTAGTTGAAATATGACATTCAATAAGTCCGATGAAAAGTATCTCAATGTTCCACTACATCATAGGGGTCTCAAAGCAACAGACGGCTCGTCAATCGGACGCCTGATCTGTATGGTTTTAGCCTTTTGGTCATGGGGACCTGGTCATGTTAGTTATTAGCTTTGACAGTGGGATCTGCATGGGCAGCGCACAGTTTTTCAGGCAGTGCATGAAAGCTGTACGAAGTCACTGGGTGAGATAGTAGTAACCGCACAGTTAGCACATGGTTTTCCAAACCATGCGGTTAAGCCATGGAACAACTTAAATTTAGGGTTTTATGTCTCCAGCTACTCAAGATTTCCCTTTTTTCCCTCATCCTTCCTCCCACTCAAGGCTCACACAGATGTTCTGGTTTTTAGAGGTCATGTAAAATCCTTAACATGATATGGAGGCAATTAAAATGGGTTTCATGGCGTATCAAAGGCAGTTCTCCTCAGGTAAGTCCCTCTTTTGGCGTGAGATCCACGGTGCTGCGGGGTGCCGCCATGGCTCGCCATTTGTCCAACCGTCCTCCATTTTTCGCCGCGACAAAGGTTATGGCTCCTTGATCACCGAGTACTGCATATGTATGCTGCCTCTCGCGTCGTGTATCCGAGATCATATTTTTGTCTTCCTCCATCACGAATATTTCAACAAAAACACAGGGGTTTGGAGAGAGGTCATACCAAGTTTGTTTGTCATGCACCCTCTGTGTTAGAGTGGTAGCAAGCGGTTCGCAAGAATATAGCACTTAAAACCCCCTAAAATGATTCTTCCCAACCCGCAAATGAAAATAAGCTGTGTACTTTTGAAGTGATAATCAAGCCATATTAAACCCCTATAACATCCCGCAACAAAATATTCCCATCCCGCAAGGAAAACATCCTTGTATCAACATGATAATAAGTTGATTCACGTTCTTTGTTTTTAGAAGGAATGAATTATGGGAATAAAATCATACTTAATTAAAAACCCTACCTCATTCTTTGTTTGCCAATAGTGTTATGGGTAAAAAGATGGATCGTTGTTAAAAGACTGATGTCAGCGTTTTCCTCGATCATCGGTTTGTGCGTCGGCTCGTCGTAGTCGAAGACGCCCTACATCGCAGCAAGTCTTGAGGAAGAATGTCGAAGTCAGAGTTTATGTTCTTCGTCAGTGGAGCGTTATTCGTGGATTATTCATTTTTCATTGGAGTGTTTTTTTCTCAAGAGCTTTAATCCTCCTTTTCCAACCTTTTCTAGAAAATGAATAGATATCCCCTCCAAATAATAGATTATATATTTTTTAGTTTTATGGGAATAAAATTCTAACTGTTTAATTTCATTAAATGAGATGGATCAATTAATTATAGGGGGAGGGTTGACACCATTAAAAGATGTGGTTGGTGGCACCATTATGTTTTGGGAGGTCAAGATACTCTCCCTCATTAATGCTGGAGTTGAGAGATTTTCCTCAATTAATTAGGGGGGTCTTGTCCCGGTGATCCACACATAGAAACTAATAATGGGAGGTTTGGTTCGGGTGGGCCCCATAACCATAACCACTCATGGAAGGGTAAGGTGTGATGTTCCTCCCCTCCAACATCCAGTTGGGTGGTTATAAAAGATAAAATTAAATAAAAATGTGTTTATTTTATTTTATTATTTCCATGAAAAACCTTGAAAACTAACATTCACCCCCGACCAACTACAGTCGAGGTGAAAGTACTGTTAAGCGAATAACGGTGCAACAAGTTCAACAGTGTCCCCATATTTCATTTTCGAGCACCAGTTCAAAATTTAGAAAAACCCGCTCTTACATATACTGAACGTACCCGAACAAAACATCTGAAATTGATTTCAGGCACACCGGGCCATGGAATCGTGCGCTGTTAACTTTCGCAGAATCATAAAATTCCCATATATTTAAAAAAAATTACATGAAAAATCCACGTCTTTACATCTCCCACCTTTCTAATATTAAAAAATAAATAAGATGTTTCATGTTTTAATACACATAAATTTAATAGCATGCATTTTTCACCACAATTTCAATGAAACATTAATGTCATTAAATAAAAACCATATGAATTTATCTCATATAAAGTAGAATAAATATCCCTCAATTTTCAATCCATTTGTAAATATTATTAAAACCATTAACAATAATATTAATATCATTTTTAATAAATGATATAAAAATTTACATGAATATTTATAATGAATAAATGAAATAATGACGATAAAATTCAATATTTTTGTATATATAGAATGAAAATTCCATTTAATTATTTGTAAAAATAGTAAATAGTGATAAAAACAAAATATGTTAAAAACCTTAGTTTTATTGAATTTGTAAATAAATTAAAATGTAGTCTAAAGTGTTCTTAATGAATATATGATGCATAAATAAAATAAATTTTGAATCAAAATTTATAATTTCATGGTTAGTTAGGAAAATTATTTGATAGGATTACAGAAAAATAATGTTTTAAATAAATAACCTATGAAATTTGTTTCTAAAGAAAAAAATATCTCTGAACGGTATATTATATTAATATATTTAAGAAAAAGTAATATTAGTAAATCAATATTTAAAAAATTAATATGGTAGTATATATACAAAATAATGTGGAATGTGTGGAGAAAATATCCATGTCACGAACTAAAGTGAACTGAGATGTGAAATCATGTCCTTTTAGTTTTACTCGCCATTTTAATTTAATAAATAATATACAATAAATGTTTATAAATTATATACATTATTATGAAAATTTTAAGGATTATATTCTTATCTAAATCCCTTATATTTCATTAATTTATATGACTTATATAGTAACTAAAATTTTTATGTTCATATTGGATGTTTTTTTGGATTCTTTGTTTATAATCCCCCAAAAAACATCGGTAGGATGCCCAATATAATAGAGTCCATTTTAAAGTCATGTAAAAATGTTAATCATTACATAATTAACATGTATATAAATTAAATATAATTTTATAACGATGTACCTGATGTGTTTAATAATAATGAATTACAATGTTACATGGATATGGTAGTGGATACGTATGCATTATCTACATTTTAATTTATCTATATGGAGGAAAAGAACTAATGTTGAAAAATGTTACATTAATATAAAAATAATATTTTTGTACTAGATATGCATTAACAAGATACATTATCATTTTCCAATGAGTAGAGAGGTTATAAGGTTTGTTATATATTATCATTACATGGTAATTATTATTCTATACTTATCAATTATAAAAATTAAATCCATTATTTCAAATATCCATTAAATTTTGTGAGGCAATAGAAAATAGATAGCTTTGTGGAGTTGTTAATTTTTACTTACACTTGAGTGATGGTTTTATTTCCTAATTGATTGAATATGTTATTGGTAGGGTTTGATTAATAAATAATTTAAAATTTACATATTTGGAAGATTATTTTTCTATTATATCAACATGGTTATATAAGATTTTATAGTGGAGGAAGAATAAATAAAATGACAGATCTTGGATAACATTTATACATCTTCTAAGAAGAACCACATTTGGAGTAAATATAATGCCTCCTCATATTAGTCTTATAGTAATACATGACGAATTAGACATGTTTCTGTTATTTGGGTCCATATTTTTTAGATATATTTTGATCTAAATGGTTTTATTTTTTTTGTGGAATATAGGATAAAATAGTCACTATTATATGTTATGAGGTCGAAAAAATGTAAATAATTTTAATCATAATATTATATATATGTATAATTCATGAAAAATGGATTAAATCATGGTTATATTAATTTAAAATAAGTAAATGGTTCATATATAATCATAAAAAATAATAAATTTTTAGGGTTAATTTATAACATTCCGATATATTTAATCACTCTTATAAATCATATTTGTCTTTAACCATTGTAGAAATTTTTTTATAATTTTATGGCTCAGGAAAGTTATTTTATAAGGTGAATATTGATAATAAATGAATCAAAATTAATTTTAAAAACAATATTCTATCTAATTGATTCACTATATGATTTCCATATTTTTATACGTTTTTAGAAATATTTTCATAGTATTTATTGCAATTTAATGTAATTTTGAGGACCATTATTATATATTGACATTTAAATAATCTTCATTAAATTTTAATTATGATATAAAAAATGTAATATTAATATGTATTATAATTATTCAAGAAAATAATTTTCAACAATAATTAATTGAATATATATATATATTTATTTTTGTTTTTAAGATCTATTATATATTTTTATTATCCTTGCACATACACCCAGTTGGAGTTGCATAGGTGTTCAAGGAATATAAAATATACCTAAAAATTAAAATTTATTTAATCTAATAAAAAATCGTTTATTAATATTCCAAGAACCATAATAAATCATTTATATCTTCTTTTAGCCTTTATAAAAAATTATTACATATTTTAAAAGAGATGCTGAAAAATTATAATTTCTCTAATTGTAAAATAATATAAAGGAAATAATAAATATAAATTGCACCAAAATTACCAAATATCTATTTGATGATTGTTTTGGTTGTATTATTCCCATAATAGGATATAAAGGACTGATTTTAGTTGATTTTGAGTTATTATCTTTTAGTTTGAACCTCAATTAATCTTTTTTACACATTACTATGGGGATAAAAATCTACCATTGAAACAATTCAGTATAGGTAAAAAAGAAATAATGAAAATTAAAATAGTTGAACCATATGATTCAAAATAAGAAATCCATTTTTAAATATTCAATTTTTAGTATTGTTCGAAAACTATTTTAATTAATATTTACAAAATTAAATGAAAAACATTTTTTAGAAAATCTGATTTAGCAATAAAAATATTATCTCACTAAAGTAGGTATAATAACACTCTTTATTAATTTAATTACATTATTTATAATCATTAAATAAATATTATACACTAAATAAAAATCTAAAATGTAATCTTGCATTTTAATTACTTGATTTAATAAAAATAAATGACAAATTTGAAATAATTGAAATAATAATTTTTTAGTCAAAATTTAATATTTATAGAACAATAAAAACCAGTACATATACTGTTCATAAATTATTACCTAACAAATGATGTTAATTTTTCTAATTTAATTTACTAATTTGGAATCCCATATTTATAATATGTACATAAAAATGCAATAAAACCCATTTTTAATGAAAATGAATTTTTGGATTGTGAAATGAAATTATTCTAATTACATATATACTAATCCTAAATAAAAAAATCTTATTATATTATATTTGTTAAAAATATAATTATTTCATTAGAATTATTTTTCCATAATTTCTAATTTAATATTTTATAATAAAAAAGACATTTCACAAAAAAAAATAAATTTATTAAAAAATAAATATTTTTCCATGAAATGATTTTATCGTCATTTCTAACATATTAATAATAAATTTATTATTTTTTTAATTTTATTAAAAAATAATATATATATATATATATAATATAACTACTCATTTTAATTCCTGCGAAAAAATTACTAGGTCATAATGGTTATATTGAAATAATATTAAATCACCACCCATTTATTATAAGTATTGTGTATGCCAAAAGATACCCAATATTTTAATTAATGATTTTTTAATTAGTGATTTATCTATAATTTATGTTTCCAATCCTAAGTAATTTTTTTTAAATTAATGAAATTGATGAAATCATAAAAGGTGATCAACCTAATCTAGTAAAAAAATTTACCAATGTAGTGTGACTTTTTCTAGAAACAAATTATTATGCAATAAAAAATATTAAAAAATTACTTTCGATTGAAAGAACATGAAAAGACAATTCAATATAATCAGACACTTCATATGAAAAATTTTCATAATCAATAAAATTCATTTACTGAATGATGTGGATACATGGTATAATGTTGTTCCATAATTAAAGGCAATAAATTGGGAAGTAATTAAAGTTACATTATGAAATAATTTCTATATTAATATAAAAAATAAATTACTAATACACTTATTTATATGATATTATTGAATTTTCAATGAATATATATTATATTTTAGTGTTATTAAATATGAATTAATGGTCACAGGAAAGGCTCATAGAGTATTTTAGGAAATTATTATAATGTGTATCCTTAGTTATATTTGAAAGGAAAGTAAAACCCCAACCACCAATGTTATATGTACACATGGTTATCAAATAAAAATGGAACATGGAAATTGGTAATTACTTTGATGAATCATTTTAGTTATATTGTTATTGGAATTATTTTGTAAAGAAATACAGTATTGTGAATTGTTAATTTATAAATTGGATACTAATAAATTTACTATTCAGTGTTTAAGAAAACCAACTTACTTATAAATTAGATCATGTAAGGGGAAAAATTTTGTATAAAAATTGTTATTAATTTTACATTTATAATAGTACTATTATGTTTCATGAAATAAAAAAAATTATATTCTTTTTTATATAATGTTTTTTAAATTTAAATATAAATCTATTACTATAACAAGAACTTAATTATGGATAGAGGCCCACTTAAATAGGGATATAATACTAGTATGTAAAAAAATAATAGTATGGGGATCTTTTATATTAATGTAATAACAAGAAATTTATACTTAAAATTTGTATCACAAAACATGAGTAATTATTTTACAATAATATTATCTAGATTATTAAGAATATTTTTCATGGTTTTAATCGATTGATGATTAATTTCTTTGTTTAAGTATAATGAAGCACAATATATTTGTGCTAGAGGTGGTGGTTTTGTAGTTTCACCTCAAAATTATTTTTAGAATTAAAGGAATTGGGTATTCACTGAAGATAGAATAAATTACATAGTAGATTCGGAAGGTCCCTTAATATAAAATGTTATATAACAGTTTGATTCAATATTATATGTAATTCTATTGAGTCATGAAGAAGAAAAAACCACTCAAACACCACAAAATTTTGAGCCACTGCATCTAGAATTATTTCTATGCTCTTCCAAAAAATAATATCATTATCTATTTCAATTAAATTTTTAATAAAATTTAATACTAACTCTTTCTCATCCAAAAAATGATCTTTTCATGTAACTATTTTCTACATGGGGAAATTGATTCTGATTTATATCAATCAACAAGAAAACAATTCCCTGTTTTAAGGGATACAATTTATAGTATAAAAGGAAATTTTTTCCAAAAAAAAATCATTTCCTAATATCCATGAGATATTATAAATGAAAATAGCTGATGATAAATGTAATAAGATACATGTTTTAAATTATAACATTGATGTTAACATGATAAAATATGTTATTGGATACAACAGTTAATATGTGTTTGATTCTATAAAAGTAAATTTTTATAATGAGATATGAAATTTATTACTCCAATTCATTTAAATACTCATAGGGGGATCATGGTATGACAAATAAAAACAACACCCTTTTTGGATCAAAATTTTTTATTAAACAAAATAATCTTATTACTTATTACTTCAACAATACATTATTGTAAATGAAATCATGCACGAGACACACATAATTTTACCCGGTTCACCCTCACTAGGCTACATACTAGAAGCATAAAATAGAAATGTGCCGATTTTAAAATCATATAAAGACTCACTTCCAAATTACAGTGTTCATGATAGATCACATCTATTCCCAAGATCACTTTTTTTAGAATATTTAGGACCATCTCACAACATCTACAAGCATCACTCCTTATGTCCTTTTCTCATTGATAGTAATAGTTGAAGGGATCTCCATATTCATTTTACATATTTCATTAATATGGAAGGTATCCACATATAGTTTATAAAAATGTTGGCACCTCATCTTCATGAATGCATAATCATTAAATATAGATGAATGGCCCACTGAATTCTCTTTTTCACCAAAAGATGAAATAACATATTTTTCATATTTTTGTTTTTCAAAAATTTATCTAGAAAACTATATAATTACATTAAATAACATCCTCGTTTCATCCCCAATCTTAACTATACCATGTTGTGTGATTGGTTAAAAGATCATCTCTTCCTCAACATTTTTCTTTTACTTCTGCAGATTGTCTTACTTGTGTGGACCACACTTCCTCCATAAACTGTACCTGCTATTCCGGCAGATTCATCCTACAAAGACCACATCAAATTTCTATATCATGGTACTTTTGGTCTATAGTTCCCCATAAAATACATTCTACGAACTTTATCCCATGTACCATTTTTCATTTCACGGAATCCACCCCATGAATTTTCTCTCCTTCAAAGAAATCATCCTCACAAACACATTCATGTATCACTAAATTACTTTTGAATAAATATTGTTTTAATATGAATCTTTCACTAAGTAATGATGGGATAGGTGATCCTTTTATAAAAAATTGGATACTTAAAAATCACTAATCATTGTTCTCCAATGTTTTTATGTGGTAAAACATTCATTGTGTACTGCTATGTTATGAGGTTCGCATAGTGCATTGATCCTTTCTAGCAGTTGATCTCTTTTGCAACGAACTCACATATTACCCTCATATCACCAGCTCCATTATGATAAAAATGATTTATCCAATGAACTTATAGCCGCCCATTAACCAAAATTCAACCATGAATTGTGATCGTCCTGTGAAATATTTCCCATACGTGGTCCACATAGCATGATTCACAGTCTGAACAACAAGATATGCGGAAATTCATTCATTTTTTGATTTCCATTTCCATTATTCATACTCCCATTGTGGTCTTGTAACTTTTATTTGAAAAAAAACGTACCATACACATTTACAGTCACAATGTTTTGTCAAAAAACACATTCACACATAAAAAAACTAAGAGGATGCCATGATAAATTTTTACCAAAAAAATTTATATTTATTTTTGAAGAATTTTATTAATAAATATTAAAAAATCATTGAAAGAATGAATTCCATTATATTTAGATAGAATTAAAGGGACATTAACGATCAAATCAAGTTATTCTATAGGATCATCAAACAATTCCCAAAAAAATCTTAGAGTACATTTACTCCTACAATTAATGTTCCACATTTAAAAATATTATATATTTATATAAATAAAAAAAATTTATTTATAAAATATCCATCATCTATATTAAATAAAAAATGTAAATGGATGTAGTTGCATAAAATATTGGTCTAGTGAATGTAAATGAATCTCTCAATGATGGATAACTGGGAAATCAATTGTTAATTTATAAAAAAGTTATATTTTTATAACTTGTATTTCAGATACATTATCTATTATGGTTAGTAAACTTAATGTCACTTATTTTCATAAAAGAATATATATTGTTAGAATGTGAATGGAAAACCATGAAAATAGAAATTTTAATTTATTATCCCACATATCAGTTATAATTATAATGGTTTCTATGAATAAAATAAATAGATATAATATGGTTTTGTCTAGTAAATTTTGTTGGCAAGAATCATTTTGGAAATAATATCTTAGTAATTCCCAAAATATAACGGTATAATGATATACTATTATAAATAAAAATGCATTCAATTTTTTCATTACATATTATTTTCACTCTTAGGAATCGTTGGATTATTTTTCTATTCAATTTGGATATTGTAATGTTATTTTATTCAAATCATGAAATTACTAAAATACCAACCCATGTAAAGGCTAGTAATGATTTTTCATAAACTATACCCTTTGATTATGAAATAATCATATTGTATTAATTTTATTATTATTAATTCTAGAATATTTCTTTATTATAGGGTGGAATTTAATATCCTCCAAATCTATGTATGGGGATTTTTTGTGAGTATATGAAACCTATGAATTCTTAAAAATTTATAATCATTATGGTATATACAATATTATTTCAATATTAAATTTATATAAAAAATTTTCACTATATGTTTTAGAAGTGTCAAAATAAAATTAATGACAAAGATTACGATTAGTGCATTTCAATATTTATGGATGACTTCAAAATCCATAAATGAACTAGAATTACCAAAAGTTTAATTCTAATAATAATTACAATTTAATTAAAATACTTATAAATCCCTTATTTTTTTATTTTTCCATCACTACAATGGTTTTCTGTAGTGTACATTCTTAAAATTGAATTTATATTTTCTTAGAAAAGTGGAGATGTGTACGTGGTGTTAGAGTTTTTATAGGAATTATGAATAGTTAATTTCTTAATACATATATATTATATTTTATTATCATTTTATATACTCTTTCTTAGTTATATGTCATATTAATATTATTCATTACATATTTTGTTAGTTTTTACAATGTCAATGAATCTCTGTCAATTTAGCGAATTTATATTTCTCTATAAATTTAATTCCCTTCTTAGGTTATAAATTTTTTACAGTGATAAATTGTTTATGAAGTCTTAGAAAATTATGATAAACATATGTACCATTTGTTCACTATATAGAGTTAAATTTGTCATATTTTATTTATATATTTTCACTAGTGATGAAATACCATGTCTTTTGATTATATACAGTTATAATAAAATGATTCAATGAAATTTTTTCATTTATATCTTTGAAATCATATTATTTATAACATGTTGGAAATATCCTCATGTCAATTATATAGATGATGAAACTATTATGACTTAAAGTTCATTTTTTTGGTCATAAAATAACAATTTAGATAAATAGTAGCATTAGACACTGAAAATAGAGTAAACATACACTAATCAATTTAATAAATTTCAATAATGAACTGTTAAACAATTTTGATTTTTTGTATATAACCACACATAAAACAAAAATTATTTTTTCTAGTATGGTTTACTGTTTTTGTTTTTAATATAAATATAAATTTTAGATATAAAATTATAATACTTAAACATAACATAGAAAAAAATTATAATATCCTTATACATTAGGAAAATTATAATTAAATAAATTTTATGTGATTAAATTTACCAAAAATCAGTCAGAGACGTGATGTCACTAGTATATTTTGACGTGGATGTTGTCAAATTAAATATAATGTTCTAGATAAAAACTTTGTCACTTAGAAAATAGGTAAGTAAACTTGATTGTCCGTGATAATATAGTTACATGATACGTGTGTTATCTTTGACATGTATGAAACAATTTCAATTCAACCTGGTACACAATGCGACTAGTATGGTTTAATAATTTGGTTTTCAATTCAAACAATCCCTCTATTTAATAACCTTTTAATATCATTAAATGATATAAAAATAGAATTATTTTATCTCAATATTTTATAAAAAACATCTATATATAATTTATTACATACTGGAATTGACACCATATTAATTTAACCCAATGTGTTTCTGAAAGGACTCATAGGTCGTGATTTCATTATAAAAGGGATATTTTTTCACAAAATAGTTTTTATCAGTATAAATTTTAAAAAACTATTTTCCTCATACAATATAAAAAAGATCCAAAATTAATTTTGGATTCATAATAATTATCTGATATATTTTTGGGAACACAATAAACTTGGTACTGCACAATGGTTATGTTATCAATTTAGAAGAAGATTTGGTTTTCAAAATATGCATAATCCCCTAAAAATCATGGAAACATATAAAAATTGTCTAGAAATTTCAATACAATGATTTTTTAGTTATTTTTGATGTTTTAAGACCAACATAATGTCATTATAAATTTTTATTTAGCTAAAATTAATGAAAGTCCATGTTATCAATTTGAAAATGGAAGTTAATTTCAAAAGGAATGTTACATACACCAATTTGAGAATATTATTTCAGATTCATTTAGTATATATTTATAATGAACCACAATTCAATTTTCACATGTTTAAATCATCTACAAGTCTATTCATTACACAGTATACCGTGCATGCTTAAATGTGTGTATTTTATATTTAATAGAATAAATTTAGATAAAACCAAGTATCAATCTATAATTTTTTGGAAAACATACTAACCTTATAATGATACATTATTAAAATATTGTATATTTCATTTAAAATTGGTACGAAATAAATCAAAATCAATATTATTGTTGTTGTTTCCCAAATTATTGGATGTGTAACAAATTATTTAAAACTGACATTTTAGATTAAACCAAGAATGAGTTACGCATATTCCTGAAAACATACTTAATTTCCATGATTCATTAGTAAAATTATCATGAAATTATTTTTTCTGTGTATTAATTAAATGATCACCAATAAAATTTTTTTTATCTTGGTATGATTGAATGTGTGTGTTTTTATATAATATTGTAATTTCCATTTACAGTGAATATTCCCAAATAAAATCAATTAATAATTACCTTATTTACATGATAATTTTTTAATATGATTATAAAATAATATTACTATTATTTTAATAAATAAAACATCAATATAAAATATGGTGATGAAATTATGGTTCAACATTTTGTATTTTTAGTCAAAAAGTCAGATTTTTGTTAAAATCAATATCACCCTAATAATATAAATTAAAATTAAAATATTGTTTTGATAACATTATAAAATTAATAATATATATTTATTATGTACATGAATCCAAATCAAATAATTATGACATAATGTTTGACTGGTATATCTAAAGGTCCATGATTTCAGTTTAAATGAAATATTAGTATTTATAACATGTTTTAATGATTTATAGAAAAGAAAAATAAATCATATTGTCATAAATCAAAATTCACATGATTTTTATATTGTTTTTGACATGGGAGAATCAAATATATTTTATTCAGATACATAGTGTGACTGGTATGGCTCTATTTTCATGATTATATTTTAAAAACGACAGAGATTTTTAAAATATGTGTAAATGAATAAAGAAGAATAAAATAATCATTAAATAAATAGATATTTTAGGATAATTATTCTTATATAATTTTTGATGTGTAGGAATAAATTTAATCTTAATCCGACATTAAGTGTGGTTGATATGATTTAATTTTCATGTTTTTAACTAAGAATTGCATTTTAGTTAAAAATAAGAATTATATTATAAAAATGTTCTTATATGATCTAATTTCCAATACAATTTAGGAACCTTATCCATAATTAATTTCCAATTTATAGTAATTAAAAACATTTCAACCTGAAACCCGGTATGCCAAATATGACTCAATGTTGATGTTATTAGTTTAAAATATTCAATTTAGACCAAAACATACATTACATACTCAAAACTAATAGAAAAGGAATTTAATGAATTTGTAAATTATAAAAATGATCCATAAATCAAAATTATAATGTAGGAATAATCTTTATGTAATCCTAATTCATGGTGGGGGAAGTGTGACATTATGTTTGTTATTTCATATTAATATTTAAATATTTGTTAAAAAAGTGTGCAACATACTTGAAATGAGGAAAAATATTTCATTATATTTTGATACGTGAAGAGGTTGTTAAACATGTAACTTATAATTTGTATGAATTAGATGCATATATATTTAAATAACGGTATGAAAAGTATAAATAAATGTGTATTATTTTAGTTGTAAAGTTACATTTTTTTATTAACATGCATCATTCAATAAAAACATATAAAATTCAAATATATGGTCTAATTAATTTATGGAAATGATCCATATGTTATTCATGAAATTTTATAATATTTTGAATACCAATCAGATAAATATTGTGTATGATATTATTAATTGGGGTATTATTTAGTTAAAAAATAAAATTTGAGTAAAATAATGTTACCAATTGTGAATTTCATGGATACAAACATATATTTTCATAATATTTTTTTGAAAATGATCTGTATATAATATTTGATGAGTAAGATCATGAACACATAAATCCAACCCATAGTGTGAATTTTGTGATTCTAATTTTCTATTTTCATTTAAAATTGGTATTTTATTTAAAAAAAACTCAAAACACTTAAAATTACTTTTTATTTTATTAACAAAAAAGGAAAATGACCCAAAATAGTTTTTCATGTGTTTAAATTAACCGAAAATTAATCTTACACGTGGTGTCCCCAATACAACTCGATGAATGTTTTTAGTATAAAATTGATATTTTATAAATGAATAATATAAAAATAATTCATAATATATTTAGTTAGAGTGTTACAAATGTGGAAATAGTTTTTAAAATAGTTAAACAGTACTATTTTCTCATCTATAGTTGTTTTTTGGAAAAATTTATTATGATCGAGATCTATAGAAAGTGGTCCTAATGAAATCATTTCAATTATTTTTAATTTTTTTTTTGAATAATTATTATAATAATTTATGTATAAAAATTTTATGTGTACAAAATATAGGTACTATCCAAGACCCTAAAGTCCTCGTGTCAGTTCCTACAACCATTAAATTGTTGTAGATAACAGATTTAGACCTAAATCTACTGTTATTTTTTGTAATCCTCGTAAACTAGATACATATATGAATATTGAATTATAAATGAATACATAAATTACAAAACATATTTTATAAAAAAAAAATTTCCATCCAGAATATCATTTCATATCTTTCTTAATAAACATAATGGAATCTTGTAGAAAAGAAATAAAATATGGTTGGGCCCAAATTTATGGTAATGGTTATGAATAATGGAAATATTAATGATTCAATGAGATTAATATATATGAAATGTAACAACTAAAAACATAAATCAAGTAATCAATAACTTAGAGAAAATAATGTATATAATATAAAAATTTTAATATCTAAAAACATATTTCATTTAATCGACAAATAGAGAATAAAATTCATCCATATATTTTTTCCAGAGTTTAAATCTCAATAATAATGAAACATCATTTTGAATGCAAGAAATTCTTAAATATTGTATATCATGTTTCTTAAAAACATGGAACCTTTACTATCAATACCAACCCCGATGACTATTTATGTATATGGGTAATAACCCTTCTTATACATTTCAAGACGTTTCATAAGAATCAACTATAATGATATATTATATAGAGTGTTTAAAACTACTTGGAAACAGACATGAAGGGTTTAAAACGAATTGATTCCATCATAAGAAACTACTTATACATTGAGGAGTTTAATTTTAATAGTCCCTAACCCATTTTATACAAGTCCAATGACTTCCATAAATATAAAATATTTAATTTATTTCTAAAACCATTTTCCTTATCATTAAATATATATATTGAGTAAAGAATAAATATTTATCAATATTTCACCAATAATTATTATTAGTATAAAATTAATCAATATATTTATTAATGGTATAATATTAAGTAAATAATCACATCCACAATAAATTATGTGGGTAATTAAGGGAAATTTAATGTCCAATGATATTACGAAAGAGAATATTTCAAAGGTATGTAAATGAATACTAAAATAAGATAATTTAGTGAATGGAAATACTATACGTATTCAAAATAATAGCATGAAATTCATAGGAATAATAATATTTTTATCAACATAGTGTATACCAATTTTAATAATATTGATGGCTTTTCTTTATGAACAATTTTTTTATAACATTCATCATGAAAAAATAAATTCATTTAGAAAAAAAAATATAAATATCTCTTTTTATAGTAAATTTTATAAAATGTTAATTTAAAAATATCATCATAATAATTTGATGTTATCCTCAGTAATATGATGGTGGGTCACACTATACATGTTGTGCAAAGTAAAAATATCATTCATTTTTTATTTTATAAATGATTGAATAGATTCATAAACTAAAATAGAAAATAAAATTCCAATAAATGAATTTTTCAAAAAGAAAAAATGGTTGAAAATGGTTTTCAATAATTTAATATTATACAGTTAATTTATTTAATTTTGAAAACATTTTAGAAAACATGTTTTATAAGAATAAGAATTTATGATTAAAAAGAGAAATGTGGTCTGTCTATCGAAAAATAATTTCAAAATAAATAGAGGAAAATAGTATAAAAATGGTTATATTTGTTTAAAATAACAATAAATAACCATAGGAGAATAAAATTAAATGTTATATTTAACAATGATAAAATAATTTCTTTTAAATGTAAATTAATGTGAAAATATCCGGAATAAAATTTTATTTTTATGTAAGCCCATACAGTAATCCCAACGCTAATGTGAGAATCAACTTAAAAGATTAATTCTGTGTATATAAATTAAATCTATATAAAACAAGTGTAAATAAATAAATCTATATAAAAAAGTAATTAAATATTAAATCATTTAATATTAACGAAAATGAGGATTTAATATATCTAAATAAAAAGTAATTGACTTATGAAATGTGTTTACTATAGGGTTACATTATTTTAAAATGACATTAAATGAAATATTTGAATTTGAAACACAAATTTCCATTAATAATTATGAATCCTTGATATTGCATATGAAATGGGATTTATATACACCATATAAAATAAATAAGAAGCATAATAACACAGTAGGCCTCAATTACATGAAATTGAGATGAAATTCGACACCTTATGCTACCATTTGGTTCAACCACCTTTAAAATCATTTATAATAGTTTTAGTAAAATTAATAACTTTTATTATTAAAATTAAAATATTTTTAATATAATATATGATCCCTTTATAGCTGCTTATCTGTAGTTTATTACTAATCATTCATTATTTTATTTGTTTAAGATGTTAATAGTCTTTTTTTCACTCATGTTTTGACGTGTAATTATTTTTTTACTCCTAAATAGATCATGTTTTCTTCTTCATCATAATTTATAAAATTATATAAATATAATATATAATATATATATATATTGATTAAACTATTAAATTTAGAGACATGAAATAAAATTCAACATTCATAGATATTAGGTCATACGTATTCATGAACACTGTTTGTATTACCCTTTTGTACTAAAAAATGAATATTAAAAGATATATATGTATATTTTTATTTCATTATCATGTTTATGATATATTTTTATTAAATCCTTCTTTTTTATATTCAATCTAATGTGTGAGCAAAAAAATTCTCTTCATGAGGTGGTAGTCCCCCATACACATGTGTGAAATTATTATTCTGCCGAAAATGGAAAACATGAATATTTATATGATATAATAATTCCATAGGATTAATAAAATTTATAATAATATATATATAATATATAAACTATAAATAAAATATCATTTATAACTTTTAATGGTGGAAATGTATTTATAAAACACATTGGGTCACAATGTTGTAGTCATACAACACACAAAGAATAAGTGTGTTTCAAATTTGACAAAAGTGTGTAAATTTTTAGATCGTAATCATATAATAAAAACATTTCAATTTATTGAATACACTGATGTTATTATATAATATTTTTATTATATGAATTTAATTAGGTTGAGAAGTAAATTAAACTAATTTTTTCATTGATGAATGTTTCCTCTTGTTCGGTAACTACTTGTTTGTTATAGAAAAAGACTTAATTAGTTTAATTTATTTCAAATAAATCACTTATTGTGAGGGTATTTATGTTTTCATTTGATTTGGGATTATTTTGGATTATCTAAATAGCCAAAGAGTTGTGAATAAGTTAGGGTGTTGAGGTCCCTTTTATATACGTTGAGGACTGGCATTCTGGTAAATGCTAAAATGAAAACACTATTGTGAGGTCACCCATAAATAATCCTCCTCATGTATATAACAATTTTAATTAAATAGAGGGTATTTTTTATGTACGAACCTATAATGGGTTTTGGATATATGAGTTTTTCATTTTTCCCCTTCAGATAAATGTTTAGTCACTCAGTAAACTTTTAATTCTATTAATCACTATTATTAAATATAACTATATTCATTAAACATTATGGTGAACAATTATGGGGAAATTAATAGAAATTATAAATTCTGTTGATTCCATAAATGAAATCCATTTTTCTAAATTTGAGTCACAAATCTACAATAAATTAGTTTAATATTATTCTTGTAGATGGGACGAAATACTGAGTTTAAAGATTCAAAATTTTTAAAGGATTAATATTTTTTATATATTAATTCAATATAAAAATGGATAAAATCACATTTATATGGATAATAAATTTGAATAGAACTAACTCAACATTAAAACATTTAAAAATATATATTAAAATTATAATTGTAACGACGTAAGTAATGTTATAATATTTCTCACTCATATTTATCAATATTTATGAATTTAAATGAAAATTTTCTTTAACAACAACTCTATGTCAAATAAAATACCCAACATGTAATAATGAGTATTTTTAAATATTTTGTTGCACACAAGGTTGAGTTTTACATAACAATTATATACTATTAATATTATTATTTGATGTTGTAGTTATAGTGTATCCATTACCTTAGAAGGTGTCAATATAAATAATTTTATTATGTTTACAAAAAAGTATTTATGTTCTGAAACTCAGAAAATAAATTTTACATATATATGATGAAAAAACCCATATTTTCACTAAAAAAATATTTTTTCCAAAAAAAGATGTTTTATCACCTTTTATAGGTGTACCTATTTTAATAATCATATAATTATTAATGGATAAAAATTATTTATTTCTGATGTACGAATTCGAAATTTACTTTGGGTGTATTTTTTGTATTTTTCTGTGAACATTCATATTTTGGTGAATAGTAAATAACACTAAATTCTAATTGAAAACTATTTTTATCTAGATAAATTATATTAATAAAATACGTCTATAACTGTATTTAAATTATAATTTGATTAATATTCAATAATTTAAACCATTTTATGTCATTGGAAACAAATTATCATTTAATATAGAAGTAAAACATAACAAAACAATGAACATTTTTACCTGCAATTTTTTTCATCCCTTATGTGAAATAAAAATTTTATTATTTTCATCACCATATCTAAATTGAAATTTATAATATATATTAAATATCTATAATCAAAATTAATTATAATTTCTAATATTGTCATTTAGTTTTACAGAAATTATATTTGTGAAGGTAATTACAATTTATTACAATTAATAAGGTAAAAAGTTAATCACATTGGGATTAATAATTAATTGAATTTCACAAATGATATTAAATCATGTCCAAAACCAATATCCAATTTATGTCCACCATTTTATCAAATTTGGGTCATTATTGGATTCCCTTGATGTAAGGGAGACCTCCCCATAGTGTTTACCTTTTTATATACTACAGTTATGACTCTCCATATCCACTATAAAAATGAAAACAATCACCTCAATTATTCCTACTAATCATTCCCAATTTTTTCATAAATACCTTAAAAAATATTCTCCCAACAACCCCTAGATAATCCTGTATGCCTCAATTTTTTCCTGATTCCAACGAAGAAGTCCAATGTTACAAACTAAAAATAGTTACGTGAAGAAGATGTAATATTTATAAACATTCATTATTACTCCATATCGTTAACATGATATCATGATTATATAATAATCATAGTATCATATATATTGTTTCATTGGGAATCATTATATCTGTGGAAGGGGTCCCACTCATTGTGTTAACATTATATTTAACCCTCGAAACTCCCAATGGGTCCCCCATCTATTGCTGGATATGGACCTACTTTACAAAGGACAACGATCATATGGGTTTTCCGTCACAGTGACTCGTAGGGACTCACATTGGTTTAATTTATTGGAGTACCTGATCCTCACACATTTTTGGGGGAATTTTTACAAGCATTGGATCTATGTTATAAATTTATGAATTGTTTGTAAATCTCATCCTTATCTAGATATGAGACTAGTTATCATAAGGAATGATTGTAGATTAATTATCTTTTATATTACAAGACTATTATTTAATAGGTTAGTCAATATGTATATATCATAGGATCTTCATCATCCTTTCGTGATTGGTGATTTCATATATGATGGATCCCTAAGAAGATGTGTTTTGGAATGTTCTTCCTTATTTGGAGGTGATTGACAATCTGAGGAAGGGATTAAGTTATTATGATGCATCCTACGTATCTTGGTTACTGTTGGAATACAAACCCATGTATTTTGTTTGGAATCCTTGGGACTGATCCCAATGTATACACCATCATTTGTAACATATTTTCAAACGATTACACCCATTAAAACATACATTTTGGATTCCCCTTTTTGATAGATATTTAAGTTTTCTGATCAGTGGTTTATTGTGACTCCCTTAGACCATTAGATCAAGCTTTGTTTTGACAAACAAGGAATAAAAAATTAATTGACTTATGGAGTATATATATATTGATTGGTTATTTTAAAAGTCCTCCGGGACCTTACTATAGAGATTGATCCTTGAGAAGGTATCCTACATATCCTAGGTATAGTAGCAATAAGATTCAATATATATTGTTTTATGTTTGTGAGTACACATTGAGTCCACCGTATACTACATTTTAATTTTATATTATAGATGATAGTATAATTTATATCCCCAATCCCATGTGATCCTTGATTTTTGTGAGAATAAAGGGATAAAAAATTCAATGTCATTTCCTTGAATAAAGGACTTTGATATAGGGAATTCCCTGGATAACTGATTTATGACTTGGACCTCAGTTAGAGGCGAATTAGGTGTCTTGAATATCGCAGGAATCAGAGTTGTAGTAGTTCCATTTAAGTCAAGGCTTACCCACCAAGGATGACAATATATTCCGAGCTTACACATGGGGATGAGAAATGTCATGATGTTCGGGTATTCCCTGCCAGTATGGCCTTCATGTGTAAAGGGAGCCGCATGACCAAGGTAGAATATCCTGGGGGGGTATAACATGAATTGTCTTAACACATATGGGGGTGTCATGAGAGCCAAACAATAATGGTGTGAGGGGTGTCACATGACACCACTGAGACTCTATGGATACATCGTGATCCTATGAAACATATGTGGAGGGAATCACAAGTCTCTGTTGGCTTCCCCAGGAAGAGACATGAATTTTTATTTGTCCTGGAAACATTCCCATGGAATACTTGTCTAACAAGAACATGCACCAACATATGAGTCCAAAGATATGTGAAAATATCATCAAAAGGCCAAGCTTATGGACTTAGAAGGTCCATGAGATCAAAGTGATGTTTGTGGGGGAACCATGACACTTACTTTTTACATGTCTAGAGTGCATCACATTTTCCATATGGTTAATCAAAAGGAGCTTCCTGGGATTTGGGAAACATTTCATGGTGTTGTCTCATGTACTTGAGTTACACAAACAATGCAAATTTGGGGCAGTGATCAGGTCTTCTGATTAATCATTTCTCATTTTATTTTGGTTCTATCCCATGTGTCAAGAATTACATAGTCTAACTCGATTCACTTTTGTCTTGGGTTCTGCATGATCTTATTTGTCCTAAGGATTCCCTTCGCATACCCCACCCAAAATCCTTCTCATGATCTATAGCTTATTATGGGAACTAATTTATGACTAGACCATGTATAATTCAGCAGTCCTTTAGTATATTAACAGATTAAAAGATGGGAAATCATGTGATTGGTCATTCATAGAATTTCATAGAAGAGTCTGAGTATTAAACGTATCTAGTACAGGTTATAGGAAACCCCATTAATTATGTTGGAGTAAGGAATTTATAGCCATCACCACCCCACATTCCTTCTTGTTTGTGGGGAATATCTCTCATGGGTCCATGTGGGATTTCTCAGAGTGCTCTAGCGCTATGCGATTTGTGGATTACTCCGCACGTGTCGCCTAATTTTTATTGCTCGTGGGGCTCTTCTGTCAACTTTTTTCTTATCTGATTCTTGCCGATTGGGGAAGGATCACACAATCATACATGCATATCAAAGGACTCTTCATATTGTCAATGCATTAGCTCGTGGGCCTCGATAAGATCCAGGTTCTTATTACAGTACAACGATGTGAGCTGTCCAAAGGCATCATGGGACACAGCTGCAGGTGGGTTTGGCTTGTCACATGTCTTTCAGTGACCATGAGTTTTCTCTCCCCATCCCATTCAATCTCTTTTGGTTTTTGAAAAACAATTCTAAGAGACATTTGGGTATTCCAATATTTTATTGAGTAAAATTCCTCTAATATTTGGAAATGCATCATGTCGATAGTATAGGGGTATGAAGACATTTTATGGGAAAGTAAAAAATCTAAAGGTCTTCCTCGAGGTGAGGTAGTAATATCACCAGGGGATCTTGGTGATGTGTGGGTTGACTGGGGTGCAACACATGTCTTTTATTTACATTGGAACCCTCATTCCTCATTTTTCTCTAATTCCTCTATTTTATTTTAAAATGTTCATGGGTCATTTGAGATATCATGATCAATGAATTGGTATTATTCCTCTTTTTGGGGTGAGGTCTTGCCTGAAAATTATGGGGCACATAGATATTGTGTGAGAATGTAGGGTAAAAGTCTTTTCCTCATTCATTAGTTTGTCATCGATTTTTCTAGACACTCTTTTGGGCTTCATCCTGTTGAGGAGAATGAGCCAAAGGGACATCGTGAGGTGAGAATGTTATGATTCCAGGGACTCGCGATATATTACCTAGCATGTCTAATGTCTCTAATTTATAGAAAGATCTCTTTCATACTTAATTTAACCCATTTTTATTATTCTATAATGCTATGGAAGTCATTTGAGATTACATGGATTCCATAAGGAAATTTTATCCATACCAATAGTGATATGGTGCTTGATCCACATGAATATTGGGTATCCTTTCCATTGAATATACCACTATATTTTTTTGATGTGTTTAAGGTGGATTGTCAGGTGATTTACAATGAAAAATGAAATGGCATGGGGGTTCCAATTCAGTTGACTCGGAGACTTCGCGAATAAAATTCATCTCACAAATTGGGACTTCATAGGGCTTTCCACAGGCCATGCAGCCTACATGGATCCTACACGTGACCTTGACCTGATCACGCGATAGTGACTCCCTAGGTCATGTGATTCACTAACCATTAATTGTATTCTTCTTTCTTGTTTTTTTGGGGAATTTTACACCCATGTTTAGGTATTTCATTCCATATGATATTTCCAATGCATATTAAAACGGATTTAAGAAATTACCCCCATAGGAGTGACATCCTTGGGGACATAGACTTAATTTGAAGAAAAAATAATCCCCTCCAATGTCCATCATGGTGTCAAAAAGTTGAGTAACTGCAACATGAAATGGAATTAGATAATAAATATTTTAATCAAGAGATCCAATCTGTAGCTTTTTTATAGAAATCTCTTCATGAACATAATGACTCGTCCTATATGGTTCTTCAATGATCGGGAACTTTTAAATCTTACATTGGTTCCTACATACATATCAGATTAATCAGTATTTGGAGATCACGACTTTCGTATGGTATTGACGAAAAAAAGAACATTTTATTCCTGATGTGTATTCTATCTTGTTATTCAATTTCATTTTTAATTATATTATCTATTCACGAACCTCACATTATGTTGAATTTACATGAATTCATGGTGTGTGGATGGATTATCTGGTTTGGAGATATATCTTGGAGAATGGGTGTTTTCACATCTATAGATGGAACCTTGTTTTTGATAAGGCCATGTTGAGGGCATTGTATTGACTTTAATGTGCTCTTAGATTAGGGTCTTTTATCAGAGATATATGGTGCACAGTAGTTAAATTATTTCCATCTCATACCATTGTTTCACTATTGTTTATGGTATCATAGCTCGGTCCATTGGGAAACTGTATTCTGAAGACATCTTGATTGCACCATTATTGAATTGTATTTTAATGTCTTACTAGATGGAATTTTATAGAATAGAGGATTTGGAAGTATAAGGATGAATAAAAACACATATGGGATTTCGAGTGTTGCCATGCTGATGTTGGGGTTCAAAAAGATTAGAGCAATATTATTGCAATGAGGAAATGTATTTAGTTGATAGGTTAAATACCATTTGCATCAGTATCCAGGACATGAAAAGCTGATATCTATTTTCTCCAAGGGAAATAGAGGATTTTATGTGGTGAATATGGTTTGTGGAAATGTATTATGTTAGTTAGGTCTGCCTGGATGGAGGGAATGGAGGTGATGTAATATACAATCCAAATATTTTATCCAGGTAATATGGAACGAGGTATACATCCTAGTTATGTCCCTTAAAACATTGGGGCATCATGTTTCACCATAGGGTTATTCAGTATCATAAGGATTATGATACCATTTACATTAGGTGATTATGTCTCTGTTCGGTGGGTGTGTGCTCCTCAATGTCAGTTTCATCTCTTAGTAGATAGATATTTATTCCATAAAGAAATCAATGAACTATTTATAATGGTTAAAAAATCAATATGATGATGTAGGAGATGGAATTAAGGATATCCAAGAATGGTATGGCATCCTTGATTGGTGTGATGACTATTAATAATGAAACATGGTGTTCAAGTATGGATAATGATAGGGGATAGTCATTAAAGTAGTGGTTTAGACCTAATGAGATAATGAGTGATTCTGTGATGATGCTAATTCTCATAAGAATCAAAATTTCCTTTTTCAGAGTGGTGTATGTGGATGAATTCAATATGCTCATATAGAGGATCTGTGAGAATTTACGAATAGTTATGAAAAGGGACTTTTAATCTTGGTATCCTTTCTAAGAGATAAGGAAGTTTTTGGTTATTCAAAACACCACGATTCAAAATTGGTGGTCAGTGGAATGTGTAAAATCCTAGGATGATTCAAGTGTCCTAAAAATTATTCCATTGCCTAACAAACATATTCTCATAGAGAGGATATGCAGAAAATAATTACACTTAGTTTTTCAAAGACCATGGTGTAAAATGAGTAAAACATGGATTTTACTAGGGACACGGTGTATACCATATCATCATTATTCATTATTTATTATTATGTAACATTTTTATTTCCTAAATTATGAATAATAAGCTTTTAATACTATATTACTTGACTCATGATCAGGATTCCCTTTGCATTTTTTTGACATGATATGTTTTTTTTCATATTCATTAATTGTTTGTGGTAATATGATTTTAACCATTATGTGCTTTGGTTTATGGTCATAAAACTTTGACAAAGGTGTGAGTAGTTTATGGGAATTAAAAATGTAACCATATCATTTGAAATGTAACACAAGAGGATAATTAGGATTCACATGGTCAAAAGTATACTAACATCCTCATGAGCATGAGGTGATAGTGCTATAAATCATGGATCAAGTTTCTCAGGTCATGTGTGATGATACGAGAAAATAATTATGGGGATAACCCATAAAATAATTGGTTAATGGGTTCCACCAGGGTGATTCCAATCACTCGAGAATCCGAAATCCTTCTATAATAGGCCATGATGTCTCAGGTTGGTGGCTCTAAACCCTCGCATCAATAGCATGGCCAAAAAAGATACATATTTTCTTATTAAAGGTATGTGATTGTATTGTTTGATACATGGAGTGTGGAAAACAAATTGAGGTGATTAAACAATGATGAAAGCACACTAATATCTAGTTGGCCATGGTACGGATCTTTTGGTCCTTTTATAAGGAGGGGTGATAGATGATGACCTACATAGATTATCATCATGTATTTGGAATGTACTTCCATGCAGCTTTAGATCATGTTTTAAGCACTCACTTTCATGAAGCTTTTCATTATTTGGAATGGAAATACATCTATTTTGATTAGAGTCATTCCATAATGTTGTGTGAATATATGTGAAAGGTGTTAATTTTTCACCAGGACCAAGGATGAGCATTTGGCATCACTGCACATCCCATATTATTAAAACTGATCCATAGGAAAATAAATTAAGATATTCAGTATAACATCATTTAATGAGGAATTAGTTACGTTCAGTTTAATATCTTACAGTTAGTAATTACATCAACACAGTTTAAGGTCTTATGGTGAGGATGTTGTAGAAAATTTAAATTTATAGATGAAAGGAAATATGTGGACTGTTTTTGGCCATTTTATTCTGACTATAATATGAAGACCAAATGATGGAGATATAAAATATTTTCTTATATAGCAACTTCATGTTAAATTATAACAATGAGTTATCAGCCACATTATGCATCATTCCATGAGAAAACAAGTCAACGAGGCCAAAATATGTTATACATGATTAGGGGCATGAATAATAAATGATTGGTAATCACTACATATCTAATGAGGATGACATTAAGACTCCCATAGTTCTGATATTCTGATATATTTTAACTTATTGTTATAAGGATGAAGGTGTACTAATGTGAATTAATGGAGATGTTGTGGTTGGTCCTAAGAGTGGAGGTTTGGGCATAACTACATATATCTTGAATAAGAGAATCAAACCAAATGATGTTCATGGAAATCCATGTATATTAACATTATATAGGATAGACTTGCTATATACCACGATGACTTTATAGTTAGGTTAAAACCCTACCAATATTCATAATCCCACATCACAAGTTCTCATTGTGAGAAACATAGAAATACAAGGGTTTCGACACAATGTGGAAGTAAAAGTTGTTACAATGAAGTCATATTGTAACATGATGTGGTTGGACCATCATATAAGATTATTTTGTCCCTACATATGTTATTAGAATTTTGAATTAAGCCATACATACTTCTTCCATGACTATTCATTATAACATCTTGTTGTAAGGATGATGGATTACCTGATGTGAATATAAAAATGATTAATGGGTCCATATAGATTTATGTCATTTTTTAGGAAATATTTCTATATAGATTAATTTCATGTTCTAAGCGCATGGGTGACCGAACATGAATAGAGGTGCATATAAATGATATGTTCTATTTTATCTCAGGCTATAAGGACATCAACCCTACAGTTTAATGACATGTTGTGTGGAAAAAATTCACAAAATTTAACGTCACGTGGTCAAGATAAATTATAGGGATTAATCAAAGGTGGAAGCATAGTTTCAGGCTTCTGTATGAAGTATTTGATTAGAAATCATTCATTGTTGTTGGGTGTGACACACTCACCATCCACAGTGGCTAGTGAATATTCTTTAATAGGATTGAACTTATTAGTGACGTAAGGTCATTCCCTCATGGGTTTCAAATGTGAGGTAATTTTCATTGGTATAATGGGTGTTCTGAGTGGGAACACTATTTCTACCTAATTAAACAAATAAAGGTTATTTTGTCTATTAAAGGCTCGTGCTACATGGTTCAGGATGACCTCATTGTTGTGTAGTGTGTACAAGAACTTCACATATTGTAATTCTAACTCATCCAGCTTCTTTTTAGATTTTTCATCTACTGAGAGTTGTCCAAAATAGATATTCATAGTGACAGAATCTAGAACACTATGGGTAGAACAACCTAAGTCCCATACACATGTGAGTATGGAATTTCTTCTATAGTGGTACGTGTGGTGTTGTAATATTCCCAATAATCATAGATCAGTTTGTCTGACCAAGAATTCTTATCCTTGTCCACCATAATCTAGAGTAAATTTGATATAGTCTTATTAATTTACTCTATCTAATAATTTTTCACGACATGATAGATGGAGGAATTTTTGTTCTCTATGTTGTATTCCTGATTGAGTTTCATCAATTATGTTGAATAAAAAATGGTGTCGTTGTTTTTCAGTATCGTGTGAGGGACTTAAAATCTAAGGGTGATATTATAATTCACCAAGATGATGATGTTATTCATCCTAAATTACATGAAGGGTATCACCTAGATCATTTAGAAAATATGCTAGTATGAGTATGGATTTCATGAACTACATAGTCTTGGCTGGGGGATATGGACCCAAGAAATCCATCCCCCAAATAGAAAATACCCAAGAATATCCAGCTATATGTATTAATTCAGTGGGTTGATAGATTAAGATTTCATGAATTTTACATTCATGGAATTTTATAATTAATTACACATATAATGTTATCATGAAATGAAAAAATATCCCAAATTATTGATTTTTTGGGAGATCATAGTCCTAGAATAATGATTACCACAAGATCCTGAATGGAATTCGTACTTGATGGTAAGAAAATATTAATTTATATTTATCTTGAGGATAATTTCCTCAAATAAACGCATGTAAAGTATTTTATGGTCATTTGGGGCATCTAGGAGAATGATGTTTGTTTCTTGGCATTGGAGATGTTCCCTAATAGAAGGATCCAATGGAAGCATAGTATCATGAAGACGACCGATTATAGGATCCACCAATCCATGGGTGGACGTTGATTCATCTTCCATTGGGGCATTTCTAAACTGGTTTATCACTTCTATGTAACATATGGTGACAGATAACACCATACAATGATGTGTAATATGAAAGATCTATTCCTTAAAATCATGGCCACTGAGGACATTGGCTGAATTGACTAGTGCATCAACATGAGAATTCTATGATCAGGGAACATATTATGAAATGGGATGTTAGGGAAATTATTTCATTAATCATCTGACAATGATTTTGATTGGTGACATTACCAACTATTTTTACTGCATATTCGACATTGACCATCTTTATCACTGGTTCTTAGTACCCTTTAATGTTTTTCTATGAAATGTGTAGCTTTAGGGAAAGTTCTAATCCATCAATGAGGGATCTATACATTGATTCATTATATATGTAGACATTAATTAGTGATAAAGAGTAAGATAAAACAACATTGTTTGAAGAGGCAAATATAATCCCCAAAAAAAATAGATTGAGGCTTGGGTTCTTCATCCTTGTGCCGATGGGAATTCATGATGCACCATCAAAGCGCACATCCCATGTTCAGGGAGGATCATGGATAAAGTATACATATTCATCGGCAAGTATTGTGACATCAAGTGTATTTCCTAGAGTGTGGTGTGCTTCTAGGAAGACATACTGGGCCTGTCCTTTCACCAACTTATGATATATTAACATGATCTCATATAGTTGTAGACAAACCTCCTATTAATCTAGAAACCCATTAAACAAAGGGAGCCCAAAAATATACTTGAGAATATCAATATGGGAGACCAATTGGATTTTTTGGTGCTTCATGTAATGCCTTATTTTATTCAATGTGAAGATGGGTGCGAGGTAGTATTTTTCAATATGAAAATATCATGCCAAAAAACCTCTAATGGTTTGACTGAGGTGGAAGTGTTTTTTCTTTCTACCAGCATTGTTATTCAGCATATGGTGGGTGCCAAATTAATTTTCCATGGAATGTACATATAATATTACGGTTATCCCTTCCACTAGGGGCATTAGGATAGGTAGGTTCAATATGTACTGCCTGATTTTTTCGATGGATTTGTAAAATTCATCACCCTATTTGTTGTTGACTAACTTCTTTATTAGCCTCATAAAGAGATTATATTTTCCCTCTAAGTTGGATATGAATTTCAGAATTTAGGTTAGGATCCATTGGAGTCCATTATTTCATTCATATTTATGGGTGGTGGCATTGTTAGAATATAACTACTCTTCTTCGAATCAACAACATTACTATGGTGGCATACAACAAAGTTGAGTAATTTTCCTAGCGTTACCCCAAAAAAGAAGCTATGGTGATACAATTTAATATATATTGTTTCAAAACTTCAAATTTTCCTTAGATATCGATGAATTTATCATGTTGATGTCTGTATTATATTACTGTTACATCGACATAACACTCAATTATCCATCCCATGAATGGATTAATGATGTTGTGCATGGAAAGATGATTTGTTGTGAATGTGTTATATAATCTAAAGGGCATGACCTGGTAGTAGATGATCTCTTCTTTTGTTTTGAAGGAAGTGTATTCTTCGTCCTCAGGGGTCATTTCAATTTTATTGAACCCATAGTACCCATCCATAAAGGAAAGAGTTGGAAGACAACAATGGCATTAATAAAGTGTTTTGTGATTGGAAAGGGGATATTTTCCTTTTGTCAATGTTTATTATGGTCCTTAAGTTCAATGAATACACTAATTTTCTCATTCTTCTTTTAGAATGGGACAATGTATTAAAGATATATGAGGAATTTTACTTCACAAATTTTTTTTTGGAATTGATAAACTTGCCATCCTCTCCATCTACATTTTTGGAATGAGAAGGATGCATTCTATTGGAGGAATACATGAAGACTCAGTGATCATTGGGAATTCTGAGATGGTGTGTAGCCACATCTAGGTATATTCCAGAAATTTATTTAAAATTCCATGTTAACAGATATTAGTGTTTCTTTAGTGATGTTATGTACATCAATTACTCTTCAAGGGGAATGGTAGAGCTAATCAGAGTAGGATACATATCTTCTTCTGTTGCATGGATTATTTTTCAAAATTATTTATTTTGGTAGATACACCTTCCTCAAATATTGTAGAGCTGTTCAAGAGATTATCCTCAACATCATTCATTTACATTTCAATGGAGGTATATTCCGATGAGAATGAGAAAATGGGGGCCTCCCCATCATAATCATGGTGAGGGAGGTCAATAAGAGAAACAATGTCACCACATGACATATGAGTTTCTATAGAGTGATTACATAGCTGAATATTGCTATGGAAAAGATAGGTTTCAACTTTTATTAATTGGTATTATATTTCAACCATGTTTATGCAGAGAACATAATCATCATCAATAATGCTGTATGGATTCAGAGGGATAGTCCATAATCCATTTGGAGATGCAACTTCTATATCATCATCCACCAACTGTTTTTTGCCTATATTCTTGTAGAATTTTTCATCAGAATATATTTCTCTAAAAGTCCTGAAGTTGATGTTGTTTCCATTTAATAATATTAATATCCAATTAGTGTGGTACGTAAATCAATGATTAAGAATTGATGGTACATTTGAGTATCTATGAATCCAAGGCCTCCCCAATAATACAATTATTACTGTGTATTATTTGATAACCATTAACTCATAATCAAATGTATAATCCACATAACATGTCTCAATCATCATATCTTCAAAGTCCTTTACTCACCATTATCATATCCTTGGATGGTGTGATTTGTGGTGGATAAGTCCCCTTCGATATACACAAAATTTCATAGATCATGGGATGGGATGAACCTCCATACAATGATGTTATTGAGTTCTCTTGAGATGTATAAGGGTCTGATGTCCCCTTGGATGACCTCCTCTTAATCTTGATCAGTGAATGAAACTTTTACATTACTTCATATAGACAATGTCTGCACTCAATCAACCTCAGCTGCAGTGACTTCCATCTCAAATTAAAATGGGATTTAGATGTATTAAATAAGTTCCTCTATAATTTCAATCAAAAGAAGATGATCATCAAGGAATAATATAATTTCTGTTACCTTTACTAGCTATTTATGAACAGCGTACATTTTCACCAGAGGTAATTGGTTCCTGATATGGGGTTCCTCTTGGCCTTGTGGATCAAGAGCATGATCATGAAGTTCTAGGAAATGTTTATTTGAAGTAGATGGACCCGAATCAAGAGTAGTTATTGAGGGAGTATCTTATGCCGGTGGAATATGTCACATCATCCTTCCCCATTCATTGGACAGATAAAGTTGAACCCAAACTATGGTGTTATGAAATAAAATAGGGTGTGGAAAACTACTAGAGTGATCTGTGGAACCTCCTTATCTATTATAATCTTACTAAATTACATTATCATGATTCTTGCCTTCATTAATGTCCTCTTTAGTGATGTGGCCAGAATATTGAGCTCATCCACGTTTGTGTTGTCCCATGTATCCCTGGTTCTAGTGCATGAGGCCCCCTGTTCCGTTATTATATGAAAGAAAAACATATTTGGGGAAAAAATCATAAAAAAAGTTGGTTTTCAAGTTTATTGTGTATTGATGTCCGAATATGATCATTTCATCTGATGATGATTTTATTTTTTGGGGTGGTTCCCGTCTTTTGAGATGTTAGATAGAATAAATCTTAAAGGGTTAAGAATTACTTTGGACAAGAATATGAATCTTCCAAATTTGTATCATCCTGATTCTAGTGGTCATGATCAAACATGGGAGGAATCTCAAAAGTCTCCTTTTTGTGTGGTGGAACTGTTATGAGCTTGTTCAACAGTTCTTTTAGGGTACCATGTTTTTTACCAACTATTGTCCAAGTCATCCAACTATCAAACTTTTTCACTCGCATGGCCGAGACTCTCTTATTTCCAAAACTCATTATATGACTAGTCAACATTTATGAAAGCCACATGATATAGATTATTATCTAACATGAATTTTCTTGATTCGAACATTCCTTGACGTACGTATCTGATGATGAAACATTTTTTGTTTTTATGACCTAGCCTTCTATGGAAATTGATGTAACTGGGATGTTCGATGATGATGAAGTCCTCAAGATTCAATGGTTGTTAGAGAATGAGATGGTAGATATCCATAACTAGAAGAAACATTTAGAACCTGCACATTTTAGATGGATAATATGTTTTTCATAAATTCCAAAAATAATTTTGACCCTAGTTGTTATGTCAATCTAAATGGGCGTGATTTTGTAGTTGACTCCACTCAGTTGGAGGTGATTGGAAATTTAGTGCATACATGGGTGTTTGGATGGACACTACAGTGGGGTTAAGATTGATCGTGTGAATTCTGCTATACATGTTATTTTACCCTAGGATACGGGCATGATCCAAGACATAAATAGGGTTTCTTGAATAGATTCATCCCAAAATTTTAATTATTTTGGGAATTCTAGGAACCCACATAGATATTTCTTGACGATTTCTGGGTATCAATAATTCAACCCTGATATTTTTGGCATAGAGTTCCAGAAGATTCTCTTATGATATAGGGATGTTGAGAGAGTATGTAAACCCATTAATTAATTAAATGAACTAACAAACCCTCAAATTCGTACATTTTTTCAGTTCTTTATGTCGATGATTATTTTTTAATTGATGATGTCATATGATAGGGGAACTAACAACGATGGTAATTATATCCTACAAATGATATCACTAGAAGACTATTTTACCAAAAAAGCTTTCCCTATCAGATATTGTATGAAACACCTATGATTTATTTCCTCCTGATAATTCTAAGGGCCATCATCATCCTATATCAGTACATGAAGTGCGTGTAATGTCATTAAAGGTCTCCTAAACTGTCGATGATAGAAATGGAAGGTTTTTTACTGTTAGGTGTGGTGAGAAATCATCCACCCATTTGCAATTTGGAAACATTTATGGCTTCCACAATGTTTGTCAGCCATCTGTGGAATTTATTCGATTAGTAAGGGGTTTGATGGTGGTGAGTAACTATGTTCGTAGTACTGTATGATATATGTCTCGTCCATATAAAGTGAGTGGGGACCGATGAAATGGTTCTTCATTAATCTCCATATAGACCACTATATGTCCAATGATGGAAGGATTTCCCTTGCAAGAAATAGGTATTCCTCCTAGAGGATGGAGGTCTTGATCAATTTTCTACTCCTAATTTATGTATATCAGTTTTCGTGATTCAGAATAAACCTGATGTTGAAATAACTTTTTTCGTGTGAATCTCCCAATGAAAGGATAATATTCACCTATGGATGGAGATGATACCCAACATGAATGTTTTACCTAATTAAAAACAAATTATGTTGATTATGAGATTACATCTCACTCAATTACTTTGACATCATCTCTTTAATAGATAGAAACCGAGGTGATTTTGTGTATTTACAATTATCTTTTCCAGTATTCAAGGGAGTAGGTTGAAACTCATTATTTGTTGTTTACAAATTTTCAATCCCTCATTTATTTCGAGTGTGAGGAACCTCAATTGGTGCATCAAAATAACCCTCTTCCAAGGTTATGTCTTCCATGTCCCAACCCACTGCATTTGTTTCCTGAAAATCTTATGCTACTTTGGGAGAGATGGAATTTAAAAAGGTGTATCGGGCAATACTGGTTGTTCATTTAATTTCCACATAACAAGATGACTCTATATTGCATCCATAAGGGTCGTTTGTTAGAAACCTTGGCCTTGTTGGGAGTTTTTGTCATGATACACCCGTGGGTTTGATTTTTGTCTCGATATTTTGATCTCCAATACAATTATATTCAGTGACCTTGTGGGAGTTTCTGGTCATGATCATCAAGCAAGCCTCGACCAAATGAGTTTTATATTATGGTAGGAGAAATGGTTGGGATGCTGAATGATGATGTCATTCTCCAAGCCTAGAGAATACGGAATCCTACTACTGTGATAATGATGATGAAAATTTCCTCATCCCATTGGGCATGGTCATTTTAGGGTATCATTGGATAGAAAGATGAAAATTCCCTGATTATGAAGAGATATAGATATTATGGAAACCCCACTAATTTCTCTAGGGTAATTTTTTGGGATTATGGATCTAGATATAGAGATTTATTTATAAATTCCCCCAGGCCTATGGGATGTGATTCACATGCGGCAAGAATCATTGAGGAACTGACGACCCAAGGGGTATAGGTGGAGGTAGATATTCTCTTGGCCTAGGGGGATGAATATTCTCATGAATGGATTATATAAAGTCTTCCACTACACATTCCATAATTTTGTATTCTTCTATATGAGCTGGGTGTGAATGAAAACAATATTTAGAGTTGTTCCTTACTGGATGTGGTTTGGTTGATTGCAACATTGATCTCTATGTTCGGAACATTTTCCTATTGTCCGGGGTGCCTAATATAATGTCTTTTTTGAAATACTCACTCACCTATATTGTGCCTGGGAACCCTTAGTGTGGGGGGATTCTATTGAAGTGACCAACTAGCCTGAGCATTACATGGTCCCCTGATCACACTAGAGGATATAACCCTGTAGGACTTCTTATATAATTGAATATACTATTCATGGGTATTGGAAAAGTTTAATGATCCATAATTATCCCTTCCTCTAATGTGGATGTCGTACATTGCATTACAGACCAGCTATCGAAGTGTTGCAATACAGTGGTAGCAAGCGTGAAACATATTTCTTTTGTTCTTTCTATTTTTGGATCCCATGTAATGGAAATTAGAGTTAGGTCATGCTAGAAATAGAGTATCATGATTCTATGAATGTGAATCTCATATCGTAAATAATGAAGATGTTGTTCCTTCAATTGTTATTGATTATCCAACACATTAAGGTGTATATAATGAAAGCACTCCTTTTATAGGTCGTCTGGGTTCACATAGCTGGAAGTAGTGAGGTGCCCGAACATGAGGGGGATGTTATTTTTGGTTAACATTCTACATATATCAATGTCGGCCACATCCTCATCATAAATAAACACATCCAACCAATCATACCATATAATATATATATTATTTTAACCTACTGATGGCGCTAGAGTGTTTCTCGAAGTTGATAAGGAACCATATACAGTTGAACCTAGTTTTTTGAGAACCTTTCTGTATGAAGTGTTTAGGTTTGGTTCACATCCCTATAAGGGGTTATCTAGTCAAAGGGAGTATTTCATTTCTTGTGGGAGATATCACTGTGGGGATGTTTACCATAGTGGATGTCATGGGTAGAGGTCATCTTATCCATATCCACACTACCACAAGGAGGAATATAATGGAAATGTATGTCTCCAGATTCAACATCAATAGAAGAAACGACAAACCATTGTGATGTTGAGAGTGTTTCTTAAAAAACCTTAACGACACAATCATTGAGTAGATTATGAATAATTCCCATGTTCTATGTCATGGTTGTATTATTTTGACCAACATTTTATGATTTTTTAGGGATATAAACCTACGTTTTGATAGCTTCCAGTATCCATACATAATTTTTGGGTGCTTTGGGAGAAAATTACTATTACCAAAGATTTTTCAAAATGTGATGATAAACTATATAATTGTATCTATGGATACAAGAATGTTTTAAGGCATGTTCTACTATCACAAGTTGGGCCATAGTTGGAATAATAATTTGATCATGGTATGAATATGAATTTCCTGCCGGAATATTCCAAATGTACTCATGAATGGGATGTAGAATAAGAGACATCCAAGTATTTCCAGGGAATTTTGTTGGCACAATAATTCATTGGAGAATGTAGAGATATGATCCGTTCTTCGATGACCTACTGGAGTATGCCAGACATGTTCAATAATAGAAATATGCACATTTCTTGAAGCTCGTGCCACTCTGATAGGGTTTGCATCGGCTAGAATAGGGATATATTCCCAATTCAGGGACATTGGGATATTCCAATAGACTAGTCCAATAAGCATGTTCCCATGTTTGAAGGTTTGTTCTACTCTCTCTGGGTGGGGCCTAGTTGGAATTTGAATATTATCCATCTATGATATCTCAACCTTCATTAGAATATGTCATAAATCCTCTTGGGCTGGACAATGAATGTGTACCTACATTGGTACATCCACTAGATTTTGATGTTCAGAATGTCGAGTCATCCTGTATGTAGGGGTATTAGTATGATGTTTCCCCTTCATCTGCATAAATTTCAGAATATGTTGTTGATGTTCTTTAGTTGTTTCTAATGTATATTTGAATTTTAGAAAATTGTGTGTTGGGATTCAGCATGAAAATTTTTTGTCTCTATATTTTATTAACATATATGCTAAATTTATGTTTGGATATGTTCCCCTTATGTCCTTCATGAGCTGTCAAGCTATGCCAATGAACATCATGCGTTAGTGTATGAGTATGTGTTTCTCCCGTGCTTACTATATGAATATGCCTATAGGCCTGTTTTGCGTGAGAAAGGATGTGAGCCTACTTACATTTCCTTTCTAGAATATTCTGACAGGTTTCATGGATAGTATCGTGGATTTGAGCCCTCCCTTTTGTGGTTGTGGGGATATACCTGAAGACATGTCATGGGTTAGCGAGGATATGGGCCTTCTTATTAGTTCATGTTTGAGTACGCCGGTGGACCTCATCAGTAGGACTGAGAATATAATCCCACCTTTTAATTTTCAACATCTTTTTCCACTGATGACTCTTAATCTTAGCTCATGCATTGGAATCCAAGGTGCATGTGTGTCTGTGGGTACCCTCAGTATGAGACTGACAGGTAACAACAAGATGATGCTAGTGATGACAGTTAAGAGGTTCCTTCCTTGGTGGCACCTAAACTGTTAGGAAGATAGGTCGGTCATTATGATCCACATTTTTCTGGTATAGAATTTGGAAATTGGTTCACTCTGGGGATATGCTCCCGATGTGGTCAGTTGTAGCTATAGTGGATACATGATTTGTAGCGACCTTTATCGGTTGATACATACTCACCGAATGTCAATCCTAGAGAGTCTCATGGGTAGCATCAAAAGTCGGGATTTTTCCATAGTAGTGTTACTCCACAATAATTTTATATTATACCTACTATTGTTGTATTTTGGTATTGGAGAACATTTTGTGACCCACATGGGTCTCTGCAGTAAATAATATACCAAAATGAGTGCTGGAAGATGAATAAATTTTATTAAGATAGGAGGGAGAAATTACACAGTCCTTAGGAATAAGGTTATCGATATGTGCTATATCATATCGATTTAATATGTGTTTATGAAACACTTCCTAATCCCAATACGGGAATGGTTATCCTATCAAGTGATTGTATATTAATTATATTTTATAGGAAAAATACTAGGATTTCATAGATTATTACTTCTGTATGTATCATAGGTTCATCATCATCCTTTATTAAATAGTGACATCTTATATACTGGATGCATATGAACATGTGATTTGGATTATAATCCCATATATGGAGTCAAATAACATTTTCAGGATGATATTGAACCTTTATAAGGCGTCATTTATAGCCAAGTTATTTCTTTAATCAAAACTCAAATAGTTTGTTCGTGTATTCGGGACAGACCCAAAGGTATATACCCTAATTTGTACATGATGTTCATACTATTACACCCATTAGGTCTTACATATTTGATTTCCCCAGTTGATGGATATTTATGATGTTTGATTAGGTGTTCACTGTTCTCCCTAATCACACAAAAGCGATTATTGGTGTCCGAAATAAGGGACAATAGATGAAAATCCTTTCAAAGTATTAATATGGGGCTTGGGTGTTGGAACATTCCTTGGGTCCTTAGTATAGAGCTTAGGTCTCAAGAAGGCATCCTATCTATCCATCATATAACATGAATCATATTAGTCATATATCATTTTACTTTAGAAATTACACACTGAGGTTACCCTATATTATTGTAGATGTTTATATTGTAGATTATATGGTCATAAATTCTCACTAAGCACATTTGATAATTGCTCGTTGTAAGAAATAAGGGGTAAAAAATAATTAATTTCATTTCATTAAATAAAGGACAAGCATATAGGTGTTTCCCAGAATGATATATATGTGAATCCGGCCTCAGTGAGAGGTGGACTACATATCACAAATAAGATTGGAATTAGAGTCGTCACAGTTCCCATTATGTCTGAGTTTACACACTAATGTTTCTCTAATAATTACGGCATACATGCTGAGGATGGGAATTTTCATCAAATCCTGTGATTCACTTTTGGGTTGGCCATATTGTTGTGAGGGAACTATGTGACCCAACGAAGATGTCATGAGAGGAATTTCATGACCTATCATGACACATTTGGGGGTTTAAAAGAAAATATGTTTCATGGAATAATGGGTGTCACATTTCTTGGATGACACTACAAGAGACATCGCGAGTCATCGTCGACATATTGGGAGTCATCACGAGTCACGGTTGGCATTCCCAGTTGGTTCCACAAGATTTTATTCACCTAGTCTAGATTCCAATGTGAAACAAAAATAACATGAACATACAACGTTATATGAATCCAACGATATGTCAAAATATCATCACATGTATTAGATGATGGACATAAATGGTCCACAGGAATGATGTGTTGTCTACCGGGGAATCATGTATTATTTTTTTCATTTATGGAGTGATTCGTGTGTTCTAGAGTGTTCATTAAAAAAGTGGAATGGGATTTCTGTGACATTCCCTGATGTTTTCATGAATCCTCGAGTGTCACACTCAAATAAAATTTTGGTTAGTGAGCAAGTGTTTTTCTTAATACTTTTTCCTTAGATTTTGGGTCTAACTATTGAATCACCAATGCCATTATCTTATGCTATGTTTTTTTGTATTGGGTTTCGTATTATCAAGAATGATTGTACGATTACCTATAACCCAGTAGATGTCCTTCGTGTGTTCTATAGGTGGTCCAGTGATGCGCTTTATTGCAAGGACATGAGAACTTCAGTTTTCCAATAGAATATTTCTTGGAGATAATTTTGTTGGTCACATGATCTGTCATTTGGAGATGTCTTTAGAGGACTCTAAAAATCAAGCATGCATAGTAGCTGTCAGATTCCATCACATTCATAGTGGTGGGTCGTGGAATTTGTATGTATCACCACCACTATTTTTTTGAGTTTTTGCAGAGTATCTGACAAATGTCTATGGGGGATGCATCAGAGTGTACTGGAACCACATGATATGTTGTGTTCTTTGAGAAAATATCCTAATTATTAGTTTCTGTAGGTCTCTTCAATCAATTAATTTCTTATCAGGTTTTTTATGATTGTAAAATGGTCATATGATCATTTGATCGTGTCAAATAACTCTTCCCCTTGTCCTATGGATTCACCCGTGGGCCTTTATAAGATCCTGGTGGCTACTAGGGGACACTAGATAGACCTTTATTTAGGTCATGAGGGATAGTTATTTGGGTGTTTTGGGTGTTTAATGTGTCTTTCAGTGGCCGCAAGTGCTATCACACCTTCCATTTCATTATCATTTAGTTTTTTCATCCAAGGTTGGGAGTCATGTGGTTTTGAATGTATGTCGTAGGGGTTATTTTGTTTATTTTTTCGGTGATGCGTATCTAGAATTTTATGGGAATGCATGAAAATTTTGTCTAAAAGTCCCTAATCCAAAGGGCTTTTGTGAGGTGTGGATAACATATCACTGAGTTCTGATGGTTTCATGTGGGTTGTTTGGGGAACGTTGTATGACGTTCTACGACCATAGACCCCTATTTCCTCCCAATTCTCTATATCCTCTATTTTTTCACAATTTTAAAGGGCCATGAAGGATTTAACCATAAATATTTAACTTGTATGGAAATTTTTTTGGTGATTTCTTACCGAAACAATATTGGGAATATGGAAATCTTGAGAGCATGTTGGGGACATGTCTGTCTGTCTGTCATTAGAGAGCCTTGGAGTTTTCTGGGTGCACCCATGGGCTTCCAACTGGCAAGGCTAAAAATAAAATGGGACATTTTTATGGGAGGATTTAATGACACTAGATATTCATGAGGACTCTCCAGGAATGTCACATCTGTCTCAGAAACCATAAAATATATTACCTCCTCCATTTATCTCCTTAGTTTTATTCTGAAAAGGTTCATGAGGTCGTGTGAGATTACATGGTGTCCCTCATATAATTTTACTCATCCCAATGGTGATATAGAGAATTATCCTAATGACTACCAGGGAGTTTTTCCTTTGAATATCCCCCACTCCTCTTTTCTAAGGGGTTTAGGTGGTTTTCTGGGGATTTCCAATGAAAAACGATACAGCTGGGGGTACATATTCGGTTGTATGGGGATCCACCACTGAAGATAGAGCACTCATTGTTGCAGAAGCCTTTGGAATTTACGTGGGTCGTGAACCATGTTTGGTTCTTTCACGTGACCATGACATGTTCTTGTTATCATAAATCCTTGGCTCAAGTCATCTGCGAGCCCTCAACCATCTGTTTATTCATTGTTTTTTGAGGACGGTGACACCTATGTTCAGGTATTTCATTCCTTTTTATTTTTATGATTCTTATTCAACAGAAAAAAAATATACTTATATTTTATGATATTAATATATTACACTAGACATATATTAAAATAAATACAATAATTATTGAACAAACCATTCTTTTGAACATCGATCTACCATATCGGGACACAATTTCATCCAATATTCCATTACCACATCTCATGGTTGGGAATTATAATATACATAATATTATTATATTAAATATATGGATAATGTTTATGTCCTTATAATTATGACATATTTATATACCAATTCTTTCAAGCTTTTGGTTATGGGAATAAGATATCATAGATTGTGTATGTGTGGACAATCACCACCTCAATGCAATGTGATATGATAACATTTTATAAAGATTGTATTAAAAATTGTACTAATTAAATAGATATGGAATAAATGATAACTATTAAATACTCATGAAATAAATATATTTCTATAAATTTAATATATCATTTTCATTAAATATTTTACACGCACTAAAAATGTTATAATGTTGTTCGTGGACGTGTGGACTACCGTCCCCTCAACGCAATGTGATTACTTTTTCATCAGAATAATTATATATATAATTACATATGATTGAGTAACCTAGTATTTATTTTATAATTATTATTCTAGAAAGGTTAATTTACATATAATCATTTTATAATGATCATTCAGAAGTCTGAACATCACTGTTAAGTACGTATGACCTATCATCTCCATGGCTATATCATAGGTTCGTTTTTCATAAAAAAAATTCATGATTGTTATTAAATTTATAATTGATGAATACATATAATTATTATTTCTTTAATAATATTATTAATATGTTTATATAATAACCCCATTTAACATTGATTACCTACCCAAATCATTTTTGACTCATAAACAGATTGGGTTCAAAACATCCAATATAAACATAATTGTTAAAGTTGTTTTAAAAAAAGTAAAATTTGAGAAATAAAAGTACTAATAAACAATAAATCGTTTCTAAAGAAACGAAATAATTAACATATATTTATTATTTAGGAATATAACGTATCATATTAAAATTTAAACTCAAGGATAGTTATTTCATCTTAATATCCTCTCATTGAGGCATATCTTGATTTTATATACATATATTATTTTATAAGGTGTATATACAACCACATTGAAATGTCATATATTGAATGTTATCTATTATCACGATATTTTTTAATTTTTTAATGATATTCATTAATGATTTTTTTAATTCAAATGATTCAAAGGGGTATGGGACATATTAATTTTAAAAAATATATTTTAAGTGTTTTGAAATTTAATTATAAAATCATTCATTCCAATTGAATAATAATGATATTATATTATATATTAATTTAATAAAATGGATTATATATTAGAAAAAAATATACCCTTTTCTCTGTCTAAGTATTTGAGTTCACCCACAACATCATATATCTCATATATTTTCTTCAATATATATGCGTTTTAGGTTTTCTATCACACTAATATAAGATTCATTATAATTTTTATGAGTATTTCGTAAACTATAAAACCTAACATTAATGTATAGTTACTAAGAGATTCTGTATTTTGATTAACATTAGGTATCATTATATGAATGACTATATTTAGTAGTAGGGTACTATAAATGTGGATTATATAAAACATAATACTTTTCATATTATGAAGTTATAATTTTCAAAAGAATAAAATATTAAAAAACAATTTATACAATTTAAATATTCATTTTGACTGATTAATCCTAATTTAAAATTTGATGATAATTCCAATTTAAACCGAAATGAATTTATTTATTTATTGTGTATCATGATTTAAATGATATTTAATAAGTAGTAATATTGAATATTCTCTTACCAAAATGATGAAACCATTTTTCAAATAATTTTTTTTTTGAAAATATTCATATTCAGAAAATATTTATGTCTATATTAAAATTTTATAAATAAATATTTATTAATATAAATATTCTGGAAAATATTATCACATACGACTCTTAGATACAGGGATTGGAAAATCCTTTCCCAAATATATTATCTACATTATCCAAAATTGATTAAATTGATTAAAAAATAATTATAAATACATATTTATCTAGTACACAAAAAAGAATAAATGTTTCGCACCTGGCCATTTTATCTTTAGTTACCACTTTTTTTCATCAAACAAGATAATCCACATAACCTAATAATATTAAATCATCTATACTAAACTATATAAAACCTTAAATGTGCACTATATAAATGGGACCTAAATATGGTATTTTTGTAAACATTTAATTAATTTAACCAATATTTAAATACATTTTAAATAAATTACATCCCACACATTCCCAACGCATACTCGTTCATTTAATGATCATGTTTTATAAATTAATCTTTCAATTGAAATTAAATTTCACAAAAAATATTAATATATAACAAATTATAAAAGTACTAATTTTTATCTCATTTATATGCTACAAGAAATAATATGGAGTAAAATATATAATAAATCATGTATGGTGTAAAAGGTAGTTAACTAAACATCTAATTGAAAAAAATTAATGTATATAAGATTGTGTAATTTAAGCCCCTAGGCATGTCGGACCCAACCCATTATCTATCTATATATTGAAAAATACACTAGATAGATATAAATTCAACTAAAATAATATTTTTTTAGAATCCTAATTAACCTTAGTAATCAATTTTTTTTTCAAAAAACTAATCGTAGTCTTATTTATGAATATAAATATTATAACATAATTACCTAGTAAATCTACATAATAAATTTATTAAAAATATATAATGTATCATATATTTTTATTGAATAAAATCAAGGATAATATTAAAATTTTATATTCGTGAATAATACAAAATCAATGAATCAAAAAGGAATTAAACAGTTCACAAAATTTTATGAGAAACAAACATGTATAAACAAATTCACTACAATACATAATTATCAAAACTATATTTTTATAGATTTTCCTTATATATAAATTTTAAAACAACAACGTTATATTTGAAAATATATTATTCATATTATATAACAATTTATCAACTTCATAATAATAAAATATATTACTTATTGGAACATTAAATGGTAATATTTTTAGTCACCCTAATAATTTTTCTACTTCATACAAATTATTTTATATATATTTAATGATTAAATAAATAAAAAATTATTATTTTTGCAATGAATATAATTATTTTAACAAAATGAATTTAGTTTTTAATAAAATATATATTTTTTATAACCATTTAACAAAAATAATATAAATACTTTACCATATGAATATTTTTTAAATTTATAAAAATATAAAAAATTAATTTATATTTATATCTAATAAAATATATATTAAAATTATAAAAAATCATCTTATTAATTTAAGGAATTTAATTTTAACAAAAAATATTCAAGGATTTATCTTATTCATTAGTCGATAAATATTTAATAAATAATCAATAATATTTCATAATTCTTTAATGAATTATTCATATAATTAAAATATTTTAAATTCATTATGTAAATAATTTATATATTATTTATAAATATTAATATAAATCTTCAGAAAAGAAAATTTTTATAGTAGAAACATGATCTCCATTATGATGTTGTAACAGTGATAATTTCACGATGACTTTCACACACATGTATGCATCATGAACAACATACAATGCAGTCAATAATTTTGAATCTAGTAGTGTAATATATTTTATGATGTATACAATATCATTTGTGGCTAAATCGAGGATTTTAAATATTAATATTTTATATTCCATTTTGTGTGGAAATATTGTGAAAATAATAGTCTATATTTAGTGAAATACATCATGTATAACCCTTCTACAAATGATCTTACAAAAACATATTTGGATCAAAACATGTAATATAAAGAACATAATTCATAGAAAAAAAATAAAAATCATACCATTTTTGTCAGGGAAGGAACTTAATGGGAAGACAATATTATCCCACCTGAAAAAAATATACAAAAAAATTATTCCCCAAACTACACTGTCATAATATATAAAATAATCATAGCCTAAAAGAGAATTATTATTAACGTGATAAGAAAAATCAAGTGGGATTAAAATTGAAAAAAAAACAAATTCTATTATATTTAATAATATTTTTTCAATGTATAATTATTTTGGAGGATCCCCAGTGTATTGTTTTTTATAGGGAATTTTTTTGAATATATTAATTTTAAATGAGTATATTACAAATACATTATTACATTTTATTATTACCAAAATGGATTTATTTTAATAAAAAAATTATCTATAGAATGGATAAAAACATAATAATTGATTTTCATGTAATGTATAACTGCTTATAGGAGATAGATTAAAATTTTAATTAAATTATTCATTATATTTTATCACAACAATTAACATAAATGTTAGAAAATTAGAAATATTTGTACAAATTTGTGAATTTGAAATTATTGCGTAAAATGTATTCATTCTCGATTTTTCAATTTTTTTATTCATTTTTCAATTAATTTCAAATAATAATTTTTTTAAAAAAGTTATCAATTAAATCTTTAAATATATTTATTTAAAAAAATTAAAATTATTGTAGTGTTTCAAACATAATTTCTTAAATTCCAACACTATTTTATTAATTTTCCTGATTATTTGTGTAATCTCTAAAAATTTATAAAGAAAATATATAATTGATGAAAAATGTATAGGAAGTGTTTCATATTATAATTTTCATAAAACTAAAGAAATATATAAATATCCATCCAAGATATATATATATATATATATGACATTTTTTTGGAAGGACCTGAAATTTGACAATGTACCATTGAGGGACCTGATGTGTATACTTGTCTTTGGAAGAGGAAATAAAAATCTATGTTGATGTGTAATATATATTTCTATAAGTAATAAAATTATTTAGGGGATGTTTTTAATGTTTTAAAAAATATATATTATGTATTCTAATTTTATTATACATAGATACTCTAAATATCTAGAATAGTTGAAAACATTTTATCTTTATTGAATCACATAGTGAATGTGATATGAAATGTATTTTCTAGAAAACAGTAGATTATTTTTCAATTTGTTATATTTTTAAATTTTTTAATATTTTTTAAAGTACCATACATATGTTATTATTTATAATCGTTGAATATGTGTTACATTTATACATAGAAAAATTGGATGCCTCTATTGTAGGGATAGAATATGAATCATTATATCAAAAAAACTAGTTTATTATTCTACCCAATTGGGTAAACAATAAACTACCACCACTATGTAGATTTCATCCAACAACAAAATGAATTAAATATAATTCCATGAAAATATGTCCATTGGGAATCTATAATAGTTTTCTTCTATATGAAATATAATCCCTTTGACTTTTCATGCATAATAAGTTATATTGATCATAGAGAACAACTCCTAATGGAAAATATCTTAGAGGATAATGAATCAGAATCATTATAACAACATATAATTTTACTTCTCCATATTTATAAATGATCTAAAATAATTTCCCCACTATTTCCTTGATCTAGAAATGTTTTTTAATTTATTATTTGGATTATTAATCCATTTTTCTCATTACATTTTTCTCATATATTTTTAAAAAAATCATTAAATTTCTCATCGTATGTAATTTATAATTGAACCCATTAATTATTATCATGAATAAATAAATCATCGTGGGTGTTATGATGGGGACCATAGTGTAAACAACTTGTTTATTCATTTTAATCCATGAAATTTTTTGCCTTATTTTGGTGCGGAAGTAATTGCGATTACTAAAGGTTGTTATATGAAGTAAAATTTCCTTGAATGTTTTTCAATATTCAACATGTTTGGATTTAATTTCTCCCAATAATAAAATAACTCATAAAATTGTATGTTTGTGTGGTTTAATATTATGAACAGTATATCTTAAATTTAGGTAATTTAGTACATTAACTCTCCTAATTATGGATTCTTCTAGCCCACCCACCTAGGTGAATAATTGTGTTATTATTCCTTATAGGGGTTCTTGAGAATTATATTTCTCCCATAAAATTGGGGAGTTAAAATAAGTATTATCTAAAGATTATAATAAAATATGATTTTAATTTTTTTTTAAAAAATAAATTATATAAAAAGGGAAATAATTTAAAATATTGATCATTTTTTACATGAATGAAATAATAATTCTAATTCCATGAAAACGGAGTGTCCTGGAACGTATAGTTCCATGAAAAACATACGGCCTCCTCTTATATATATATATATATAATTTAAATTATTCATTGAATTCCCCTCTATTTTTTTTAATCATGGGGAAATTTCTAGTTGCATGAGATGAGAACATACATTTTTTCCCATGATCAATTGGCTAACACTATTTGTTTTTATTTGTTTTTAAATCAATATTTTTTTGTTATTTTATACAAATAGATTTATCATCATTTTGGGAAAATTCATTTATTAATCCTCTCATATATGTAAATTTTTAATAATATTTTATGTTGATTGTCATGGTAACTCAATTACTTGATAACATCTATATTGACCAACATTCTCACCAACCATTTGTATAAAAGGTTGGTGAATATGAAATATTCATAAATAAACATTGAAACCAATTTTGTCAAACCATTTCAAAATAATAAAATTCTATCGGAGAAAAATTAATTGTGGATATAAATGTGGTAGATGAAGCTAATCCTATAGTAAATCCACTAATTTTTCAAAAAAAAATAATATATTGGAGATAAGTAACAACCCAAAATTCGTGAGACCATCAATGTATTTATAGAGCATGCTCTCTTGGAGGATCTATTGTAGACCAATCTACTAGTGGGAGTAGAATTTTTATTTGATTATTATTGAAAATATATCTTTTCCAAATTATCCCAAAATAAATTCATATTTAGAAAGTTTATATTTTTGATATGCACTTCATTCCGAGGATATTAAAGAAAAATATAGCACCTAAATATTTTACTTTTAATATCCTTTAAATAAATTGTTTATTATATTTTCATTTCACATGTAACAGTGAACTAAAATGAACTCATACATATTAAATTAATATTTTTATGAAATATTTCAGAATACAAAATCTTCTAGTTATAAAATAGAACATAGTCAACAATAATTTTCATACATTTATAGGATAAATAATTAATAAAAATTAATATTAATGAGGATTTATCATTCTCACATAAAATTGTAAATATTTTTTAGATTTTATTATAAATAATTAAAATAATAAATTTTATAATTTTATAACATTATTACTAATATATTAATAATATGGATATTATAAATTGATATGAAATAATATTAGGAACACTAATTTTTTTTATCAAATACTAGTAATTTTTTTCATATCACTTATTTTCAAATAAAATTATATTTATAAACTATCCAAACAAAATTTTATAAAAGTAGAATTATTTTTGAATTTATCATGTGATATTTATCATAAGAATAATTTATTATATTCATATAAAAAATAAATATTGGGTGAATAGTGGAAAATACATATATTGAAAACATTGTTATATTTTTAATATTTTCATAATTTGAAAAAGATATAAAATTTTATTAATTTTTTTATAAAAATTATATATAATAAATATTTTTTAAAATAAATAAAAATATATTATACTATCAATACAAACGTTTTTTAATAGTGTAAAAAAATAAGTAATCCGTTTCATTAATAAAAACTAAATTGGGTATGTTTTTTTAAAAATGTATCCTCAATGAGGAATTCTATTTAGATAAAATATTATATTTTAATTAATACACTTGTTAAAGGAATATAAATATGAAATATAGATATTTGTTAATAATAATAATTTTCAATAAAAAATATAATTTCTTAAATAATTGTATTCTGTGCTTTTTTATAATATGAAAACTAAATTTTCATCACACATAGAATTTGTGTTGAAAAAAATTATTTCATATTCGGAGTCAATATGTATTAATTATTTTCATGTAAAATATACATTATATATATTAAAAAAATACTATTGTAAAAATGTGTTACCATAGTAAAAAAAATACATGTGAAAATAAATGAGTAAAAAACCCAAAATCACATGAGAGACTACATTTATAATGGTTTCGAAACTATAACCATTCCATACAATTATTTTTACTTTTGGATCTATTATACTTGGAATATTTACCTATCCTTTTATATTATTATAAAAATGAAACTCCTAGTACATATTAAAGGATCCATGACTTCCAAACATCTTTTTAGAACCAAATCCCCTTATTTTAGACAATAATTTCTCCAAATTACTCCTTATATCACAAGGAAATATTCTATATTCTCTTTTGAATACAAGATACTTCTTTCTAAATCCTTAATCAAATATATAGTTGTTCATTTCCATGTAGTAACAAAAGAATTTATTATCACTCCATTCTTAATTATCAATCTATCATTATTATTTTAAATCATATGATTATAGAATTACAATTATAATTGATATTTTAAGTAAAATTATTATAATATATTTCATTATTGTTCATGAATAGTCATTAGCTACCAATTTTCATTTACAGAGAAAAATAAACATATCATTTCCGTGTACGTGCGAAAAACCACATCCATGGATAAGATGTTTTATTCATTAACTCTAAAATAAATTTAATATCCTAAAAAAATATTTTAATGAATTAAAATGTTATATTTAAAATTATTATGATTCTCAAATTATATACCATTCACAAATTTTTTTTTATTGTATTTAATATAAATGTTACATTTGTGCACACATGATTACTAACCTCTCAATGAAGTGAAACATATAATATTTCATCTCCCTAGTCTATTTTTAATTATTATCATCATCCAAATATATTAAAATCTTATTAAAAAAATGAATTATATAAATTTTATAATTATTATTCCTTAATAATTATTTTGTTCTCAATTAATATCCTTTTAAACAATACTGACACATCGATTTTTACATCATATTTTTTAGGTCAATTTAACAACCAATATTATAAAATTATATTCTCATATCGTTAAATAATATAAATACCTAACTAATATTTTATTGATATTAAATATCAAAAATTATTTGGGTTTTGGTTCCTTAATTTTTTAAATTATAATTATCTTTTTTTTAAAAACCTTCAATCCTATTATTAAATTTTGGTGAAACTAGATCATCTGATGTTCTACATAAATTAAGAATAAAGGAGACTATCTAGAAATTATATTAAAACCTACAAATTAATTATGATTCATCTATTGTATTACCTTCAATAATAATATAATCTATAAATTTTTGTTAATTAATGTGGATTTAATTACATGTGAGTATAGAAAAACTAGGATTATTAACACATGATGATGTGTGCAGACATTAAGTAAATAATAATTTTATAATAAATGATTATAAAAAGATTATAGAAGATAATTTATTTGAATAATGTTTCTAAACAATCTATTAACAAATATTTTTTATATAATATTTTAAAGCATGTATGAGTATAATAGAATACATATCATGGGTGGATCAACTGGATTCTTTTTTCTTTAGTTATTTTTGATTTATGAATATAATTTTTTTAAATGGTGTGTAAAATATAATATATATATATATATGTAATATATGAATTTTCCTTTTTTCCTTGGGTTCTTTTATTTTCTACTTAATTCATTCTAATTATACGAATTTTTAATATTTCTTTTATTTATCGGTATGAGATTCCAAAGTCAACATTATTTATTTGATAATTATTACATTTTACCCACTCTATTATTTTTTCATTATGCATAAAATACACATGCATATATTATAATAATATTTTATGAAATTAAATGGGCTAAAATATTCATAACCCAGTATACCATCCATTGGTCAATGATTTGAAATATAAAAGAGTTCAATTGGTTTTATTTAATAAATTTCCATTCATGATCCATAATGATTAATTTTTTACAATTTATTGAAATATTTTTTCCCATATATATTGATTATATTATATTGAATTTTAACATTATGTACGGAATTAAATTTATTTATTTCATTATTCAGAAATATTGATGATAAAAATTATAATTAACACCCACCCTAATGAGATACTTTTTTCATGCCATATTACCTCTACCCACCAATGTTGTCCTTTATTATTTTAAAATCAAAAAACATGATAAATTTCTATTTATCTCCAAATTTCATTTAAATATATTCTTATGAATGATTTTTTTTTCACTTTTTGGATTTGTATTTCAATAAAGTAATTTTAAAATATCATTGGTAATTCGTTAAATTATTATTATTTTTTCTTAAAATAAACATTTCTTCATGGAAACCATAATGATATTTTTATAGCTATTTTTTTAAAAAATCAACCACAAAATCCTTGATTTAGTGACATATTTTATTAAATTGGCATGATTATGATGAATAAAATCCAAAATAATTTATCAATTTAGTTATTTTGAAAAAATATATTAAAAATATTATTCGCTCATTAAATTTGATAATAGAAATTAAATATGTTACCTAATAAAAAAATTAATATGAACAATGATATCTTTTTCACTCATTAGTTCTTTGTATCACGGGGAACGGAAAAAAATAACGGTGATATAAAATAATCGGTAAGGGTTTTGTATAGGGAAATATATGATGAGTAAATAATGATTAATAAATATGGAATGAGGATTAATTTAACACCCATTCCATCTAAATAACCCAATAAATAATAATAAAAAATCCATAGATAATAACCAAAAAAATCCATTCTATCAATTAACTAATAATGAAAATGGAGGTTGAGATTATTTATAACGAAAGTCCTCTAAGATAGTTATAATAAATGAATTCTATAAAAATGAAATTGGTAATTATTTTAATCCTTGTTTCTTAGGTACATGGTACCTCTACCATCACCAACTTCTAGTAGATGTTTCAACAAATCGAAGAAAAAGCAGTCTGAATTGACCAACGAATTCATCTTACGAGACAATTGATGAATCAAGGGGATTAATTAAAATAGTCCACAAACCATGCCACAAAAATCAATAAAATTCCTTATATATTTAATAACCAATTTAAATTTATGTACTATATTATTTAAAAAAATTCCATAATGAGTAAAAGATATGGATTTACAAATATTTTCCAATAAATCAAATAACCGTCATGTACACATGATATATAAAAATGGTATATGTTTTAAGAAACGATTTTTCCAATAACATAACAATACTTATAACTAATATTGCCTTGATAATTTTAAACACAACAAAATTTTCAAATCAAAACCTCTATTACATGATATTTAAAAGTAAAACAAATAAAATGGATATAAAACAATTAATGATATAATAAATTAAAATATTATCTAAATAAAACAAATGAAAATAAATAAGTGTTGAATATGTAATTTAACTCAGAGATGTAAAAAGTGATAAGAAAATTTTTAACATTACACACTATTTTAGTTGAAAACTACTTAACCTCAATTATGTTGGGTTTCATAATTTTATTTTCTTATTCCAGAACCATTATAAAATTTATTAAACCAAAAATTATCCCATTATAAAAATTTATAACCCTTTTTTAATTGCTTTTCGTTATATTCATTGGTTTGGGTGTTAATATATTTATTTTCCTTATTTGTCTCAAATTTTTAAGTTTAATTTTGTTTACATAGAACAATATTTTATATTACCTACAATGTAATAAATTATTAAGATATCATATATATTAATTAAATATATGATTATAAAAATTTATAAAAATTTAGATATGAAATGAAATGAACCGTTCAAGGAGATGGACGCTCATATGTACGCATGAATGTTACATCAATTGATATATTGTATTAAATGAATAAAAATGAATGATATATATTTATATTAAAATTAAAGTATAATTTTTATTTTATATATTACACATATGTTTATTAAAACCATCCTTAACACATTCCATGTATATCATGATAGATTCAAATATCTTTAAGGAGGTGATAATACACACATCCAAAAATGATGTAATCATATTCCCACAAATTGTAAATAATAAATGTATGTGTTATATAAATATCACCAAAAATAAATAAATCAAAAATATAATATATATCATATATCAAATATAAATCTCATATTATTTCATTCATTAATGATCATAATGGATGAATAACTCACATTATTGCGTGAGGTGATAGTCTGATGTTTGCACAAAAGATGATCGGGTATCACGTTTGATCGATGAGTGTTATAGTTTTTGGGTTACTCATTTCCTAAAAAAATTAGAATATTCAACGTATTGGTTTATTATAATATCATGATATTAAAATAATTTAATGGAAGGATAAGTAAATGAAACAAAAGATATCATTGAAGAACATTACTTCTTATTTGGGTAATTCCTTTTAGTTTATAACAAAATGATTCCTTTGATTTATTCTATACCCAATGTGATGATTATAAGAGGATTTGAGGGATTTATTGAGATTTTTTTTACATGATTTAAATAAAAAAAAGTTCATGAGATGTGTTAATAAATGGTCGGTGTGTGTGCCTTCATATAATGGAGGAGGAGTGGAATTATTGTAAATATAAAAAGGTAAAAACTAATGTGATTACTACAATTTATATTCTTTCTCTCATAATGGTTAATATTAACAAAAATGGAAAATAGGTTTGATATGTTTCCATTTAATTTATTTTTTAAAATTGTATATTTTATTTGGGTCGTTATGATTAATGTTTAGTCCATAATTTTTAAAAAATATTATTATTTATGGTAATTAATTTTAATTGATATAAAATAGATGTAGTTATACATTAAAAAAATATGGTTTATCCTTATAAATAAATTAGAAGAAAATGATATTTTCCATTAAAATTCATTATTTTTCGCTATTCATATATAAATGAAACATCAAAAAAAATTCCAAAAAACCATCATAAGATAATTTGTATGATAATATTTTTATAATTAATTTAAAAATTACATATTATATTAAAAAAATGATTCAATATTTTATTTTAAAAAAACTTCACTTTTAAAATGCTGAAAATATCCTTTTAGAAGAATAAAATTTTAACGAAAAAAATAGATTTATTATTATCTTATTCCTATGAAATATTAAAGAATAATTTGAAACATATTTTATTGATTATTTAGTAAATATATTAAATTAATACAATACAATTATTGTAATTAATTTAATTTATTAAGAGAAAAATCTATCTGAATCATAAAAATAAATTTTTATAAAAACATTTCATACATTTTCAATTCGGTTTCATATTAATTTCTTTTTAATTACTAACCAATGATTTAAAAAATATATTTATATATGATATTTAATCCTATTAATAAATTAGGATATAAAATTTAGGTTTTATATTATTATTTTAAATATTAATAATCTAAAAATATATTTTTGTTTGGCAAAACTTGGCCTTCTTATAAAAAAATTCCATTAAGGAATGTCATTATTTGGTAGAACATAATATGACCTCCTTGTTCCATTTATATAAAGATAAAATTTATATTTCACATATATTATCAATGTTTTAGTTTTTTTATATAAATATGGGTTTTTCCACTCTATCTACCACATTAATTTTATTCTAAAAGGAAAATATTGTAATCTCCATGGGTGTTACATTCTCCCCACCACAAATAAGTTGCCTTTTCAAAATCTGAACATGATATTTATAATAAAGAAATTTATGGTTGAGTATAATATTTTTTAAAAACTGACAATCTAAATGGGGTTTATAACACATAATCTTTGTAATAAGGAAATGAAAATGAAACAGTCCTAGAAAACATGTAATTTGAATAAGAAATAATTATTGAAAACGTGGATATAGAAGTAATATTTTATAATCACTTTATGATGGATATTGATAGAGAACATGAACATGGTAATTTTTATAACCAAAAAACCAAAAACTAGTGGTGTGACTATTGGTCATTGATATCATAAAAAATAATAATAACATGAAAAAAATATGTTTCCACACCATTTATTTCAAAGAGTGGTGGAATTATTTCACTCTCTAAGAATATAATTTAATATTAATTTATATTTTCTAAACTAAATTTTATATATTATTTTTACATTAATGATTTATTGTTCATTTTGAGAATGTGATTCATTATATGGTGAAGTAATGCATTAATATCAAAAACCTCATTTAATGATCAAATTAAATTATTTCATAAAGGGATAACCATTCTGAAATTTTTTTATATAACACATTAGAATCATTTCTATGGTATTTTGTTGTATAAAATTTACTTTATCCATTAAAATATTCTCTTTATCCATTATCATTATCTCAACATCAGGAACATATTATATTTTCTCTTTCATTAACCATGTATTTTCCAAAAAAAACATTTAACTAATTCATTTTTCATGTTACAATTATAAATGATATATAAAATCCATAATGAAATTGTATTATAGTACAATCAATACCTATTTTTTAAATTTTACAATGGGAAAATTATCAATAAAATACTTGAACACCAAATATCATAGATCCAAATATAGAATAACATTAATCATTCCACTTAGGTTGCATCAATAACATTTTCATGAATTTTTTCCAATAAATTATTTGGGGGAATATTACAATGAATATTTGGGAATTATTTTTCATACTTCCTCATATCCAATTATTTATAAACTAAATAAAAATTGCTTTCTTATTCCCTTTTTATTGTTTTTTATAGAGACTATTTTCCCTGAACTTATAACAACATCTAAATGATTTAAATTATTTACCAAGGTTATTCTTTCAACATTTATCACATGTTGAAAAATTATTAATTAATTTATTAACATTGTATGTTATTTTCCCTTCCAGTATATTTTAATATGATTTCCCTTTGAAGACATAATTTTAGGATAATTCTTTCTCAATCTTTACAGAACATAACACTTTTTCTTCAAATTTTGAAATATGTTGACAGAACATCATCCTTCTGATACAAGGATTATTTCTTTCAAATAAATGGACTATCATTTATTATATGAGGCATATAAAATCTCTAAAATACATAAATAACAATATAATGGTATATTAATAATCTTCATCACCTATTCCCTCTGTTTTATTAAAACTATCAATATTTCTCTTCTTCTTGATTTGTTTCTCATGAGAGAATTTTTTATTCACAGAATGTTTCCTTATTAATTTTACATTACATGAGTTGTATTTAATCTTTGATTATAGTATTATATATCATTGACCATCATTGATTAAACAAAATTCAATTTAAACCTTTTGTTTTTCACCACATCATAATTCCTTAAATAAAATCTCTAAATACATAATCCCTTTCTAAACTTCCATTGGTTCAGTAAAACCACTAAATGACACAGGCCGTGCTCATGTATGGACCAAAATATCTTTTTATTGTTGATAACAATATGAATTTTTGTTCTAAACCCATTACCTATTTTAGTATTCACGATGTGATGTATTTTTAAGATAACCCATATATTCACTACCTTACCAAAATTCTAATATATATTTCAATACATATCCTTAAAAACTATTATATTTATTTTTTTGATAATATATATATTTTAAATATAGTTTCAAAGGTTTCTACTAAATATTACTCGATATCAATAGTAACATCTTAACCATTGAAGCACGAAGAATGCTCCTTACATTATTACATTTGAATGATTACATGGAATTAAAACCTTAAGGATTGATAGCATAGATGTTTTGAAAAAATAAAACCCATAAATTATTCCCATTATGTGCCGGGAAATAAAAAATAATATATCATACATCAAAAAAATTAAACCCCATCCTTGATGAATTATTCAATTATTATTTCTTTGTAACTTCTAGAAATGAAAAAAACACAAGGGTGAGCTAAATTGAAGAGTGAGGGTTATGAATAACTGATTCTATCAAGAAATAAAATTAAAATTTCAATCCTTAATATAATATAAATGGAAAAAAAATTCATTTTAAAAAATAGTTTAAATAACAATAAATATGTCAAGGAAAATAACTGAACAGAAATTACTCTTTATTATAAATTTATGAATGATAATCCATCCATATATAGTGTAAAAGTGAAAATGTCCTGTAAAATTAATATAAAATACAATTAAATAAATAAAAAACATTATTATTAAACCCCGTGATACCTAAGTAAATGGTACCATTACAATCAGGATATTTTATAAGAAGGATTATTATATTAGGTAGTATCCTATATAATTTGGAAAACTGATTCATCCCATGATATTACAGATGTATCGAGGGAACTAAATTAAATATCCATTAACCCATTTCAATTAAATAAAATCATTCCTTATATATATAATCCAATTTTAATTTCTGAACAAGGTTCCACATAAAATAATTATTTTGGATAAAATACATATATGTAATTATACATCCTAGTTAATAAAATAACAATGAAGAAAACACCATATGTAAAAAAGTTATACAATTATTGAAATAATTTCAACCATAAAATATAATTTTATATATAAAAATTAAATTCCATTTCTAAGGTAAAATTATCATAAGGTATTTATTTGATAAGGATAATGTTAACAATCAAAAATGTATGTGATATTGTAAAGACAACTTTTACCACATATAATTTTCATGTCAAATCCCATTGAATGGGATAATTCAATGTAAGATATTAAATACAAATATGATAAAAGGATTCATTATATAATATTAATAATATTTAGAAGATACACCACACAAGATTGTATTATGTGGTGAATATGAAATTTATCTCACATGTTTTAAAATTAAGATAAAAATCCATTACCTTATACTATTTATTAGTTGAAGTCTCATTAACCTAATATATAATGGATTGATGAATTTTGTTAATTTATAATAGAAAATTATTAACATTCTCTATATCATATTTTATCCCATTATTATATATTATTTTATATTCATAAATAGTCTTTTTTTCATTATTTTAGGTGTTATTTTCCTTATTTCCTGAGTTGGTCTTGTGAATTTATTTTTCACTCCAATTAAATAAACCATGAATTAATAATATGAATATTTTAAACCATTAGGTAAATATAATATATATTAATAAATTATTTATCAATAACAATACATTAAATTTGGATATATGAAATGAAATTCACCGTTCATGAATATGGTTGATTGTACGTTTTCATGAAAACTACTACCATAAACTTGTCATATTAGAAGATCCAAATATAAATGATATATATTTAGATTATATTACCAGTATCATTTATTTAATATATTTAACATATTTTTATAAAAATAATCCCAAATAATTTCTATGTACAACTTGAACGAATCACTATGCTTTGAGGATGCGGTAGTCCACATGACTACAAACAATGTTATCTATTCCCAAAAATTAAAATCATAATTGTATGTGTCATATAAAATTTAAAAAATAAACAATACACAATATATATATAATATATATCAATTATTTATTATTAATCCATCATTAATACAATTTTTAATGGTGGAAATTGAAAAACAAACAACATAAGTTCATTTGGCGGTAGTCTGCTATACACATGAACCATGATTGTGTATCCTATTTGAAAAATGTGTTACAAAATGTACAGAAAATTATTAAAATAAGAAAATCTCATTATGTTGGAGATAATGAGTTTATTATTATAACATTATATAATAATAATTCAATGGTATAATATTTAAATGAAACAAAAGAGATGGTTGAAGAACATTTCCTCATATTTCGGTAAATATTGTTCTCTCATAATGGATGTCATCCAAATGTGAGGTTTATAAGAGAGGTTATAGATATTGGGAGATTTTTTTATTGTGGGAATTGGATTAGACAAAGGATATTATAAGATTGATTAAATAGGAGGTGTGAGTTCCTTTTTAATGTGGAGGACTAGAATTCATGTAAATTTAAAAATGTAAACAATATTGATAGGAATCCATTTCACAATTTTCCTCCAATAAGGGCGTATATTTGATCTAATGGAATATATTATAAAAATATGGACATCAATTTATTTTGGAAATGTATATAGGTTATTTTGATATTAATTTGAAGGCTTAGTACCTTGTTATGCCGATTTTCCTATTATTTATGTTAATTAATTTTATTCACATTCCTAGGAATTATTAGTCAAAAAAGTAAGTTACACTTTTAAGAAATTAATAATTATGAATATTGTTAATAAGGAATAAATTCTTAAAAATTATAATGAAATTATTACCATATATTAATTTATAATTAATCATGTTGTTATGATGATAATGTGATTTTTTAATGTGATGATTTTCAAAAGGTTCCCATGTTTTACAAAAAAAATCACTTTAAATTTCACACAAATGACCTATATTAGTTAAAATTATGTACAATTAATCTAATTAAACATTAAATACAATAAATAATTTGGGATAACCTTATAAATTTATTAGATGTAAAAAGTATATTTCATAAAAAATTAATCATTATATAAAAATAAAAAGTACTCACCATAATTTTTTTAACATTATAATATCCCAAAATAAATTATATTGAAAATTAATATTTAAAAAAGTATTAATATTCAATAATAAAAATATTTCACCAATAAATTGCGGCAATGTATCTTTTTTTGGAAAATAAAATTATTAAACAATGGCGGAAATGTTTATTTTTTGGCAAATAAATTTATTAAGCATAAAAGAATTTTTTCTGTAATATTATTCCTTTCAAATCTATTAAATGAATCTAAAAATTGTTGGTTGAATACATAATTCAAAAGATACCATTAATAAAATGCACTAATAGTAATAAATTTGATATATTAAGACATAACTCCCTTTTATGGGAAAAACTAATTATTTATAAAAACTTTTCTTCAATTTTCAATTAGGCTTTGATATTAATTTATCTTGAATTCTTAACAAATGAATTAAATGATATATTTCCATAAGGTTTTTAATATTATTCATAACCCCAAATTAATTTCTATATTTTATCACATTATATTAAAAAATAATATATTTAGAAATATACTGTTCTACCGCCACTTATGTGGTGGTGTGGTGGTGAAGGTGAGTAGCACATCCATGTTGTTCATTGGGAGGTTCAGGGTTCGAATTCTGGGAGTCCACTTTTGGGGCGAGCCTCTCCCTCGGGATCCACCCACCTTGCTGGGACACCCGACCTCATTTGGGCAGAAAAAATGTGGCGTGACACAATCGCCGATGGATCGCTTAATGGACCATCATTGTCAGGTCGTCACCCTCTGGGACACTCTGCCCTCTCGGCTGGCAACGACTCCTTCCCAGATGGGGCTCTCTATGGAGTGACCCCTTCGTGAGGAGGGGGGCTTCCTTGTGTGGAGGGTTCGAAAAGGCCACACATGGTAATTCCCTTTTTGAAGTAAAAATATAATTTTCTACTATAAAACTCATCCTTGAGTGTAATTGAAGTAATTAAAGAAATCATTATAATGTGTAACATAATCTTACCTTGTTGTTCCATGAAAATATATCTTTTTTTGAAATTATTATTGTTGTGTGTATCATAATAATAATATATTGTTACAAATAAATAATTCCATCTACAAAATTAAATTTAGCCTAGAAGGATAGTATTTTAATGTATTGGGGTGTTATATATTTATTAATATTCAAAAATAGAGAGTGTTTTTAACATGTTTTTAGATTTTTCTTCTAAAAAACAATTGTTTTAATGTAACCCATAAATTATTATATTCTGAATTTTTCAAAAATAAATTAATGATGTCTACATCAATAATCTATCCTTAATTTCTCTCTTTATCCCCAACGTATATTAATAATTTTAAGTATTATTCAATCAATGACCCTCAAAATGATAATGTAAAATACTAATTATTTATTATTTTATTTTTAGTGTGAACTGATCTAACACTTGATGAGTTTTTATTGATACAATTCAGAGGTGTTACGAAACTGATTTTATTTACATGGGTTGATAATGAAAGGATATAATATATTTCTTGTACAAACATGTATATAGTTTTTCATAATGAGATTGTTTTTGTCCATTAATTAACTATCTGAGGTTGTGTTTTTTTTAATAATAGAGATAATATGGGATCATTAAATACCAAATACGCATTGGGGAAATTTTCTCCCCCAAAATATATTTATAAGTATTCTATTTCATTAGATATGATGGTGAAAATTTGTAAATTTTATCATAATTTAAATGGTGTAAATTCTTGGATTTTATTACTAATATAAGGAATGGAAAAACATTTATTTTTTAAAAATATAATGTTGCAACATAAATTTAATTTTTTAAATTCACCATAGATTAAAATATATGGAAATTTTCATCTATAAATGGGTATACCTACTCAGATACATTCAAAATGTAATTGTTGGAATAACCCGAATCTATTAAAAATTTAAAGGGTAGGCACACGATTATATTTTAACACTGTAAAGGGTTGATATGTAGGGATTTATTTAAAGGAGGAAATATATTTTTGACGACATATTGGATGTAAAAAAATAAATTTTTTCAAAATATAATGGGTAGAAAAAATATGATTTTTTATAACTTAAGGGCTGGATATGATAGAGTTTTCTCATATTTTGAGGTTTAAACTTGCCTTTTCTTGTGAAATATTTTCTTTTTAATGACATGTTTCCGTGATTTCCTACGATTCTATTTCATAATACTCTTATTATTATCCATGGAACATGTTTTTATTGTCAATCATTTGATCTATAATATATGATTACTTCATTTGAGATTACATGCCCTTTTATCAAAAAATTTGTAAAAATATAATTATTAAATATTATTTATAAAATGAAATTACAAGCATGATCATTATTTTTATATCATGTAATGTATCCCATGATGAAATGTATTTTATTTTTTTACCTAAAAATTTTATCTCTCCACTTTCTTATGATTTAATTCCTCGAGTTATAAAGATGAATATAACATAAATGAATTGTCTATGTGGGTCTGGTGTGTTTTGATTACAAAAAATTAATTATGAGAATAAAAAAATGATCATATATATATTATCTTGAAACACAATATACCACCATATCAAGATATTGTGTTTTTATTTACAATATGCAATGTTTAACTTATACAAATGAAAAAAATAAACAAAAGTGTATCATTATTCCTTTTAAATTGCATTCAATTTAGTATCTAATGAACATATTTATAAATATATCTGTTAGTGAAGGTCCGGGGTACATCAGTTCATATTAATAAAGGATTTTGTAAATTTTTAGGATTATTTTATTTTTTTGTGGATTGTGATATGATATATTTAGTTTTAACCCCTTAGATAAGTATGTATATAAAGTGAAATACTAATGTTTTTTAATGTAATGATTGTTTTTGTTTTAATAAAAATAAATTCCCTTACAAGATAGTATAAGTTGATATTAGTCCTTTTATTGATTAATCTAGTGGTAGTATCCTCAAATGGAGAATATTTTGTGTTACCCCAATCATCACTCAGTGCATGACTGTTTCATAACATGAAAACTATTTGTGAAAATAAAAGGTTGTGTGATTTTTATGACCACATGATATATATGTGTAATTATGAATGATTTATTGTGATGAAAATATTGTATAACAATTATGATATCACCCAATATAATGAAACCAATATTTCACTAAGAGTGATTTAAGTCAAAATGAAAGCTATGATGATGGTTTTGATGAGTAAAAGTATATATGGGATCAATTATTATATTTCCCTAAGAATATAAATTATTCTATAATAATTTTATAACTATTGGGATTAATGATTTGTTAATGTTTTTAATCTCTTAGTTTAGTCTAAAAAATAATAAACTAAAAATATATCATATTGTTCAACATTGTGGCTCATGAAAATTGTGATACCTTATAAAAATTCTATTAATTTGATATTATGGTCTTAACTAATCCATTGAATTGTAATATATTAATTTGAGTGAAAATTAATAAAATATACTAATATCAATCCTAATTTAAACAAATGTATTTATTAATTAATTGAAAATAAGTACGTATATTTTACTAAAGTCATTTTATGCAACATAAATATATTTTAAAAAATTTATTTAATTTTAATGTGTGATTTAATATTATAATACAATTTTAACACTTGTTTAATTCATTTAAAAATGAAAATAATTTTTATATAATCATTTGAACATTAATATATAGGTATTTTTTTGATATTTATGATATGATTTATTTTTTTAATGAATTTTGCGAAAAATAATATCTAATTTAAATAATTTAGTATCATTAAATATATCAGTTTAAATGTCCTAATATTTTATGTATTTTTTCATAATGTTACATTTTCATGATTTTTTATAATAATATAATTAATTCAATTTCAATAAAGATAATTAGGGTTTTGATAAAATATATTTTTAATGTCTAAAAATTTATATTTTGAAAAAAAATATAATTGTATTTTTTGAATTATATTAAATTTATTTGTTCTACATATAGATATCGAATCATGAAAAACATATACATATATAGAACCATGGAATAGAATTATATTAAATAGGTCCCTTTTATTATGATTCATTTTAAATGATAGACATGTTATATATTTATTACAATAGTAAGGGTAAAAGGAGATAAATGTCATTAAAACATACATATAAAGATTTAAAACCAAAAAAAAAATTATTATTTTTATCACATTAACTCTTCCATATTGACGTTTCCACTTAATATATTCAAATTGAGATCAATTTTACATTGCTAATTAAACTTTTATTACATTTTTAAGATAATATTCCAAAATGTAACTCTTATGATTTTAATTTCTCTTATATTTTCACATTGAGATGTGAAGATCTTATAATGGAAAATATATTTTGATTACAGGAATGATTAATTTTTTATTTTGTAAATGTATTTTAAATATATAGTTATTTAATAACCACTAGAAGTTATTATAAAATATTAAAATAATAGATTTGTAAGAAGAAGAGAATCAATCTAAATTATTTTTAAAATAAAAAAATAGTATTTTTTATGAATTTTTTCTATCGTTTGATTTTTGATTCCAAAAATATGGATGGAGAAATTTAGTTTAATTAATTTCGATTTACAATAGTAACAAAACCAGTTTAATTAAAAATTGAATATTGAGAAGATGTCTGATGATTAGAGTGACTATATCATATACATATTACATATGATATAAATGATAGTTATTATGTATCATAGAATGTTAGCTGAATGAATTATTAAAAATAATAGTAAAAAAATTTCTAATATCTATGCACAGGGGAATGTAAACATGTAGAAAAAACTAGAAAATAAATCTTTTTTACAAAGAAAGAATCACATATAATCATTATAATTTAAATTATACTCCTTATAAATAAGTGGTAGTAGTGTAATAAATCCTAACTAATGATATCCACTATTAAAGAAAATAACGTAATCGAATTTTGTTTTCATTATTCGGAAATAAATAAATATGACTATATGTATGTATTAGTCATCTAAAATGATAGAATCCCTAGATCTGAATGATCTGTGTCTATTGTCTTCCTATACCTAGAATCCTTCAATCCAATGGAGCAAAATCACATATCATATTATTCTTGGATTCCATCAATGTAAAATAGGAAAAGGATGATGAATAAAAAATAAAAAAAATAATTGGCTGTTACAATTTGTCACTCTATATCCATAGAAACACAACTATATAGGAAATCATAAGAAATAATATTGAAATATTGAGTAAGAGAAAATTATTACATGTTTTGAAAATAAAATTAATCAACTACCTGCGCCTACATTGTACTCAAATTTACAAACTTCCATCCAATGTCTGTATTTATGTGAATCTTTAATTTAGATGCAATTACCTCAGATGATATTTATTTTAATTCACATCAAAATGAATCTATATGATATAATTTTTATTACATACATGATAATTTCATAAATTATTCTATCAATAGAAAAAATTAGAATTACTCATATTATATAATTTTGAATTTATGAAAGACTATATTATAGCTTATTAATAAAATGACTATGTATTCTCATTCCAATAGATCATTATTATTTATTGTATAATGGTTTTGATTTAAATTTGTCTATAAGATTGAATTCTAGTCCATTTATTCGGAAAAACACAAGTCAGTCTAATAAATTAGACACATAGCATGTATTAAGGATCATATTGAATAATAATAACGATTATATTTATTTCAATTTATACCCATTTTAATGTTTTGGGTAAATGATTTTATTTTTCAAAATCATTCTTAAACAAAATTTATATATTATTTTAGTTGAATAGAGTTTCCAGAAATTATTATATTTATTATGATTTTTAATAAAAGGAAAGTAATAGTATAATGTTTAAATTTATACTCAACAATATCTTGTTAATTAGAAAAAAAAGACCAAAAAAATAATTGAAAAACAACTAAAATTGTAAAATGGAGAGGCATTTTTTATTTTTTGAACATCTAATTGAATCTTCAAATAAATATTTATCATATATTAAATTGAAAAACATTTTTGAATTAGTTATTGATATGAAGAAACATATTACTTCATTTACACCCATTTAGTCAATTACCTCCCTATGATATATTTATCCCTATTAGATAATATATACCACCGTAAAAAATTCATCCCCATTGAATTTTTTTCCAATAATTCTTCCCCATTGTGATTTAAAAAAATCGAATATAATATTATCTCATTAAACATTAGAAAAAAAATATGAAAAAATAATGAATAAATATTCATCCAATGTAATAACAAATAGAATTTATCAAAATAAAATTAGAAAATATTCAAAAAATGATATATTTTTTATACAATGTCTTTAAAAAAATTTATTCAAAATTTTGAATTAGATCAGTAGTTTATTAAAAAAATGTTCATTCATTCCTATATAATTTCATGAAAATGTCCTATATTTTCTTAAAATATTAATTTTGTTTCTGAAAAAAATTTATATTAAAGATTTTATATTCCTTCCTCCATAACTGAATGCTTTGATTGTCAATCTTGAAACATAGTACATATTCATTAAGCTTCTTATATTCCTCCTTCAACAAAAGAATGTATAAATTCAATGATCAGAATAATATTTTCTCCTATTTGAGATTTTGAATCTAATCATATAATTTTAAGTCATTCTTATTTCAATCATTATTCATATGATAGAAAAGTTCAAAAAAATACTCAATAAAATACATCATATGACATTTTTCTATTGAAATATAAATTTTTGTAAGAATAATTATTCACATACATAAACAGATTATCATGGTCATTCAGACTACTAACAACATCCCATGAAATCATCATTGTCTGATTAAATATTATCGTGTGTACCATTAACATATATTTGAATTCGTTGATATGAAATTCATTATGGTTCATCGATTCGGTAAAAACATTCAATGATTCTTATTTTTGATTCAGACATTTATGAATATTTTTACACATTTGATTTATATTAGAATTATACTGGATAGAGTCTAAAATTTGTTTTAGCGTTTAAAAGTGATAATAAATATCCATCTATGCTTCGGTGGCCGATCAGTCAGATTAATCTGATTAACCAACATATATATGAGGGGAAATGGTTCATCATGTAATTTCTTTTCTCATTGATCATTTTACATCTATGAAAATTTTAATATGAAAACATAATTTCTGGTTTCATCCATTTTTGATATTTTATAGGGTGAATATTTATTTTAATATTCATTATTCATGACCATTTTCCTTCCAATAAGTCATCTGACATTGGCCTCTTATCCGATGGGGATGGTATCTGAGTTCATGTTTAGGATGATTCTAATAAATATTCATATTCATCGGTTCCATAATCTACATATATTGGTTCTTTTTATTCAATTACTACATTTTAATATTATTATTATTATTATTTATATCCATCTGAATTATATATCATAGGACTCCTATACCATCCCTTTATGATATATTTATATTCATCTCTTCAACTAAATTTTTATTAGAAAATTGTTTTTATAAATAATCATAATTTTGAATATCAATTTCTATCTCAAATTTTATTCCATTTTTCATGTCATTTATGACTACATGAATAGTGGGTGATTCAATAAATTCAAGTGGTTAGTTTCAATTTATTATATTGTTTTTTATTAGTATTTGATAGTGATCCGGAACTTGGAACATGTTATACAACATGTAAAAGAGAAACTATAATGGGTTAATTTTACAAATCATTTTCTACTCCATCCAAGATGGTCTTCATTATCCTTTCTTTTTATGATCCTTTATTTTGTTACATCTTCAATTAATGATATTTTTTTCACCAGCTATTTGAATCTTTAATTTTAAATACACATCAAAATATAGTATATAAATAGGATCCTTTATATTATTTTCTTATTTATTCCAATCATATTTATAAATTATTCATCTGATTTTTCACCTCTATTTCATTTGTGGTGAATGATTAGAATTAATAGTTTGTTTTGGAACATACTATTCTTGGGCTGGATCTACATAAGACATAGAATTGTCTATTTTTCGATAATATTCATTAACACTTAATTAAAAACCAACATGATCAATGAAATTGATTACTAACCAATGAGATAAAAGAATTATAACAAGAATAGGGATGAGTTTTTATTTAAAAAACATTCATCCATTTCAATAACATAATTATTATAAAATAAGAAAACATGATAATTATGGACATCATTAATGGTTTATTAATATATTATATCAACAGGAAACAAATATGACAAAGTCAACCAATATCATAATATCTAGAATGTAACAAATTAATACATCAAGGATCTTGTGAGTATCCTTATATCAATTCCTAGGAATCTAGTACCCGTTCATCCAAATAGTTACCACTCTAACATATAGAGTTAGGAGAAAAACAATTCTAAATGATTCATATGACATAATGATAATGCATCTTATTTTGAAAAAATAAAGAAACCAAACTTCACCAAAATATTTTGTGATGGTATATATGATTCACTATACATTATGTCTTCAATAGGATAATAAAATTTGTGATACATATGTTTTTAAATTCACTAAATAGAGTGAAAAATGTACTTTAGTATAATCATATATAATGAATTCTATTGAGGAACAAATTTATCTAACAATTTCATATTAGTGAAAATGAAATCATTTTTCTCAAGGTAAATAACATCCCAACATGTAAACTAAATAACCCTTTTTAAAATAATAATAAAACATTTCAAAGCATGTTATCTAAATCATTATTTATATGAAAACATATCTCTTATTAATGTATTATTTGGAAGTCATATGATTGAAATTTGAAATAGATATCAGAGTGATGAAATTGATCTAATGAATCAAAAATAGTTGGAATGATAAATAAAATAGTTATTTATGGAAAATAAGAATTCCTACAAAATTTATGTGGGTAAAGGTATTGCCTACACATATATATGGGATTGGGGGAAACTATTCATATTCATGAAATAAATTACTAAAATATAAGACCAATTTTATTTCTAATAGTTGAGATTAAATCCATTAATCAAATAAAATTAATCTGAATTATTAAAATTACCTTTTAAAAAAAATAAAAGAATAACATATAATTTTGGTACACAATAATTTATGTGTGTAAATAAATAATTCTTGTAAAAATTATTGAAAATGATAATAAAATTGAAAAAAAGATAATTGATAATTAATGAATTTAAAATGATATATTAATATAATTATAGTTAATTAATGCTCTAGTGTTAATAATCAATTGTTATAGTTATTTGAAACTGATGATTCATTTGATTTATGTTTTTAGAAAAATTATTCTGCAGAAATTTTTAAACGATTTTTATTCTAGAAATATGTAAAAGAATATTAGTAACATATTATTTTTTATAAAATTTATTATTTCAGGAATATCATGTAAAATGTTATTTTGAATAATAAAATATTTATGAAAAATAAAACAATTATGTAAAAAAAATTTGAAAATTAAATGGTTTTAAAAAATAAAAAGAAATGTTCGCCCCTATGAGAATGTTTTCATTAATTTAAAGTGAATAAAAAAAGATGATGTATATATGAATGATAATTTAATATTGATAATTCCATGATAATATTTAATATATAAAAATCTATTTGACATAAGAGATATCATTATAATATCTATAACTTCCTCTTGCAATTTTTTGAATTATAAAATTACATCTAATTTCTATTCCGGTGATGAATGAAGTGGTGTCTTATATATATGTGATATTATTATGATTCATGTAAGAAATTATTACATTATTAAATAGAAATTATGTTATCAGATATTTGTTTTAGAAAATATCATTATATTTTAAGTGATTGTGTGATTCATCCACAAGACATGATCACAATAACATGCAACAAAAACCTATTTAAATTCATATGTGGGATGTGATAATTTGTGTTATATTATTGAATAACATGATATAGGGATTCTCATAAAAATGTAATATTATTGAATTATATTTCATATCAATTCAATATCACCCAATGTCAGAACCTGAAAGATATTTTAAATAAAAGTCATTTATAGAAGAGTAAAATAAAAAATTTACATTGTTATATCCAAATATATTTTTTCATTGTTTTAATATGAGAAACTAATTTATTTTCCATATATCAAGTTAAATTTCATAATGAAAACATTAAATCCTAATGATGTTATATTATGTAATGTAAACATCTAATCACTAATTTTAATGTCGTTTAATCAACTGGTTCCCTAGAATCATAAATATCTATATAATTTTATGTTTTCTATAGGGATAATAATTATTTTAATATATTTATACCCAAATTTATTAAGAATATCTTATATATATCTTTTTTGAAAAATGTAATTTCATTCATTTTTATTCAAATTTTAAAACCTATATTATATTATAACTCATCTCTCATGTTCATTTCTAACAAAGAATTTATTAGATCCACGATGGAATATGTTAATTATTTTTGAGATGAAAAATATAAAAAATCACCAATATTTATTTTTATGATAATAATTTTTTTAAAAATTATTTTATAAATTCTTTTGACTTATAGATCCCTTAAGAAAGTTTTTTTTGAAAAAAATTCAAATAACCTATCATTCATGGATCTATGGGACCCTTTTTGTCCACATAGTACCTTATAATATTTAAAAACAAGTTATAGATGTTTCTAATTTTTAGAACATGGTGGTTGTTCTACATAAGATTTATAAAGAACTTATCAATTAAAATATTCACACTTCAAATAAATTTCATTTATTTTTAATGTTAATAATTATATATAAAATATATGTATATGAATAGTGTTAATTCTAGAAGCTATAGAATATTTTTCCTAATAATCTATACCTACTATTTATTATATTCTTTATATTAATTTATATATTTATTTGAAAAAAAAATTCAAATTTCATCACATTTCTTCCAAAAACCCACTTTTAATCTAATTACAGAAGAACCCTTCAGAGGTTTAACCAAAATATAATCATGATTCCATTCATATTCATAAAACTCAAATTCTATGACTTCTATAAAATCCCCATAAATTATTCCAAAATAGGACTCTTATGGTGGAATTGAGATATAATTTAAAAAATTTCAAATTTTATTTCTCAATGAACTTATAGTTCTAATTGGATGATCTACAATACAAATGATTTAATAAATTTAATGGTTCCTTAGAAAAATAATCTATTAATAGATTTACATGAAATTTTTCTTTAATAAATAGGTTAAATTCTTCTTAATGAATTTCATAAAAAATATATTTTATGGTTCTTAATTTATGAGATGAATTTTAAACCATTTGGTAAATACCCGGAAAATTCCATGGAAATTTATTTCATAAATTCATGGGATATTTACGAGTCCGTGAAATATGACGGAGCATGATTTTGAGGCCGAGAGTGCCTTGAAGGATCCGTTGAATTTTTTTTGAAGCATAAGATAACGTGCTTATGCATTTTTCCTGAAAAAGTGGAATAACTCTTAAACGGTAACCCGGATTAGAAATATGAGGCCACTGTTGGGCTCAGGATGGCGAGTTTACCCTTGGTGTGACATAAGATTAGTCGGTGCGGGCCTCTTGTAGGAAATCCAAAAATGGAATAATCATATATATATTAATTAAATAATTTATTTTATTTTTCAAATGCTTAAAACTCACAAACAGTAACTTGGATTAAAAATCCAAGACCACCGATGAATACTTGAGTGTAAGATTTTATTATGTAGATACTAAAATTGGCCAGCATAGGCCTGCAGATAATGTTAGTTTTTGGCCGCAAAAAAAAATAATTAAGTGGCAATTATTTAATTATAAAATGAATAACATATAAAAGGTGAATGGGATTGAAAATCCAAGTTTACTGTTGGGTTTTCTGGGGTGTTTTTCACCTAGGAAGAACCTAACATTGACCGTAGTGAGTAGAGCATTACTGAAAATAATTTTCTAAACATTTTTTCAGGTATGTTCAGTAAACGTGCGAGCAGCATTTCAAAATTTTTGAAGTGGTGCTCATAATTGAAATTGGATGGCACCATTGAGGTCACATTGTTGGTGATTGAATAGTGATACCTTCATCGCAGTTGCATTTTGACGAGAATCAAAGATAGATATTGGGGTTTTTAACTAAATTAAAAACAATAAAGTGTTACATTATTTTTATTTGTGGCAGTTAATTTGTCCCAGGGGAGGTTGTAGGTGGGGGCCACAACACCTGAACCTCCCATGGGAGGTTATGGTGGTGGGCCCTTGCCGTGCATAACCACCCTTGGGAGGATATTTTGGTGGGGCCGAAATGGGCTTTAAACCCCCTTTATCCCCCCATTTATGTGTGATGAAACACTTGGACTTCCCCCACCATTTAATTATGCAAACCATATCATTTAATTAATTGAATTTATTCACTCAATTAACTAAACTCTTTTTGAATCCATTTGAATTATTTCCAACCATTAAAATAATAGTTAGTCTATTATTTTGGGTTGGAAATTCATTTGGTGGAGCTTGAGAGAGGGATTGAGAGAACATGGAGAACTTCTTCCTTCCAATGAAGAATGTCTCTCACCACCGAAGAACGATGCAATTCTTCATCGATCTCCAACAGAGCAAAAAGGGAATGAGCCTATCACAAATAATACTGATGACACATCTTCCTCAGATGCCTCTCGATATCAAATAATCAATGTCTTCTATTACTCTTCTTCCACCGTCAATGAACTCGGGGTAGGGGGTTTGAAATGAAATTATTTCTGTTCTTCGTCTTTCAAATTATGGTATGGTAATTGTCGATTTTTATCACCATAATGAGGAGGGATCGGACATCACGAACATGGCCGAACCTCCCCTTTGTTTGATCATTTTTTTGGTGATGGTGGTGGTGCAACGGCACTGCCGGAAGGAAGAACCGTGGCGGAGCAACCCGAACGACAACGTGCTGGCCACGGAAGAAGCCGACGATGCAAGGGCCGCCGGGCCGCCTGAGACGCATGGTTCCGTCATGCCGTGCATGAAACCAAGCCGTGGCCAAGTGGGCCGATGTGGTGTCGGTGGGGCGTGGGGGCATCCCACAACACTGGAGAGAAACCGCGGCCAGGAGGGCCGTAGTGGATGGAAGAGGTGCAGAAACGCCATGCCGCGCAGAGGAGCTGAAGGTCGGGGCCAGGTCGGGCCACGATGATGGAGGCGCAGTTCCATCATGCCACGCGAAGAGCAGCAGATCTACAACATCGTCGCGCCGTGCTGGAGGTGCAGTGGCAGTCGGCCGGGCCGGTCGCGGTGGAGCCAGATCGGCTGGTCGCTCGTCATGTCGGGAGGAGCGGGACCCCATCGGGTCCTACGTGTGCTGGAACGATGCCACCTGGCACAAGTTGGAGCACCACCAAAACGGCAGAGGTGTTTGATATCCAAATGTTCCACACTACCCCCTTGTCCACGACACAAGTGGACCCCTTCCAGGCCGACAGGTTGTAAGGACGACCTAGCCACGAGGCCGAATGGGCCGCTAGGCCAACCGTGCTGCCTTCGGACTGGGCCACCCCCTTGGGCCGGGCCGCCCACATAGGTTGGGATGACCACTTGGTTCGAGCTGCCCTCTCGTACTGGGTCAGTCCCATGGATCGGGTCGGTCCGGGTCGGTCCAAATGGGTCAGACTGGACCCGGACCCATTTGTTCTAGTTTAAACCTTTTCACCCCTATCAAGTGCTATGGGTGTCCAATTGTCAAACAGCCTATGGTGATGGAAGTCTTGGAGTGAGGAGGTTCTTTTGGCATACCCAACTTGAGGTTTTGAGATTGTTTGAGTACGATTAGGTTGGTTTGAACATAAAAACGAACTGGTCCCCCAGAACAAGAATGCCAATAACTCAAAGGCTGAGTGTCCGACTGATGCACCATCTACCGCGTTGGAACCCTTATGACATGGCGCCACCTTGGGTTACTATTTTGTGGAGTTTAGTGGTGGACTAGGTTGGAAATATATCTTAAGGTCAGATTCTGTGGAACATGAGTGAACCGGGTGTGAGGAATCCTATGGCTGATAGTGAGGCAGAGGTTGGAGATAGATCATACGGAAGTCAGCGCTCAAGGATCCTGTGTGGGTCAGCACATACTGATCCTGTGTGGGTCAGATTCGGTGTGGGTCAGGGCTCAGTGATCCTATGTGGGTCAGCGCATACCGATCGTGTGTGGGTCAGATCTTGTGTGGATCAGCTCTCTGCGATTATGTTTGCATCAGAGCATACCGATCTTGTGTGGGTCAGATCTTGTGTGGGTCATTGTGGGGGTTAGTTCCAATAGATCCAATGTGTGTCAGACTCTTTATGGTCAGAAGTAGTGGCTCGTGATAGAATAAGATGATATAGCTTCGCGACTAATCATCTGTACTTCTATACTTCAATGAAATCATGGTTTGAGTTGAGTCAATGGCTTTTGTGTTTTCCTCATGATTGAGATGGGTTACTAAATAACTTAGGTATATGTATGGTCATATACCAAGGTAAGGGTTATCAGTTGACTTTGTAATTTGTGGTTATCCTTGTTGTATTTTGATTACCCTTGAGGGTCTTGGGGTCCCTACTTTGTCTCATTATACTCACCCCTACACGGGCTATGCCTACACCTCGTTGTGTTGGTTGCAGACGATGGATAACGCTGATCATGACAGAGAGTAGCCGAACCGGATGGTACCCGGAGGTGCACAACTCAGCGAAATGTACACAGAGCGGACGGACGGACTTGGGGTGCTGAGGAGACCATCAGTACCCTCCCTTCAGGTGGGAATTCCAGAGGACGAACTTGTAACTTCTTTATATCTTTTCTTTAGTTATACTAGCATTTCAATTGTATTGTACTCTACTATTGGGATTGTATTTCCGACCCCTTTACTTTCAACACACTCTTTTTTATGCAGTTTTACTTAGTTTATTACTTCCAGTTGTGTACTCTGTCTGGTTTTTTTACAATTTTAAAGGAAATTCCATCCCAGTATAGGGATTTACTTCTTTTTTGCTAGTCTCCAGCCCCTGGCCTATGGAAGGCGGGTTTGGGGTAGTCACGATAGAGGCCCTGGGGGACGGGTAATGAAACATTTGTGTCAGAGGAGTCATTTCTACCCAAGAACATTGAACTCTGATCTTTTCTGTGAAGAAATAGTGTTATGTGTAGTGAGTGGGGTTATCAGTTCAGGGAGTCCAGGGTTGGTGTGGCGGTCGACGTATCCATACACTAGGACCCTGATTTCAGATTCGTGACTCGGGGAATGAAAACACTGATTGTGTGTGTTTTTTCAAAAGTTTTCTTCAAGTCATCTCAACCATTTCATCTCACTATGTATAATCTATTAACATTGTCACATTTTTTCAGGATACCTCCACGCATAAAGCTAGTTAGAGTTCCGAGAGAGTACACGATGATGGCCCACTGAGCGACGAGGCTCCTGTGCAGGGCCCTCTTAATATATTTGCAGCTTCGGGTGGTGTACTAGTAGCACCACCACACATTGGACAGCAGATGCCACCAGATGCACTGGCAGGCGATGCACGCCAACTAAGCATGTTGAACGAGTTCCAGCGGTAGAGGCCTCTAAGGATACGAGGCGAGGCAGATTCCCAGGAAGTATAGGACTGACTGGAGGTGATTTCTAGAGTTCTCCACTTAGTTGAGACCCTAGTAGAGATGATAGTGATCTTAGCTACTACTGTTTCCCAAATGAGTGACCATGAGGTTAGACTACATAGTGATGAGGCTTCGGTATATGGGTTCTTGCCCGAGATTTTACCTTCAGGTAGTGTGTCAGCTATATCACTACCTGTTGGTCTGGATTTTCAACCGGTGATACCAGTAGATGACACATATAGGATTAGTGACTTACACGTGTTTCAGTATCAGATACCTATCAGGTTCCGAGGCGAGCCTGACTTATAGGAAAATGAGGACTGTCCTGAGGAGGTGGCTAAGATTTCTCTAGAACTTCTACATCTATGGAAAGACGAAATGTGGGTAACTGAGTATTCATCGAGGCATACAGATCATTCCTGGTACTCGATTAATACGATACGATCAGTACTTCAGAGCTTGGTCCTCCGAGTGAGGTGTCTTTAGGGACATCTTACCCAAAACTTTTTTCTCTTTCTATTCCTAACTATGTTAGGATGCTAGATATAACTTTTCTGTTGAATGTTCTTTATCTACGTGGATACAACCAGTGAATGTTAGTAGTGGGAGAGCAGGAAACTAGTGCCAATCTCAGAGATGTGGGAATTTAAATTGTTTCTGAAAGTGGAAGTTTTAAGGACAGATGAATCTCCAGAGCACAAGACGTGGAAGTAGATCTAGGAGAGAAACATGAGGTGGTGTACATTTTGACATGTTAAAAGCACCCCCTTTTTGTGGATCCCACCAGGATCAGGGAGTTGGAGGGCAGGGGAAGAGTATAGTTGCATGTGGTCAAAGAGTGTGACCCAAGGGATATAGGAATGATTCGAGGTATAGACTGTGTCTACTACCAGCTGTCGTATTAATAGACATAGGTACCAATAATTCATTCCTCCACGAATCTTGTCCCATTCCTAGAGTTTCTGGTTAAACTGTTGACATGACCCACACATCTGGACAATCCTTTTGGAGGAGACTTGATAATCAAACATACGATGGTGCTGTGATTTAACCCTAGAGGTGAGAGTTTCGGTTTGAACCTCTTGGTGGCATCTTCGAGGCCTTACGATGCAAGTTTGGGTATGAACTGGGAAACCACATTTTATACACAGATTGACTATATTTGGAAAAAAAGATGTGGTATATCTACAATGTTGGGTTGAGGTTTTATTTAGTTGGCGAAAAAGGGAACCCATACAACAATGATTAAATTCATTCATAGGATGGTTCATCTAATCACTCTTGAGTCGGCCAGCCTTACCCTCATGGAAGTAAGAGTTTTGAGTTTTCAAATCCAAACAAGAGTGACAGAACATGGGGAAATCTTTTTTCAAAATATTCTTCTAGGATTAACCCCCCCCCCCCCCCCAAAGGGGTAGGGATATCTGCTTTTTCTTGATACTTCTGGTGGTTCGTTCCAGACTTCACTAGAGTTACATCACCCCTATCAGCCTTGACAAAGAAGGGGAACCCCTTCGTGTGATCGGAGATATTCCAGCAGTGATTTCAGGTGCTGAGGTAGAGGCTGACTAGTTCCCCCATCTTAAGGCTTCCAAACAAAGGCATAGGATACGTTGTCTACTACGACACATCTGGGAAAGGACATGGGTGTGTCTTGATGCCGTGGCGAGAAATGATCGTATATGGTTCTTGGAAGCTGAGGCAACACGATCATAACTATGCTACCCATGACCTGGAGTTAGCAGCAACGATGTTCACCTTGAATATGTGGCAAAACTATCTTATGGGTGAACATTTTACCATGTACTATGATTACAAGAGTCTCATGTATATATTCTCTACGAATTACATGAACCCGAGATAGCGATGATGTATTGAGTTCATCCAGGACTATGAAATCGATATAGTCTATACTCCTGGGAATGGGAACGTTGTTAGAGATGCAATCAGCAGGAGGTCTATAATACATCTTCTAGGAGAGGTGACAGGGCAGCTGGATGCCATACAGATATCCTTTGTGGATAGAAACCGAGAAACCTTTCTACAGTCTCTTATAGTCACTCCCCCACTTCATTAGTGATTCAGGTAGGTGCAACATGGAGATGCTAACAGCAAGACTCGACGTGCCCAAATATCCACAGGGAATTCACCTGATGAATTTTCTAAAGTTGGGGAGCACGTCATTATCTTTAGAGGACGTACCATGGCACCAGTAGCACTTCAAGAGGCACTATTGAAGGAGTTCCCACATTCCCTCTAGCGGTACATCCAGGTGTGGCGGAGATGTACCAGGACCTTCAACGACAGCACTGGTGGTCGTGTATGAAGAAGGTGTTAGCGGAGTTTTTCTCTCGATGCCTCACTTGTCTACAATTGACGGCAGAGCATCAGGTACCAGCAGGCTTAGTTTATCTTTTAGAGGTCTTAAAGTAGAAGAGGGATGTGATATCCATGGACTTCGTGAAAGGTCTTCCACATACGTCTAGGGGACATGACTCTATTTGTAGGATCATCGACTGACTCACCCAGTCGGCTCACTTCCTACTGTCCATAGATGGTATGATCTACCACGGAGAAGGTGCATGTCATATATGAGTGGATGAAGACTGCACAGAGTAGACAGAAGTCATATGATCATAGAAGATAGATACCTCTGGAGTTCGAGGATGGTGACCACGTCTTTCTGCAGGTATATCCTCGACGAGGTCTACGAAGATTTGGTCAAGGAGGCATGTTATCTATGAGGTTTGTTAGACCTTTTCAGGTCCTCAACAGAGTTGGTGAGGTGGCATACTTCTTAGCTCTTCCACCTCAGTTGCACTAGGTGCACGAAATCTTCAACATATCCCAGCTGAGGAGATACGTGCATGACACTTCCCACATCATCGACCATGGCGAGTCAGATGTTCAAGATGGGGAAACATTTACAGTGGTTCTAGTAGTGATTTAGGATCGAAAGGAGTGGGTCCTTCGTGGATGGTTGATACCTCTGGTGCGCGTTCGCTGGCAGCATGGGAACCTCCATGAGTGGACATGGGGAGAGGGAGGCTCTGATGCATGCTCAGTACCCCCACTTGTTCCCTTAATTGTGGGTAGTAGAGTATAAGGACGTAAAGCCCTGAGGTGGGGAGAATTTAAAGACACAGAAATTATGTGGAAATTTGTATTCATAAATTAATGGTATTTTTACGAGTCTGAGAAATATGACAGTGCGTGATTTTGAGGTCGGAGTGCCCGGAATGATTCATCGAAGATTTTGTTAAGCTTATGTTAATGCACGTAGGTATTTTTCCTGAAAAATTGTATGAACTCTTAAATGATATCTCAGATCAAAAATACAAGGGCACCGTTGCGCTATGGAAGGCGATTTTACCCTTCACTTGACTTATGATTAGTCGGAGCGGGCCTCCTATAAGAATCCCAACATAATCGTAAATAAAATAATTAAATAAATTATATTATTTTTTAAATGCTTGTAACTCACAAACTGTAACTCGGATTATAAATTTGATACCACCACTATACTCTCGAGTGTATGCTTTCTTTAGGCAGATACTAACTTCGGCCTGTGCCGGCCACCAGGGAAAGCTAGTTTTTTCCTGGAACTAAAATAAATAAGTGACAATTATTTTATTTTAAAATTCATAAATTCTAAACTGTAACACGGATTGAAAATATGACAGTACAGTTGGGTTCTTTGGGGTGTGATTCACCTTGGAAAATCCTATCCATGACCGCAGTGAGTCGAGGGTGACTGATAATAATTTTCTGATCTTTTTTTCATGTACGTTCAGTAAACTTGTGAGCAGTGTCTCATAACTTTTCAACTGGTGCTCAGAGTTGAAATCTGAGGGCACTGTTGAGATCGTAGCATCATTGAATACATAGTGATACCTTCACTGTGGTTGCGTTTTGAAAATAATGAAAGATAACTATTGGGGTTTTTAACTCAATTTAAAAAAATAATGTGTTACATTATTTTTATTTGTGGCGGTTATTTTCTCCAAGGGGAGGTTGGAGGTGGGGGCCACCACACCTGAAACTCCCATGGGAGTTTATAGTGTTGGGGCCCACACGGGCATAACCTACATTGAGAGGATATTCATTATGGGTCCACATGGGATTTAAACCCCCTTTAATCCCCCATTTATTTGGGATGAAACCCTAGGACTTCCCCCACCAATTAATTACGCCAGCCCTCTCATTTAATTAATCGAATTTATTCACTCAATTAATGAAACTCCTTTGGTATCTATATGAATTATTTCCAACCATATAATAATAGTTAGTCTATTATTTTTCGATGGAAATTAATTTGGTGGATCCTGAGAGGGGCATTTGGAGAACATGGAGAACTTATTACTTCCAACGAAGAACGATGCTCACCGCCGAAGAACGATGAACATCTTCATCAATTTTCAACCATGCAAAAAGAGAAGGATCTGTCCGCAAATAATGCCGACAATGCTACTTCTTCAGACACTTCCCGACATCCACGAATCGACATTCTCTGTTCCACATCTTCCACCATCGACGAACTCGAGGAATGGGTTTGAGTTGAAATATTTTCCATTCTTCATCGCTCAAATTATGGTACACGAATTGCCAATTTTTATCACCATAAAGTGAAGGGATCAGACCGCACGAACATGACCGAACCTCCCCCTTTGATTGATCACATATTTCGGTGATGGTGGTGGGGAAATGGCCCTGCCGGAAGGAAGAACCGTGGCGGAGAAAGATAAATGGTAACATGCCAGCTGCGAAAGAAGTTGGAGGTGGAAGGGTCGCCGGGCCGGTCGAGAGGCGTGACGTCGGCGTTCCACACAAGAAACCAAGCTGTGATCAGGTGGGCCATGGTAGTTTCAGAGGGGTGTGGTTTCATCATTCAGAACTGTAGAGGAAACGCGACCAGGTGGGCCGCGGTGGATTGAAGATGCGCGGTGTAGTCGCGTCGCGTAGAGGAGTGGAAGGCCGCAGCCAGGTCGGACCGCGGAGGTGGAGGCGTGGTGCCGCCAGGCCATGCAGAGGGTAGAAGTACCGCGGCGTCGTCATGCTGTGGTGGAGGTGCAGGGGAGCTTGGTCATGCTGGCCGCTGGGGAGCCAGAGCGGCTGGCCGCTCAGCCAGCCAGGATGAGCGGGACCCCATCGTGTCCCGCGTGTGGTGGACTGGCGCCACCTAGCGCCGGTTGGAGCACCACTCGAACTGTAGAGACGTTTGATAGCCAGGGGCGTGCTACCCCTTAGATTTGGCTTAGTATAACCACCGTTGGGACACCAGGTCGCCAGGCCGAACGGCCCACTGGGCCAACCGGGCCGCCTTCGGGTCGTACCGCCCCCTCAGCTCGGGCCGCCTCACCCACTCGAGCTAGGTCGACCACTCAGTTCGGGAAACCATCTCAGACTGGGTTGGACCTGCAGATTAGGTCGGACCCCAGTTCAGACCCGGTTGGGCCAGATCGGTCTGACTAGGTCAGACCGGACCCAGACCCCTTTGGTCTAGTTTACACCTTTTCGCCCCAAACATGGGCTACATGTGTCCGATTGAAGAACCTTCTATGGGTATGTAATGCATGGAGCTAGGAGGTTCCTTTCACATGACCCACTTGAGGTTTGGACACAGTTGGAGTATGGTTGGGTTGGTTTGAATCTAATAACCAATCGGGCCCCTGGAACGGAAATGCCAATAACTCACAGACCGGGCATCCGATTGACACACCGTTTATCTTGTTTGAACCCTTACGACATGGAGGTCTATTGGGTTGCTCCTTTGTGGAGTGTATTGGTAGTAGAGGTAAGAACAATATCTTGAGGTCACATTCTACGTATCTTTAGCGCACCAGGTGCGAGGAATCCAATGGCTTATAGTTAGGAAGAGGTTGGAGACTGATCGTACAGAGGTCAGCGCTCACCGATCTTGTGTGGGTCAGCGCATAACGATCCTATGTGGGTCAGATCTAGTGTGGGTCAGTGCTCAGCGTTCCTATGTGGGTCAGCGCATACTGATCCTATGTGGGTCAGATCCTGTGTGGATCAGTTCTAAGTGATCCTATGTGGGTCAGCGCATAACGATATTGTGTGGGTCAGAACCTGTGTGGGTCATTGCGGGGGTTAGTTCCTATCGATCTTGTGTGGGTCAGACTCCATATGGTCATAAGCAGTGCCTCTAAATAGAATAAGATATTCTAGCATAACGACTAATCAACTGTACTCCTATACTTCAATTAAATCCCGATTTGAGCTCATTTAATGACTTTTGTGTTATCCTCATGATTGAGATGGTTTACTAAATAACTTAGGTATATGTATGGGTATATACCTAAGTAAGGGTTATCCACTGACTCCGTACATTTTGGTTATCCTTGTTAGATTTTGTGAGACATTGAGGGTCTCAGGATCCCAAATGAGTATCGTTATAATCACACATAAACCGGCTATGCCCGCACCTCATTTTGTTGGTTGCCGATGCCAGACAATTCTCATTGAGACAGTGAGTAGTCAAACAGGACTGTACCCGGAGGTGGAACCCTCTCCGAGAAGTACACGGAGCGGACAGACGAACATGGGGTGCTGAGGATTCCATCAGTACCCTCCCTTCAGGTGGAAATTCTGGAGGACGACCCAATATTTTATTTACTTCTTTTCATTAGTTGTACTAGAATTTCAGTTGTATTTTACATTAATGCTGGGCTTGTATTTCCGGCCCAATTACAGTCATCACTCTCTTTTGTGTGCAATTTTACTTAGTGTATTACTTCCAGTTGTGTACTCTGTTGGGTTTGTTTAATGTTTTAAATGCAATGCCTTCTAAATTTAGGAATTTATGCCTTTGCTGCAAGTCACCATCCCCTGGCCAATGGAAGGCGGGTTTGGGGTAGTCACGATATGGGCCTCGGGGGATGTGTCGTGACACATTTATTGAAAATTTGTTTTTTGAAATAATATTAAAGCATTTAGGTTTAGGTTGTATGAAAATAAAATGAATTATTTCATCTAATTTCATAATTAAAATATCATATATAGTCCTTTTCTTTTAAAATAACTACATTCCTTTCGTGTTTCCGGATAACATAAAACATTACCATTGACACACATTGATAAAAAATTATTATATTATCTATAGTATTAAAAATTATTAATTTGCAACAAAAAGCATTGAAATAATATGGGTTTGGTTTTCATCGGGTCCTCTAACAGTAAAGTTTTTAATTAATAAAAGGCCTTATTAATACTCGAACTATATTATAATATACCATAAAAATGTTTTACCGTAAAAAAAATTAAATCCCATTATTCACTCTATTTTTTCCTAGAAATCTTGTGAAGAATAATAATTCTTTATTCAACAAAACCATTTTCTTATGGGGTTTTTGGTGTTGAGATGTTATATTTTATACCCTTTTTACCAAAAATAAAATCATAATCATAATGTATATCTTATCGACCATGATGAAAATGGATAATTATAAATAATTTTATAATATTTCTTTTGTGGAAACAAATGTTTTGAAACAATATAATGATTCAAAATACATAGATAGATACTGGACCATGGGATATATAGTGTAATAATCAACTAAAACATATGCATTGTATTTACACCAAAATTTTGTAGTTATTTTTGGATCAAATATATCAATGTTCACTTATTGTAGAGTATCAATAGTTGATAATTAACTAATATAATTTAAACTAGACATTTATTTTATAAAAAAATGAAAAGGATAAATAAAAATATAAGTATAAATCCATTTTTTTTGAAAATCCATAGTGATCTCTTTTAGAGATAACATAGATATGGATTTATGACTACACATTCCTAATCTTAATTTTCATAACCAATATTGGCCTTCCATTACATTAAGGAATGTTAGATATTAGGTTATATGTTCATCTACATTTGATGTGTATTCAATTTAATGTTTATTCATAGAAATAAAAAAATCATACATAGAATAAAGGACAATAAATTAGACCTTCTTGAATATCCCAATATAAACCTCATAAAATAATTTTCTTATACAAGTAAGATTATTTATATGTTTTATAAGAACCAATAAATTTGATATTATGTATTTTTGAAAAAGGACAATGCTTCCAATTCCAAATTTTCTCATTAAGAATTATCTAGGAAAGTGAATTTTTTCCAATCAACATTATAATAATTGTTGATAATTATTTTTATCTAATAATAAATCTAGAAAAAAAACTATCCATGTACCAAATATATATTTTTTTTCTAAAATTCATTATTTTCATTGAAAAAATTATTAGTATTTTGGATCCCTAACCATCCTCAGTTCAGTGTTAACCGAATGTAAAATTTTAGGTAACCACATATTTTTTGACATTATTATGTTGAGAAAATTTAATTTCATATAAAAATATGATTCTATGAAATCATAAATAGAAAAAATTATTCAAATAAAATAGATTTCTAGAGTCTCTAACATTTTCATTTAGTTAAAAATGATGAACATTTCCAAAAAGTGAATTTATTAATAAAATAATTTATGAAAAACCATTCAAGAAATATCTCTATGATATATAATCTAATTATTAATTTTATCGATGTTTTTTTTCATGAGGTAAACATACAATAACGTTTATTCAAATGTGAAAATGAAATTTCAGTTTAACATTTGTTTTTTTATCCGTAATAGAACTTATATTCAAAATAATATTTACAATTTCACATTGAAGATTAGTTTTTGCAAAAACTGAATTTTCTAGTTTATCTAAAGAATTTTCATTTTTAAAATAATTAACAATATCTTTATAATGATTTGATATTTGATTTCTATGTGTATAAATTAATTCATCTTAATTATAGAGATTTTTATTATAATTATCACGTTTTTTATAAATAATAACATTTTAAATTTATAGTAATTTTTCAAATCATGAAACTTATTGAAATCATGGTAAATTATTATTCCCATCATTAGATAAACATTATTCTTCATCAGAATGTGAATAAAATATTTTTTTCCAGTATCCTCGAGAAAAAAATCAATTCATTGTATGAATAAAATAATATTCAGCAGTTACCATTGAAAAAAGATATTTGTTAACCTTTTGTATTTAAACATGGAATATAATATTTTCCTTTATTGGAAATACATTTTCTAATTAATTCTAATATGAAATATATCCTCTACTAGTTCTCAATGTGTACTATTGTTTCACAATATTCTTATTATTATTCTTATAATACTTTTTTTAAATTCTGGTCGTATTTTCATTAATATGTTACTTTCTTATTGACATAAAAAATATAGGTTGATATGTCATTCATTCCAACATTCAACACCTATAACACCAAATTATTCCTTAATATCAATTTTATCCACATGAATATTCTTATTTCTATACTAAAAATATATCTTTAGAACTATCTTGTTTATTATTATTTCGATATTAGCCATCTCAAACATAGAATATTCATAAGAACTAATATCTGACTCAACAACAACATTATTCTTCAAATATGTTTTCAAAAAATTTATACCATAATTTACTTTTATCTAAATCTTTGAGGAATATGAAAAATAACATATTTAATTATTCTTGATTCCTTTTCTATGTATCTCATTTCATTCTACCCTCAAATATAATAACGATTTTAAAAATATTAACCAGTGTAATATCAGTAATCTGTATTATGTAATAAAAAGAAGTTATTTTTTGATTCCCATTGAATTGGAATTATTGTATTAATTTTAACAAATAATATAACATCATTAAGATCATTCTCATTAACAGACTTCCAAAAAGTAATAATCACAAACCTTTGGTTACATTTTGAAATCTTTTTATAGGTAGAAATAAAAAGTATTATAATCACCTCAAATCCTATCTCTTCATATTTTAATGACATTTGAATTTCCAAAATTAGTAACATCAAATATAATCATTATATTTTTTATAATCATCTAAATATTTATAACTATAATTGATTAAAGTAATATAACATAATAGAGCCTTCTGTACTCTAAAATTTATTCATATTCATAATTTTCTGTATTATTAAGATATGACACTTCATATATACATTATTTTTGGGTTTACTATCAACATCATTAAATTGTCAACTAAATTTTTTATCACAAATGTATTCTTCTAGTCTCTTAAATATTCATAATCATTCCCCATAAAATCGGTTGTATATGTAGATTCAAATTTTCAAGGGTACCAACATTTAACCCTTCTATCATATCAAAATAAAACCTTTTCATAAAAAATGTTTACTCACACAAAAAATTATAAAAAAAACTATGAAAATTAACTAATGGTAATGTAGATCAAAAATTTAGTAACTGGCCTTTTATAGCTTTACAACCTGTTTTGATACCATTTTTGGATCGTAAGAGTTAATGATGGATAAATGAGTGCGGAGAATTATAGGTTAACAATATATATTTTCAAACAACCCAAATCCAATTCAGTCAAAATGATCTAACTCAGAAATAATCTAATGATTAGAGTGTTTTTATGAGATCTAGATAACATATCTTAAAACATATTTGTTAATCTGGAACATGAGAAGTAAAAAATTTAATTATTATCAATATTTATAAAATTTTATTCCTAATATAAATAAATAAAGGATTTATACTTGTTTCAGTAAGTAAATATAATGATTATAAAAAATCATGAATGATTTTCAAGATTTGTAAAATTAATTATACTCTTTAACATTATGTTTTATAGATGATGAAAATAGTAACATAATATATCCATAGATTAAAACCTAATAATAAGGGTCTATCATTATATAAACGTAAATCTCACAGTATGGTGATCCATATGTCCTTTTCTTTCGAAATACAAGAGGCCATGGATACAAAAGACTGGTGTTAGTTTTATTGAAATCCACAAAATCTATCAATTTTATATATTAGATTTACATTTTTGTTATCCTTAGAAGCCTAGATATAATCCTTGATCACAAATCTGGACACAAAAAAAACATTCTTGTGATTTCAAAATTCCTCACTCTGAGCACATAAATCTATAACTCTCTATGATATTACAATGCATATGAATGATACGTTTAGGTACAAAATAATATCATATTCATTGATCTATAAATTAATTAGCTCACATATACCCAAATTCAATTCCTTTTATATTCATACCTCAAATGTATATATTTCTATGAATCTCGATTTTGGTTGCAATAAGCACTGAAGAAGTTCACATGATAGCTAAAAAAGGATTTCATGTGATTTCTTTCCTATTCTTAACAATATAGTGTTATAAATGACTTATGTTGATTGAAAAACTTAAAAATAACTTGATTATAATATTTGGATAGTCGAATGGACTATACGATAGTTTATCAATCATATGTACTGAACTCTAGTTAGTATGATGGATAAATATTATTTTTTGTATTTGGATAATAATTTGATATATCGAATTGATAGAATAGAAGTCTATGAAGATAATATAATAGAAATAATTTCAATTCACTAGATTAAGAGTTAGATCAATTGATCATACTGAATAATAAAAATTTTATTATATTTTTTACATTATAATTATTTATATATTTTCTGTAAAATTATGTTTTATAGAAAATATTCTTAAACTCTGGTGATATATGAACTTTAAATAATATTTATTTAATATTCTTTTAAATTGATATTAATTTAAAAAAATGATTGGAAATGTAGAATGTATAACATTCAACTAAACAGATATATAGTGTAAAAATAAATTAATTTTAATAAAAATATATAATTAATATTTATAGATTCTGTATTCTAATTTTATATATGTCAATATATATTTATATTTCAAATTTGTGAATAGTTTTTAAAATTAACTTATTTGTATTTTTTGTTAAATAATATATTAATAAATGAATTAAGAATCATAAAAATATGGTATAAGGAAAAGGGTGATGGAATATGTTCTAAAAATTCATTCTTTCCCTCATTATAAATTTTTATCTAATAAATATATTTATAACACATATTTATTCTAATTGTGTTATCGATGATATGAATAAAATTTTGATAACATTGTCTAACTAAATAGATAATGGTTAAAATATACTAAAGAAGAAATTATAATATCAACTTGCTGAGTTAATTTATATATGCTAACTTAATGAATTAAAAATTAATTTAATTTGGAACAATGTGTTCATGAATGAGTCATTATAATAATTTTAATTTTTGAAATAAAAAAGAGTTCTGTATCCATGACTTACAAAAAGAAGGCCCTCCAATATCTTTATTTCACCACATTGAATGACATAGCATACCCAAACCCACCATAATTTCCCATGAAACATCACCAGCCACGAATTTGGGTTCTTGATATTATTATTGGGCCAATACAATCATCCAAATGAAGGGATCTAAACGAGGATTATTCAATAAGATGTAATCATCCTACACATCCTCCTTCAATTGATTTATTCTTCTACCTCCTTGAAATATATGGTATTAATCATTTTATAATTACATTATTATTATATATATATATTGAATATTCATTTTGATTATGTTTCCACAATTATGCACAATTTATGTTAATAAAGGTGAAATGAGAGTATTCTATATGATTATATTGGATTACTAGCTCTATGGAGCCATATATGTCATTATTATTCACAATAATTACTGTGTGGATGATATGATACATTTAATGTTTATATATAAAATTTATTAAAGTGTTATACATATATAATTTTATGATATTTACATCTTGTTTATCATATCGTCCATTAATAAATAATATTGTCTCTATTGTGTATATGTGGACCACCACCTCCACAAAAGGTTGTGATTCATTTAACATTTTCTATTTACATTTATTGTAATAAAAATATTTTAAATCAATATATATTATATATATTATATAATAATTAATCTATTAAATTTATTTAATATTTTTCATTTATTAATTATAACAAAAAAATTGGAATCATCTGTTGCTGTATATGCAGACTACAATCTCTATGAAGTGATGTAATTCATGTTTCACTACCAATTTATATAAATATTCATAAAATTTTATAAGATAAAAAAATATGAAACTAATTTAATGATTATGATTCAATTATTTTATTATATGTCCATTTTCACATACATGAACTATATAGTCAAAAAATATAAAAAAAATTAAGCATTTTTCACAAAAAAATAATGGTTTATATAAACAATTATCAACAAAAGGGGGATATATTATTATAATTAATTCATAATTGGTTTGATATTTACATTAATTGAATTCATGTTATATAAAATAAATTTGAAATTATAATATTTTACATTTGAACATGGAAAAAATATGGGACTTCAGTTAAGGGTTTTTTGTCTCACTTTTTTTTCTTTGATAAAAATACCATATTGCCCGCTTTTTTAATTTTTTTGAGGTGTATATAATTCCTAAGAATGTATTTAATTATTAATATGCTTAAAATTTGTTATTAAAAACAATGTTATGTTTAAATATTTTAAGAGGTTTCTTCCATTATTACTAATGTGGTAAGGGGTTGTCATCTCCAATTATCTTATTTGAAAACTATTTTATGTTATAAATATATAATTTTTTTGAGGACTACATTTTGTATATTTCACATTTATTTTATTATTATAAACAATGTAATGATATTTAATTGTTCATTTGAAATCATTCTTACTTGGGGATTATGATTCAAAAGACACCAAAGCGGTAAGAGATTTATGTTTCAGCCCAATTTTAATAAGTTCTGTTTATGATTTAATGTCCCATAATAAAATTATATGATCCTTATATGATAAAAAACATTTATTTCTCCCACTAATATGATTTTTGGGATTTTAATGTTCTAGTTTAATTCCCCTCTTGTATCATTCTTCCCCATATCATTGGCCTGATAGGATGGAGGAATTCTACATGGCCTTTAGCGATGTTCCAAAGGTGCCAATGGCTCACAATACATTCCAAGGAATCCCAGAATAAATTTGGAAACTATTTTCCCTTAACACAAAGTTAAACAAAGAAACAATACACAACTCTATAATGCATGTCAACAAACCAACCAAACACTTAAATTTTAAAAAGACATCCATATAATTAATAATGACCCCACATGCCAAATAAAACAAAGCCAATGACCGGGTACCAAGAGGAATACTAAAAGAAGACACCAACAGTTCTAGGACACCAACTATAGAACCATACCATGCTCTAACCTCCAAGAACCAAAATATCACCAAAGAATCATGTCACACTTCTAGATTAATGAGATTCTTTACTATTTCATGTGTTATGTATCACAACATCTACAAAATCACCAATGTTAAAAGCAGGGGTGAGTAATAATACTCAGTGCATTTTCAAAAAAAATGAATTCACTACACACACCACTTGGATAAAACCATTATCAAAGTTATATGACATAGTTTAAATAAAACATTCAATATATCATCAATTAACAATCATCCAAACACACCATTACCAAGACACCATTACCCAAACCATGCAACATAAGGGAAATCCAAAAAACCATGCCATATGTCAATTCACTATTTTACATTAGCAAAGAAAATTCCATATTTTCATGAATCAAGAAAAAACAATCATTACTGTGGGACTTACACCCATCCGGTTCACCCCACTTTTATTTAGTGGTACTTCTTAGCCACTACCCATCATGGTGGTTCATTTGATCACTATACATCACCTTTTGTTGTGAGACAACCATGAAACGTACATAAACCCAACATAATCTATAACACTCAATCAACCATAAAACAAAAAGCACCAAGGCCACATAATAAGAACACAACCATTTCCAACACATTCCAATTCACATCGATAAATAACCCTTTTATTAATAACACACTTTAACAAACATTACATGCCAAAACACATTTCAATAAACAAAATATTTATTGAATCCCAGATTTTACAGAATATTTTTCATAATTATCCCCTAAAATTTTTGATATTGACCTAAGCATCACACAACAAAACCCCTTGTTGCAATAATAAAACATATTCCGAAAATCCCCAAAATCGTCACCAAATGGATTAACAATAAGATTCACGGATCATTATCCCAATTAATTTCAATAATAACAAATTAATTCTTACCAATACCACTAGTTCAAACCATGTGGGGTTGAGAGGGAAGCCACCTTCATTTAAGATTATTGTGAATTATACCCACAAACAATCGCACCCCAAATCTAGTGAGCACAACACCAAAATCAGTAAGGATCACCTTCCCTAAAATCCACAAGATTTAAAATCAACACCGACGGAATCCACAAACCTTGGTCTACATGCAACAGATGCATATCTAGGAAATCATGAATTGGAGAAGAGTAGATCTAGAGGTAAAAAAGGGGAAACCAAGAGAAGAGACGTACCCCTGACAAACCACTTTTAAACTGCCTTGAATCCCATTTGAATCACTTCCATAATGAGTAGAAGATCCCTTCAAACCCTTGAAAATCAAATATCACAAGTGAAGATTGAGTGGGAGAGTGTTTGTAGTGAAATAGGTCTAGACCAAGGGTGCCTAGATTTAAAAACACTATTTTTAAGTGGTCGTATGATCAGTCCACACGGTTTGGAAAACCGTACCCAAAAAGTTCGCACGACACTATCTCAAGAGAAGGGATAATCATTGTTTCCTATAATGGTTTGGAAGATCGTGCGTAGGACATGTGAATCCTGTTGTCTCTCCTTGCACGGTTTCATAGGGATCCCACACAGTCTTTTCTTATAGTGATCAAATCATGATCCCTTAGAACATCCTCTATACTAATTAAAAACCATTCCAAACTCTCCTATCATATTCCTGAATAATCCCAAAAAAATTAATGACATAAAAAGAAATAAATAATGGAAATATACCTTAAACCGGGGAGGAATTCTACACTCAATTAGACATTCTGTCCTCCGATTGTAGAGAACCATCACTTTGTCGAAAGATCTCGGGCCATTGCATGATCATCTATTTCTCATGTTCCCATGTATCCTATTGAATCTAACCATGCTTCCACAATACCCAAAATAACCTGAGATTTTTACCCTGTAAGACATTTTGTTACCTTTCAAAAATTGAAACTACCTTGTGAAACAATGAAGCGTCTGGATCCAGGTCAACATGAATCTAACGAATCACATGGTCATGATCCGGCTGATATATCTTACACTAAGCCACATGATACTCATTGTGAACCACACTAAACCATGGTGGAAAAACCAAATGATGAGGCTCCTCTCCAATACACTCATTTATCTCAAAAGGACCAATATGCCTCAGAGGTAACATACCATGATTCTCTAACCAATGATCTCCCAACCTAGTAGATATTCTCAAAAACACATGATCACCCCGCTCAAATGACAAAAGTCATCAAAAAAGGTCCGCATACAATTTCTGATGAGTGTGAGCTATCTCAATCATCATTTTGATCATCTTGATATTTTTTTGGATTCTCTTAAACATGGTTCAGTATGATCATGATAGTTTATCACTTTTCCACCCAACATAGTGGATAATGACACAGATTCCCATATAAATCTTCAAATTCAATCATATGTATGAAATCCTGATACATATTAATGTTTAAAATCTCAACCAATAGTAATTTCTCCTCCCATGAACCAGCCAAATCCATCACCCAAGCCCTTAACATATCATCCATGGTTTGTATCACCCTCTCAGATTTTCTATATGTATGAGAATGATACGTTGTGTTCATCGTTAACGTTGTCGGAAGGGCTTGATTCAAGTATTTCCATAAACGATATGTGAATCTCATATCTCAAAATAATAAAATTGAATCTCAAAACACCATTAAACTTTACCACCACTAATATATTGATTATTGGATAGATCCTCCACCATATGATTTTCATGAATCAGGATGAAAGGATCCGACATTGTGAGCCAATTCACAATCACACATATGGAATCATGCTTCCGTTTCATTCATTGGAGACCCAACATAAAATACATTAATATCTACTCCATTTTAACACTTGGGTAACTAAAGACTATAAAATGGATGCGGGTTGTTGAGGGTTTTCCTTGACATGCTGAAAATTCAAGCATCTCATGAAAAACTCAGCGACATCCCTTTTCATACCATCCCACTGAAACAAAAGATTGAACACCAAATACATATCTAGATTCGAAGATGGACATCCCACATGGAATGAGGAAAAGACCTATAAAGTTCCTCTTAACAAGCCAATAGTACCACCATTTGATTCTGAGAACTCAATATTTAATCCCTATTTAGTTTTCATTTCTCAATGGCCTCCCCACTATTGAGTTTCAACCTAATCTCCACATAATCAGAATCTGATGAATGTGACTCTTTAATCAACCCATACAAGTCAAGAACCAACGAAATTGGTAAAATGGTCGCTCTGTCATCATGATCCTCACATTCCAACTACATTTCAACAATTACTCACATCAACTGCCACCTGTCTAATTCATATTTCACTATATGTGAATATTATTTTCAACTTCATGCTTTTGCCACCGAATTTCCCTTACTCGACGAGTACATTTTGATTAAATTAATCATCCGTATAAATTCATTCTATTTTATTTTCCTCAATTTCAAATATATTTGTGAAAAGATATTCTTTATGATTTTTTTATCGATAACCACTACAAATTTATCAATAAATAGATAATTACCCCACCTTTTTAATTCATGAACAATTGTTTCCCACTCCAAATCATGTGTTGGATAGTTCTTCTCATGCGGCCTCATCTTTCATGATCCATACACAACCACATGATCCCACATCATGGGAAATGTAACATCCCATGTAAATAAAGAATAATACATTTTCATGTTTATTAACATTTACGAATTAAAAATTAATTTTTCTTTAAAGGTTTTTCTTTGTTCGATAGCGTACCCGATACAAAACAAAGTGTTTCTTTGAAATATTACGTTATACTCTAATAATAAAATAAGATTATTTTAAATTGTAGTTAACACCTAGCTGTTGTAATGGCGGGAATGAACTGAACTAACTACAAAATTATTATATATGTTTGTCAAATATTTTTACTTTTTACAATAAATGTTAGAGGATTAAAAATGCGAATAAATCCAATTTTAAGCGTAAATATTCTAATATTCATTAAAAGGTCGATTAACCGCCTTTTGATGAAGAAACTCCTTTAAATCTACTTTTTTACAATTTTATTTGTTATATTTGACAAAATAAAATTCTTCTTTAGAATCGGGATGTCAAAATTTACTTTGTGTAGATTTTTGGTATTTTTCCGATAATGTTCATTTTTTAATGAATACTGAAAAATGTTGTATTTTAATTCAAAAACTATTTTTAATATAATTTATTTATATGATTATATTATCTTTTGAATAGGTTTTAATTTTCAATTAGAATATATTTTTACCATTTAATCCAATAGTGATCGTTCTAATTAATTTCACTTTGAAATTGGACTTAATCTAGTGTCAATCTTTTGATACTTATTGTTTCATAAAAACACGCTATTTGCTCTGACAGTGGGAATTAATTATTAAATTAATCAGTGTAACTTATATTTTTTTAATTTTCTAAAATGGAAATCATTTTTGAATTCTGAATATCAAATATAGCATAGGGTGAAGTTTTGGTATTTTTCTGAAAAACTTCAATTTTTGATGAATAGTGAAACTACTAAGTGGTACTTATAAAAGCTGATTTTCGGTTTAAATGAAATTATACAACTTCTGTGTTTTGAATTTCAAAAATCCGACATACATTTTTGTAATTAAGAAGTAAAATTTGGTTCAATCGGATTAAAATAATTTTTTAGTGAATGGTAACTTTTGTGTTTATTAATCGAGATTAGAGGTAATTAATGTAGTTTAGGGTAAAAATAATGGTTTAATAATATGAAATGACCTTGACACATATCCTACCCTTAATTTATGTGTCATGGCCAACGAAAAAAATCCATGGGTCAACTTGGGGAACCCATGGAGCCACTTTGGTAGGAAAATGACATTAATATCTTTTTATTTAATGTTAAAATTAAAATGTCATAAACAAGAGTTGTTTTACTCAAAAAAAATTTAAATGGGGTTATACGAGCCAGATTTTTGACTATAAATATTCATTAGAAGGATAAAACGATTTACTACACCATGATATTTTTTTTATAATTTTTAGACATTAAATAAATTAAATTACTTATGACACCATGATGATGGAGTGATTACCTCATTATTTAACGATTTAAATAAAATGAAAAGATAATGTAAAATCTAAGAGCCAAACTTGTCAAAAACCTATTGTATGGGTATATTTATAACTCTTATCACCTTATCCTAGAATTATATCAATGTGGGACCTTTTAAATCTGAAACTCATTTTAAAATAAAGTAACATTTCTTTACATTCCAAGAGTGCCTCTCCTCTCCTCCTATAAAAGACCCACACCTCTACCTCCTTAACCACACTTCCAAAGCCTTTGGCTCGGCCAAAACCTGCCCATTTTGTCCCTACACATCCCTCTATTACTCCTTGAAGCCTTACTTTGGGCATAAGTCTTCCCAAGGAAGTCATTGAGCTCAAATCAAAATGAGTTACCCGTTTTAAAGGTAGTGTTTTCTCTTGTGTTCTTTTGCTTTATTTTGCTTCTCCAACCCCCTAAACTCTTTTTATTAATTTCTTTTCTAACAACTCTAGTATCTTAAATATAGTAGAATGTTTTTATAATAACAATTCGAGCTACACTTACACACACCTACATCTAATGTTTAAAGAACATACTCTTTCTGTGGATGGCGAATTTCTGCCTCACGAAACGATGATTGTTCAATATTCTTCCAACACCTTCAAAGGTGGCCATTAAGATGCCACTATATTTATATATGATATATAATATGTTTATTTTTTACATAAGATTCTTTATTTTTCATTTATGGCATACCTTTATTGTTTACATTATGGGTAAACGCGAAATCTTCTTTTTAGGAAGTGTGGACTACTGCCCCCTCAACGTGATTTGATTCGTTAGTGCCATACGTGGGATGTATAAAGGATGGATTTAAAGTTATTATATATGATGTTATAATTGAATTATAATATACCTTTATATCATTATTATTTCCATCCATTAAAGTATGAGATAGAAATGAAATTAGCGTTCATGCGTACGTACGGCCTACCGTCTCCACGAACGGTGCATTTCAATTCATTTCACCAAATTTAATGTACTATTATAAGTACATATATATAATGGATATATATGATTTATGTTACATCTAAATGATTAATATAATTCTGTAATTAAAATATATGTCTCTCTCATTTTGTTTTAATTCCATAAAAATGAAAGTAGCGTTCATGCGCACGTACGGCTTACCGTCTCCATGAACGGTGCATTTCATTTCATACCTATAAATGATTATGTAATATTATAAATTCTAGTATATGATGGATATATATGATATATATGATATCTAAATAATTAATATAATTCTTGATATAATGGTTATTTTACCACATGAACAACTTGTAATTATAAAGAGATTATTTTTGACTCGAGTACCAAGGATCGACAAAACTACCATTATTAACATAAATAATTACATAGTGTTCATAACATGGTAATAAGTTATATAAAAGGAATAAATAACTAGAAAAATTTTCTTAAGAAAGTATAAATTAACTCATGTTTATTATTCAGGACGTTAATGAACGATCGAGTCATGTCAGACCCGAGGTAAGGGACTTCGTCTCAATCTCCATTAATTGAGGAATATTTCATTTTATACACAACATTCTTTTATACGGTGTATAAACCCCTTTGACTTTTAATTTTATACAAAAGGAATCATTTTATACGAAGAGTTTTACAAAACGACAGAAAGGAATGTTTCTTTTAACGTACGCGGTGGAAATGACCTTTTCCTCCGCCGCGAGTATTATTTGGTATTTGGCTTCCTCAACAGGCCGTAATGTTTTTAAAATCAAATAAATACCATATACTATTTTATGTATTTTGGTATTTAAAATGGTTTTTATAATGGATTTGTTATGTCAATATATTTATGTGATATATTGTGATCAATGTGTGGAAATGTTTTCTTTCCATTATATTTGTTTTATGTTTTATGATTTTATAATGGTACATAGACATTTGACGGGTGGTTACGTGATAAACCATATGACGGGTGGTTCCGTGAATACCAAGATGGGTGGTTACGTTATAACCTCCAATGCATTGGGTATGAAATTCGGCCGTATGGCTATTCCATTAATTGATATGTGTTGAAGTCGACCGTATGTTTATTCCATTTAAGTATGTTTATGTCCCAAGTTACCATTATATATTATGTGATGATTATATTGGTTTTATGGTAATATTTTGGTTACAAAAGGGTAAGTAATGATCTTTTTTTTCAGTGAATAGTTTTTACTTCTTCATAAAGGAGAAAAGTATTACTTTGATAAAGTATACATGGTTTAATTGTTTTTTAGATAAACTAACAGTTTTCATTCTATGTGTATCCCATACTGATCTTTTTATGCTCATCCCACGTTTTTTTGAAATTTTTTTCACAGGACTTAATGTGGAATAGGGTCAGGGATGGAATCAATGGAATGTAATGCTATATTAAACATGGAACTAGACATGTTTCTTTTTAAGAGTTTTTATTTTATGGAAACTTAGTAGAAGTGTCTACTTTGTAATCTTTTGTGATGTAATAGTTGTGATCTAATTCTACAAAACACTCAACCTGAAAAGATCCTCAATGTGAATTATTCATTTAAATCGATATTGAGTAAGGTTTAAGGCCGGGGACTTTTGTTGGTATCAGAGGTCGGTTTAGACAACATTAGGAGTTAGAATATTTTTAAATTATATGTTAATTTATTGTATGATTGAAATGATATAGAATTTACAGATTACCATGTTGCTTCACCTAAGGTATTTCAGTTTTAAGAATGGATTTTTGTAGAAGAAACAGAGAAGTTTTTTTTGGGAAGGAATGCTGAGGGAAATGACCTTCCAAATTAGCATACTGAGATTGTCAGAATCATAATTGAGTAGTTTACTACAGTGATGGATCAGTTGACTAAGGTGATAAATCATGGTTTTTTTCATTGATGATATATTAGTGTTTTCTAAAAGTAAAGAGGATCATTAAGGTAATTTAAGGGTTATCTTGAAAACCATAAAAGAAAATAAACTCTATGGAAAATTCAGCAAGTGTGAGTTTTGGTTACAATATATTTCTTTCCTTGGTCACATTGTTTAAAAAAATGGAATAACTATTGATCCTGCTAAAACAAAAGTTGTTGAAGAATGGACAAGACCCACAAATGTAACCGAGATCTATAGTTTTCTTACTTTGGCAGGTTACTACCGAAGGTTTGTTGAAAATTTTTCACAGTTATCTAGTCCAATGACTTAGCTAACTCGGAAGGGTGTTAAGTTTATTTCTACAAAAGAATGTGATTATTGTTTTCATGAGTTGAAAAGAAGATTGGTGAATGCTCCAGTTTTGGCACTTCCTTCCAGGAATGGTGAGTTTGTTATCTACAATGATGCTTCATTGAAAGGACTTGGTTGTTTCCTTATGCAGAATGATCAGTTAATTGCTTATGCTTCATTCCAGTTGAAAATTCTTGAGGTAAATTACCCTACACATGATTTAGAATTAGCTTCTATTGTTTTTGCTTTAAAATTTTGGAGGCAACTTTTGTATGGATTAAATTGTGTAATATATACTAATCACAAAAGATTAAAGTATATATTCACTCAGAAATAATTGAACATGAGACAGAGGAGATGGCTAGAATTAATCAAGGATTATTATTGTACAATTCATTACCATCTGGGAAAAGCAAATAATGTGGCTAATGATTTGAGTCTAAAAAGTAATGATTCATTAACAATGTTGTGTTTTGAATGTGATCCTTTGGTTAAGGATTTGATGAACTTTGGAATAGTAGTTGTTGGTGGAAGATGTACTTCTGTTTTGTTTCAGGTATCAGTGAAATCTTCTCTATCAGACAGAATCAAGCATGCACAGAAGCAAGACAATGAGTTGCAGAAAAAGGTAGAGCTAGTTCAGAAAGGTATGTTGCCTGAATTAAACATTGATAATGATGGTGTTTTGAGGTTTGGGAAGAGATTGTGTGTGTCTTGTGATTCACAGTTGAAGAGAGAGTTGTTATGTGAAGCTCATAGTTCTCCGTTTTTAGTTCATCCTCGCAGTACTAAGATGTACATAGATCTGTGGGAGTATTACTAGTGGGATGGAAAAATAGGAGATATTGCTGATTTTATTGTGAAGTGTTTGAATTGTCAGTAGGTTAAAGTAGAGCGACTGTTACAGAAAGGGATGCTTCAGCCATTACCAGTGCCAAATTGGAAATGGGAAAATATATCCATGGACTTTGTTGTGGGATTACCGAGGACATCTCAAGGTAATAATGCAATCTGGGTTATTGTTGATCGATTGACTAAATCTACTCATTTCCTTCATATTGGAGATACATTCTCTCTAGATCAACTTTCTCGACCATATCTTAAAGAGATTTTCAGGTTGCATGGAGTTCGCCTCTCCATTGTATCTGATCGTGATCCCAGGATTACTTCTAACTTTTGGAAAGGCCTTCATAATTATTTGGGTACTGAATTAAATTTTAGTATAGCTTTTCATCTGCAATCAGATCGGCAGTCAGAATAAACAATTCAGACCCTGGAGGATATGATACGAACTTTCTATAGGTATTATCAGGGATGTTGGGGCCAACATCTTTCTTTGGTTGAGTTTTCATATAATAACAGTTTTCATTCCAGTATACAGATGGCACCATTTGAGGCATTATAATGGAAGCGATGTCGAACTCTAGCTTTTTGGGATAAAGTGGGTGAAAGGAAGCTGATGGGACCAGAATTGGTAGAAGATATGGTAGAAAAAGGCCGTTGATTCAGAAACACATGAGAACAGCTCAGAGCAGGCCGAAAAGTTATGCGGATAACTGGAGAAAGGATCTATCTTTTGAGGTAGGTGATCATGTTTTCTCAAGGTTTCTCCATGGAAAAGTGTGATGCGATTTGGTAAGAAAGGAAAGCTGAGTCCAAGGTTCGTTGGACCATATGAAATTCTGGAGAGAGTTGGATTAGTTTCATACTGAGTGGCATTACCTCGGAGTTTATCTTAGGTACACAATGTTTTTCATGTTTCGATTTTAAGAAAGTATATGCCAGATCCATCTCATGTTTTGAGCCCAAAGGTAGTTCAGTTGGAAGAGAATCTCTCTTATGAAGAACAACCAGTCCAGATTCTTGACCGAAAAGAGAAAGTGTTGCGAAATAAGGTAATTCACCAGGTAAAGGTTCTGTGGAAAATCCATATGGTTGAACAGGCAACGTTGGAATCTGAAAATGCTATGAGGTATAAATACCCCCACTTATTTTGATAAGTGAATAAAATTGCGAGGACGCAATTCCCAAAAGGGGGGAAGGATGTAACATCCCATGTAAATAAAGAATAATATGTTTTCATATTTATTATCATTTACAAATTAAAAATTAATTTTATTTTAAAGGGGTTGCTATGTTCGATAGCATACCCGATACGTAATAAAGAGTTTCTTTGAAATCTTACGTTGCACTCTAATAATAAAATAATATTATTTTAAATTTTAGTTAACGCCTAGCCGTTGTAATGGAGGGAATGAACAGAACTAACTACAAAATGATTATATATGTCTTTCAAATATTTTTACTTTTTACAATAAATGTTAGAGGATTAAAAATGCGAATAAATCCAATTTTAAGCGTAAACATTCTAATATTCTTTAAAAGGTCTATTAACCGCCTTTTGATGATGAACCTCCTTTATATCCACTTTTTGACAATTTTATGTTTTATATTTGATAGAATAAAATTCTTCTTTAGAATCAGGACATAAAAATTTACTTTGTGGAGATTTTTGGTATTTTTCCAATTAAGTTCATTTTTTTAATGAATAGTGAAAAATGATGTATTTTAATTCAAAAACTCATTTTAATATAATTTATTTATACGATTAGATTATCTTTTGAATTGGTTTTCAAGTTCAATTAGAATATATTTTTACCATTTAATCCAATAGTGGTCATTGAAATTAATTTCACTTTGAAATTGGACTTAAACTAGTGTCAATCTTTTGATACTTATTGTTTCATAAAAACACGCTATTGGCTCTCATAGTGGGAATTAATTATTAAATTAATTAGTGTAACATATAGGTTTTGATTTTTGTAAAATGGACATCATTTTTGAATTCGGAATATCAAATATAGCTTAGGGTGAAGTTTTGGTATTTTTCGGAAAAACATCAATTTTTGATGAATAGTGGAACCACTAAGTGGTACTAATAAAAACTGATTTTCCGTTTAAATGAAATTTTACCACTTCTGTGTATTGAATTTCAAAAATCTGACATACATGGTTGTCATTAATAAGTAAAATGTGGTTCAATGGGATTAAAATAATTTTATGGTGAATAGTAACTTTTATGTTTATTAATCACGATTAGAGGTAATTAGTGTAGTTTAAGGTAAAAATAATGATTTAATAATATGAAATGACCATGACAAATGTCCTACCCTTATTTTAAGTGTCATAGAAGACCATGAAAATCCATGGGTCAACATGGGGACCCCATGGAGCCACTTTGGTAGGAAAATGACATTAATAACATTTTATATAATATTAAAATTAAAATGTCACAAACATCAGTTGTTTTACTAAAACAATTTTAAAATTGGGTTATTCACGTAATATTTTCTACTATAATAATTCATTAGAAATCTAAAACAATTTCCTACATCATGATATTTTTTTATAATTTTTATACATTAAATTAATTAAATTACTTATGACGCCATGATGATGGTGGGATTACCTCATTATTTAACGATTTAAATAAAATGAAAAGATAATGTAAAATCTAAGACCTAAACTTGACAAAAAACCTATTGGATGGGTATATTTATAACCCTATCACCTTATCCTCAAGTTATATCAATGTGGGACCTTTTAAATCCGAAATTCATTTTAAAATAAAGTAACATTTCTTTACGTTCCAAGAGTGCCCCTCCTCTCCTCTTATAAAAGGCCCCCACCTCTACCTCCTTACCCACACTTCCAAATCCATTGGCTCGGCCAACCCCTTCCCATTATTTCTCTTTACATCCCTCTATTACTCCTTGATGCCTCACTTTGGGCAGAAGTCTTCCCAAGGAAGCCTTTGAGCTCAAATCAAAAAGAGTTACCCTTTTTAAAGGTAGTGTTTTCTCTTCTGTTCTTTTGTTTTATTTTGCTTCTCCAACCCCCTAAACTATTTTTATTCATTTATTTTGTAACAACTCTAGTATCTTCAATATAATATGATGTTGTTATAAGAAGAATTCTAGATACACTTACACACACCTACATTTAATGGTTAAAGAACATACTCTTTCTGTGGATGGTGAATTTCAACCTCACGAAACAATGATTGTTCAATATTCTTCCAACACCATCAAAGGTGGCCATTAAGATGTCACTATATTTATATATGATATATAATATGTTTATGTTTTCATTAAGCTTCTGTATTTTTCATTTATGGCATACCTTTATGGTTTCCATTGTGGGTAAACACGATATCTTCATTTTAGGAAGTGCGGACTACTGCCCCCTCAAAGTGATTTGATTCGTTAATGCCATATGTGGGACGTATAAAGGATGGATTTAAAGTTATTATATATGATGTTATAATTTAATTATAATATACTTTATATAATTATTATTTCTTTCCATTAAAGTATGAGATAGAAATGAAAGTAGTGTTCATACGTACGTACGGCTTACAGTCTCCATTAACGGTGCATTTCATTTCTTTTCCCCAAATGTAATGTACTATTATAAGTACATATATATAATGGATATATATGATTTATGTCACATCTAAATGATTAATATAATTCTAGAAATAAAATATACATATCCCTCATTTAGTTTTAATTCCATAGAAATGAAAGTAGCGTTCATGCGTATGTACGGCTTATCGTCTCCATGAACGGTGCATTTCATTTCTTACCTCTAAATGATTATGTACTACTATAAATGCATGTATATACTGGATATATATGATATATATGATATCTAAATAATTAATATAATTCTTGATATAATGGATATTTTACCACATTGACAACATGTAATTATAAATAGATTATTTTTGACTCGAGTACCAAGGATCGAAAAAAAACCATTATTAACCTAAATAATTAAATAGTGTTCATAACATGGTTATAAGTGATATAAAAGGAATAAATAACTTGAAAAAGATTCTTAAGCAAGTAGAAATTAACTCAAGTTTATTATTCAGGACGTTAAAGAATGATCGAGTCAAGTCAGACCCGAGGTAAGGGACTTCGTCTCAATCTCCTTTCATTGAGGCATATTTCGTTTTATACATAACTTTCTTTTATACTGTGTATAAAACCCTTTGACTTTTACTTATATAAAAAGTAATCCTTTTCTACTAAGCGTTTTACAAAACGACAAAAAGGAAAGTTTCTTTTAACGTACGCGGTGACAATGACCTTTTCTGCTGCCGCGAGTATTATTTGGTCTTTGGCTTCCTCAACAAGCCGTAATGTTTTTAAAATGAAATAAATACCATATTATCTTTTATGTATTTTGGTATTGAAAATGGTTTTTATAATGGATTTGTTATGTCAATATATTTATGTGATATATTGGGATCAAAGTGTGGAAATTTTTTCTTTCCATTATATTTGTTTTATGTTTTATGATTTTATAATTGTACTTGGACATTTGACGGGTGGTTACATGATAAACCATATGACGGGTGGTGCCGTGAATACCAAGACGGGTGGTTATGTTATAACATCCCATGAATTGGGTATGGAAGTCAGCCGTATGGCTATTCCATTAAGTGATATGTGTGGAAGTCTACTATATGATTATTCCATTTAGGTATGTTTATGTCCCATGTTATCTTTATATGTTATGTGATCTTTATATGGGTTTTATGGTAATCTTTTGGTTACAAAAGGGTAAGTAATGATCTTTTTTTTCAGTGAAGAGTTTTTACTTCTTCATAAAGGTGAAAAGTATTACTTTGATAAAGTATACATGGTTTACTTGTTGTTTTGATAAACTTACAGTTTTCATTCTTTGTGTATCCCTTACTGAGCTCTTTATGCTCACCCCAAGTTTTTTTGAAATTTTTTTTCACAGGATTCAATGTGGAATAGGTTCAATGATGGGATCAATGGAAATTCATGCTATCTAAAACATGGTACTAGAAATGTTTCTTTTTAAGAGTTTTTATTTTATGGAAACTTAGTAGAAGTGTTTACTTTGTAATATTATGAGATGTAATAGTTATGATCTAATTCTCTAAAACTCTAAACCTGAAAAGATCCTCAATGTGAATTATTCATTTAATTCAATATTAAGTAAGGTTTAAGGCCGGGGCCTTATAAGAAACACCCCATCCATGATCTCGATGCATCACAATACACCACATACTTATTTTGAAGCTTTAAAAAACTCGGATTGGTGTTGATGTAAGGGGACCTTTTAACACTTCAAAGCATTTCTAACAATGCTCCTCCCATGGAAATGGGATATTCTTCCTTGTCAAATCTATCATTTGAAAATGCAATCACAAAAATTCATCAACAAAACATGGATAATACCCAGCTACACCAAGTATGCTCTGTATCTCAAAAAAATGGAGTAACATTTTCCATGAGATAAAAACCTCTATCTTTTATGGATCAAATATAACACCCACTATAAAAATTACCATGTCCAAGGAAACGAACCTCATATATCGAAAAGTCACACTTTGACAATTTGGTATACTACTGATGGTCCCTTAAGATCCCCCACATGATCTCCAAGTGTTAATCATGCTCTACCATTGTCCATGAATACACTAGTATATCATCGACAAATATGACCACAATAAATCCAAATATCTCTAAAATATCCGGTCAATCAATTCCATGAAAGCCATTGGTATATTTGTTAGACCAATGGGCATAAACACATATTCGAAATGTTCATATCCACTCGTGAGAGATGTTTTTAGGATATTATCCTTCCTCAAACAAAATTTGTGATACCATGAAGTCAAGTCAGTCTTGAAGAACCACAGACCTCCCCACAAATGGTCAAAAAAATATTTAATCTAAGAATTTGGCTATTGGTTTTTTTTCATAACCTGATTAAGTATACGATAATCAACACAATGATTTAAGGTTTAGTCCTCCTTTTTAACAAACAAAATAGGAAAATCCCATAGAGACATTCTTGGCAGGATGAACCCCTTGTTTTCTAACTCTTCTAATTTCACCTTTAATTCCTGCATTTATCCATGATCTATTCAGTAAGAACGAGGTGAGATATGAATGGTCCATAGAGAGATAATAATCATAATAACCCATTCTCTTATGGGTGGAAACCCTGTGAATTATGTAAGAAAGACATCCCAAAATTAAACGACATCTACTATAAAAAAATCCTTTCTGAATGGCTTCCACTGATTCGAAAAACAATGCAGATTACTGATATGATATCGGGCCAACAACTGGTTCCAACAAATATGTGTCACCCATATTTTCACTCTTCTCTCCTCTAATGATATTTTCACCACCATCTTCCACCGTAAAAATAACAATTTTAAATAGAAATAAATGTGGCCCTTAAGCATTGCCAACCAATTCAATGAATGTTTTATAAAACAATCATTCATCTCAATCACTATAAAATCCTAAATTAGTTCAATGTCGTCCGCATTAAAAAACATGCTTAACATAGGATTTTTTGACACTCTCTTTGAACGAGAGGAGTTGTAGGTTCATAATAAAAGGCATAATGTCCATGTTTAAAACCATTAGATCAATGATGCGAGAAGATGTAAAAGTATAGGAAGCACTGATATCAAACAAAGAATACATCAACATTAAAATTAAAAAAACCACACCTTGGAATCTGGATATCCTCCACTGATAATCCACCACAAATTTCTCAGCTCCAAGATGATGTGTGCTTTCTGTACTCTACTCTTTATTATCCTGCTAACACAAACCAATCTGATGTGTGATAAGAACACTAGACCTCATATCATTACGAAAATGTTGTTGAATATGATCCATCAGCTTCCAGTTGTGACATTCTCGAGGTTCTGTCATACAATCCCGCATGATGTGGCTCATTGTGCCAAACTGAAAACATTCCATCAAATACGTGGTTCTCATATGAATTTTTTAATAATCATTTGTTCTGATTATGATCTGTTCTATATCGGTGAGAAAAGGTTTCCATCATTCTATCTATCTCAGTGTTTGGGTCCATGCCTACTCTTGTGAGGACATTCTTACTTCCATTACATGGATTTAAACCATTATAGGTATCATAATAGGTCTATCTAGTTGCAATCATGACTGGAAAATTTGAAAAATCTTGAATGATGCTTAGGGACAACTGATGGTTCACATGGGGATCATGTGCAATAACATTACTCATAGATTCCTTTGATAGGTCTCTATGAAGTATACCTGGTTCAAAAAATATCAACACATGAATCAATATAATTATCACTCCCTAAAAACTGAGGGCTTATAAAATCAATGTTAATCACATAGATTATATCACAACCATGATTTCAACAATTTCACATTTCCCATGATAGACTATTTATAAAAAGTCCCCATGTTTGAAAGTCACCTCATTTTAAAAATACTAAGAATTTCCATGTTCAAACCCTTCCATTTTGAATCCAAATTCTGAATTTTTTAAAATCCATACATTCCTACCACACCTTAAATCCTTATACCCCTATAAAATATGTCACCTACTGGGAATTCATTTCTACCATGCATTCCATGCACATCTCATTTGGAAAACCTATGACATAGGGATATCCTATGCCTATAAGTTTCTCCAAACACTTATGTACCCAACACCCTGGTCACATGAAGTTCAGAATAAAAGGGTTAGCTACATCCTTTTATGTTATACATTCCAAGTTACAATAGTCTGATTCCTTGATACCTACCCATATCCTGGAATAGACCATGAAATAATATAAACATGAAGAAAAAAGATCAACAACACAGATCTAACAACTAATCTCACTTGAAATCCACAGACCAGACAAAATGATACAAATTTTAACATCATTCCCAATCTCTTTGGATTTAGAAAGAAGAGGAATGATAATTTCCATTAAGGGATGTTTCCGAGGAGCCAAAGGATGGAAGTAAATTCCAATGGATTCATGAATAAATTGTGGAACTATTTTCCATTATAAAAAATGTAAACAACAAAAAAATCAACAAATATATGATGCATGTCAAAAAACCAATCAAACTCATACATTACCAAAAATACAACAAACTAACCTATAATGAATCCACTTGCCAAATTCATCAAATATAACATCATAGTACCAATAAGAAGACAACAATAAGAAACCAACATAACTATGACACCAACCACAGCTCCACGCTGTGCCTGAAGCTACAATCTCCAAGCACCACAACATCACCAAAACATCATGTCAAACTGAGAGGGAAATGAGATTATTCACCCTTACATGTGTCCCAGAACACAACATCTGCAAAATCACCAATGTGACAAGAAGGGGTGAGTAGTAATACTCAGTAGGTTTTACCCAAATGTATTTCCTAAACACGTCACATGGATGATACTGTTAAGAAAATTTATATTAAACGGTTTATATAAAACATTCAATAGTTCACAATTAACAATCAGCCCAACACACTCTTACCAAGATACCATTACCCAAGCCATGCAACCCAATGGAAGAAAAAACAACCAGGAAATAAGATATTTCACAATTACCCATAATCACAAAAAAATCCACCTTTTCATAAAACACACTCCAAAAAATAATTATGGTGGGACTTCTGTATATCATATTTACCCCATTTACATCTAGTGGTACTTTCTGACAAATACCCATCAAATTCGTTCATCTAATAAATATCAACAACATTTATTGTGAGACTTCCCACCCACATCCATACAAACAACACAATCCATAACACTCAATAAACCAAAAAACACAATGCACCAAGGCTGCACAATGAGCACACAACCATTTCCAACACATGTAAATTCACATCAATAAATCATACATTTATTATAAACACCCATTAATGATATTTACATGTCCAACCACATTTTAGTCAATTAAATATTTAGAGAAACCCATCTTTTACAAAAAAATCATAATCATCCACTAACAATTTTTAAATCATCCTTATAATATTACACAATAAAGCCCCCTTTTCAAAAATAACCATTTCCCCAAAATCCCCCAAATCATCTCCAAATTTATTTCCAAAATGATTCACACATTATTATAACAATTAATTAAAAGAATAGAAAATTAATTTTTACCAAGTCAACTAGTTCTAAACATGCGGAGTTGATAGAGAAGCCACATACCTTTAGGGCTCTAGTGAATTCAACCATCAAGCAACATCACTCCAAATCTGGAAAACACAACACTGAAATCATTCTAGATACCCTTACCTAACGTCAGAAGCCTTAAATTCAATACCCAAGGTATCTAGATCCCAAATTATCTATAAAAATAGATGTATATATAGAAAAACAAGAAAGGGAGAAGGGTATATCTAGTGGAAAACAATGAGAAACCAATAGATGAGACTTTCCGGGGAGAAACCATCGTCGAACCACCATGAAATCACGTTCAATCACATCCAAAATGAATGGAAGATCCCAGAAAACCCATTTGAACCAAATATCTCATGTCAAGCTCGAGTGGGAGATACTTTAGAGTGAAATAGGTTATTCTCTTGGGAGACTATATTTACAAAACCTCTTTTTTTGTGGCAGCATGATTGGCTAGAAGTGTTTGGAAAAACCTATTCTAACTATATTCATTCAAATGTCTCGATAGATAGGGTACATATGGTTGACTCACATGGTTTTTCATAACATTGATAGGCCAGATGAAACCTATTGTTTCTCCTTGAATGGTTTCTTGGATAACTCGCATAATTTTCACTAACTATTCTCAAGTTGTGCACCCTTAGAAAAGCCTCCAAACATATTCAAAACCATTCAAAACTCTTCCAACATCTTCTCAACTCAACCCATGCACATTAAACATAAAAACAGGCATAAAAATCATACAAAAATCAAATTTGGGGAGCGACACCTCTATTTGGAACTCAAAATTTATTTGAAAATGTTTGTAAAAAATTATTCTTTAATTTTTTTAATCGAATAACAAATTCTCCAAATAGATGTTTTCAAAAATAATTTCAATAATATATGTTTCTAATAATTATTTATTCTGTAATTTTATTTTTAACCATCATTGTATATTTATAAAAAGGAATAAAAATATTATTCTTATTTTTCATGAATGGGGATATTTCTACCAATGTTGTGAATAGAATATTTTTTAATGGTTATCACAAAAACAAAAAATTTCCGTATTAAGGATAACAATTGTTTCATTAAAAAATTTTAAAGTATTTGTGGTACTTTTAGAATAATTTTTATTCAAAAAAATTCATATTTAAGATTATTTTAAAAAGATTATTTTTAAATGAAAAATACATTTCAATCAAGATAATTTTCAATGTTATTTTGAAGATATAATCAATATACAATAAATCGAATATATTTTAATTACAATTTACTTAATATATAATCCATTAATTTTTTTCTTATTAATTTTCTAGATGTTTTTACATTACGATGATATGATATTAACTATCCCTATTTTTTTGTATTGGATTATGCTTTGATGAAATGATTAAATTTTTATGAACCCATTTAATTACCCTAAACCTAAAAAAATACTCCCTACACACTACTCTAAGAATAAAAAACCCTAAACCTTAAAACCTAAACATTATCCTTGATTGACATGGTAATTTTTTTTAATATTTTGCTGCAAAAAAATATATGATCATTATTATGTCATAGGTGGTCTAGTTTGGAGTATCCCATCAATTAATAACGTAAATTCGTATATCTCATGAGATGATATAAACAAGAATGTGGAGAGAACATGGATAATTATGTGACTATATACACAATGATAGTCCTGAGAGAGAACATTAACTAATGATATAATGGAATTGGGAGTAAACCCAATACACTATGATATTAATGGTTGTGATAATTAGATAAAAAGTTTAATAACCTTTTATTATAAGAAATTGAAATTGCAGAGCAAATTTGAATTTTCTTTATTGGATGGGTAAAACCTTGAATCATAATCTGGAGAGGTATTTACTAGAGTTAGATTTCCTAAAATTAATTTTTTGATATGGGAAATGATTTTGAGGAGGTATATCTGTATTTCATTTGATACTAGAGGGTATCAAAATAAATTTCATGTGTTTTTTTGAGTTTTTTGGCATTGGATATTGGTTTGGTGTTCACGATATAAATGAAACTATACGACACTATCAAGTTACATGTGTATTTTTTTCATATTGAAGTAGGGATGTTTTGATTAAAAAATTTTAGTACTATTTTCGGTAAACCATATATAAAATTGAGAACCCATTAATGTTGTTGGAGGCTTTAAGTCACATACCATCATTCAAGAATTTTATTTGGAAAATTATCTACCATTCTGTAGAGGGATCATGTGTGGTAGTGCATGGTTAAAATATTTGTGTCTAGACCATGTAAGATGAAATTGTGTGTATATCGGGATACACATAGATAGTTATTGATTTTTCAAAAAATTATTGTAATATTTGGAGGAATAGTTTAATGTTAGTGAATGCTTTAGGGTTGTCCCATGTTTTGGGAAAAACTTAGGATTCCTAAAAAACAATTTATAGTTCTAATTTAAAAAAAATTCTAAATCATGCTATATAGTTCCCTCTAAAATTATTCTTATCTGATGTACAAGGGGACCAATAGGTTCTTATACATTCTTTTCCATTCTTCACCTTTGTATATAATGTTTTATATATTTTATTATTCATCATTTTGAGGATAGATATAAAACCATGTTGGGTTACTTTCAACTTCTCCATACTCCAATATAATTTATAAGTTACTATTTTTATTTATACATGGATATTCCACAAGATCATGGGTAATTAATCAATTTTGAAATTCTTATTATTACTAGATTATGAATATGTGATCTTGAAAATAATTTTATCAAATCATTTTGTTATGTTAGTTAAATGTATGACATTGTGGCGATTTTTGATCTTTTCTCATAAATAATAAATGTAATTAATTATATAGATATTTAATCATCTTAGAGATCATCTAAGGAATGGTTTCTAGTGTCCGTTGTGGGACACATATGGTGGTTTTGTAGTGTTTTAATAAGAGGTGATGGATGGTTGGGATCATTTATTTTGGATGCCTATAGTTTTGGATGAGACTTAAATGGGCCATGTAAAGGCCACTGATATTTGGAAATAAATAGTAACCTTTATTTATATGTTAGTTAGTCTATTGGATATATCCATTATAATCATTCAAAATGAATACAACCAGATTTGGTGCTGATTTGAGAAACTCAATATTTCCATATTTGATACCAAAAATTGTTACCCAATATTATTCCATCCAGTCCATGATACAAAAAATGGAAAAAATTGATAACATAAATTCTCATGGAAATGATTGGTTTAATGTTTTTGAACAATAGAAAAAAATATAACAAAAAAACACCAACGTCATTAAATTACAATGTATCCCACAGAACCGCCTATTTTTAATTTTTCATTTTTTCGTCATCATCATCCATATAAGACAACTTCTTTAAATATTTCATTCTACTTCATTATTTATAATATCTAGATGATTGCACATATGAAGGACGATCTAAAATACTCAGTAGATGTAAAATATGAATATAAATTTAAATGATTGAAAGATAATATGAAGTGAATTAGTGTGTGAGTACATAATCAGAGTGAAAACCTAAATCACAAAATATCACATACTCATCAATTCTTGGATCATCAATCATGAATCCTAGAATTATGATATAATAATGGAAATATTCATAAGAATTAATAATCATGGCCCATGTGATGTGAATCTAAATCAATGGAACCATATATTCATAAGAAAAGTATAATGAAAATGATTATGTATATTGGGATATCATCTTCTTATAACACTTACAGAACCCTCAAAAATAGAACAAATGATTATTTGGAATCTAATATAATACTCCATGGAAAGTATTCACAACCATATTCAACGGACTTCTATCTATACTCACTAAAAATTTAAGCTATAATGGTCTCACCGTGTTCAATATTTTCTTATCATTATATATTACTTAATGATTATGTATCATATTATATTGGCATCCCCATAATATATGGTGTAAGGGGATCATATAGAGCTATCTGGGCCTCCCACCGTATAAGTTGTAATGATCTCACATGGATCAATATGGGATACCATATTTAATTTTTATTTTCTAATGAACGGATTATTAATAAAATAAAGAGGTAATACATTTCTTCATTAAACACATAAAAACAAATATTTTTTACTTTTATATCTTGATTAAGACATTAAATATTTTTGGGATTTAGGTGAATCTATTTCAAAAATAATTAGCAAGTTTAAAAAAAAATATACATAAAAATTTCTTTCAAGCATGTTTATCATGTTGAAAAAAGAGGGTTTCAAAAAAGTCAAATTGTAACACGATTAAACCCTGGAAATGAATGGGGTTTCATAAAATTCTATTTGAGAGAATCATAATGTAAAATGTCGACCCGACTCACCAATAAACTGGTGGCAGGACCGGCCACCGCATGACCTCTAGCACGTCTCCCCGTACACTAGAGGATGCGACTAGAACTGGGAGTTTATGGATTGTCGGTGGGGAGACTATACTATCATATTAGAGGTCAACAATAGAGAATGAAAATAAATAGTAAATGCATTTTAATAAATGATAAATCAGATGAAGTCGTATTTTAAAAATCTTCTACAAAACAAGTGGGAAACGCCATTTAAATAGTCGAGCATACATGACCTAATAATGATAAAAATAGAAAATAGAGAAAAAACTGTATGTTAAACATTCCAATACAAAAATAAATAAGTAATGGATTTGAGCCCTAAAATCAGTCTCCTTGAGCATCCCGAGATTCGGCTCTGTCCTGTGCTCTTATATACCCTGTAATTCAAATAAAACAATCCTGAAACAAAATATAATCTACTCGGGTACCCTAGTGAAATGGAAGACTGAGTAGGGTGTGAGATATAAATCTCAGTATGATGGGACCATTTTTTTCTACCCCAAATCCAAAAATATAAAAAATAATTTTAACAGTGTGATAACATGACTAAATAAAGCAAGCCGTACAAAGTAATTATATACCCAAGTACCTTCATCAGCCCTTAGCTGGTGTAAAAAACTGTATTATACAATGGTCGTGTATTCCAAAATATCATTACACAAAAAAAATTCATATATCAATTATTTAAACCTCATTTGATTTTTAAAGTCTCTAGATTTAGTCAAATCCTGACATCTCATGTATATGTCACTCAACGTAGATGTCTCAAAAGGCTATCAATGTAATCATAGTAAAGACTGAATCCAAGATTTTGATTTGTCTTGGATAATGTGTCATAAGATATTCAATTTAATCGTTCATATACTATAATAGATCCCATCCACTAAAAATAGTGATTCCCTCTTGGGTTCGTCCACTAACAGTGATTCTCCCAATTTATTAATAAGTCTGAACCCTTACTGATATTCAATTCAAAAATCATTATTTGATGAAATTTTTCTTTAACCATTAACTAATTTCATGTATGACCAATTGTACACACAATCCAATGGAAATTATAGTTTGTAGAACATCATTTCAAGAACCCTCATGAGTATTTAGAGTTTTAGTCCTTGTCTCACAACCCATGGGTATTTAGAGCATCAATCCATATCATATAAAATATGATTTTCATGTAAACTCGTTGAAGAATTCCTTGTTTCATACCCCATTTTTATTTTGTGCATCATTCCCTGTGTCACAACCATTTAAAAGATCATACATACATATTTATCATTGATGTATAATTCCATTTCTGACAACCTAAAACCATCCATTAATTAATTCATAAATTAATTAATCCAATTTATAAATTAATTTAACAACTAATTAAAAATATAAATCTACCATCAAATAAGTCGACAATTAATTTAATATTCTTAAACTAAATAGTTAATAGTTAATTAAAAATTCACTATTCATGGAAATCCAACAAAATAATTTACTCAAAAATTAATTATCCAAATTATTTAACAAGTCTGAACACATCCAATCAAAAAGAGATTCATCGAGGACATTAACAATTTACATGCAAGTCATAAACATCACATGTCAAACATGTCGAACAAGGATCACATATTTAGCAACCATCTCACCTATAATATCATTTTTATAAACCACACCATCCTAAAAAACTTATGGCAAGGAAGATAAAAACACAATCAATGGTATTATTATTCAACAGTCACAACAATCAAATCAATTCAAAATAATAATTTAATGTATGAAAATTAATTAACTCAACAATTAATTAATTAATTAATATCACATTAACTAGATATAAAATAATTAACCATTTTCCATTTTACATGTAACAATTGATCCGTCCATTAATTATTACCGGTTTCTAATTTATATTCTGATCATGTAGAGCTATTCAATATACTCGATATTCGGTAATTTAATGAAAACAAATTCCAACACGTGACTGGATAATTAATTCTTCAATTAATTACCATATTACACATCCTTCTGCATTCAAATCACATAACTATTTAATCATGTCACTTTATCAAAATTAGGAAAAAAATTTAAAATGAACACATGCTCAATTCCTCATTTATGTCATGTGGGAGGAATCATTTAATAACATCAAAAGTGTAATGCATTGAATTATCATAATAAAGTAAAATAAAATTCTCATTTTCATTAAAGAAACTATAATTCTAAAATAAAGTGTTAAGGATTTGGGACCCTGAATTGGGGTTGCTCCATTTTTATTCGGAAACAATTTAATGAACATAGTGGGAACCAGAACACAATTTCTCTGCAGTTTTATGCATGCATACCATCATATATATATATATATGGGAATTTTATATATTGATCAAAAAATAAATATATTAAACTGGAACCATAATCAATGTATTAATGAAAAACATAACTATAACATGAAACCATGGACTGATAAAAAATAATAGGCCTTAATATAATCAGTGCAACACTAAACAACAGGTTTGGAATCATTCTCGAACCAGTAGCGAAAAATAAATTCGAGGCCATCCACCTCACCCTTGGCAGTGGATTCTAGATTATGGACCAATGCGTCCTGAGTCAACATTCCCATATCATAAAAATAGAGGAACACAATGATGAGATTAAAAAAAACCTTATGGTTTCGATTTAGAGAAAATAAGGAAAGATTGTGTCAAAATTCCATTAAGAATAACAATTTATATGCTAACAAAATCACCATAATGAGGTGGATAATATTTTTGAAGAGTCCAAGAGGAATCGTCGCACGCAAAGTGGAGTCCAGGTCAGGGGGTGGTGCACCTCTGGGTACTGCCCAGAGGGGGGTCGCGCCACAGGGGTCACACGATGTAAGAGCTATGCACATGAGTTTTGCTGCTTCATGGAGGGTCACCTGGTGGTTGTTTTCGAATGGCAGTCCCGAGGATGATAGAGGTGAATTGGAGGGGGCTATAGATGCTTCTGTCTAATGTATGGAGGGGGAGAAACATGGTGGGTCACGTAAATTGCAGGTCGTGCCACCCCTTTGTATTTTCAATTTTCGCATTAAATTATCCATTTTAATTGAAGGTTATAATTCAAATAAAAATACACATATTATTATTATTATACACATTGAAAATTTATTTAATAAGTTCAAAACTTCTCATTTAGTTAAAAATGCTTCTTCATTTATTTATCTCTTAATAAAAATTTCGTAATTACAAATAATACTCTTAATTGACCATTACATTCCCTTAACATTTATTTAACTAAATAACCAAAAAAATAATAAAAAAATCATTATTATTTTTACATCTTTCATTTGTTTAAAAATAAAACACGAAATTTATTACAATACAATTAATATAATAAAAAACTCTAACCCATAACCCCAAATTTAATTTCCATAATAATAAAAATTGTTACATTTATTAAACTAATAATAATAATAATTTCCTTATTATTATTTTTGAATCCTATGATAAACCCAACAACATTTTTTTAAATAATAATGGTTTATTAAATATAAAACTACTCATTTTATTAAGTGTTTATTTTAGAATCTCAAAAGCCATATTAAATTATCATATATGATACAATCCATTAACATGAAATTAATGTCTCAAAGCATCAAAATAATTTATGACACCATAATAATAATAATAACACACGACTATTTAATAATAAATGGTCCTTTAATAATTATTAAACTCTTTATTTAATTAAAAAAATTCAATTAGAAACCCCAAATCCACATTAATTTCATCGAGAGTCATTTAAATAATTTTATATAATTCATTTAATTAATATACCATAATAATACTAATAGTAATACTAAAATCAGCACTATAATTATTAAAAAATTTCTTTAATTAATCACAATATCTCATTAAACAAATCTAATTTAATTACAAAATTTATTAAACAGGATAAACTACACTCGTTGGCCGTTAACCATGCATTGCCCATGCATATTCATTAATATGGACTTTTACAGATCTAGGACTCATAGGACTCATCAGGACACCTAGTAAAATTAAAGGGTAATTACACAAGTCCAAAAACGTCACCTTTAGGTGTTCCAAAACATAGAATTAAATTACGGAGCTCGGTTTAAAAAAACACCCATTGATTAACCAATTTTTTTTATTAAAATCATCATTTTTAACCTTGTTAAAAAAATGGGACATCACAATCTACTGCCCTTTAGAGCATCATGTCCGCAATAATCCATTGGGAATCAATACAAAAAACCCGACCTACCAAGTTTATTTAATCTTGTTAGAACTGACAAGTTCCATTCCCAATGCCAAATGCACATTTAACCCTTCACAATACAAACATCTATACCATTAAAACAAGAGCCAAAGCTCACATTATATATTAAACATCAAATAACCACTTATATTTGAGGTCATTAGAGGGACATTGTAAACAAAATTGGTTTAATATCAATCAATCAATATAATAGGTTTCATAATCTAATTTTTAAAGAGTTTGCGAACCCAAAACCCACATTCACCCTTTATCTTACGACGTGCCTTAAAAACTATTCCCAAACAATCTGCCAGTATAATGAAGTCCTCACCTGACATGTTGTGAAATTTCCATGTCAAGGCATCACCCTGATATTTTAAAAATAACTGTTCCACCACACGAATAGCAGTGAGGGTCTGTTGATAGTCAGGGGGAGACTATACCGTCATATTATAGATTAATAATAGACAATGAAAATAAATATGTGAGTCAATAGAATAAATGATAAATCAGTAGAAGAAAAATTTTATAAATCTTGTACAAAACAAATTTCCAATGCCAATTGTACAACAGATACATGCTTGACATGCTAATGATTCCAAAATAGAAAACATTGAACCAAACTGAATCCTTAACATTCCAATTAAAAAATCAATAAACAATGACTCTATGACCCGAAATCAGTTTCTATTAGCATCCTGAACATCCACTCGATCCTCTGGTCATATCTCCCAAGTATGTGAAAACATAACAATCCTATAAACAAATAGAATCTACATGTGTACCCCAGTGAAAATGGCGGCCCGAGTAGGGTGTGAGATATAAATCTCAATAGGTCGGCACTATAATAACACAACAATAAATATTACATAATCATGAATTATGTTAATAATTCACATTTATGTTCTCTTATGTTTTATAGTGTTATAGAATTAGGCAATAACTCTAAAATTACAAATAAAAAATTACAATCTAGACACTTCTACTTTGTATCCATTTTTTTACTAAAATAGATTTTTTTAAAAGAACAAAATAATACTGTTCTTGATATAAATCTTCTATAGTTCTTCATTTCTCTTACCCTTCCATATACCCCATGATGAACTTTTTCAAAAAAATTGGATGAGAGTAAAAAAATTATTAAGGGTATAAAATAAAGAAAGAAAAAATTAGTTCATCAATACGTATAAAAAATAATCTCCATTACATACATCATAAATCATATTATTTATGAATAACAAATAGAAATCATAAATGATAATGATAAATTGTGGAATCCATATCAAACTTACATTGTAGCTTTCACAGTTATGAAGGGAGTTACATTTGGAAAAAACATCACAGTATATTACGTAAATCCCTTCGGAAAAATTTTAACTCTTACCTCTATCACGTTACCCAATGCATTGGAGAGCTATCTCGTGCTCACCTGCTCTAGATTTTTCATGGATCCACCCATATACATAAAAAATTCCCATGAACCATAACATATTCATAACACATAAAATAATAACAAAGGAAAGATAACATTTCCACATTTCAAAATATTTTATTCCACATTAATAAATCCTTCAAACCATTTTTAATACATGGACTTTAATGAAAGTGATTTAGATGAATAAATATTTAAAACATTTAAAACAATATTTTACTAAACTATTTTCTAAAAAAATGAGAGACGAGTGAATACAAATAATTGAGGAATAACCTTAATAAAAACATATAATATCATGATAATAATGATATTCTTGATATAATATGTCAAAGGGAAGTATATAAACCATATCAATGTGAATTGGTATATGAAAACATCTATGTCTCAATTTAATGTAAATTGAGACAATGTCCTTTCCAAAGATCATATCCTTATATTAAGGACACATAAATGACACAATTATACATGAAAAATAAGAATACATCCTATATAAGTGGATATTAGGTGTAAAAAATTCAGATTTCATTCACACATTTTCCTAGCATGACATAATAAAGAAGTATATGTTTACCCAATCAATTGAAATTGCGTTAAGATGTTCAATTACAGAAATTTGACAGCCATACAACGTCGAATTAAAATTTAGAAAGTAAGTTAATGAGAGAGAAAAGTGTATCTCATCAAATGGAAATAAAATTAATAAATAATTATATAGAAGAACATACCCCAACATAAGAAAAAGGAAATTAAAATACATGATATAAAATAAGTCTTTCACTAACAGAGTAGGGTGAAATGTTTCCATACAGATTTAGTAACATACTAAACCTACAACCCATGAAGGAATGATAAAATAATGTAGATTAAAATAAAAATAAATTAAAATATATGACACAAAAAATAAAATCATGTGTTTTGAAATCACCACACAAAAGGATGTAGTGGAAAATATAGCAGGAATCTCATGAGAATAAAAAGTGAGATGAAAACCCCTTACCACGTTGTAATCAATCAATTCATTAGACCTAAAGATAATAACCACAAAATTAATCACAGAATACCATGTATATAAATAGAATCTTGAAAATATATATCAACTGGTTCAACAAAATACTCAACATGCAATAAATAAGTGGCCAACAATGGAAATCTCATGAAATTAAATGTGAGATAAGAAACACTTTACCTCTCATCTGACATGAATCGTATGTTTCGTGTTCTTACTGAATAATAAATAGAAGTTAGTTTCTACATCCTTATGATCAATTTTCATGATTATTATTCTTTTTATATCACTTTTTACCTTACTAAAATAGTTAGTTAATTATTTATGTTCATGACAAAATTTTTTTCGATATTTGAAACATTAGTCCAAAATGACCTTGTTATAATTACAAATTGACCTAGTGGTCAAAATATCATTATCTCCAAAATCATATTCATGATATAGAAATAATATATATCACATATATATCAAGTTTATATGTATTTATAATATTCCATATCATTTGGGGTTGGGAAATGAAACACATCATTCAAGGAGAAGTTAAGTCGTACGTACGCAAGAACGCTATTTTCATTTCTATATTAAATTTAAATGAATAAAAAGTTAATAATAAATTGGTAGATTATAAATCTGGAAAATTATCTATGTTATGTACTTTAATTATCCTCATCCTTTATACATTCCACATATGGAATGAATGAGTCATATCACTTGTAGGGGTTGGAAGTCCGCACTTCCTGAAATAAATTTATCATATTTACCCATTATGGAAATACTAAAGGAATGATATAAATGATAAATAAAGAAGTATAGAGTCAATATAAATATAATATATATCACATGTAAATACAATTATATCTTAATGTAAACCATAAGAGGTGGTAGGAGAAGACTGAACCATCATCGTTTCGTTATGTAGTAGTTCACCGTCCACAGAAATATTATGTTCTTTACCCATCAGACGGAGCTGTGTATAAGTGTATTTAAAATAAATCACATATAAAAATCCTAATATATATATTATACTAGTGTTTTTATAAAAGAAATAAATATAAAGTGTTTAGGGGGTTGTAGAATGAAAATAAAGAAATTAACTAAAGAGAAGATGTTGACATTAAATCGGGTAACTCCCTTCGGTTTGAACCAAAAGGATTTCCTGAACTGTCTTATACCTATTGTGAGGCATCTAATTGGAAGAAAGGGATCATGAGAGTTTATTTGGTTAGATTTAGTATTATCTAAAGGTCTCAATGGGTGTGAGTAATGGGTTATAGGTGAGTGTTTTTTATAAGGGGGAGGAGGAGCTCTTTAAGAATGTTTGAAAATATTCTATTATTATATAATTATATTCAGTTTATAAAAGTCCACAATATATTAAGGTATAAGATAAAATAAACATTGTTTAAAATAAAATAATCTATATTAAATTGGAATGTTTTTGGATAATTGTTTATTCATTATAATCTTATTTATTTAAATAATTCATTAATGTGGTAAACACATCATCATTATAGTGTCATAAATTTTTTGAAATATTTAATGTCTGAAAATTATAAAATAAATACCATGATGTAATTAATCATTTTTTCTTTCAAATTATTATTTATAGTCAAAGAGATAACATATATAACCCCATATAAAAATTTATTTTACTAAAAGATATATATTTATGTCATTTTTGTCATTACTTTACATTAATTAATATAAAGTGTCATTATCACTCATAAATGGCTCCATGGGGTCCCTAAATCAACCCATGGATTCCCATGGTCAGAATTGTTTTAACCAATAATATTAGGACACATTTTAGGGTTATTTAATAATATTAAAATATTATTTTTACATTGAATCACCCTATTTACCATTAATAGCGGTAAATAAAATTTAAAAGATATGATTCACAAAAAATATTTTTCATCTTTTTGAACCACATTTCACTTAGAAATAAAAAAACATGTATATTTTATTTTTAATATTTAATTCATAGAAATAGTAAATTTTCATTTAAATGAAAATTTAGGTTTTTTAACTACTACTCAGTGTTTTAACTACTCGTAAAAAATTAATTTGTTTTCAGAAAAATAAAAACATTTTAGCCTGTTATTTATATGATATTCAGAATTTAATAATGATATTTATTTAACCATATTAAAATCATATATGTTGAATTTATTAATTTAAAATTAATTCCCATTATTAAAACATAAAACGAGTTTTTTAAGAAATAATAATTATCAAAAGATTGACTCCTTTTTATGTCCAATTTCGAAGTAAAATTAAGTCCAATCAACAACATTGGATTAAATGGTAAAAATATAATAAAATAAAACTTTATAAATAATTAAAAATATAATATAAACCTATAATTAAATTAGATTAAAAGACCATTTTGAATTAAAATATTGTAAATTTCACTATTCATTGAAAATGAATTTTATCAAAAAAATACCAAAATTTTACCCAATGTAAATTTAGATGTCCTGATTATAACAAATAGTTTTATTTTGTCAAATAAAAAATATAAAATTGACCAATACTAAATTTAATGGGGGTTATCCATCAAAAGTTAGTGAATCAACATTTTAATGAATATTAGAGTGTTTAGGTATAAAATTATATTCATTCAAATTTTATGCCTCTAAATCTTATTGGGTAAATTTGAAAACATTTAAGAATCCTGTTTAATCATTATATGTTTTGTTTTGGTTCATTCCCACAAACACAAAAGTTAGTAATTATCTACCATTTAATATAATATAACATTTTTATTTTTCAGTATGACCCAATGTTGTGTATCGCGTAAGATTTCAAAGAAACCTATTGTTGCATATCAGGTACACCATAGAACATAAAATCCCCATTAAAGTGAAATTAATATTTAATTCTCAAATATTAATAAATAAGAAAAATTATTTTTCATTTATTTAATTGGGATGTTACAAGGACCACCAGTGTGTACCCAAAATCTAGACATTTTATAAATAATGTAAATCATGTGAAAGCATGCATAAATAATGTAAGTAGTAAAAGGTAAGTATATACCCAAGTGCCTGCTTCAGCCCTCAGCTGGTGTCTGAACTTGTATTATAAATTTTTTATGCGTACTCAATAATCATTACAAAAACATTTTCATTTATCAATTATGAAAACCTATATAAATTATGAATGTCTCGAGATTCAGCATATGACCGACATCCATCGTATATGTCACTCAACGCAGATGGCTCTGAGGACCATCTAGGTAATCAAGGTAACGATCTAATCCAAGATTTTTCTTTGGCATGGATTAAGTGTCATAAAATATTCAATACAATCTATCATATAATAAAACCAACTATGTCGGCTAAAAAAAGTGATTTTCTCCTGGGTCTGTCTACTAACACTGATTCACCCAATTTGTTAATAAAAATGAACCATTTCTCATTTTCAATTCATAAATCATTATGTCATGAATGTTTTCATTAACCATTAACGCATTTCATACATGTCCTATTGGACCCACAATCCTATATCAATTAATGTCTGTAGAAGATCATGTCTAGCACCCTCGTGAGTATTTGGAGCATCAGTCCAAATCTCACAACCCATGGGTATTTGGAGCATCAGTATATGAACCAAAAAATATATTATCGTGAAGTCTAGGTGTAGACTACTATTTCTAGTATCCTATGAGCATTTTGATCATCCGTCCCTGTCTCACAACCCGTTAATCAATCATACATACGTATTAATCATTAGTGTATAATACCATCTCTTAAACCTAGAAACCATCCCTCAATTAATTCATAATTTAATTAATCTAATCCGTTAATTAAATTAACAACTAATAAACAATATAAATCACTTGTCCGGTAATTCAACTGTTAATGAACTATTCAATATCTCAATAGTTAATAATTACTTATCAATTATTTTTTCAGAGAAATATAACGATATAAATAACTCAATAACTAATTTTTCTAATTTGTAAACATGTCTGAACTCGTCCTCTAATACAGTGATTCATCCAAGACATTATCAAATTACATGCACATCATAAACTTATCAAGTAAAACATGTCGAAAAAGACCCACATATTTATAAACCAACTCACATATGATATCATATTTATAAACCACACCATAATAAACAATATAAGGAATGGAAAATAAGCACACAACCAAATGTATTATTATCCAACAGACATAAAAATAAAATCAATTGAAAATTATAATTAAATGAATGAAAATTAATTACCTCAACAACTAATTAATGAAATCATAACACTTTAAGATGTTATCAACTAATTAACAATTTATCATTTAACATGTAATAATTAATCCATCCATTAATTATTACCAGTTTCTAATTTATATTCCAAACAATTAAAAATATTTAATATACTCAATATTCTACAAATTCAACAATTTTATCCAAAATGTTTCTTAATAATTAATTCAGCTATTAATTACCCTATTACCAATCCTACCTCATCAAAATCAAATAATAGTTTAATCATATCACTTTAACCAAATTAGAAAAACATGCTTAAAATCAACACATGTTGAAGTCCTCAATTATATCATGTGGGTGACATCATTTAATAACATCAATAGTGTCATTAATCGACACATCATAATCAAGGAATCTCACATTATCAATTAAATCAAATATTATATAATTTCTAAATAATGTGTTAACGATTTGAGACCCTACCTCGTGTTGGAACCAATTTTATTCCTGAATGATTTAATCTATATTCGGTAACTAGTCTACAAGTGGTTTGTAGTAGCATACGCACACAAAATCATATATATATATATATATATTTGTGTGTGTCTGCATTGTCTACATTGATAAAAAAATTCAATATATTTAACAGGTACCCAAAATCAATGTAGTAATGAACAATGCACCTCTAACATGTTATCATGGACTCATAAAAAATAACAAGCCTTAATATAACTGGTACAAAAGTAAACAACATGTTTGGAAGCATACTCAAACCAACATCAACCAAACAATTTGATACCACTTACCTTTCTATTGGTGTTATATTATATATTATTGACCAATGGGTCCTGAGTAAACATTTGCATATCATAAAAATAGGGAAACCCAAAGATGTAATTAAACTCGAACCTTAGTGTTTCATCCGAACCAAGAAGGGAAGAAAGAGGTGACAAATTGTTGATTTGAATCGTGATTTATACATAGACAGACTCACCTTGATGAGGTGGACATGATTCGTGAGGAGTCTGAGATAAATCTCAACATGCAATGTGGAGTCCGAGATACGGTGTGGTGTACCACTAGGTACTTCTCGGAGGGGGGTCATGCAACATCTGTCACGCACTACTGCAGGGATGGTCGCCCAGAGGTTGCATGATCCGGTAGGTCCCAATGAGGGGAGCCTTGTGTAAGATGAGGTTGTAGATTCTTTCTCGCCATTCATGGAGGTGGAGAAACATGGGGGACGTGCCACCTGCATGTTGCACATCCCTTTTTTATTTATTCCCCTTAAATTAATAAATTTAAGTGAATGTAATAATTAAAATAATAATACTAATTTTATAATTATTATTATTATACACATTTAACACTTATCAGATAAGTGAAAAACTCCCTATTTAACTAAAAACGGTTCTTCGTTTATTATTCTCTTAATAAACGGTTCATAACTAAAAATTAAACTCATTATTGACCATTAATTTCCATTAACATTTTTTATTTAATAAACACTAATATAATAATAACATTATTATTAATATTATTATTCTATATTTCAATTTTTAAAACCCAACCCCCCAATTTATGGCAATATCATTAATATGATAAAAACTCTAGCCCATAACCAATAATTTTATTTCCATAATAATATAAATGATTACATTCATGAAACTAAAATAATAACAGTCTCATTATTATTATTTTTGAAACCTTTGATAATCCCAAAACGATAAATTAATGACAACGCTTTAATAAATCTGAAGCTCCTCATTTTGTTAATTGTTTCTTTGAGAAGCTCAAAGGACACATTAAATTCTCATAAATGATACACTCCATTAACATTCAATTAAAATAAAAAAAATCATCAAAATAATTTATGAAAACATAATAATAATAATAAAATTATTATAACTAAGAATTTCCTCCATTTAATAATAAATGGTCATTTAATAATCATGAAACTTGTAATTTAATAAAAAAACTTCTTCAATGAAGCACATATCGCCATTAATTTCTTCAACTGTCATTTAATTAATTCTTTATCATTCATTTAATTAAACAACCACAATAATAAAAATAGTAACATAATAATTATTATTATTAAAACATTATTTTATTTAATCAAAATCACTCATATAAACTTATTTAATTTACGTAAATAATTTATTAGACAAGATAAACTGCATCGGTTGGACCAAAACCATGCACTGCCCATGCATATACATTAAACTGGAATTCTATGGAGTTGGTGCTCGTGAGACTCATTTGGACACCTGATAAAAAATTAGGGTAATAAAAAAAGTCGAAAAATGACACCATTATGTGTTCTAACACTCACAATAAAATTCCAATGCTCAATTAAAAAAATGCATTTTGATTAACTAGATTTTTTTTGGAAAGCCTTCATATTTTAAAATGGTTAAAAAACAAGGGACTTAACAATCTTCCTAGCAATAAAAATCCTCACCCTCAGGAAGAAATTGTAAACCACTACAAAAAACCGATCTATCAAGGTCAATTAATCTTGTTAGAAATGATGTGTTATGTTCCCAACACAAAATTCACCATTAAATCTTTACATGACTATTGTCTAAGCCTTTAAAACCTATTCCAATTCTCAATTAATCGCATAAACATCGAAAAATAGCTTATATATGAGCCCATTTGGGGACATTGTCAACGAAAAGTGATGAATATCGATCAATCAATAGAAAAGGTTTCATATGCTTCCCTTAAAAGACGTTGCAAACCCAAAACACATAATCAACCTTTATCTGATGAAATTTATTTAAAACTATTCTAAAACCATCTACATATATAATGATGTTCTCTCATGACTTCAGATGAAATTTACATGTCAAGGAATCACAAAGATATTTTAAAAATAACTGTGCCCCATCAATAATAGAAGCTAGGGTATACAGATATACAGGTGGAGACTATACCCTCATATTAGATATCAATAATAGAAAATGAAAATAAATAGTGGATGCATTCAAATAAATGATAACGAAGTGGAAGGATGATATATTAAATCTTGTACAAAACAAATGACCAATGCCAATTATATAGCAGATGCATGATTGAAATTCGAATGATACAAAAATAGTAAATAGTGAACAAAACTGAATGCTTAACAGTCCAATATAAAAATAAATAAATAATGACTGTAAGCCCCGACAATGGTCTCCTCTAGTATCTCGAGCTTCCAGTCAGTCCCCTGCTTCGATCTCCTAGGTAAATGCAAACCACACAATCTAGAAACCAAAAATAATCAACTCAGGTACCCCAGTGCAAGGGCGGCCCGGGTAGGATGTGAGATCTAAATCACGGTAGTCTTGGACCACTAATATCTAACCCAAATCCAAAAATTTAATAAATAATTTAAACCATCTGAAAGAATTCATAAATAACGTAATCAGTAAAAATTAACTATATAACCAAGTACATGATTTATCCCTCAACTAGTGTCTGAACTGATATTATAAATTTGTTATGAATTCAAAACAATCAATACACAACCATTTTCATTTATCAATTATAATATCTGCATTAAATAATTAATGTCTCGATATTTGGACTTATCCAGACATCCCCCATATAAGTCAATCACCACAGATGTCTCTAAAGACTATCTATGTAATCAGTGTCAAGACCAAATATATGCTTTTACTTCGGCTTGAAAAACATGTCATATGATATTAATTTTTTTGTTTCATATACTATAATCAAGCCCATCCACTAAAAATAGTGATTCATTCCTAGGTCTGTCCACTAAAATTGATTCATCCAATTCACTAATAAGTCTGAACCCTTTCTCCTTTTCAATTACCAAATCATTATGTCACAAAAGATTTCATTAACCATTAATTCATTTCCTGTATGACCAATTGGACCCATAATCCTATATTAATTAATGTATATAGATCATCAAGTTCATCACCATAGGGATTATTTTGAGCATCATTCCTTGTCTCACAGCCCATGGGGATTTGTAAAATCATTTCCTGTCCTATAAAATAATATTTTCATTCAAGATGGTTGTAGAATTTCACGTCTTGTAGCCCGTGAGTAATTGAATCATCAATCCTTATCTCACATCTCATTTATCAATGATACACACATAAATAATTTCTGTAGAATACAATTTCTAACACCCAAAAACTACCCATTAATTAATTGATAAATTAATTAGTCCAGTCTATTAATAACATTAACAACTAATTTACAATATAAATCACCCATCAAATAATTAAAAAATTAATTATCAATTAAAAATCTCAATAGTTAATAGTTAATTAACAATTAAATATTCATAGTAATCTAAAAAATTAATTAACTCAAACAACTAATTATCCAAATTATTTAACATTTCCGAACACATCCACAAAAACAGTGACTTGTCTAGGGCATTAACAATTCACGTGCACATCATAATCATCTCAAGTAAAACTTTCTAGATAAGGCCCACATATTTATCAACTATCTCACATAGCATATCATATTTATAAACCACACCATCCAAAAAAAATAAGGAAATTAAAATAAACATCCAACCAAATGTATTATTAGCGAACATTCTAAACAATCAAATCGATTCACTATATTAATTTAATGCATGAAAATTAATTAACTCAACAATTAATTAATTAAATAATACAACTTTAACCATTTATAAATAATTAATAATTAACCATTTAACATGTAACTACTAATCCATCCATTAATTATTAACACTTTCAAATTTATATTCTGAACATGTAAAAATATTCAATACACCCAATATTTCTTAAATGTGACAATTATTTCCAACTTTTGATTTGATAATTAATTCCTCAATTATTTACTCGATTACACATCCTTCCCCATTCATATAACTTCAATATGAAATCATATCACTTTAACCAAATTAATAAAACATGCTTTAAATCAACACATGTTCATGTACTCATTTATCTCATGTGGGAAACATTATTTAATAACATCAAAAGTGTCATGCATCAACATGTCGTAATCAAGAAAACCCACATTCTCAATTTATTTAATGAAAATTTAGTTCTTTAATAAAGTGTTTCGGATTTGGGACTCTACCTCGGGTTGAACCAATTTTATTCCTCAACGCTTTTATGTACGTGGACGAAACCAGTCCACAACTGGTCCGTAGTCAAATGTACCCACACCTTAATATGTATATGTATGTTTGTGTGTTTGTTCCTTGTCTACATTGATCAAAACATATTTATATTAAATATGTACCATGAATCAATGTAGTAATGATCAAATCGTAATTAACAAGGTACCATGGACTCATAAAAAAATTACAGGCCTTAATATAACAAGTACAAAGATAAACAACGGGTTTTGAAACATACCTGAAACAACGACAAAAAAATATTGATACCATACGCCTCTCCCTTGGAGGCGGATTCCATATTATGGACCAGTGGGTACTGATTCAGCAATGGAATATACTGAAAATAGAGGAATATATTGATTTGATTAAAACCGATCCATAGTGTTTCAGATGAGCAAACAAGGTAAGAGATATGATTCAAATGGCCGATACAAGTCACAAGTATTTTGCTGATGGACCCACCATGACAAGGCAAACATGATTTGTCAATAGTTCAAGAGGAATCATTACGTGCAAAGTGGATTCAAGGAGAGGGGGTGGTGCTCCTCAATGTAATTTCTGGATGGGGTTCGCGCCATTGGGGTCACACGCTGGAGGAGCTTTTTGAGGGCGTCAAACTAATGTGGGTCGCTCCTCTCATTTTAGTTTTCTTTTTTTACATTAATTTAATATATTTAGTTGAATGTAATAATTTAAATAATAATATGCATTTTATTTTTATAATTATAGACATTAAAAACTTATCTAATAAGTTAAAAACACTCCATTTAATTAAAAATGCTTCTTCATATATTATTCGCATAATAAAATTTTCTTAATTAAAAATGAAACACACCATTGACCAATAAATTCCCTTAACATTTATTTAACTAAATAACATCAACAAAAATAATAAAATCATTATTATTATTATTCAAAATACTATTTATTTAAAACCCAAACCCCCATTTTTTTGTAATATAATTTTTATTATAAAAACTAAGACTCGTTACCAATAATTTAATTTCCATAATAAAAAAACTATTTCATTCATAAAAAAAATAATAATAATCTCATTATTATTTTTTTAAAAATCTTTGATAAACCCAAAACCACCTTTTAATAATAATACATCATTAAATATGAATGTATTTATATTATTAAATGATTCAATGAGAAGCTCAAAAGCCACATTAAATTCTCAAAAATGATACACTCCTTCAATATTAAATTAAAATCTAAAAGTACCAAAAAAAATTATGAAACCATAATAATAATAATAACATTATTATTATTAGCACATTCCATTATTTAATAATAAATTGTAATACAATAATTTTGAAAAACATTATTTAATTAAAACGGTTCATTGATAAACCCCAAATCCACATTTACTTAATCAATCATCATTTAATTAAACAACCACAAAAATAAGATGAATAATAATAATAATAATAATGATAACTTAATTGTTATTAATATTAAAACATTATTTTAATAAATCAAAATCTCTCATGTAATCTTATTAAATTAAATTAAATAATTTATTAAACATGATAAATTTCATGGGTTACACCGTAAAAGTGTGCTACCCATTCATATCCATTAAAGTAGAATTTTCTAGATCAGGTGCTCCCAAGACTCATCGGGACACCTAAAAAAATTACAGGGTAATTAATAAAGTCCAAAAAATGACCCCTTTAGGTGTTCCACCACTAAGAATAAAATTCAATTGCTCAGTTTAAAAAAACAAACAGTTGATGAAACAAATATTTTTTCAAAAACCGTCGTATTATAACATGGTTAAAAAACATGTGGCTTCAAAATTATTACATCCATAGAATTAATGAATATGGTAAAATTACTTAATATATAAATTGTATAATTATTTTCAATAAGTTTTGTTGATGGTGATGAATAAAAATAACATTAATATATTTTTATATATTTTTTGATAGAAATTAGCTTCACATTTTCAAAATAAATTTTCTAAAAATTCATAAAATATTTTTAAAATCATATTCTTTTAGTGAAACCCATAAAACATATAGATAAAGGATAAAAATATTAAAATAATTTCATGAGAGAAAATCAATTACATTTTCGAGAAAAAAAATTAAATAATTTTAAAAATAATTTTATTTTTTTCATATTTTTAGTACTTATAAATTAATTTTTAGTAAAAATAATATTCATGGAAGAATAAAATTTTATTCACATAATTCCTATAAAAAAATATTATATTAGCATATTTATTAAAATGAGGATATAATTTTTTATGAAATTAACATGAAGATTCCATTAAAATAATTTTGATTAACATTAAGCAAGGAGAAAATTTTATTTCCTATGTATTTCTATGAGTTATAAAAATATTTTTCAATTTTTTTTTTCATAAACAGTGTTTCAAAATAAAAAATAAGTTCAACTGAAGGGGAAAATATCCATAATTTTTCAAAAAACCATTTTCTCAATTTTTTCCTATATTATTGATTTATAAAATTACACCATTAATTTAATAAATCATGAAAAATCATAGATTATGAATAGTAATGTGAATTTATTTTTTGGTAAGTAATATTATTTCAATATCGGAGATGTAATCATTTACAATCCCGATTATTTATGATATTGTATCATAAAACTCATACCACATTGGTAACCTCAAATAACAAGACCAATATATGATAGATCCTCAAATGGATATCTAGATCACTTTTAGTTTCTATATATTTATCATTAATTAAATTTTTTGTATATATATAATCAATATTAAGAAAATATGACCTGAATATTGATTGCGTCTAACCGATGAATAATGTGAGTTATAATTTCTTTACCTCATTCTTTTATTTGGTTGAATAATCTATAAACTCCTATATTTATATATAAAAAAGTTAATTACATTTCATATAATGAAATTAAATATTTTAAAATCATATATGATCCTCTTATAACATCTTATCACCTATTCATTAAAAATAATTAACTATTTTAAATGTTTTTAGTGTTAATCTCCATGTTTAATTTTCATATTTTTATGTATTTTTTGGTTTATATGAATATTTAATATTTCTTAAATTCAAGAGTAGTAATAATTAAATTACAATACTATTTATACATAAATTATTTTTTTATGTATATTCATGACAGATGGTTTTTAAAAATATAATATGATAAAATAATTTATATTTTACATTGTAAGTAGCCATGAGTATCATTTTTATTTTTATTAATTATTATTGTAATGAGGTTAGTAAGACTATGAATATGTAAAATAATAATAATATCACATATACTATAATAGTTATTCATTTATACTTATATATGTCATCAATTTTTCATGGTGATGAAAATAGTGCCGCGTCACTTCATAAAGGTTGTAGTCCACACATTCATGAATGATGTCATCATTTTTATTGTCAAAAATAAAATGATATATAATCATTTTAGATTGATAAATATCTCTTTAATATCATTATTATTCAATTTATTTCACATATATTAAATATATTTATCATCATTAACTTCTATGGTATTATTTAATTTATAATTAATTTCATCTCTTTATGACGTGGTAGTCCACCATACGGACGATTAAAATTACCATACCCCTATAGAATGGAAAGAATAATTTCTTATATTATAACATGAATTAATATATATAAATATGTTATAAATATAATATATATATATATATATATATATTATCAATCATTATACTCAACCCTGATAGTATGAAATGAAAAAATGTATAACATCGGTTCGTGGGGGTGGTAGTATGTCGTATGCATAAATAATGATTTCGTAAGCCATTTGATGGAAGTGTGAATGGTTGTAGGGGGTTAAATTTTTCTAAACAAAAACTATTATATTTAATATAATAATTCCATTATATAATCCTAGTTTAATAAGAATTTAATCAGGTGGGGAAGGAAACAAAATAAAACAATTCGTTGAAGTACATTACAACTTCTTCAAGTATCCTCTTTATTCTCTCATAAAACATCTCCCTATATAGATTTATATATAAAATATGAAATATATAATAAGTGAAGTAATGTTTTTATAATATTTTTTTAGTTATTTTATATCCATTGTGGGTTTATGATGTGAAAAAGATAGGGTGGTGGGTGTCCATTTATAAGTGAGGTGAGTGGAAATGTTATAATATTTTTTAATAGATTCAATAATACCTTCATTTTTTATATCTAAAAGATCTAAAATTTGAAAATATAGATACTAAAAGTGATAATATGAGAATATATACAGAGAAAAGATTTTTTTATAATTTTAGATATCATTTTTACCCTTAACTTTTTAGTTTAATCCCAAATTAAATCGATTTTTATCTTAACAGTGAAATTTATTTATTTATGGTTTCATAGTTATTTTTCATTTAATAATTATGTTTAAATTATTATATTTTATAAATGATCCCAATTAAATAATTTCAATCAATTTTTTATAAATTCAATTAATATAGGTGAAATTATTTTAATAAATTAGACTCGTTGAAGTTTTGTGAATGCCTATTTTCTAAGAGAAAATGATCGCAATTAAAAAACATTTTTATATCAATTTTTAGTATGAAATTGATTATAGTATCCGAAATTGTATTCATAGATATATAATTGAACCAATGTTACTTTATATATAAGTTATAATGTAATGCATCTTTATAAATTATATAAAAGAAAAGTTAGTTTTCAAATAAAATTTATATTTTTTGTCTATTCCTAATAAAATAATCATTTTATAAAATAACAAATCATTCAACCAAATAAAATTTTGAATGATGACCTCAAAAATAATTTATATTTTTTTCATATAGTTCATATAAATATTTATGAATTTAAATAATCATTATTCACTTCAAATCATTTTTCAGGAAAAATCCCCTTTATGATCTAAAAAAAGTAACTAAAATGTTATATAATTTTATTAAATATTATTTTTGTGGAATAATTAAAACTAATTAATAAATATGTTTCATAAATACATACTTATAATTTTAAATAATATAAATTATTTAAATGAAATTATTGTGTAATAAAAAAATTATTATTCACTTTTCAAGGAAAAGTCATTATTTTCTAAAATATCCTAAAAATTCATCAAAAATAAATCTCGATATTCTGATTGAATTTTTTTTTGATAATTTTGTTATATATATTTTATAAATGTTCCAAAAAATAACTATATTATATTTTCATTAAATTAAATAATTTTAAATATTTAAGAAAAAATATTTCTGATGATTAATATTACATTACTAATAATTGAGGGATTATTTATTAAACATTTATCAATAATTTATATTAATTTATAAATATATTTAAATATAAATAAATATATTATAAAATTTAGTTAATATTATTTATACCTATGAATTTAATTTCAAGGTTATAGAAGTTATATATTTCATGGGACATTTATGATCGATGTTGAGTGTTTATTAAGATATCGAACATAAAAATATCATGGTTTCATATACCGAAAAAAATCAAAGAGATCAAATATATTTAAAATTAATTATATCCAAATGTTTTGAGGAATAATTTTCTAATGTAATCTCTATGTTTTTTTAATTTATTCTAATAGAAATAATATTCTATTTTTATAATATTTGGATGTTTTATCCTCTAACAACATTAATAAATTAAATTCTCAAATTTTTACTATATCTTGGTAATCATATGATGGAAATTAAAAAATAACTTTTTTTAATCCATATTCTTACAAGGTTAGTTAGCACCCCCTAAACATTTTTTATAGTGAATATAATTGGTAATATGGAATAACACGTGAATAGGATTCCAAATAGAAGAACATATGATGTAATATAATATTTTCACATAGAAGAAAAGTGTAAATAATTAAACAAAGTGATTGATTTCCTAGTTCAGAATAATGTAAATGATAAATGTGTTGTCAGGGGCCAAAAAACCAAAAATATATAATGATAAAAAAATACAATAGGATTTATTGGATAAGATTTTATTATGATAACATTTTTTAAGATATTTTTCATATTGTTTAGGAATTATTTTCCATATAGACTATGAGAATAATGAATTTAACTCACTTAATAAGAATTATTTCATCATTTATTCCAATTTCAACCAAAATAATATCTTTTTGTCCACAATATGGGTATTCGAGATGAATTATTCATTTAATAAGCACTAAAATAATCATTTAATGACCACATAACCATTTAAGGAATAATAATATATATTTGTAGTATTTAGACATTAACCTAAACCAAATGGTTAGAAAATGGAAATATAACTCCCAAAATCAATAATTCTTCATAGGTTGCATTGTATTTCAGAATAAAATATTAATAAATAATATTCAACCAAGAAAATTCCATGAATTAATATCAATATATCCCAGATTACAAAAACAAAAACAAAAACAATAGAGGGTTTTTTTCCTAAAAGGATGTTTCGTAATTTCCAGTTTATATTAAAAAATTAAGATCATCTCCAATTGAAATAAAATTAAAAACCTAGTGACCAAATATATAATTAATCCCAAGGATATATATAAGATAAAATTTGAGTTCCAATAATTACATGAATACCCAAGATCCTATAACCACATTATATTATCAATATTGTAAAACTACTCTGTGAGAAAAAATTAAATTAATACTATAGGTTAAAAAATAATGACATATACATTTTTGTAGTATATTATATCCTAAATATACATTATTATCATTTAAATATCATCTCTTAAAACCTAAAAAGGGTTTTGGAAACATGGATCATATTATCATCCATAATCGTATATATTAATAGAGGTATCAAAAAATCTTTATATAACCCCACATGTAACGTTCCAAATAACTAAATTTATTTACTCAAATATATGATAACAAATATAACAACCCAAAACATGTGCTCTCAGATCAGATTCTGATATCAAAAACATTACATTTATAAAGTTGATATTGATAATTGTGACCCAATTTTTCCCAGAACAAAACATACAACATCTAAAGGAAAAAATATCACATTCAATTTCAATGACCTTTTCAGGATTGATGATTGATAGAATTTTTAAGGAGGCATAAATTAACAATTTCAAAGTTAGTATACTTGTATTTATCCTACCTTATCCACCTTATTTTATTTCACATTAATATATCATCATAATATAGATAAAAACCCTTCAGAACATAATTCATTCACACTCAATAAGCATAACCTTGAGAAGATGAATATATAACACACATTTGATAAAATTATCAGTAATGGTAAATGTAATCATAAAAAATTAAATGTAGTCAATGAGAATAATACGTTGATAAGGACATAATGACATAATCAGAGTGCATGAGTGAATAATAAAAGAACTCGTACAAATAAATAGCTAAATCATTGACCATGAATCATGACATAATCCTTTAAAATAAGAGTTATAAGAAACTGTAATCACGATCCATGTGACATAAATAATTATCCAAGGAAACATTATTAACCAATGGAAGGCCTAAAAATATTGTTTGTATAATAGGATGTCATCTTTATAGAAAACATATTGTACCCATAAAAATTTAATAATCATATGGTTGATTTGAAATATAATTATATATATAACATAATAATATCCCAATACATTCATGCATTATCTAGGCTTATAAATAATTAATCTATACTTAGATCACCCTTCGTAATCTAGGAAACCTCATTTTATATAATTTAAATAGTCCACTATGTGATATTATTTACCCTAATCATAGAAGATATTTCTTCCCCCAGAGCTCTATGGGTTACCCATCGTATAAGTTGTGATTCAGTAACATGAATATATCTTGGAAAACAGATTGAAAAAATAATTTTTATGAACAAAAAGGCTAAAAAATTAACAATAGATATAGATTAATCATTAAACTATTAAAAATAATCATTGTTCTGTTTATATCGTCCTTGCACAATGAAAAAAATTGGTTTCATATAAATCTCTTTAGAAATTGATTTCCATGTGGAAATGATATAGATTCCATAACATTTTCTTTGAAAGATCTTTATTCCATTTAAAAAAGATTCCATAACAGTAAATATTAAAAATTATGTACATAATTAAAATCAATGGGTTCTATTATATCTATTTGAAACTATTATAATAATTATATATATTGAATGAGGATGTATTCAATCAAAAATATTCCCATATAATCATAATAAAAAACATTAGTTGTTGAAATTGATGAATTTAAATAGAATTATATTAACATTATATAAATTTTTAGGAATCAAACCTTTTCACATGGTAAATAACCTTTAAAAAAATCGTAACATATTTCATGAAAAAAAATTCAATGAAATCAAATTGTAAAGATATTAATTTAGTTTTTGGAAATTATTTAATTTATTTATTGAAAAAAAGTATACATTCAAATGTGAAAAATTGTTATTAAATAATTTTGAAAATCAATTTATTTAAATAAATATTTGAAACCTGGTAAATAATTATTTAGTGGAAATAATGGGCATGATAGTGGAATATTGTTTTCATATTGAACATGTTGAATTAAACATTTCATTCACATTTTTTGTAATATTTAAATAGGAACTGTTTGGAAAAGGAAATTAAAATTCCATTGAAAATATTTTGTTAAAATAAAAAATGGTAAAAATTTCTTTAATAAATCATTTCAAAAAATATTAAGACATTTTTCAAATATTATTCAAATATGTGGTTTTTGAAGAAACATGGTATTTAACTGATGTAAGAAATAATGATGATTTTTCCTAAAAATTCTCCGTTATATTTAGTACTAAAGACTCAAAAAATGGTACTATTAGATTTAAATATCTACAATAAAAATAGTAGAGTTAAATTCATGAAAATAATTTAGATTTATATTAGTATTATTCAACATTAAATATGTACTTGTAAAAAAATCCCAAAAAACAAAGAGATTGTAACATAAAACGCCTTTAACGTTGTTATCATCAAATCATAATCCCCATATAATAGAGATAAATAAATATATATATATATATAGACCCCAAAAATATTAATTATAATCATAATAAAAAAACCTAATTTCTATTATATACACCACATTATATAAATAAGTGGTGAATTGGCCCGTTTCTCCTAAAAGGAAAATGTTGGATAAAAATTCCTTACCCATCTCAATATTTTTGATAAATATTCTTTAACCTTAGGTATAGTGTTATAATTATGATATTAAATTTTTATATAACCAAATTAATATTTATAACATTTCATATGATCCTTAAAATATAGTCACATGTTCATTAGTAATCATTTATTCTCTTCATTGTTTTGTGTCTAAATCACATTATTTTCTCTTTCATACATTATTATGAAAATTATAGTTCCGATGTATATTTTATACTTCCATAATTATTAAAATAATAATCATGAAATAAATATAATATTTATACATCAAATTTAATTTAATTCTAATCATGAATTATGGTTATGAAAAATGCACAATATTACAATCATAGAGACAGTTTGTTTTGCGAATGCATGAGTAACATTTCTGTTTTTCCATGATTATTTTGGAAATAGGCTATGTTCTATTTTATTAAAATATTATGACCATAATATGATATATAAAATGTTATTTCCTTAAATATACCTTGATATATATCATCCATCTAGTGTGGCGACGAAAAGAGGGTACATCGATTCATGGAGGTCGTAGTCCATACGTACATGAATGATGTTATTTATTTTTTATGAAAAAAATAAAATGTCATTTTAAATATTAAATATTATAAATAGATAATTAATATCTCAATTAGAAAATTTATAATGAATTTATAATATATAATTATCCTCATTACCTTCCACGTAAAGTGTTATTGAATGATTGATAACATATCTCAGTGTGGTGGTAGTTTATCTAACACATGAGAGAAGTAATCATTTCCCAAATCGAATGGAAATTTTAAAAGGTATATATATATTATATAATATAATAATATGTATAATTATTTGAGTAATTTCATCTATATACTTCATATCCATCAAGAAAAACAACCTTGATAATTTTTAATGAAAAAACTAACAACATGAGTTCGTACACTAATAGACTACTGTACAAATGAATAATGATTTTGTAACACAATTAAGGGATTTAGAAATTATTTTAAGTAATAAATCTATTATTAAAACATCCCAATACATATGAGATATGGATTTTATTATATCCACACTTATTATGAATAATTGTAGAAGGTTGATAAAGAAAAAAATAACAATGCTTATTAAAAAATGTGACCATATCTCTTGGTATCCTCATTTTTTCTAGAAAAATTATTCATAGTATGTATTTATACCAAAATTACTTCATCTGTGATTTTGGAAGGTAGGTTTTCTGTTTTCATGGGTATTTAACAGGTGAATAAATATGATTGATGGTGTGAATTAAAAAGTAAAATGGGCGGCCTTTAATAAGTGAGTTGAGTGGCATAGTTTTAATTTTTTAAAGGATTCAATCGAACCAAACTTACATCATTAGAAAAACTACCCTAATGGAACATTACCAAAATTTTATGAGAGGTGGTCAAAATATCTATTTTAAATTAGTGTTTACAAGTTGTTAGTCTATTTTTACCATTTCATTCTTAGTTTAATCCCCAATTAAAAGTATTTTTACCTTACGCATGATAATTATTATTAATAATATTCAGTATTAAATTTTGATATATTTAATTTGGAAGTTATTATTTAATATTTTTTTTATTACAAAAATTGCGCCCATCTTTCAATATTGAATTCATTGAATTTGAAATTTGTAAGTTAAAATTATTCTTATAGATGTGATGTAGAAGCTAGTTAACAAAAGGAAAGTGATCAAATTATTACAATATTTTTATCTAGAATTTAAATATGATATATATTATATTAAAATAGTTTTTTAATAGTTATATTATTTAACTAATTTATCTTTTAACAAATTTTAAAATATAGTTTTCTCTTACAAATAATTTTAACATAAAGATTATTTTCAATTGAAATTTTGTATATTTCATTATCCTTCATAAAATAAACATTTCCAAAAATTCAAAAAAAATTAACTATATAAAAAATTAAATAATGATATCTAAAAGGATGACTATGTTTCAATAAAATTTTCTACAACTGAAAAAGATGAATTTGAAACCAATAGAGTGGATGCAATGAAAAAGGAGGATTTTGAGAAGTGTATTTTTTCAAGGAGAATATGATTTAATATTTACTCTATGTCTTGTAATAATAAATATATGAAACTAAATTAAAATATAATGATATATAATAATTAAATTTCATTTAAAAAATTCACCCTAGGTTATTTTTTTAATTTATTTTAATAGTGAAACATTTTGAATATTAAAATATTTTCCAAAAAAAGAGTCCTTTTAAACAAAAAAATAATATTATACTAAAAAACTATATAAATTTTATTAAAAAGAATTTATTTGTATTAGATGAAAAAATATAATATTTATATTATAATAAAAAATTGTGGTTAATTTAAATTAATTTATATATCAACAGGCAATGATAGTTTAAAAATTTTCTTTTTAACCATTCACTAAAAAATTATATTTTCAAAATGGTCCCAAAAATTCACCGAAGGTATATTTTGATATTGTGGTTCCAAATAATTAATTTCATTTTATTTAATAAAATTTAAAAAATTCCAAAAATTTAATTATATTATTATTTATGAAAATCAATTAAAATCATTTTTATGAAAACATATTTTGTAAGTATCAAATTACAGTAACAAAATATTAGTCATTATTCAATAAAAATATATCTATAAATTATATTGAATATTAATGATTTATATATATATAGTTTTTATATTATAGTTCATATTATTTACACCTTCCAATTTTGTGGAAATTTTAAATTATATATATATATAACATGGCATTTTTTTCTTCGTGTTACAAGATGAATGTTGTATCAAAAATAAAAATTACAAGGAAAAATTCACACTAAATAATAAAAGATATTACATTTATTTTAATAGGTATGTATAATAGTGTCCTGTATAGTAAAAATCTTTTATATGTTCAGCTTTGAGTTATGTTTATTCTATAAAATATTATTTTATTTCAAAATTAGTTTTTGTTAGATCCCCCACCTTTTATAAATTTCATCTTCGATGTATTAAATTTATCTCGGTAATTAATGAATTGAAATATTAAAATACAATTTTATTAAACAATATACGGAATATGGTTAACTAAAAATAGTTTTAATATTAGATAAATGGAATTATAATAACCATATAGAGTTACACATTAGTTGGTTTCTAAATAGGAGGACATATGTTTGAAGTGAACATTTGGACATTGAAGATAAACATAAATAATTATATAGAGTGATTTAGGTCATTGATCAAATGAATGTGAATGATAAATGAGTTGTTTCTGGATTCAAATATATGAATATGTTATGATGTGATGGATGAAAACATTCATTTTATATGAATGTATTATGAGTTAATTTACCAATTCAAGATACCATTTGTATATTCATGTAATTAGTTTCCATTGAGATGAATTGAATAAGAAAAAATACATACATGATGAGTATAATTTTAACATTTTTTCAATTTAAATAAAAATCTCTTATTTTCTCCAAATGATGTGTACACATGATGATTATTCTAGCATGAAATCATAAAATCGTCCTTTAAAGGCTAAATATCCATAAAAGGGATAAAAATCTATTTATCCATTAATTAGATAGTTAATTACAAAAAATGTTTACATGGTATGTTAATACTAAAAATTAACTATCACATATATGGTAAATTAGTCTTCCAAATTCAATGGTATCATTGAATGACAAAAATAAATGAGAAAAAGAATTAATAACCCAATATTCAAAAAATTTCAAAAATATCAATATTAATTCTGGTTTTACCATAACTTCTATCAAATACTTTTCATATTTTTTAAATAAAATATAGGGATCTCCTTTTGAAAAACATTAATCACTTATCCAATAAATAACTCTTCAATCCTATGTTTATATATATGATAAAACGTGTCTTTCTAAAATTAAATTGATTTCTATGATCCTATAAGCCCTAAACATTTTCAATAAATTAAAACACATGACCATGAAAATATAAATTCATACTTCATATTATAAAAAACTACGACATAAAATTATTCATATTAAAATGAATCTTGAAATGTCATCAATCAGTTTTTGATCTTATCATTTATAACCTCGAATGGTTGTCTAAGACATTGAATATGTGATCATCCTTAATCTTATAGACCTAAGACGGTATCATCTACTCTTTATACAATATCACATGATAAAATAAAATTCTACAGAGTTATCTAAAACGAAATATGTTACCAACGATAACTAGTTAAACCTAGTACCCCCATATCCATTTCATATACCATAATATATATACATTTAAATCCTTGATATTTATAATTGTGACACATTTTTTCCAATGAAAACCATATAATATTAAAATTTAAAAATATATCAAATACATTTTAAAGTACTATTTTGTATTGTTATTTATATAATTTATAGATAATCTTATATAAAAATACTAATGTTGTTAAATGATAATTTCTCAAATGTTACTGAGTTTTTCTTATATCACATTCTGTCAGCTCCATTATCCATATGAAATCCATTAAATAAAAATTTCATTCAACCTCACCCTTTATAACTAGTGTAATATGAAACAAAATAAATATGAACATGAATTCATTTTATGTGTAATTATAATAATTAACAATTTCAATTCATCCATGTGAATATGATGTGAATAAGGGTATGATGAAATAATATTTTCTCATAAGAGAAACATAAAAGAACTCACATTATTCAATACATGAGTCTTCATTCATGAAGCCTAAAATATGGATTAAAAATTGAATACGTTATCAGAATAATTAGTTATGAGAGAATTAATATTATTATTTATCAATATAATCATTATAAACTAATTAAAAGTTTTAAAAAACATGTTTGTATCAAGGGTAAACATATTCATAAAACATTTAAAGAACCCTTATAAATTAAATAAACATATTTTAAACATTTATAATAATTATATATAGAATATAATAATTATGAAATTAATTTTAGAATCATATGATAACATCATTTATTGGAAATAAAGGGGAGAACATTCACTATATGGGTTCTCAATCATATTATCTATAATTGGTGCACTTGGATCTATCGAGGAAGCCCCATAATATATGTTGTATCAAGAGAACCGAATGCTATTCGGTATTCCTTTTATATATTATATAACATTAAAACATATCTCTACCTAGGATATCCTATTGTATAATTGACATCCAATAACCACAACATGAAGAAATTAAAGAGCCTTTATTTCATTATAAATCTCATAAAAATAATCATTTTTCATTTTATATACAAATTATCCCATATAAAATAGATGAGCTTCAAGTAGATATATTTATAACATGATTTATATGTAGAAATTTAATAGTTATAAAAAAATTCCATTTAATCATGGTTAAATTGTGGAAAATAATCTAGTTCCATAACAATATCATTGAATCAACATTAACTTGTGGAAATGAAAAAGGTTCCATAGAAATCAACTAGAAACAATCTTAATCCCTCATGATATGTAATGATGATGGTATCATTGAAAATTATCATGACTTTACCATATTTAACATTATTTTATGTGTAATTTTATTAATGAAAATACTATATAAGTATTATTAAATACATATTTTTGAAAATTAAATTTTGAATTTTGAAAATTAACATTCATGTAATTAAATATATATTTTCAATGGGATTGTTATTTTTAAATAACTATGAAAAAACATAATATCTGCTTTATAAAATTATTTTTATAATTTATTTTTGAAATATACATTTATATTTTAAAAAGTTAAAAAAATAATAAATTTTTTAAAACATAACTGTTAAATCATATTACTGAATAATAAAAGAAAATAATTTTCATGACGGTGGAAAACATTGTTGATGTATTCCTTTTAAAAATATATTACATTTTCATATAAGGTAAAATCCAACTTATCATTATATGGAAAAGTACATGAATAATCATTTTAATTTTATATATAATAGTTCTAACAAGGTTAAACATTTCGTTAAGAAATCATTTCATGAGTAATAAATACATTTATTAAATCATTTGTTTAAAAACTGTGTTAGGAATAAAAATATATTTCTATCAAAAGATAAATAAATATGACTATATTAAAAAATAATATGTTATATTTATCACCAAATAGTTTAAATTTATTAATATTAAATATAAAAGATGAATAAAATTTATTAAAAATATTTTGTGTTTCATCATATGATTTTCACATTGGATACATAATCATAATAATTCCAAAAAACCCGTGATATTGTAAGATTAAACTCACAACACTTTGGTAAAATTTTCACATATTCCCTGTAGATGTTTTATACAAAAATGAATATGTATATTTAAACAATTTTCCATATAAGAATCATAAAATTAATACAAGGGTTGTAAATAAACCTCATAAAATAAATAGGCGGTGAATATTTAATGTGTGTCACAAAAGATAAAATTGAGAGCTAAATTATGAAATAAAATTAATACTAGTACTTTAGTTATACAATTATGCCAATAATTAAATACTGTTATAGAAAATTGATTAAGATACAATAATGGTGACACTAGGTCATACGTATGCATGACTAATTTTTCCTTTCCTTAGAGATCAACTATGAAAGGAGACAAGAAGTATTTAATCTTTACATACATTTTCTAATATCAAATATTAAATATTATTTATTTAAATATACTTATATATATATATATATTGTGATGTGGTGATGAAAAGTTAGTCACATCTCTTCATGAAGGCAATTTCCCATATATACATGAACAATGTTTTCATTTTTCATTGTAAAAAAATTATATAATATATTTTATTTTAATAATAATAATGCAGACATGAATATCATAATTATGACATGTATATCACTTATATTCATTTCCATTAATTTCTTTACCACCTATTTAAACCATTAAATATAAATGAATCACATCAATTAGCAGAGAGGTATAATGCCTTATAGACGAGTGGAGTTTCAATATCACCTAAAGAATAGAATTTGAAAATGTAAATGTGATATAATTACTCAAACATTATGATTATATATTAAATATTTTATATATACTTCAGATCCATCCTCATACACTACAACGATTGGTTGTATGGGAAAAATTAAGGACAATAGTTCATGGGGAGGTAGTTTTCCGTACTCACAAATGATAATTTCATAACAAATTTAACAAAATTATTGATTGTTATAGGACATTGAATTATTTAGAAAATAACCCAGTATATGTTTTATACTAATTTTATTATGTAATAATAGTTTTAATATAATTTAATTACAAGGAAAAAATTATAAAATAAAAATTATTGGGGAAGAACATTACATTATTCTTCCTATATCCTCCATGGAATGGGACAAAAATCCATCCTAAAATACATTTCATCAAAAAAAATATCCACATTAGAATTGGGGTAGGGAATCTATGATGTTGGTTTTAATGTTATTTTAAAATCTAAATATGTTTTATTCTGTGAATAAGAGATGGGATGGTATATCCATTTATAATTGAGGTGAGTGTCACACTTGTAATTTTATAGAAAATATTCAATTTAAAAAATTTATATATAATAAAAAACATTTAAAATTGGACAATATATATCATAAAAGAAATATTGTCCTAATATTTTCGTGAAATTGGTGTTGTTCTATTTGTAGTTTATTTTACCCTTATATTTTTCTTAAATCACCGGAAAAATCCCTTTTAAACATGGTCTTGGTACTTATTTTCTATAATTTTCAATATTCATTTTGGTAAGAAAATTGTGTAACTTAGAAAATTAATTTAATTACTATCATGATAAATATTTAATATATTTTTCTAATTTCATTTCATTTAGGTGGAAATTTTTAATTTAATATTAATCTCGAATACGTAATGAGTAAACAAGCTTTCAAAATGAAAATGATAAAAAACTTTACATAGTTTTTTAACCCAGTTTCGATATAATGATTAATAAATTACATAAATTTTATGTATTTATATATATATGTACAAACTTATTTAACATTAATCCCAAATTATAATATAATTAACCATCATAAATATTTTTTTAAAATGAGGTGTTCAAATTAAATTAAGTGTTTCAGTTATTCATCATAATAGAATCCACCCAATGAAATCTAAAAATTCACCCAATACACTATTGAAATTTTGATATAAAAAAAATTCAAATAAATTACATGAAATTTAATAAAAATAAAATAAAATAATAGTAAATGTTATGAAAAATCATGTTTTTGGGATGTTTATTTACCTCATGAATGTGATGTTTTTTTATTAACTCTCTGTCTAATAAAAATAATCATTTTAAATAAAATAAAATTTTAATTATATGAAATATATAAATTTAATATAAATAATTCCTAATAATGTATAATCTAAATTAATTAAAATGGAAAAAAAAATCCACTTGAAAACATTTATAAAAAATACTCTTATACCAAAAAATAAACATATACTACTATCCAAGATAACATTGATTCAAAATAATTTAATCTAATTAAATAAATGTAAATAATAATTATGAATCTTAAAATCATAATGTGGTAAATAAATTAATTTTTTCATTAAAAAGAATAATTAGTTTTGCATAAAACAGTTTTTTCACTATTCACTAAAGAATGATTTTTTTTTTAAAAAGTGACAAAATATAACCAAAATTATATTATCATATATCAATTCCAAAATTAAATATAATCTAATCAAATTTTTTATCTAAAATATCAAAATATTATTTTTAAATTATTATGGAAATAAAAAGATGATAATTTTTTAATAAAACATATTTTTTCGGAATACAACTACTCTACATAAAATTGATTAATTTATTACAAAACATTTAAAAATAATTTATACTGATTTGGATATATATATATATATTATTTAGTAAACATTATTCATATAATCCAAATTTAAAATCATGGTTATTATAGTTATATATATTGTGGGATATTTACTCAGAGTTCCGTGGGTTGAATATTATATAAAACATTAAAATATTAGGGTTCTATGTACGTAATTATATCGAAGAGATTATGGATATATAAAAACATATACACCATTAATTATTATAGAGTTACATTGAATCTATTATAGTGTTTCGTGTCATGTATTCCATCAATCATAATTTCGTTATATTATAAACTCTTGTTGTAACTTTCATTCCCATAAAAAATTGCATCCTCAATATTTTAACTATATCTCAGTAATCAATCAATGAAAATTTGAATATACAATGGTTATAAAACCAATCAGAAAATGGTTAATAAAACAAATTTATAATAATATATAAATGTAGGTAAATAGTTCATACATTATAATTGATAAAAAAATTTCAAAATAGGGGAACATACATGTAAATGATGATTTGGACATGAATAAAAAGTGTAAATAATTATAGAGAGTGAATGATTTCATTGATCAAAAGTTATTGAATGAACAATTAAATTTAATGTCCTCGATACCATATATATGTGATGATATAAAGACGATATGATTCATTGAATAAGATTTTAATTGGATAATTTTTTTGTTTCAATATAAATTTCAAAGAGTGGAGGAATTGTTTTCCATCTATACTAATAGTATAATAAAATATACATAATTGATTAGTATAATTTCCACCATTTCCAAAATTTTACCCACAATATCAACTTTTTCCGCAAATTTTGACTAATCATGTTTAATTATCCATGCATGATTCAAAAAATTAAAATTGTATACACCACATAGTCATACAACATATAACAATAAATTCAACATTTCATTAGAAATAATCTAAAAAATATATTACCAGGGAAGATAAATACCAAAATGAATTAATCGTCATATAATACATTAATTGTCATTATTAAAGGATAAACCCCAATGTTAAAACTAAATCACTACATAAATGTATAACCATATATCCCAAATAAACTCAGAATCATCAACCATAAAGACTATTATTACCTTAATGGTTATCTAATATGTTTCAGATTTTTTGAGAAAAATATGGAGATCTTCTTTTGAAATAACATTAATAACATAGCCACCAAATCACTGTTCAATCAAATTGTGTTATATAAAATAGAAAATGTTTCTCTTAAATAATTCAATATAAATGATCCTATAAACACCAAAGGTTATCAATATCTTAAAACATATTATTGAAAAAGTTTACTTCTTACTTCACTATAACCCATGATATTTATTTTACATCATCCTAATAAACATCTTCTTAAATTGTATTTAATAAATTTATGATATCATAACCGAAAACATAAAATTGGTGTGTAAGACATTGAACATATGATAATTATTAGATATATATAAATCTATGGATATCTATAACACTTAATATTTTATAACATGAAAATATCATAATCAATAATTAGTTCTATAATAACACATTATACAATTTAAAAAAACACGGAACCCACCATACCATATCCAATAATGTTATCATAATCTTTAATATTTTTCTTTTGATACCCATTATTGGGACCCCATTTTTTCCATCCCTATCATACAACATAAAATTGAATAATGACATTACTATAATTATCTATGACATTTTTAGTTTTTGTTTTTTATAATTATGAAAAAATTTAATCAATTTTTTTTTTCAAAAGAGTATTTCTACCACTTATCGTGTCTTTTCCGATTTCATATTAATTAATCAAAATCATACATTAGAGATCCTTCATGATATAATTCGTTCAATATCACTATTGACAACCCAAGGAATAATAAATATTATAAAACTCCTCTCAAATTTCCTTTAATGTCAAACAAAAGCATTAGAAATTGGTATTCATCAATTACTATAAAAAGAGAGTAAGGACCTGACATCATATTAAATGTTCATTGGTGAATCATAGAAGATCACATACCCATCAATACAAGAATAATCTATCATGAAATAAGTAATAAGTTTTTAAAAATGGAATGAGTAAAAAGAATTAATAGTAATGACCTATTTGATATCAATTTTGATCTATTGAATCATTATAAAGCAATTTAATGTATAATAAAATAGTTTGAATCCTAGGATGTCATCTTCATATAATAATTAAAGTAATATTAATAATTAAATAAATAAATGGCTAACATCCCATATAATACACTGGATAAAATAATAAGTTCGTAATTAATTCTATTATCATCTCAACATACCCATCATATAAGCTATAATAGATTCACCTGGTGCTATCTAGACCACCCCAATGTAGAAGATGTAATGGGTTCAACTAGAGCTATATTCATTTTCCAGTCATATAAGAAGTAATTTTTTGAACAGATGTTGTCTAGGAAATCTCATCATATATTATATAACATGTTCAACTGTGTCTATCTAGGACTCCCTATAATATAATTAATCTCCAAAAACTAGGACCCGGAAAACGTATAATGTTCATAAATTTCACAATAAAACACATAAAAACCATCAATATTCATTTTTTATCTTGATTAACCTATGAAAAAGATGTTTGCTTCCTTATAATATCATTGAGACATGATTATCGCATAGAATTGAATTCCGATAAATAAAAATATATTTAAATCATGGTTAACAATTTTAAAATAAATAGTATCTCTAACAATAACATGGAAACAAGATGAACTCATTAAAAATATAAGGATTCCAAAGAAATAATTTTGAAAAAATCAAAATCTAATCATAGAATGAATAAGTATGATATAATTTTAAAATATCCCCATTATATAATGAGAAACAGAAAGGTTTTTTGACATAGATTAATGTAAATACCATTAAAATATTATAATTTTAATTTCAAAAAAATCTAACATTTATTTTTGTAAATAAATTTTATGAAATTTCATAAAATATTTATTATATAATTCATTTAAAAATGTATACATATTAAAGATTCAATAAAATATTATTTTACACATTTCATGAGGAATGTATTCTATCCATTTTGAAAAAATAAATTAAAAACCATTGTGAAATTATATTATTTTTAAAAAACATTTATATATTATAAATTAATCATCTAATAATTTTTTTTTCATAACTAATATAATTTATATACTTTTGGTACACGTTAAAAAATTATTCCTTCCACATTTTTTAAAATAAAAATAGAAATTTTTTAGAAAATCATATGATGATTCTTTTATATTTATTTATATTAAAATTAAAAAATGTTAAAAATTTTATTCAATAGATAATTTCATTCTATATCAACAATTTTAAAAATACATTCAAAAAAATATTTTATAAAAAATGGGATTTTATTGAAGAAATAAATATAAATTAATTTTACAAAAAATATTATTAATAGTTTGAAAAACCAAATACTATATAAATCCTACTATAATATGATAATATTTTGAATAAAATGAGATATAATTATTGAGAGATCCAAAAATGAGTATGTAGATACTAATTATATTCAAGAGAATCATTATAATATACATTCATCAATATTATATTCACTAAATAAAAGAAATAGTTTGTGAGTGCGTCATGTGTCTCAAATAAGTAATAAGTTATTGGGGAATCCCATACCTCAATGTTCCTTTTTGTTTAACATGATTTAACCTCATTTATAATGATCCTATCATTTAGATATGTTATTAAATTAATATATTAATGTTTATAATATCATATATTTTCCTTTTATAACATTTTATCACCCATTCACTAACAATTATTCATTATTATAATTTTATTTGGTTTTAATCACCTTTGTTTAACTTTAAAGATTTCTTATGAATGTTTTGGTTTACATGATAATTATACAGTAAAATAATCTATAGCATAAAAATTATTAAATAATTATCATTTTTAAATATAAAACAAAATTTTTTGGATAAACATGAAATATTATTATGAAAATTAAAATATGTTACAGTCATTGAGACAGTATATCTTACATACACATGGGAAATATTTCAACATTTAATGATAATAATCTAGAAATTATATGTATGATTATGCATTACTAGAATGGTAATAATATCGTATATAATATTTTTAATTAAATATACATATATATCATCCATGGGATGTTGTGATGACAAGAGATTAAAATCACTTCGTGAAGGTTGTTGTCCACCCATATGGAAATGATGTAATCATTTTTCAGTGTAAAAAATAAAATGATTTATCATATTATAATAATGATATAAATTTAGTGAATATAATAATTATAAAATATGTATGAAAAATATTCATTATCATTAAACTCATTAACTTACATGTAATGCATTAGTTAAAGATGTATCACATTGCTTCAGGTGGAAGTGCTCTGCAGAACACAAAATTTTTTTTTATCGTATAACCTATGAAATGAAATGAAATATAAATATATGATATAATTACTCAAAAAAATACATAACATATTAATATCATATGTAAACATTATATCCATTATTATTCACAATTGTGATAGGTTGTAATAGAAAAAATTATGATATTGGTTCATGTCGAAGTAGTCCTCAATAAACATGAATGATGATTTGGTAACCCATTTAATGGAAGTGGAGATGGATGTAGGAAATTCCATTATGAAATAAATATACTAATATATTCAACATAAATCAATTATTATATAGACATTTATCAATAATAATTTATTCTTGTGGACCAATATATAAAAAAACATTAAAGAAGATCAACCCTTCTTCAGTTATATTACATAGATTTACATGAAAAGACTTATTAAGATACTAGTATTGTAATGAACCATAATTCCATGTACTCTATTATCCTATAATATTATTTAAATTCCTTTTAATGACAAAAATAATTATTCCTAATAAATTCCATGAGGTCTCACGTGTGTCTGGGATCATTCAAGTCTCAGAGCCTTATAGAGGGTATAAAAGACTAGTATAAGTAATTAAGAGAAACTATTCACATATCAATAATTATTTGCCTAAAATTTTTTATTTCAACTAGTAGAGACATAGGGGTTTCATGATATTTTTAATAGTATGGTTCCACATGTGAATTATTGTGTTCTGATGTAGTTGTTTTTGAATTGGGAGTTTTTCATTGGATGTGCATGATTAGATAAATGATGTATCTAAGCATGTATTGTCCCCTTTGAATATGTGATTGTCACATGGTCAATGTATGGTTTATTCAACCATGTGGCCAATATGTTGTCCCTTTTTAGGATTTAATCTCCATTTTATCCTAATTAAATATATTTCCCAATTTTTCGTTACATCATCATTCCAACATATTTCTTTTCCACTCTTTTCATATAGCGTTCCATCATTCATAATATAGGATCATAGAAAAATTACCCTTCTGAAGTATGATTCGAGCACCATTAGAGTAATTGGGACTTTTTTTGGTAACATCTATGATCCTCTTTTCTCATATTTACTTTTATCTTCATATCCATTATGTTATTATGGTTCGAGATCTTTTTTTTTGTAATTTCTAGGTAGTCGGATGTCTTATTGATTTCATCTAAGATAGATAAAATAAGATGCTTCAAGGTGGTGTAATAATTTTCCCCATGATTTTTATGATTCATAGCTTCTTTTCCCAAGTGGTTGACTTAAATGGATTCTTATGTTAATTGATTTCTGTATATAAAAATGATCAATGAAACGACATTATCTACCATAAGATATGGTTCGTAATTTAGAGGATTTTTACCTCCTTTAGAGACAACCAATCAATGTTCTCTATTTTTTCCCCTTTATGGATAATTATTCCAAATGCTATGAATTACTATTTAGCTATCAGATATATTTTGAAATATAATTTCCATTGTAAATGAATGGTTAATAGAACCCAAGGGTCCTCCTAAATTCATACATCACTTATCATTATAACTTGAATTTTTTGGAAATTGACTTATTGACATTTTATCCATTTTATTGTTGGGAATAATATAATTTTAATATCAATACTTAATTAATTGAATGTAATTTATTAAATTAATTTTATAATGTGCGTTGGATAGATTTTCCAAAAATAATGTTGAATTATTTAACTAGAATGAATTTTATGGGGTGGCAATGGAACGTATCCCCATGTATAATAGTGGAAAAGATAGTATGAATTATAATTACAGACTTATAATGTACAAGACTATTGGTATATAAAATAAGTATTTCATATTTCTTAATAGTCTAAATACAAATTTTCTAGGATTATCTTATCATTGAATTCCTTATGAATTTATTAATTGATATTTTATTCCATATTTGTATTCTTATGGTCTTGGTGAACATGAAAAATGAGTGGTAATTACTCCATTATTACAATATTTATAGAATCATTCCTTGATGCAATATATGGTATGACGGTAAGGGATCTGATGAGAATGACAATATTATGCTCCCATAAATCTGGTGTTGATAATTATGTCTCCCACCACTAACCATATTAGGACAATGGGATCGTCACCCCATGTACATTCGTTTATGTGTTGACATGATGTGACAGTCAACATCTTAAGTGGAAAAAAATTCTCCAACTCACTATGATTTTTATGGAATGAACACTTTTTATTATGCATATTGACTCTTTAAACTATGTATTGATGTCTATTTTATACATCGTCCTGGCCAACACATTGAATTCCATGTATATGGACACTGAAATCCTCACAAAATTGGTTCATATAGGTGTATGCGATATTCATTACTATACTGCATATATATATTTTTACTAATTACACAGTTAATGATCATACATTACTCCCTTCCATGATCCAACACATGTAGAGATTCTATATGTATAATTGGAACATGAGAGCCCTACTTTTTATTTATTTAGAATATTCTGATATTTTATTTATACCTCCATACCTTTTAGTTACAAGAACATCATGGAATAATTCTACACACAATTGGTGGTTCCCTACTTAGATTTTATCTCACACTATACTTCGTGTTCATTTGGTACTTGAGAAGATTCTTTGTCATCTGTTATTTAGAATATAAAGCACCATGCAACTAGATTTTGATATGCATGACTTATTTTTAGAGCATAGGAGAAGTGTATAGAGCATATGGCCAATATTATATTTTATATTTTTTAATTTTTTTAAATTTCTATGCATATCCCATATTCTTTAATATGTATATCAATGTTCCCTAAATCTAGGAGTGCGGGAATTCTTAGTTGATTTTGATATTTATTCTGTAGTTTATTAGTCTATTCTTCTTCTACATTATTATTATTTTTAATAATATATATTTTATTATTGTATGTTAAATGTTATATTTATTGTGACACACTAATAAGAGGGTACATTCTCCTTACTAAACCACAATTATTCCTTCATTATGACTCATTATACATTAACATATGGTGATATATGCCTGAGGCCATGTGACCTATTGACTTGAGGTGTGGTTTATGTGGACCATGGGTGGGGACATTACAATGCAGAATTAGATAAAAAATTATTCTATCTTATTATTAGGTTATTAGAAAAGATACTATTAGTTAAAGGAATTTATAATTAACCTTCTTCATGGATGTTGGTAAACCATGTACAAGGGATGCACAAATTACTTGGGAAGGGTAATTTTTTATTGATTATTCCTTTTATGGTTGATATGACTTCACTATTGGGTGATACACCTTTAGTATGGTGTTATTGAAATTTCTATTACATAAATTATTGTTACATAACCATTGAATAATGAAATTAGGGTGTTCTTTTATATGAATCATTATAGGAACTATAAGACTAACATGCCATTAATTTTTTCCATGTCAATTTTTTTCTGTGTGCATGATCATGTTTCATATTTGTAGTTCAAGGACTACATTTTAAAATGTGTTTAATTATTTGATGTTATTGGATAACATAATTAAATGTTAAGATTCCCTCATTAATCTAACAGTGTTTTCTAGTATATCATGATGATGGTAACTTAAGAATTTAATTTTCTCTCATTGAGAAATGGACCATTGAAATGATGTGGTGAAAAAAGATATGGTGTGGGTTAATTGGATTCCATGTTTTGGTTAAAAATGGGGATAGGTCCTCATAGATTAGAAATTATATTCCACCTAATTCTACCACTAAAATAGATATAAATATTTTATTTAGAAAAAATATATAATCAGTATGACATTTAAAGTGAAATTATGTATCCTATATATGTGTAACTAAGACTCAAACCAGAGTCTAGACTTAGTAGTGGGTATTGTAAACGAATTTTCCATTCTAATCAATTAAATTTTGGGAAATAATGTGTTAGTGGTATACTTTCATGTAAAGTTTAATATTTTCAAAACATTAAAAAACTATTAGTTTTCCAAGTTTTCTAATAGTTCAACATGCCAATGGTGACTCACTGTGGTGTTGACATACAGGTAGTGTCACCCTGACAGTGTCATCCTGGCGATGTCAACCTAATGATGTCCCCCATGTTTTCAAACCCTGGCAGTGTCTCCCTTATGGTTTCACAGTAGTGGATTTACCCAAGTAGTGTCTCTCCATGGCTGTAGCTCACCCTTGAGGCGGTTTGCTAGTAGTGTATAACCCTTGAGGTTTCTCATATATTATTGTTCATTCCTAGTAGTAGGTATCTATATCAGTTTTTCATCTAGAAAGGGAATTTATCCCAGAGGATGGTTTCCTTGGATGTGGCTCACTAGAAGTTCCTTTCTTTGTGGTGCCTCATAAAGAGGTGCCTCGACGGCTCTTCCTCATCTGGCGGTGTATTAAAAATAGTGTTTCCTGCTCTTATAGTATCTCTAACTTGACTTCATTATTGACATAAAATAATTATAATGACATATTTGAAATATTAATGAATGATTCAATTTCCATAATCCCTATTTTTAATTTACTATGACTCTTGTGGATTTTAGTTTGTCAAAATATGTAGTCTTCACCAAATCATCTTTTATTGGAGAATCAGAATGGTATATAAACCCATGGTTCTCTATATTGATAATTAAAAAGATGAGATATTTTCCCCCTTGTTCATACAAATTGTATTATATTGGTATGGGACACCATAATTCCTTCTCTGTATAAGAGTTGAGTAAACTGATGTAGCACTTGGGACGTGATTCTTCCCTGTAATTTTCCTTCTGTGTGTGTGTTTCAGTTTTTTCCAAATTAGAATATGTCAATATAATTTTATTCTAAGTATGTATACCTTTATCCTTCAAATGTTTTCATTATATATGATCCGTATGTTGATTTTTTACATATAATTATAGTTGATTCAAAATTTATAATGATAATTGAATTTGTTTAAAATCATTAAACATGTGTCTAGGAATGTGACAAATGATCTTGATATGTTATTTTTTGTCATGATTTATTTATTTGTATAGTATAACTACCAACTAAAAATCATGGTCATTGGGTGACCTTGATTGTTATAATGTTATTTTGTGGAATACATGTTGTTTGGTTTGTGTTGAATTATTAAAATGAATATTTGTTTAAAATAACATATTTAACTAATAAATTGATTACAGATTATAGCTCGATTTTTTGTTATAACTCCAAATTCAAGAAGTGGAATTAAATATTTGATTCCATGTTTAATCTGAATATATTATTTTCTTTTGTTGGTGTGATGATGTGGTTGTGGAAACAGTTGGGAGCTGGGTGTTTGTTTTGTTTCTATGGTAATATGGGTTGGTATTATAATATAGCAAGGTTTTTATAAATGGTTGTGATTTAATATGTTGCTGGATGTGGCTATGAGTTGCATTGTTTTTTTGGTTTGAATGGTGGGTTGGGAGTCATGCCTTGGATAATTACATTAGTGATTGGTTTGTGTGTTTCACTATTGGTAACATGAAGAAAGCATCACCCCATATCAAAAGTTCAGTATAAGATCTTTCATTAATATGAACTTTGTTAAATTACTAGGGAAATTCCCCTCTTAATTAACATTCACTTTTTTTCTTATTATGCTTCCTTCCATATAGTGTCTTGATTTGGGATGTAATAAATATATAATTTTTTGATAATATTCTAATGATATGGGTTGGTTCGGTTAATCTAATAGGAATGGCGAGTGAAATTTTAAGTGGTGTTTTGTGTGGTTGATTGTAGATGATTCTAAAAAATTAAACGAATGGGTTCTAAATGTGGATGAAACGTAAAAACATATTTATTTATCATCCTCTTCTCCTTCTAAAATGACGACTGTATATACTAATAATTACTTCTAGAGGTAGAAGAAAACTGTGGAAGGCATGTTTTGTATAGTTTTTTTTGTAAGCTCGTAGGATGGAAAGTGTTTTTTCCTCTAAAAAAATATATACATTATACCTTATTTTTATTTCTTTACTCACCACACTGTATATGTGAACTTTGTGTTGAAAACCCCCATCCTCAAGTGGTAGGGTTTCATTACTATTATCTTCTGAGGTGTATAATTGGTGGGCTTCCCAATATTTTCCACTCTCTCACATAACATATGTTGGTATAAAACAATTTGTGAAGTCATAGGTCTTTTATTGTGTAAGATTGTTTTGTTGATTTATCATATTTTATAGAGAGAAATGTGATATCCCATGTGTTTTTGGATGAGGTTTTTTGTTTCCCAAGTGTCTTGGGGATGAGATGTGATGTGTTGTGGGGAACAACCAGGTATGTGAAGGATGTGTTTTAAGTCCCAATGGTGTGCAAGTAGGATTTGTTGTGGTATTCCTATGTGATTGGAGTGCATGTACAAGCAATGATTATTGAGAGTGGAATTCATGTTGGAAAGTGATGGGGGATACCCTATCGTCGATATGTCTTCATTAATAATATATTAATATGCTTTTTTTATTTTGTGATCGTGGCTTGGATAGGTGTAGATGGTTAGTATATCAATTTCAGTGCATTTTGGTTCTAAAATTTTCTCACAGGAGCATTAGTATGCTTCTTTTTCATGTGCATCATATACATTGGTTCTCCTACTATGTATACTTCTAATTCTAGCCTACATATATAGTATTATTTATTGGTTTCCAGGAGGATTTCACGGTCCATTTTGGACCTTACTATCTTATATCTTGATAGTTGTTGTGTCACTTATTTATCTTCACTTTTGGGGTTTAATTTTTTGACATTATTATAATTTTGTATCAGTACTATTTTATACATGCATGTGGTACAGTTTTTTATTTCTTTTATATCATGCCTTTGTGTTTCATTGTTAATGATTCATCTTATCTCCCAATATTTTTTCATAAAAAGGAAATACCCCTCATATTGTTATAATTTTAAACCCTTGGTACTTGACTCTAACTATTATACCACTAGAGGCATGAATAAGGTGTCATTTTCTAAAGTTCATCATTTCTATCCTAGCGGGTGTCTTCGGTGGGAGGGGTTGTGACCGAGTGGTATAAAAGGTGATTGTTGAGGGATAAGATGACATTTGTAGTTAGTAAATGTGAGGGTTTCATGGGGATTTAGGGAAAAAGTTATTTTTTAACATAGAATGTGGAATATCTACAGGAGACCAAATAGGACACAGTATTTGAGGGTCCACTTTAATTTAGGGTTTTGACTCTAAGCTTATTGATCAACTATGTTAAATGGACCTGTTTATAGGGTATAGACTTAGGATAGGTACATGTATCATAATGACTTGTGTTCTTGTTTCAATTGGATTCATTTGGAAATTATTAAATGGATAAATCGATGAAAAAATAAAATGTAATTATTAATAATAATTAAATACTATAAAATTTTAGGAACTCTTTGTTTTACTTTCAAAAATGTATCCTAGTGATCACCAGCATGTGGTTTAGGAAGTGGTGGTTCAATATGTTGATCTTATTGATCGCCGTAGGGTTGATTCGATTGATAAGAATCATCATTGGAAGATTATAGTTTGTTCTCTAAAATGACATGCCATGGGGATTTATGAGGACATCACTTCTGATGTGAAGATAGATATATCGATAGAGGATTTTGAGATTGAAATTATTTTTTTCCAGGCCCCGAAAGAGTACATGGTCACTTTGGCAGTATTTCGATGTGGGGTGATGTGCGTCCGTGGTGATCACTGTATATGGGGGAAATGAAGGATGAAATCATTTCAATGGTTTAATATAAAAGGGATTTCAAGGATGATTTCCCATCATGGAAAATGAAGTGTGAGATGTGGAAGAAGCTACTATCCCTTCAGCATGGTAGAATGTTACTATGGGAACTACGAATTATGTTCATAGTCATTCTGTGCCTTTCCCTAGATCTATTTCTAGATGAGGAATCTCATTTCAGACGTGTTGAGGAGGAAATACACCCTTATATCTATTATACGGTTACTCCTATTACATTACTGACATAGTTTTAGGATCAGAAGAAGGTAGAGGTGTTCGAGAGGATGCACTCACAAGAGGTATACAGTGAGAGGGGATCCATAATTATTCATCATGAGGTAGAGTTGTCAGTAGAAGATCTAAGTCACAATGATATTTGAGGATTCTATTAGTGGGTATGAGACCCCAACAACTTCCTTTTTAGACTTCTGGTGCACACGGTATCTGTGATATTTCTCAGAGCTTTAAACTATTATGTTTTCATTGTCGGATTCATGGACATCACTGGAGAAAGTTTCAAATATTTCCATGAGATTAGTTTAGTGGAGGTAAACATGATCAACGTCAGTCTTAGAAACCATTTCATGTGAGGTTATATCTGCAGTAGTGGTAGTAATGTTTTTCTCTTCCAAGAGGGGATGATGCTGATACAGATCGAACATATGACTATCCTCATGTTTGGGGAATGTCTCCCTAGTGTTGTCATAGAGTTGGCCATTAACAAAAATGTAGATGTTTTGGTCCATGATAGTTTCACACATCAAATATTTAAATTATAGTGGGGCCAAATATCATTGGAGGTATGATATGTTTTTTTACACACCTTCTTGTGCCTTGTTTTTTTTATGCTCTTCGCACTTCTTTCTTATGACCTATCATGCCTATGCTCTAGGACTATACATAGAGAGGATTATTGTTATCCTGTTGTTGAGTATGCTAGTAAGAGGCCAAAATTTCATATTTTATGTTTTCTAGGTGTGTAGATGGATGATGGGACAAATTCAGTCCTATGGGGATCCCTTCTTGCTATAGATAAAGCCATGTGTTACCTTCTTTGGAATCAACTGGTTTTATTACATACATCATATTATTGACAGTTTCTAGATGAGATTCATGATTTCAGATGAGTATAGTCATTGTTTTGTTTTCTCTATCATGTAGGGTTGTGATGTGGGATTACAGTCAGTGTTTCAGCTTTTTTCATACTTAGTTAATGTGTTAGTGGAATCTTGAGATGCTGAAATGGTGGGGGTTTGTATTGTCAATGGTGAGTTCCAGGATTTTTCTTCACGGTGGTAGTTACAATACCTCCTTAATGTTATGATGAGTTTGGGATTCACATGAATATCAAGATTCTCTGATTTCGATGTCACTTTATCGTATGGATCCTTATATGTTACATGAGTTGAAAATTCAGATATATGATCTAACGTATAAGGGTTTTATCCACCCTAGTGTGTCATCTGGGGGTGCTCCAGTGTTGTTCTCAAAGAAGGTAGATGTTGTTATGAGGTTGTGTATAAACTATTGGTGGTTGTATCTGGTGAAAATGATGAAATATTACCATCTTCGAAGGATATAAGATTTTTTTGACCAGTTGAGTGGTGAAAGTTTGTTTTCTATGATTGATCATCGGTACTAATATCACTAGTTGATGATGATGGAGGGAGTTATTAGAAATACATCCTTCAGATGATGGTATAAGAATATTTATATTTTATTAATTCGATACAGTGTTACAAACACACCAGATATATTCATGTGGCATATGAACTCTATATTATGTGATTTCGTGTACCAGTCATCATTGTACACATCATAGACGTCATAATCAACTCAAGGACAGATGTGGAGCATAAAGAGCATCTTAGAAAAATCATCTAGGATTGTTGATTCCATCATCACTACAGAATGTCTTCCAACTATATGTTTTGGACATGAAAGGTGAATTTACATGGGCTTGAAGTGTCTAAACAAAATGTGGCAGTGGTGTCATCGAACATTGATCTAGTTGTTTCATGGGAAGCACCCAATAATGACATACATTTTTGCAGGTTCCGTGGTCTTGTAGGCTATTATTAGAGATTTATACCAAATTTATCTCAATTTTCATCCAATTTTAAGGCTTAAAAATGTAAGGACCAAGATTTTATGTTGAGAGGTCGGTTCCAACCAACATTCGGTTTCATTGTGTTGATGTTGGAAAATTCCCCCATTGTTTTGGTTTCCTGAGTATGGGATAGTTTTATGATGTGTTTTGAGACCCTCCACATCATGGATTGTGGACATGATGATTCTATAAAAAGAGATGTTTCCTTATGTGTCTAGTAATTGTGAAATCAGAAGTTTAAATACACCACTCATGATCAGTAACTAGATTTCATTATGTTCATGCTAATGTTTGAGAGGGATTAACTCATTGGTAAAAATTTGTCATCTTTACCGATCAGATGATTCTTTGGTGTATCTCTTCCCAGCATTCCCTAAATACGCAATAGTAGAGGAGGTTGGAAATTCATCAGGACTATGATTTTTAGATTTCATACACAATATGATATGGAAATTTCATTGTCTATTTTTTCATTATAATGTATTATAATTTGGTTGTGTAGGAAATTTTGGATTCATGGAATGTGATTGAGTAGTTGGAATCCTCGAACATGAATGAATGTGTATATGGAGATGGAAGATAGTTGTTTAAAATTATGGTTCTATCTATTTTGATGTTGTAGTTAGAGTATTTTTGTTTGGGATACTTAGTGGTAAAGGTGATGAAAGATCGTAATGACCATGGTGATGCTTTAGTGGGATGGTCAGAGGATGGATGAAATTGGATGTTGTTTCATGGATAGTTTTTTGTACATATTTTCATTCATGATGGATTCCTTCATGATTTTCCTAACTAAACTTTTATGGTTTACCCAAGAATTTAAAAGATGTAACATAGACAGAGGATGTAGGTTTTGGTGGCCAAGGATGAAATGGAATGTGGAAGAGTTTTTTGTGATGTTCATGGTTTTCCAGTAGGTAATGGATGATTATCATGTCCCTGGAGGTCTGTTGTTGCTCGTGGATGTTCCTAAGTGGAAACTGGATGACATAGCGATAAATTTATTCACATGTATTCCCAAACCATTGTGATGGTGTGAAATTATTTGTTTAATGGTGGACTATTTGAATAAATTGGAAAACATATTAGAAATCAAGGAGTCAGGCATAGTATATTCCTTGGATAGGAGATATGTGCATGGGGTTGTGTGTCTTCATGCAGTTCCAACTTTCATTCTCATATATCAGGAAGAAACATTAACATCAATATTCTAGTTCTGATTATAGCATTCCATTGGCACCCAGTAACACATCATCACTACAATCCATCCTTAGATAGTTGGGTAGATGGAATGGAGTATCCAGAAATTGAAGTATATGATGTGAGCAACAATTCTAGACTACAATGGAACATAGGTAAAACACCTTACCATGGTGGAGTTTTCACAGAATTATATTTATCCTCCATCTATTGGAATAGATGAGTTTGAGGATTTATATGGGAGACCATGTAGTTATATATTTGGTGGGTGAAGGTTGGGGAAGTGGTCATTCATGTTATTGATGGGGTGCATAGCACGGTAGAGAAAGCTCACCATGTCTGTGAGAGGATGAAAGCAACCCAGGATGGTAATATGTATTATGGAAATCACAGAAGTTGGCCCTTAGTGTTTGAGTTTTGCGACCACGTGTTCTTGATGTTTTCCCAATAACGTTGGAATCAGAGGTTTAGTAGATTGTGTAATCCTCCTCCCAAGTTTTTTTCCATTTGAGGTGTAGGGGTGAGTTTGTGAGGTGGTGTATTGTTTGTAATTTCATGCATGGTAAAAAAGGATCCAATACATCATCCAAATATCATAGCTTCATTGATATATACATAATGACTCTCACACCATCGATTGGAGAGAGTTAGACTTCGGGGATGATGCGACATTTTTGGAGGGGAAATTGGAGAACCAGTATCATCAAGAAACGAGGTTGAATGGAATACAATTTCGTGAGTTCATGTTTCATGGATGCATGGTGGCTAGAAAGGGATATATTGTGAGTGAGCGACACATGTGTGTTGTTAGTTCCTAAAGTTTTTTTGATTTTTTCCATGTTCTATTTTGCATTGTTATATGATGTTTGAACCTCATTGATTATGATATGAGCTATTTTATTTGGTTTTTTATGTTATTTTTTTTGATGAATGTTAATTTTATATTGTATGAGAAGAGGATGACTTGATTTCTAATTGAGATGAATTAATTTTGATGCTATTAAACCTATTTTAGAGAGTTAGTCACGCCTAGAATGAATACTATCTTTACATGGAGGATAGATTTTCTAGATTCATGTGCTTAGGATTGTTCATTTACTTGTGGCTGTGTAGATGATGTGTGGTAGAGTGGCTGTGTGAGAGGAGGCAGCTTTTGGCTTTATAGTATGTTTTGTGTACATTTATGATGAAATGATAAGGAATATTTGGAATATGTTGGGTGATGTGTTCTTAGATGTTGAGGCTTCAACTCTAGGTTTCTTAACATTGTTGTATTCAGAAGAGTGTAGTGTTGCATGTATAGAGATATCCATGAGATATATCTAGACTGAAAATTGTTTGTACACTTAATATATTTCCTTTTGGGGTGGTATTATATTCCTGATGGAGACAATTGTTTGAGAGATATCTGATGTAATTTCCCGATCCTTTCCAGTCCATTACATTGTTGGAAATCTGGTGTCTAAACTAACCTAGAAAATCAATGTGATTCTTTACAACACATATCAAAAATAATAGGTTTCCATGTTCTACAATGGTTCCTCGTACCAATAGTGTCTCACCCAAGTGGCATCACCCTAGCAGTGTCTCGCTATTGATGTAGCTCACCCAAGCAGAGGCTCACAAGAGGTGTCTCACAGTATTGGTTGTTCATCTTGTGGGTCCATGTGTGTTGTGGTAGGTTTCCATGGATATTTCTCATATAGAGGTTCCACATTCCCAGTATTAGATTAGTATGATGGTTCCACTTTAGTAGTTCCTCATCTAGATGTTTCTTGCCTGGTGCGACCTCAATGGTGTTGCCTTGTCCACTTCTTCCTCATCAACATTGTTTGCTGTTTTTAATGAATTTCACTTTTGTGGTCATTATTTTTTGTAAAATTATTTTAATGAATTATTTTGAAGGTTTTGATTCTATTTCTATGTCTATAAATCCAATGATTAATTTTTTAAGAGTCTAGATAATTTGAATTGGTCAAATTGATTGGTATTGATCAGATCCACAATTCATGGAAAATAAAAACTGGTATCTAAACCTATTTTTCTATTTCGTTCATCCAAAATCTATTATATCTTTCACATTTTCCTTTTTCTAACATTATCTTCATATGGGACACCTTGAATCCTTCATCCCATGGGAGTCAAGTAAACTACTATAGAAGTCGGATCATTATTTATTCCTAGTGTTTTCCTCTTATTTGTGAGCCATAATTTTTTACTTAAAATGGAATTATTTATTGTATTTTCTTCTAAGTAGGATTCCATTCATCATTAAAAATTGTTCACCTTGGGAGAGGTGTTTATATATGTTTTCCTTGTGATGATATTTCATTCAAAAATAATATAAATGATTTAATTTGTTTAAAATAAATAAATGGGAGAAGGGAATGTGACAAATGGTAGATTTGTGTTATTTTTTTTGTTCATATTATGATTAGTATGGACTAAATACCAGCTAAAAATCAAGGCCATTGGGGGTCCATGTCTGTGTATGGAATAGTTTGTGGAATGCATGTTGTTTTTTTGTTGAAGGGTCAACTATAAATGTTGGTTAACCACATATATTCAACTAATAAACGGATTCCTTGTGATCATACAGTTTTTGAGTTACCCGAAAATATAAAAGTTGAATTAAATAAGATATACATTGTTAAATATGAAAAATATTTTACATTTTTTTGGTGACATGGATGTGTTCCCAGTTCTTCACAAGGGGTTGGTTTTGTAGATATGGTAATTTGGGTGTGGTCTGATCATATAGAAAGGCAGCAAAACTGTTTGTTCTATAATATGTTGTTGGATAGGGTTGTGATTTGGTGGTTGTTTTATTTATTATGTTGGTTTGGGAAGGATGACTATAATTTAGATAATGATGAACAGTAATGATTTTTATCCACTAATAACATGCATAACGATTCACATCATACCTATATTTCATGATATGAGGTGAATTTATTGTGAAGTGCATTAAAGTAACATGAATAATCCCAACCTAAGTGCTGGTTTCTGGGTTTCGTGTTATGTTACATGCCTAATTGTTTTCCAGGGTGCGATGGAATGAGTAAATAATTTCTCGATATTGTTCGGATGACATGGGTTGGTTCGTTTAACATAAGAAAAATTGTTAAGGAAATGTTAAATGGTGGTATGTGTAGTTGAATGTTAATGATCCCAAATAATTAAATGAATTTTTGTTAAACATTATGGACATTAGAATTCACATTAGTTTATCAGGCTCATTACCTTATGAAATGAAGATTGTCTAGCCTAACAATTTCATCTTGAGGTAAAAACAATGTGGGTATGTTATGGATTTGTAATTTCTTTGTTTGCAATTCCATTGGTTGTTCTAGTGTGATTTATTCACTATATATATAAATTTTCGTTGTTTTGATATCTATACGCACCCCACTTTAGTTAAGTGTTATGTTCTAAAAGCATCCATTGTAATGTAGGAGGGTGTCTTTCCAAAAATACAGTGAGGTGTATGGATGTCTGGGTACCATTTATTTTCCACCCACTATTATAGGCAAAGTAGGTATCTCACATGATGTGATGGGCAGAGAACATTTTGTGAAATATATGTTGTTGTGCTTTCCTTGTGGTCTTTAGGTGATATGTGATAGCCCAAGTGTTTTTTGGAATGATGGTTTGTTTACCATGTGTGTTCGAGATGACATGTGATGTGATGTGTGGTCGGGGATTGTTCATTGGGGATGTGTTGTGCTTCTCAGTTATATGTGTGTGGAATGCTATGAAATTTATTTGAGGGATTAGAGTTCCAAGTCATACGACATTGGGTGAGAACAACAGTTTAGATGGAATGTGGTGCAGGGTACCATATCGTCGATGTGTTTAACACTACATTATATTATTTGGATTGTGTTATTTTGAGAGCATTCCTTGTGATGGTTGGGAAGGATAATATACTTATTAATATGATGTGTGATTTTATACTTTTTTGTCATAGGAGAATTATTATGCTTCTTTACCGTGTACAGGAGAAAATTTGGTCTTTCAATAGAGTGTACTTGTATACTCACCCAATGTATATAATACTATTTCAGGATTCAAGGAGGATTTTTTTGAAAAGCGATGGACCTTACTAGATCAGATCATGATAGTTGTTGTGATGATACATTATCATTTCATGGGGGTATTTAATTTGGAGGATTTATTTTATATTTTGTATCTATTATGTTTTATACATTCATGTGGGATGGTATTTTATATGTCAATATTATTTTGTAGAGTTTAATTGTGTATAAATCAACCTATTTTATGGTTTTCATTCAAAAATATTTAATACTTCTCATATTGTGGGATTTATACACTCATAGTGGTAGTTTCTAACTCGAGTCCTACTGTATTTTGGACATAGGAGTCATTATATCACATTCATCCCTGCCATCCTAGTGGGTATTAATAGATTTAGGTGTCATCACATGTAGTGGGGTATGAATTATATTCTTATTAACACTGCTATCTCTTATACAACCTATAAATGTATTTTTGAGAAGGCATAGAGGCATGGTCATTGTTATAGGAAGGTTATGTACCTATACATGTTTTCCTTCAGGAATCCATTCAATTGTTAAATCACTTATGTGGTGTTGGTTTTTTATTTTATTATAGTTCTTCCACAATTTCCTTTAGTCACATGTCCAAAATTTTGTAACAACCATGAACATGAGGTAGTGGGCCTTTATATGAAAATTATTCCTCCAAATATATTACTTCTGAAACATCATCCTATTCTTGATATAGGCAATGAAACCATGTTTGGAGAGAGATTTATATGAATAATACAGAGTATGAAAGATTTCATTTAACCATCCCTAAGCTAGGATGAGTTAAATCCATTATCCCAATAGCATCATCCTCTTACATTTTCAAGGTATGGAGGATGACATGTTGTTGAGTAATTGATTGAAGCTATTAAATCCATATACGATCATCGGGATATTCCTCTAAAATACAGGGTTAAACTAGTCATTCATATTCTTCATGATCATAAAAATAGGTGGTGGGATGTTATAACCTAGGGATATCATCACCATTGTATGGATTGGGAACATTTTTAGAATATCTTTTAGGACTATTTATTTCCCCTTACTCAATCAGATATTCGATAAAGATAATTCAAGAACATATAGTATGCAGGCTTATATCTAATGTGGTATTCATCTATTTTACTAAGTATTTGTGGTTCTCTCTTACTCTTCTGGGTGATTACCTTTTGATCTATAGATTAATCAATGATGGCATGGTGTACACCATCCAGTCGTATTTCAATGTCTTATGATTAACGACCATATTACGAATCATCAACCAGACCCTTAATTAAATGAAAAACAAGAGGGAAGATGATAGTGTGTTCTAGGGTGGTTCTACAACTAGAGATAAAAATTGTTCTCTATCTCGGTGATAGATATTTTTTGTGGTTACATAGAGGGTTAGCAACAATTTTGTTCTTCTTGGTTATGGAATACTATATGCCACCTGTGTGGGAAGCTCAAACACATAAAATCTCAATGCTTATGAGATACTATAGAATTAAGTGGATTCTAAGGAATGGGATATATTCAAAATTTCATTAGGACATTCCAAATATGACATAGTAAGTGGGGATCTAATCCTACCCCACATTCATAAGGACAAGTTGTATCCCGCTAGGTAGGAAGTTGGAATAGAATTTGCAGCACATTCTGATGTGGAAGGTGAGGAAGTGTCTGTCAAATAGATTATTATTAGCACAAGAAGAGTGATATTAGTCATGGATGTCATGTAGTGTCCTAGGGATATGGTACAAACTAGTTATATGTAGTCCAACCTATGCAAGGGGAGCATAACATTAGGACTTCTACTATATGAGTTATTATTCTTCTAGCCTTAACATTAGTGTCTGCATTATTTAACACAGTCACATATCTCAGATTTATATATCAGAATATTATGGATGAGATGGGCCAGGATATTGAGCACTTATATGGTGGTATTATTATAGTTACATCAATACGTTTCTAATAATAAGGTTTAAACCATTTTAAGGAACATCCCCTTCAGATAGGTATATATATATTCATACATAATCCTTTCATCCCTGAAATGACAGGAATTGGGCTACTCTCCAGGATGGATTGGTTAGTAATCATTAGAATTTATATTGACTACTATATTAGAAGGGAAATGTTTACATCACCAGAGTAAATTACTCATGGGCATAATGGATAATGGGATGTTCATGCAACATGAGTTGGAATCAAGAAACAGAGACGTGGAACTATGATAGCTCAGATCAGTAGTCTTTTCATGGATGACAAATAGATATAACACCTTGTTTTCCCTTTGGTTTTCTAGTGTTATAGAGATTAATTTCCTTATTAAATATTTTTTCTACATCAGATAAGATATATTTAATTTACAATTGATTTTATTCTAGGAGTAGAACTAATGACCATTCCACCTTATACTTTGTAACCTATAATACTAATAAAACTAATGAATTAGTTAAAGGATTTAGAGGATAATGGATTTATACTCCCTAGAAATTCGCATTAGGGTTCACTATATCTTTATTATATGACAGAATATGATACCCTTTTCTCCATGTAGATTACCATTGATTGACCAATCTCACAATGAAGAATCAGTATCCACTACCAAAAATAGTTCACCAAAATGATCATATCTGTGGATAAAATTGTTTTAAATGATAGAAATGTTTTCATGATGTCAATAGAATCATTTCCAGTCCCCAGACATACCTCATACTACATTAAAGGGCATTTATGGTATATACAAGTACTTGGTCATTCCATTTGGACTCATGAAGGCACCTATACTATTCATGGATCTTATAAATCAGTTTTTCCCCTAGTATGTAGATTAATTCATCGTATTATTTTTTGAATATGTATTGGTGTGTTTGAATTGTAGAAAAAACCATACTAATCATCTTGAGATCATGATTTATAAAAGATGAGAGAATTATACCTTTCCTAATATCAATTTATTCAATTTTTGGGTTGAAATTTTAAATTTAGTCAGTCACATTATCATAGAGTCATGAGTTTTAGTAGTCATAAAGAAGAGGTGTAGTTTCCTGAGAGTATACAAGGAAATTAATTTAAATTCATTGTTTTGTTCATGATAGTAGGATATTACATATGTTTCATCTAGGATTTCTCATTTTTATAGAGAATCTTATAGGATTAATAAAAAAGAGTTTAAAAATAATATGGATAGAATATTGTGAAGAATGCTTTTAGAATATGCTGGGTAATTTTATTTTTTCACTAATACTGATTCATCTAGGACTAGGAAGGAGATAATTTATACATCAATGTATTGAGTATCAGGCTAAGATCCATTCTGATGATGGATGGGGGATTTAATGCATTTGGATCTCGTCAGTTGAGAACCAATGAGAGGTATTTCCCAATGAAAGAAGAAGATCTCACAAATATTGTCACGACCCGTCCTCGGGACCCGTGCCGTGACTACCCCAAGCCCGCCTTCCATAGGCCAGGGGCTGGCGACTAGCACCAAAGGCGTAAAATCCCGATAACTGGGAAGGCATTGCCTTTATAAAGAAAACAAGCACCACAGAGTACAAGCGGAAGTAAAACACTAAGTACAAAAAGAAGAGCTGAAAAGTAAAAAGGGGCCGGAAATACAAGCCCAACTGTAAAGTACAACTCGAAAGGGAAAACAGCGACTGAAAAGTAAAGCTGCTACGCTGAGATGTCCACTGGAAATCCCACCTGAAGGGTGGGTACAGATAGCTCCTCTGATCCTCGGGTCCCGCCATCCGCTCCGAGTATGTCCCGCTTAGTGGTCCACCTCCGGGTACCGCCTCGTCGTATAGTCCACCTCCAGGTACCGTCCAGTCCTTGAACCTTCGGCTTCTGTCAGCACTGTCTGTCGTCTGCAACCAACACAACGAGGTGCGGGCATAGCCCGTGCAGGGGTGAGTATAACGATACTCAGTAGGGACCCCGAGACCCTCAAGGTCTCACTAAAACCAACAAGGATAAACACAAGAAGATCTCAACAGATAAACCCTACTTAGGTATATGCCCATACATATACCTAAGTTATCAAGTAACTCATTTCAATCATGAGGAAACACAAGGATTGTGAAATCGACGGATAACCACTACCCGGGTATATGCCCATACATATACCAAAGTTAGCAAGTGACCCATCTCAATCATGAAGTAAACACAAGGTCAAAAGTCTCAGCTCAAACCAGGATTTTCATTATCGAAACCGTAACTGCTGAAGAGCTCCGTCTCTGGAGTGTGCAGTGGTCCTGACACGACTCCGAGGTACTGCTCACTAACCTAAGACTGCTGAAGTACTCCTCCTGTCGAGTACTGCGGGCCAGCCACCCAAACACAGTAGTGCTTCCCGCCGAGGTATGTCACCCAAACTCCGTAGTGCACACCCCCTAGTAGCCTGCTGAGGTACTCTCCGGACGAGCACCGCGGGTCTGCACTTTCACAAAGGTAGTGCTCCGTCCGCCATGGGTCTGCACCTCAGAAAGTAGTGCTCCGTCCACTGGGCTAGTCGACTCACTCCAAGTCGAGTCGTTCAAGCAGTCGTCAGGTCTCAGCCAGCTACACGGTCTCCGTACATCGCACGCTCGTCACTGGGAGGGTCCGCTCCACGAGCTACAGGTCGATACTCCAAGTATCTCAAAGTCCCACGAAGAAGTGTCTCAAAAGTCCGTCTCGTCACAGGGGTCTCAACGCAACAGACGGCGCGTCGATCGGACGCCCGGTCTGTGAGTTATTAGCCTTTTCGTCCCTGGGGCCCGGTTGGTTTCGAGTGCGAACCAATCCCGGCCGTATCTCAACTGTACCCCGAACTCCCATAGGGTATACTCAAAGGGACCGTTACTCAACGTAACCACCAACGCCGCTGACGGCTCGTCAAGCGGACGTCCTGTCTGAAAGATATCAGCTTTCCCGTTCCAGGGGCCCGGTTGGATTTCGGGTACAATCCAACTCAGCCATACTCCGACTGTATCCAAAACTCGGGCGGAGTATGTCAAAAGTTCCGTCTCATCAAGAGGAAGTCAATGAAACAGACGGCGCGTCAATCGGACGCCCGGTCTGTGAGTTATTGACTTTTTCGTCTCCGGGGCCCGGTTGGTTTTTAAGGAAAAACCAACCCGACCGTACTCCACCTGCGTCCAAACCTCGGGCGGAGTATGCCAAAAGATCCGTCTCACTAAGAGGAACACAACGCGACTGACGGTACGTCAATCGGACGTTCGTAGCTCAAGATATGAGCGTTTCCGCTCCGAAGGCCCGGTTGGTTTCGTGAACGAACCAACCCGGCCGAACTCAAAGTAATCCGAAACCTTGAGTGTGATATACCGAAACGACCGTCTCGATCCAAGGATCGCGTTGCCGCTGACGGTTCGTCATTCGGAGGTCCGAGGCTCAAGTTATGAGCCAAAAACCAAAACAGGTTCGAAACGGGGGGGTCCGGGTCCGGGCCGACCCGGCCCGACCCCCCCCCTGGGACGAAAAGGCTAATAACTCACAGACCGGGCGTCCGATCGACGCGCCGTCTGTTGCGTTGAGACCCCTGTGACGAGACGGACTTTTGAGACACTTCTTCGTGGGACCTTGTGATACTTGGAGTATCGACCAGTAGCTCGTGGAGCGGACCCTCCCGAAGACGAGCGTGCAGAGTACGGAGACCGTGTAACTAGCTGAGACCTGACGACTGCTTGACCGACTCGACTTGGAGTGAGTCGACTAGCCCAGTGGACGGAGCACTACTTTGGATTGGTTCGCACTCGAAACCAACCGGGCCCCAGGGACGAAAAGGCTAATAACTCACAGACCGGGCGTCCGATCGACGCGCCGTCTGTTGCGTTGAGACCCCTGTGACGAGACGGACTTTTGAGACACTTCTTCGTGGGACTTTGAGATACTTGGAGTATCGACCTGTAGCTCGTGGAGCGGACCCTCCCAGTGACGAGCGTGCGATGTACGGAGACCGTGTAGCTGGCTGAGACCTGACGACTGCTTGACCGACTCGACTTGGAGTGAGTCGACTAGCCCAGTGGACGGAGCACTACTTTCTGAGGTGCAGACCCATGGCGGACGGAGCACTACCTTTGTGACAGTGCAGACCCGCGGTGCTCGTCCGGAGAGTACCTCAGCAGGCTACTAGGGGGTGTGCACTACGGAGTTTGGGTGACATACCTCGGCGGGAAGCACTACTGTGTTTGGGTGGCTGGCCCGCAGTACTCGACAGGAGGAGTACTTCAGCAGTCTTAGGTTAGTGAGCAGTACCTCGGAGTCGTGTCAGGACCACTGCACACTCCAGAGACGGAGCTCTTCAGCAGTTACGGTTTCGATAATGAAAATCCTGGTTTGATCTGAGACTTTTGACCTTGTGTTTACTTCATGATTGAGATGGGTCACTTGCTAACTTTGGTATATGTATGGGCATATACCCGGGTAGTGGTTATCCGTCGATTTCACAGTCCTTGTGTTTCCTCATGATTGAAATGAGTTACTTGATAACTTAGGTATATGTATGGGCATATACCTAAGTAGGGTTTATCTGTTGAGATCTTCTTGTGTTTATCCTTGTTGGTTTTAGTGAGACCTTGAGGGTCTCGGGGTCCCTACTGAGTATCGTTATACTCACCCCTGCACGGGCTATGCCCGCACCTCGTTGTGTTGGTTGCAGACGACAGACAGTGCTGACAGAAGCCGAAGGTTCGAGGACTGGACGGTACCTGGAGGTGGACTATACGACGAGGCGGTACCCGGAGGTGGACCACTAAGCGGGACATACTCGGAGCGGATGGCGGGACCCGAGGATCAGAGGAGCTATCTGTACCCACCCTTCAGGTGGGATTTCCAGTGGACATCTCAGCGTAGCAGCTTTACTTTTCAGTCGCTGTTTTCCCTTTCGAGTTGTACTTTACAGTTGGGCTTGTATTTCCGGCCCCTTTTTACTTTTCAGCTCTTCTTTTTGTACTTAGTGTTTTACTTCCGCTTGTACTCTGTGGTGCTTGTTTTCTTTATAAAGGCAATTCCTTCCCAGTTATCGGGATTTTACGCCTTTGGTGCTAGTCGCCAGCCCCTGGCCTATGGAAGGCGGGCTTGGGGTAGTCACGGCACGGGTCCCGAGGACGGGTCGTGACAAATATTTTACATGAATTATGATGTGGGAGGTACTATCTAATTGTAGATCATTTTATGGTATTCTCTGATCACAAAATCCTTATGTATATATTTTGAAAGTGGGATCTAAATCTCATGTACCACAGATGGGTTGAGTACCTATTGAAGTTTGATTTGGAGCTTAACTACATGACTAGTAAATTCATTTTTTTGGATGATTATATAATCTAGAAGATAAATACTAATGAGGTCCAGAAGTCTAGTTGACAAGTGTAGCTCATAGACATACATTCAGATATGTGCATTGAGGGTTTTTACGACCATTGTCAGACTATCCTTTCAACCATATATGTGAAATCTATATTTCATGAATGGTATAGAAAGATGATGTTATCAGATCCCATGGGCCTTGTGATATGGGAAATAATATTAGATGTTGATACATATTCAGAATGAACCGTAGATGGTGCTGATACTCATATATTCCATGGGCATGTATGGGTCACAAAATACATCATGGATGAGATAATATGGAATTACATACCTCATCATGGGTAGTTCACACTAGCGTCACAAAAATGTATAGGGTTATATGAGACTAGTATTGGTGAACTGGTATAAAAAATTATATTTTAGGCTCCATCATAGGGTTCTCTGCATGTCATTGGGTGAAGGATAACCATTAGATGTTCTTTTATAGCCGTTATTTATTCCATAGTGGAAATTGGATATTGTTTCAATAGATTCTGTGATAGTTCTACCTAGATCACCTAGTGAAAACGATATAGTTTAGATTCTTTTATAATTTTATGAAGGATTACAGTGACCCTAGCCTTTTACATAAGACATTACATGATTTTAATCATAATTATACATTAGAGTAAAATCCAAGGATCATGATGTCTAGTGTATTTAATGATGAGGTAAATAAAACTAAAATCATTAGACTAAAAAATACTTCTTCATTTAAACATGAAATTGAGCTCCTGACATCCATTGTGCTCAACCATCATTATAGGGTACCCTAGGGAACACATGAACAATTGGATGAGCTAAATAGGCCAGTATGGGAATTACCATAAGAACAAAGCATTAGAACAAAGAATAGAAGTCCTGAAATGATGATATAAAAATCAATGTTGTATATGAATCCTTAATATATAAACATGGAATAATATAATCATTGATTAAGATAATTGTTTCAAAAAAACAAAACATATTTTTAGAATGATTCGAGGCTAACCACCATGATCATTTCACATACTAGCACAAGAAAATGGAAACTGCCAAAACAATCACACATAACATCTCAAGATACTTAAATTTACCCAATGAATTAGATCACTATCTACGATTACCCATAATAACTCTTCTTGAATTTGGTTTCTAGATTAAGAGTTATACATAATCCATCATACATAAACAAAATGGTTTCCCATTGAAAGTATTGGGTATCAATTTAATGTTATAAGGAATAAAAAATTGGTTTATTATAAAAGTGTCCCTGAAAGAAAGGAACTCAAATAAATATATTGTTCATAAGGGAAAATAATCATGTATCATTGTATGTTCTTTCAAGTAGATGATGCATCACTTATGAAAAGTATTTATTAAATTTAATCATGAAATCATTTTTGTGTGGTTTTAAGGAAAATACCATTGAGCCATTAAAATAGAAATGTGAAAAATCCATTATTCAAAACCAGAAGTGATCTCAAAGTTTTTCAAAATAAAAAATCTAATTTTATAAATACAATGTTGTCATAAAATAGAATATAGAGTAAAATTGAAATTGTGTAGGATTTCAGGATTCTCTCTCAAAAAAGGTATGCATATCAGGAAGTATTGAATAGGGAATTACATTAAAACATGTATATCCCCATAAGAGAATGATGAATGAAACATTTTGCCGATGTTTTGATCATTCAAATAGAATATAGTATATGAACATAATAATAATAGGTAATCTCATTTTGGTAAAAATAATGATAAATAAACCCAAAAAAGTAATGGAGGTTTCGGTTGAATCTTGCACGGAATATCAGTGTTGTATCATGTGTACATAAGAGGGTATAATGAGAGATAAATGGGTCTCTAATCCCTTAAAAATCATGAGTAATGTATTAGGGATATTTTTAATCATACCCCATTCGTATTAATTGTAAATAAAATGGCATAATATAGAAGAAAATCTTGAATAAAAGTGAAATAGAGAGGATCCCTTACCTTAAGTCTTACGACATTCTCCACTTGAAATAAATGACTAGAATAGTCGAATTAGGTTCATAAATTTATAAATAATGAACCTATTATATATTTATAATCTTTATTATTACCTATTTATGTTCATTTATAATCATTTTTATTGGTTATGAGGATTAATTTCAATTTCTGGGTCTAATGTCTTACAAGGTTTTAATGATCGGTTACTTATATACATGTTTGGATAAACATGTAGGATGGGGGTGGTTTTCCAAAATTGAATTTATATTTTGCAACTGAACATACATAAAGATACATGGTTTTCAATTTATTTTGGTTTCTTTTAGAAATGTATTATAATTATATAAAACATTAATGATATACACTTGAATTATTTTGGTGATTTTTCTCCCAATTAAATTGTTTTGTATTATTATATTACATAAACATAGAAAAAATATTTCTACAAAACCACATAAAATTATATACATATATTATGTTCAGTTTAATCAATAATAGTGGTATCATGACCAGTATAGTAGACTGTAATGCAAATTGAAGACCCGTGATCCGTTAATTTGATAAATCCACACATCTCAGAATGTATTTTCATTTATAGAAAAATTATGTGGAGGGAGATATTGTGGTAAAATATCCCATTAGCATAATAAAATTCTACTACAATTATTTTAAAAGAGTTATCATCCAATTTTTTTGAAGGTATGTGATTATTAAACCCAAAAAAGATAACAACATGAAATGAAATAAAACAATTTGAAACATGAATTTATCTCTTGAGTTTATCTCTTTTGAGATCCTCTTAACAGGAGAGGATTTTGTAGTTTTAGGAGACCACAAGATGCTAGACATGGGTAATGATTTTGGGGAGATATTTAGGAATAATTTAAGTAATGCACAAGGCTTTATAAGAGTAAAGTGAATAAGGAAGTGTGGGTTGTTTTAATAGTGGGGGAGAGGTGGGTTTTCATACTATTATAATAATTAGTTTATTATTATTCATTATGAAAATTTATATTGATGATTCATTGGACCAAATAGAGTGATAAGTTCATGTGAGTTCTAACCAATAGTTATTTACATCATCCATGACTCAAGCATTATGCATAAATTTAGGTTTTACCATTTATACTAAATTATTGTATTTTACTATTCATAAAAAATCAAGTATTTTAGAAAATTCCAAAAATTTCTCCCCAACCATTTATTGACGGGTAGAATTAAAACATGAGCTCTATTTTTCAAAAATAATGTTCTTAATATGTTTAATTTAATTTTTAATAAATTAAAAAATTAATTGAAAATTATTGTTCTTAAAACTATAATTGACATTATAATGATTTGAAAAATTATAAAAGGCCTTATAAAATTATCATAAAACAAGAAGATATAAAAATATAAATTTATAATAAAATTTGAAAATATATTTTATTTTAATGTATTTAATTAATTATAATTATTTATTTATGTCATACAATAATATTGATAATTTAACTATGGTCATATTTTCACATATAAGATGCCTAAATATTATTTGAACACACATGGGTGAGGATAATATTAATTTAGATGATTTAATATTCATATGGGACATATTATTATTTATAAGGTTTGGTTACTATTAATAAGGTTATGTTTCTATTCACTAAAAAATTAATTTTTTTCTTAACAGACTCTATACATCTTACTGATCACAACCGTGAATATTGGATTTTTGAAATTCAAAGCACAAAAGTGTCAAAATTATGTTTAATGGTAACAAAGCTCATAGTAGTTCATTTTTTTGTAATATGACATGATTATATGAAATATTTATATGAAATTAATTTCTCATTGAAAAACATTGAATCATTACATCCTTCCCCCCATATGAAATTTCTCCCACAGAATTTTTATTTACATTATCAGCAATAAATTTGTGTGGGTACATTTCATTCATTTCATCCTCCAGTTCCCATTTTCTCACTTCATACATATGGTTCTGCCACAATAGTTTCACTAGTTTAGTAGTCCTGTTATGTAGAACCTTATCTCAACGATCAAAGATCTTCACTGTCTAATCATCAAAATAAATATCTTCCTCCAACTATACCACCTCTAAAGAGAGTACATGTGAATTATATTGTATGTACTTCCTTAAGAGGGATAAATGAAATATATCATTTACATTGGACATGGTAGGTGGAAGTGACAGTTGATAGCCTACAGCCCTGACTCGGTCGAGAATCTTGAGGGTCTGATATACCTAGGATAAAAATTTCATTTATTCAAATATATGATGACCTTCATCCAGGGTGTTATGAATTGAAATAACATGTCTCCAATAATTAACTGAAGGTCTCATCATTGATTGTCTACCTAACTCTTCTATGGAATTTGGGCTACCTTGATATTCTGTTGAATGGTTCTAACATTCTCTACAATTTCTTCAACCATTTTAGGTCCCAGTAGCTTATGCTCACCGACATCATCCCAACACACCGGTGTTCATCTCCTTTTTCAATAAAATAATTCAATTGGTGCCACTCGGATTTTTGAGTGTAAACTATATTTGTAGGAGAATTCAACCAGTGGAGAATTTTGGTCTCATGCTAATTTTAAGTCCATAGGTCATGCTCTTCGCAAATCTACAAGTGTATAAATAGTTCACTCAGATTGGTTATCAGTTTTAGGATGATTTCCCATAATGAAGTTCAGTTCTCTTCTTAGAGCGTGTTTTTACTTATCCATAACATCGAGGTGAATCTCAAATGACGATTGGATACAATAGGTAGTTTCACTCCTTGCATCTTTACCACATCGTTGATGTATATTTGTTCATGTTTATCAAATGGGAAGTCCTCCCGAATTGAGATTAAATTATTTGTCTTCATGAGACCATCCATGACGACCCATATAGCATTGTTTCCACTATATTGGCGTGGTAGATATTGACAAATTCCATGGTTCTATTCTACTACATACATGTTGGTATGGGTAGGGGTTGCAACATCCACTAAGACTTTTTTCATTCAAACATCACTTTTGGACATACCTGGCACAAGGTTTTATACTCGCTAATCTCTTTCATCATACTGTCCCACATAAAGTTCTCTCAGAGATCTTGATACATAATTCTGCACCATAGGTGGATAGATAAGGTTGAGAAATTTGCATCATTTAGAAGACCATTCCTTATCTCTAGATCAGATGTTACACCTAATCGTGACCCAAATCGTACAACTCCATCCATTCCAATTTTGATATCAGATGATTTATTATATCATATAGATTGCACCATTTTCTAAATTTCTATTTCTTTTCCTTGATAATAAATTATTTTAACCATGTGGTATGATTGGGAAATCATTTGAGAGCGTGTTGTCAATGTTCCTCCATAAATGATCCCAATGTCTATTCACTTCAAATATAAGAAGATAAGATTATTTTCGATTTTCATCATTGATAAAGAGGCAGGAACCATTCCACTAAGATAATCTGCCACATTTTATGCCTTATCAATATAGTAGTGTATTGAGAAGTCGTAATCCTTGATAAGATCTACCAATTGTCACTCGTATATAATAATAAATTTTTGTGTTTGTGTATTTTTGAAACTCCTGGTTAGTAAATATCTCAAAATTTTCCACATAAAGACAATGCAGCTAGATTTTTAAAACAATGATCATTGACACCATCTCCAGATCATGCATATGATAAATATTCTCATTGATTTCTAGCTTCCTTGAGGAATAGGATATCACATTATCAATTTTCATTAGAAAATAGCTCAATCCTATCACTGAGGCATCATTGTACACAATAATGAGTTGTCCACTTTAGGGTAGTGTGAGTACTGGCGCAATGATAAACCTATATTTCAACACCTTGTCTCAGTCTTCACATTCCTTTATATAACGTAACATTACTCCCTTCTGCGTTAGCATTGTCACTAGGTATGAAAATTGTGAAAATTTCTTTACATGTCATCAATAATTCCAAGCTAGTCCAAGAAAGATATGGATCTCCATTAAATATGTTTTCCTATAACACTCTTCAATTTTTTTTTATTAAAGGGTCTACAAATATCCCTTTTCTGGTGAATACATGCCCTAATAGTGATACATATTCAATCCAAAAATCATATTTACTACACATTGAATACATTTTCTCCCATAAGAATGTCTTTAAAAGAGTATTTAAATGCTCCACATGTTCATCCATCCTCTTGAAGTATATCAGAATATCATCGATAATGACTACCCCCAACTTGTTAAGGTAATCTCTAAAAAATATATTCATTAAACACATGAATATATTTTGGATAATTAGTTACTCTGAAGGGAATCAATATGAACTGATAGTGTCCATACATCATTTCATAGGCAGTCTTTATAATAGCTTCCTTCCTCACCATTAATTGCTGATATCCCAAATGAAGGTACACCATAGGGATATAACTGGCCCCAAAAAGCAGATAAAAAAATACATCTATCAGAGACAGGGGATACCTATTCATTATCGTGATTTTATTGATCTAACGATAACCAATGTACAGGAACATTTAAACATCCTTCTTCATTATAGATATGATTGGTGCTTCCCATAGTGAAGAACTAAGGTGTATAAAAACCTTATGTAGTTTCTCCTATAACTGCTTCTTCAGTTCATCCATATTTTCGTTCGCTATTATATAAGGTTTCATTGATATAGGTAGATATCATGGAATATGTTAAATTGAGAACTCAACCTCATGATCAGTAGGAGGACCAAAAAACACTTCATGGAATACATCAGCGTAATCTCTCATGATGTGCATGTCCTCAAACATGATTCTATCTATTTTCTAAACCTTTTAACCTATAAATACGTGCTAAAAAAAATTATGATCCACACATGGAACACATGTTCTAATGGTTATAAATATTCCACATTAAAATTGTAATGAATTGGAGGATTCTTCGGGCTGTGTAATGTGATACCTCTTTCCCAGTAGTTTAATTTTTCTTTGTATAAAGATAAACAGTCCATGCCCAAGATTGTGGCGAACTCCACAAAATGAAGTTCAATGAGATTTGATGGGAGGTTTAGTCCACTAAAAAATACTATTATGGTGTTATATATGTTGGAAGAAATAATTTCCCCATTGTAGGTCCTCACTTATAATATATCCTCAAAATTTTCTATTTGCGTTTGAATTGTTCTACAAAACATTTAAAATATGAATGAATTCATAGAACCCGAATAATATATAACACTCAGTATTTATGAATGAATAACTCACATACCTGTCACATCAAATTCCTTCTGCACCTCAGCAGTAGTGATAGAATAATCACATATTTTTTTTCCTTGGATGATGTTGTTGATTTCTTCCAACAACCCTCATATTAGGAAAATTGTTCACATAATTCCCATTCTTGTTGTACTTGTAACATGTTATAATAGGATGACTATTGACCGAAAATTTATTTCAATCTTTCCCATTAAAATGATTATTTATATCATCTTTGTTGTTTTTGGACAGATGAAGAAAAATTCCACATTTGATGAAATTTCTTGGTTCCCATTTTATAGATGCTAGGATGCTTCTTCCCAAAAAAATATACAATTGGGATAGTCAGGTTTCTTTCTATCATGGGATTTTTTTTGTTGAACAACCCATGTTGTACTCCATTTCTTTCTTCTTGTCACAAGGCCCACAAGACCACAAAATTATCTAATCTCCATTTGAACATTCAAAGAAGAATGGATAATGTTCTCAAAACATTAGATGTCTTGAATCTTCAACCCTTTTTAAAGACTCATCTTCACTCTGCTAAAGAAGAAATCGGCTTATATTTTTGTGTTCATGAAAAATCCTGATCCGTACGTTGCAAGCCTTGTAATGTTTTCTTTATTCACCCTGATGGAATTATATTCTTTCTTCTTGAGTCTTAGGAAAGCTATTTCCATCTTGAGATTGAGGGTTTGAGTAAAATATACAATGAAAAAAAATCCTCTTGAATTCCCCCAAATCCATGAAACTAATTTCATCTTGCGTGCTTTTATTCATGATCAGTTTTCCCAACTAAATAGCTTCACCATCAAAACAATTAACCACTCGTTAAAATATATTTGTTATGAAGCACATGATGATATATAATATATTTTCAATGGTTTTAATCCAATTTTCTTCATTCAGGGGATCAAAAGATCGACATAACATGGGAGGACTTTTTGATATGAAGGACTCAAGGTCAATATTCTCTTTCCATGGAGGAGGAAAGTTTTACACGAGATTCACGTAATTATTCATAACTTTAGCCAGTTGAACAAGTACTATCGTAATGTTTTGAGCATATGTTCCCATCATATCAAAAATATCATTAGGTAAATCATTACATTCCCTATCACATTCATTTTTGGCACGTTTTCTTCTATTTCCATCTACAAAATAAGAAAAATAACATAACATTATAGGAATTGGATTCCTATATATTGACCATAAAAAATGAATCCTTGAACATTAGAGGATAAACATGTAATGGATAATTATATCCCAAATTGTGATTCCCTATGTTACAATATATGTTATCATGTATCTATTACATAACTACTATTCTTATGGGATTTTTTTATTCAATTAATAATGGTATGTACTGAGCTCAGGAATTTTCAAATGGCATATCCCCCAGGATTGTGAAATCACACGTGCAGCAAGGAATGTCATTTTGTAATAGGACACCCTTGCTTAGGCCAAAAAAACCTTATCAGAGTTTTCACTCTTAAGTACATCTATCATAGAGACACGTCTACCTGTATGTATATAAAAATGGATTTATTTTATTGTTAAACCACTTACATTATACTAACCATAATTTCGGGATTCTTTCTTACACATAATCTCATCTTTAAGGTTCTTACTAATGTTCTCTATTCCTAATCTCCAAAAATAAATATAACATACTATGATACCAACTACATTGACCCAAGCCTTTTACATAAGACATTTCATGATTTTAAGAATAATTATACAAAAGAGTACAAGACAAGGATTGTGAAGTCTAGTTTCTTTGAAGACTAGGTACATAAAAATAAAAACATGAAACCAACAGAACACTTATGTATTTGATATTCATATAGTGGTCCTGACATACGTTGTGCACAAATATCTTCATGGGGTTCCTTGGGGAACACTTGAAAAAATGGGTGAGCTAAATAGCGCAAAAAAAAGAACAATGAATTAACATAAGTATTAGAAGGAATGACATGATGATACAAAAAATAATTTAACATATAGAACCTTAATATTTAATCATTGAATCATATATACAAGGGGTCCTAGAAATTTTTCACCAACATAAATCATGAAATTATTATGCGTCACAGAAAAACTCCAAGATCGTTGCACATAGTTTCACAAGCCTTGGCTAATTACCAAGAATGTCTCATATAGCATCTCATGAGATTAACATCACCAAATTTATTAGGGAACTATTTGGTGGAACCCATCATAACATTTCCTGAATATTATTTCAACTTAATGAATCAGACATAATCAATCTTATTGAAACATAAGGGTCACCTAATGAAATATCTGGTTACCAGAATCATGTCATAAAAAATAACAAATGCTTGTATTATAAAAGTGTTTATTAAAGAACGTAAAAAAATACACATGAAATTTTAAATGGAATAATAGGAATGCATAATTGTACGTTTTGTCAGGTATAAGTTACAGTATGTATGAAATTTATTTACGAAATTTTAGAATTAAAAAATCATTTTAAGGATGATACAATATATCATTTAAAATAAAAAAAATAAACAATCCTTTATAAAAAAGAAAATGTGAACCAAGATGGTTTTAAAAATAAAAATTATTTTTTTATAAATTCAACGATGGAATAAAATTGAATATATATTGCACTTGAAATTGGGTAATAATTTGGGACGTTCCCTTATAAAAAGTTCACTTATTGGGAAGTATTGAGGAGGAAATCACTTATAAACATGGATATCCTCAAAAAAATAATGATGAATGGAACTTGTAACATGATTTCATAAAAGATACATAGAATTTATAATATAAAAATAAAAATAATAGATAAACTCATTTAGGTAAAAATAATGAGAATGAAACTCGAATGAATAAAGGATGTTCGGGTTGAATCCCTCTTTGAATATCAGCATGATATAGTATGTAATAAAGAGGGAATAATGAGAGATAAAAGGATTTCTCATCATTTAAAAACCATGAGTAAAATATGTTGGAGGTTTTTAATCATATACCTTAATTAGGAATTACACATAAAAGATAATAACATAGAGTACAATCGTTAATAAAATTGAAATGGGGAGGTACCCTTACATTATGATCGTTGTTGTTCTCCACTTGAAATAAATGAACATAATAGACAAATTAGGTTCATTAATAAATAATTGTAGAACATATTATATATTTAGAATATTTATTATATTTTTTTAAGTTCATTTATAACCGTTGAAATTGGTTATGAGGACAAATTTCATAGTTCAGGTCTATTTCATTACTTTGTTTTAAGGATAAATTATCTTATATTCCTGATCATATATTCTTGTATGATGAAGATGATTTTATATAATTGAAGTTATATTTTATTATTAAACCTCTAGAAGGATACATGGTTCAATAATTAATTTGCATACTTATATTGATGTTAAATCATTATATAAAACATTAATAATAAACGCTGGAATTAATTTTGAGATAATACTCCTAAATAACATGGATTGAATTATTATTTTAAATCAAGTGTGAAAAAGTAATATATAACATAAAAAAAATATTATATTCTGGTTTAAAAATTAATATGGTTTTATGACAAGTCTATATTATGGTAGTACAAATTGAACATATGTTGTCCTTGAAGGTGATAAATCAACACAACTCAGACGGTATTTTCATTAATAGGAAAACTGAGGGGGTAGGATAGATTATTATAAAAAATTCAATTTTCATAATTTCATTCCAGTAAATCTATGTTAATGGAGTTATCATACCATTTGGGTGAAGGGTGGTGAGGAATGAAATAAGAAATGAAATGAACTCAAAGGATATAGAAGAATTGGAAAGAGGAATTTACCTCTTGAGTTTTCCACCATTGAGAACATCATAAGGTGAAGGGTTTTTGTCATTTTAGGTGGAAAAAACCTCCTGGATTTGGCAAAAGATGATGTGGATAAATTTTGGTAGAATTTAATTAAGGCCCAAGGATTTAAATGAGTGATGTGGAGATGGGACTGCGGGTTATTTTTAATGTGTGGCACAATAGGGTTTTCATAATATTATAATCATTAGTTTTATATTTTTTCATAAGACAAGAAACAGTGAAAATTCATATCACAAAATATAGTCACATGTGAATGTGATTTAGAACCAATATCTATTTACATCATCCAGGACTCATGCATTGTGTAGAAATTTAGGTTGTAGAATTTACTATGAATTAACAGATATTACTATTCATAAAAATAAATTATTTTAGAAAAATACCAAAACATTACCTGGACCATTTTTCAAAGTGTAGAATCCCAAAATGAGATCCATTTCCCAAAATACTTTTACAAATATAATAAATTTAATTATAAATTTCAATCATAATTTAAATGAAAATATAGATTTTATAACTGTAACTGACTTTATAATGCATTCAAAAATTAAATAAGGCCTAATAAAATATACCTAAAAATAGAAAACATAAAATTATATATATTTTTAACACCATTTATGAAAATAAATTATCTTTAAATGTAATTAACAATTTTTTATTTATTTATTTATGACTTATAAAAATACCAATAATTTTACTATGGTAATATTTCTATATATAACATGCCGAATATTTATTTATATACTTATGGGTGACTATAATATTCTTTTTGATGATCTAAAATTTATAAACGACATAATACAATTAATAATGGTAGGTTAATATTCATAAGGTTAGGTTTCTATTCAACAAATATTACATTTTTCTTATCGAACTCCAAACATCTTACTAATCACAACCGTGTATGCCAGATTTTTGAAATTCAAAACATAGAAGTGTTAAAATTATGTTTAAATGACACATAAAACAATTTAGTTATTTTTTTGTAATTTCACATGATTATATGACATATTTATTAAAAATTGATTTCCCATCGAAAAAAATGGGTCATTACAAGGTTTACACTTATTATCATTACGGGAAACCATCATGGAAGAAAGGATAAGATCCTTGTATTCCAGTGAGTTTGTACATATTCATAGACCCACATTTTCTATTGTTTATGATAGAGATGCTTGATTTACATCACAATTTCTGGTAGGGGTTGAAGAATTCATTGGGTTAACAAGTGATTCTGATCTTGGATTATCATCCATTGGCCAAAGGATAGTTGAATAATACTATTCAAGTCAAAGTGGACATGCTCTGTGCTGGTGTCCCATACATTGGGGGTTCTTTGAAGAAACACATTCCCCATGTGGAGTTTTTTTATAATAAAATAATCTGGGATATCATCATGATGGTACCTTATGAATCATTTTATGGTAGGGCTTCCTATTAACTTTTGTGATTGTCATATGCAGGGGAGGTAGATCTGAATGGACCATATCTCATGAATGAGTCTATAGAGAAGGTCATGGTGATCTGAATGCGCATTATGACAACTTAATATATGTAATATTTTTTATTCCAATATATTTCATTGACTAATCAATTTTTGATATCGAATAAAAAAATTTCATCTGAGTCTCAACCATTTTTGGGGCATAGTTGTATACAGAATTACGGTTATCTCTCAACAAGGATTGATGGACCCTTTGATGTAGTGAAACATATCATACAATTTTCTTACCAATTGGTACTTCATAAGATATATCGGTCTACGAATGATATATTTCAAATATATCTTCTTTTCCAATATTATCCAACCCCACCGCTTATCATTCATCATGGTAAGGTTGATTTTGATGTAGATTCCTCCTTGAAGGAGTATATAGTACAATATTTTTTTTGAAGAGTGGAGACACTATGAGGTCGGTCGATTCCATTAGTATCGGTGACATAGAACCACGAACGAGTATAAAATGATCCTTGAGAGTGGGGAACTAATGTAAAAGTGTAGTTATTTGATCTCTTCATTGATGATACCTTGATACCCTCTGAAGAACAACTAATGGAGGATTTTTAATAAATTAGAGAGTTTGAAGTGGATCATCTTTCCTTGAATTTATGGATCATGTATTGTATTATATTTCATTAAAAGACACTAATAAAGAGTCCTAAATGATTCCATGAGGTCTTGAGTGGATCTGATTCTCATTCATAGCCCAGAGCCCGAACATGGAATAAATCTATAGGCAACAAGATTATGAGAAACCATGTATCCCATGACACTTGGGTTCCCCAAATAATGTAGTTTTAGAATTTGGATACTTGTGGGCCACACTACCACATGATGCTATATTTTTTTTATAGTGGGTTTAGTACAATTTTTGCATGGTTAGATTAACTTTGTTCCTAACCATGGATTGGTCTAATTTTAATTAGTGAATAATTCATAGTTATCACTCTATTTTTACAACAATGTGGAAGACCCACGTGACTACCTATTTTAGTGGGAAAAATCCATTCCCTCCAAGTTAAATCCCTTTTCATATTCTTCCTTATTAACAATTCATTCCAAAAAAAATCACTAGCTCTTATCTCATGTAGCTCTAATATTTTTTTCAAAATAAATACATTGATATAAGTCTGCCTTATGAAGTTTGGTTCAAACAAAATCAAATGCATTGGATCCTCCTTGATACGATTACCATCCCATTGATTCATATTTATGTTTATCTATAGTTCCATTGTTCTAATTTCTTGGTATATGATTTTCCCTATTTTCATGTAATGGGAATGTGTCAACAATTTCATCTAACCAACTTCAAATCTGGGTCCTCCATCAGATAAAGTGTCTTCAAAGACTACATATTACATGGTTTTATTGTCATCCACATTATTTTTTATGTTTCAAAGAATTTCCAAAATGTCGCGCACAAGTTTATTTCAGTCATTTATTTTCAATTTAGTTCATAAAATCAAATTGATCAAGGCACATTGATACACTCTATTGATCATCAGTTTGTTGTGTACATGATTTTTTCCTAATTTATGTACAGACCTTGGGTGTTCCAGTTTGAGTTAACTATTTTGGTTAATTGTTCCAAATGACCAGAATTATTATTTAGATATTAGCTAAATTCTTAAATGGATTTTACCTTATAATTAAATGTTTAACAGAACCCATGGTTCCACCTAAGTACCTACTTCACTTATCCCAAGTTAGTAAATTATTTACTGGCCTTGTCACTATTTAAATGGATTAAATATTACAATTTAGATATTATTCTATAATCAATTGAATCTAATTTCTTAATTGGATGGGATTATGCATTATGGATTCATTTTATTTTAATAACATGATAGTTGTAAAATGAATGAATTGTAATGGGTGGAAGGGAAACAACTAACCATCGATAAAAGTGACTAATATTGAGTGAATTGGAATTCCCGACTTATAATGGACAAGGATTTTTATAAATATGTGAGGTACTTACTCATTCTTAGTATTAAAAATAAAATTAAACTAGGCCATTTCTTTTGGTTATTTCCGTATCTATTCATTAACTAAATAGTTATAACTTATTTATTTATATATGGGATTAGGGAAGAAGATTCATGAAAGGTAATGCCTCATAGGTTACATTATAAGTAGAATCATTCATATATATGGGATATAATTTTATGGTAAGGAATATGTTAATAATAAAGGTATCATGATCTCTTATATATGGTTTTGAGCATAACATCTCACACCACAAACACTGTTAGGATGATGGGATCGACGTGATACATTCTTTTGTTAGATTGTTGACATGATGACCCACTCACCATCTCGAGTAATGATCATGATATCACCCAATCACTATGAGATGTAGCGAATGAAAACTCTTTCATTACATTATATTATTATTAGAATTGTCCTCGATGTATGAGTCACTCCTTGGGTCATCCACAATCCAGTACTCCATAAATATATCCATTTACATTCACACACACTTGGTTCATATAGGTTTATTTGATATATTACTATAATATATATATATATATTCATATTTTTATCATATATATATATATATACAGACTGATTATATATTTATATTTGACATGAGACAAATAAGGTGAAACTTCATGGTGTTGAATAGGAACATGAGTGACCTCTTATTTGTTTATTGAGTATTTTTATTATACAATTTATTTTTTTCCAACTGTTCAGTTACTATAACTACATATATTTAGTCAGGATTATGTTGGTGCTGGAATATTATGACTTTATCTCACACCATACCCTAGATTTCATTGGTACTCTTGAATATTATTTTTTTACAGTTAATAATATTGGATGGCACTCTGCTACTGTAATTTTATATTCTTGACTTATAGAGGGAGCATATGAGTTGAGAATGGAGAATATTCTCGACATGATAGTAGAGCTGTTTTTGATTTTTTTTTTATATTTTTAGTATTTTTTATGAATGTTCTCTAATCACTTATAAATATATTTTCTTGCCATGTATCCATGTTTATGAAAGTGCCTTGCGGATTTTGATTATTTTTTAGATTTTCAGTTTAATATTATTCCACTTCATTATTATTATGTCTGGTTATATATTCTTCTTTTACTGTATGTAAATGGTTCTATCGATTGTTCCATGCTGATAATAAGGAATAATATCCCCATAGAACCAACATTTCCACTTCATATATACTAAGTAGACTATGTAATAAAAAAATTGGGGATTGAGGGTCTATGACCTACTAGCTCAAGTGATATATTATGTGGGAACTGAGTCCCTATGTTACATTTATAACCAAACCAACGGTTTTAGGATGGGGTACAGTAGTTGGGAAGCAAGGTTTTCAGATATTGGAAAACCCAAATTGGATTGATGTTGTCAATAAAAGTTGAGAAGTGTTGCCCTTTTCGTAGTGACATGAGTGGAACAATTGTAATTTTTTGAAAAGATCATTTCATACCCATATTTGAATCGGGATACAGTCTATTTTAATGTGGATTCCTAGAACATAGATGTTTTTTGTGGAAATTTCTATGAACCCCTCTAGATATAGTGTAGCCCTTCTTGACCAAAAATGTGAGGAGGGACATAGTGACACCTGATTCATACCTCCAGCAAGCCCCCGGATGGAGACTGGCAATGAGGGTATATTAAAAACACAAATGGGAGGAATTACCCTCTAAGAGAACAAATGTCAAATATTAATATATGATACGAAAAAACCAACTATTTATCAGACTCAAATATAATTGAAATCACACGTAAACATATGTAATTTAATGTAAGAAGACATAAAACTGAAATGGGATAATAGTAATTATGAGAAGAACATAAAATGGCAGTGACCAAGAATCCCGAACAGCTCCTGCAACTCTGGCCTAGTTATAACTAGTCTGATCTCAAACAAGCTCCAAGCGACCAGAAAAAAAAATTATATATATGTTTTGAGAGTATAACAGTATACTCATATAGATCATCCCTAAAGCCTCTCATGAAAATATAAGGCTATAATTCTAAATCATACTGAACAACAATAGAATCTATTAATGAATGATTCAATTTCCATAATCCCTATTTTTAATTTACTAAGATTCTTGTAGATTTTAGTTGGTCAAAATAGGAAGTCTTCACCAAATCATCTTTTATTAGAGAATAATAATGGTATATAAACCCATAGAGCTCTATATTGATAATTAAGAAGATGAGATATATTCCCCCTTTTTCATACATCTTTCATTATCTTGGTATGGGACACAATAATTCCTTCTCTGTATAAGAGTTGTGTAAACTGATGTAGCACATGGGACATGATTCATCCCTGTAATTTTCCTTTTGTGTGTGTGTTCCAGTTTTTTCCCAATTAGAATATGTCAATATTCTTTTATTCTAATTAATTATACCTTTATCCTTCTAATGTTTTCATTATATATGATCCGTAAGATGATTTTTTACATATAATTATAGTTGATTAATAATTTATAATGATAATTGAATTTGTTTAAAATCATTAAACATGTGGCTAGGAATGTGAAAAATGATCTTGATATGATATTTTTGCGATGATTTATTTATTTGTATAGTATAACTAACTACTAAAAATCATGGTCATTGGCCGCCCATGATTGTGATAATGTTATTTTGTGGAATACATGTTGTTTGGTTTTTGTTGAATTATTAAATTGAATATTTTTTAAAAAAATATATTTAACTAATAAATTGATTACATATTATAGCTCAATTTTTTGCGATAACACCAAATTCATGATGTGGAATTAAATATAAGATTCCATGTTTAATCTGAATATATTATTCTCTTTTGTTGGTGTGATGATGTGGTTGTGGACACAGTTGGGAACTGGGGGTTTGTATTGTTTCTATGGTAATCTGGGTTGGTATTATAATATAGAAAGGTTTTTATAAATTGTTGTGATTTAATTTGTTGCTTGATGTGGCTATGAGTTGCATTGTTTTTTTTTGGTTTGAATGGTAGGTTGGGAATAATTCCATGGAGAATTACATTAGTGATTGGATTGTGTGTTTCAGCATTGGTAACATGAATAAAGCATCACCCCAAGTCAAAAGCTAAGTATAAGATCTTTCATTAATATGAAATGTGTTAAATTACTAGGGAAATTCCCCTCCTAATTAACATTCACATATTTTTTCTTATTATGCTTCCTTCCATATAGTGTCTTGATTTGGGATGTAATAAATATATAATTTCTTGGTAATATTCTGATGACATGGGTGGGTTTGGATAATCTAATAGGAATGGTGAGTGAAATGTTAATTGGTTTTTTGTGTGGTTTATTTTAGATGATTCTATAAAATGAAACTAATGGGTTATAAATGTGGATGAAATGTAAACACACATTTTTTTATCAGGCTCTTCTCCTTCTGAAATGACGACTGTATATACGAATAATTGCGTCTAGAGGTAGAAGAAAACATTGGATGGCATGTTTTGTACAGTTTTTTTGTAAGCTTGTAGGATGGGAAAGTGTTTTTTCCTCTAAACATATATATACATTATACCTTATTTTTATTTCTTTACACACCACACCGTATATGTGAACTTTGTGTTGAAAACCCCCATCCACAATTGGAAGGAATTCTTTAATATTACCTTCTGAGGAGTATAATTGGCGGGGTTCCCAATATTTTCCACTCTCTCACATAACATATGTTGGTATATACCAATATGTGATAGTCATAGGACTTTTATTGGGTAATATTGTTTTTTTTGATTTATCATATTATATATGGAGAAATGTCATATCACAAGTGTTTGTGGATGAGGTGGTTTGTTTCCCAAGTGTCTTGGGGATGAGATGTGATGTGTTGTAGGGACCAACCATGTATGCGAAGGATGTGCTTTATGTCCCAACAGTGTGCAAGTAGGATTTGTTGAGGTATTAAAATGTGATGGGAGTTCATGTACAAGAAATGATTTTTTAGAGTGGAATTCAAGTTGGAAAGTGCTGGGGGATACCCTATCGTCGATCTGTCTTCATTAATATTATATTAATAGGATTTTGTTATTTTCTGATCATGGCTTGGATAGGTTTAGATGGTTAGTATATCAATTTCAGTGCATTTTGGTTCTACAATTTTCTCACAGGAGCATTAGTATGGTTCTTTTTCATGTGCATCATATACATTGGTTCTCCTATTATGTATACTTCTAATGCTAGCCTATATATATAGAATTATTTTTTGGTTTCCCGGGGGATTTCAAGGTCCATTTTGTACCTTACTATCTTATATCTTGATAGTTGTTGGGTCACTTATTTATCTTCACTTTTTGATGTTTAATTTTAAGACATTATTTTATTTGTGTATCGGTACTATTTTATAGATGCATGTGGTACAATTTTTTATTTCTTTTATATTATGACTTTTTGTTTCGTTGTTGATAATTCATCTTATCTCCAGATATTTTTTTCATAAAATGGAAATACCTCCCATATTTTTATAATATTAATCCCTTGGTACTAGACTCTAACTAGTAGACCACTTGAGGCATGAATAAAGTGTCATTATCTCAAGTTCATCATCTCTATCTGAGCGGATATCTTCGGTGGGAGGGGTTGTGACAGAGTGGTATAAAAGGCGCTGGTTGAGGGATAAGATGACATTTGTAGTTATAAAAGTGAGGGTTTCATGGGGATTAAGGGAAAAAGTTATTGTTTCACATAGAATGTGGAATGTATACAAGAGACCAAATAGGACACAGTATTTGAGGGTCCACTTTAATTTAGTATTTTGACTCTGATATTATTGAATAACTATGTTAAATGGACCTGTTTACAGGGTAGATACTTAGGATAGGTACATGAAACATAATGACTTGTGTTCTTGTTTGAATTGGATTGTTTTGAAATTTATTAAATGGATAAATCGATGAAAAAGAAAATGTAAATATTAATAATAATTAAATACTAACATTTATTAGGAACTCTTTGTTTTCCTTTCAACAATGTATCCTAGTGATCACCAGCATGTGGTTTAGGAAGTGGTGGTTCATTATGTTGTTCTTATTGATCAATGTTGGGTTGATTCGATTGAAGAGAATCATCAGTGGAAGATTATGGTTTGTGCTCTAAAATGACATTACATGGGGATGTACGAGGACATCACATCCGATGTGAATATATATATTTGGATAGAGGAGTTTGAGATTGAAATTATTTTTTTCCAGGCCCCGAAAGAGTACATGGCCACTTTGGCAGTTTTTCGATGTGGGGTGATGTGTGTCCGTGGTGATCACTGTATCTGGGGGACATTAATGATGAAAACATTTCCAAGGTTTAATTTAAGAGGTATTTCAAGGAAGATTTCCCTTCATGGAAAATGAAGTATGGAAAGTGGAAGAAGCTACTATCCCTTAAGCATGGGAGAATGTTACTATGGGAACTATGAATTAAGTTCAATGTCATTCTATGATTTTCCCTAGATCTATTTCTACATGAGGAGTCTCATTTGAGACTTGTTGAGGAGGAAATCCACTCTTATATCTATTATACAGTTACTCTTATTACATTACTGACATAGTTTGAGGATCAGAAGAAGGTAGAGGTGTTCGGGAGGATGCACTCACAAGAGGTATACAGTGTGAGGGAATCCATAATTTTTCATCATGAGGTAGAGTTGTCAGTAGATGATCTAAGTCACTATGATATTTGAGGATTCTATTAGGGGGTAGGAGACCCCATAAGCTTTCTTTTTATACCTCTGGTTCCAGTGGTATCTGTGATATATCTGGTAGCTTTAAACTATTGTGTTTTCATTGTGGGATTCGTGGACATCAATAGAGAAAGTTTCCAATAGTTCCATGAGCATAGTTTAGTGGAGGTAAACATGCACAACTTCGGCCTTTGTAACCATTTCATGTGAGGATATATCTGTAGTAGTGGTAGTAATATTTTTCTCTTCCAAGAGGGGATGATGCTGATACAGATCGACCATATGATTATCCTCATGTTTGGGGATTGTCTCCCTAGTGTGGTCATAGAGTTTGTCATTAACAAAAATGTAGATGTTTTAGTCCATGATAGTTTCACACATAAACTATTTAAATTCTAGTGGGACCAAATATCATTGGAAGTACGATATGTTTGTTTACACACATTCGTGTGCCTTGTTTTTTATGATCTTTTCACTTCTTTCTTATGACCTATAATGCCTATGCTCTGGGACAATACATAGAGAGGATTAATGTTCTCTTGTTGTTGAGTATGCTAGTAAGAGGCCAAAATTTCATGTTTGATGTTTTATAGATGTTTATATGGATGATGGGACAAATTCAGTCCTATAGGGATCTCTTCTTGCTATAGATAAAGCCGTGTGATGCCTTCTTTGGAATCAACTAGTTTTATTACACACATCTTATTATTGACAGCTTCTAGATGAGAGTCATGATTTCAGATTAGGATAGTCATTATTTTGTTTTCTCTAGCATGTAGGGTTGTGATGTGGGATTACAGTCTGTCTTTCAACTTTATTCCTACTTAGTTGACGTGTTAGAGGAATCTTGAGATGCTAAAATGGTGGGGGATTGTATTTTCATTGGTGAGTTCCTGGATTTTTCCCCATGGTGGTAGTGACAATACCTCCTTAATGTTATGATGAGATTGGGATTGACATGAATCTTGGAGATTCTCTGATTTTGATGTCTCTTTATTGTATGGATTCTTATAAGTTACATGAGTTGAAAATTCAGATATATGATATTACATATATGGGTTTTATCCACCCCAGTGTGTAATCTGGGGGTGCTCCAGTGTTGTTCTCAAAGAAGGTAGATGTTGTTCTGAGGTTGTGCATAAACTATTGGTGGTTGTATCGAGTGAAAATGTTGAACTATTAACATCTTCGAAGGATATAAAAAATTTTCACCAGGTGAGTGGTAAAAGTTGGTTTTCTATGATCGATCATTGGTACCAATATCACTAGTTGTTGATGATGGAGGGAGATATCAGGAAGACATCCTTCAGATGACGGTATATGAATATTTATATTTTATTAATTCGATTCAGTGTTACAAACACACAAGATATATTCATGTGGCATATGAACACTGTATTATGTGATTTCGTGTACCAGTCATCCATGTACACATCATGGATGTCATAATCAACTCAATGTCATATGTGGAGCATACAGAGCATTGTAGAAAAATCATCTAGGATCGTTGATTCCATCATCACTGCAAAATGTTTTCCAAATATATGTTTTGGTCATGAAAGGTGAATTTACTTATGCTTGAAGTGTCTAAACAGGATGTGGCAATAGTGTCGTCCAACACTGATGTAGTTGTTTCTTGGGATGCACCAAAGAATGACATACATGTTTGCAGGTTCCATGATCTTGTAGGCTATTATTAGAGGTTTATATCAGCTTTATCTCAATTTTCATCCAATTTTATGGATTAAAAATGTAAGGACCTAGATTTTATGTTGAGAGGTCAGTTTCGACCAACATTTGGTTTCATTGTGGTGTTGATGGACAATTCCCCCATTGTTCTGGTTTCCTGAGTATGGGATAGTTTTATGATGTGTTTTGAGACACTCCACATAATGGATTGTGAGACATGATGATTCTATAAAAATAGATTTTTCCTTATGTGTCATGTAATTATGACAATAGAAGTTTAAATAAACCACCCATGATCAGTAACTATAAGTAATTATGTTCATGCTAATGTTTGGGATGAATTAACTCATTGGTAAAAAAATTTCATCTTTACTAATCGGATGAGTCTTTGGTGTATCTCTTCCCAACATTCCCTAAATACACAATAGTAGAGGAGGTTGGAACTTCATCAGGACTATGATTTTGATATTTCATACACAATATGATATGGAAATTTCATTGTCTATTTTTTCATTATAATGTATTAGAATTTGGTTGTGTAGGAAATTATGGATTCTTGTAAAGTGATTGAGCAGTTGGAATCCTTGAACATGAATGAAAGTGTATATGGGGATGGAAGATAATTGTTTAAAATTATGGTTCTATCTATTTTGATGTTGCAGTTAGAGTATTTTTATTTGGGATACTTAGTGGTAGAGGTGATGCAGGATCATAATGACTATGGTGTTGCTTTAGAGGGATGGTCAGAGGATGGATGAAACATGATGTTGTTTCATGGATAGTTTTTTGTTCATATTTTCATTCATGATGGATTCCTTCATGATTTTCCTAACTCAACTTTTGTGGTTTACCTAAAAATTTAAAATATGTAACAAGTCAGAGGATGTAGGTTTTGGTGGACAAGGATGAAATTGAGTGTGGAAGAGGTTTTTGTGATGTTCATGGTATTCCAGCAGGTAATGGTTGATCATCATGTCCCTGGAGGTCTGTTGTTGCTCGTGGATGTTCCTAAGTGGAAATTGGATGACATCACGATATATTTATTCACATGTTTTCCAAAACCATTGTGATGGTGTGAAATTATTTGTTTAATGGTGGACCATTTGAATAAATTGGAATACTTATTAGCAATCAAGGAGTCGGGCATAGTATATTCCTTGGATAGGAGATATGTGCATGAGGTTGTCTGTCTTCATGGAGTTCCAACTGTCATTCTCATATATCAGGAAGAAACATTAACATCAATATTCTAGTTGTGATTATAGAATTCCGTTGGCACCCAATAAAACATCATCACTACAATCCATCCTTAGATAGTTGGGCAGATGGAATGGAGTATCTAGAAATTGAAGGATATGATGTGAGCGACAATTCTAGACTACTATGGAACATAGGTAAAACACCTTACCATGGAGGAGTTTTTACAGAATTATATTTATCATCCATCAATTGTAATAGACGAGTTTGAGGATTTATATGGGACACCATGTAATTATCTATTTGGTGGTTGAAGGTTGGGGAAGCAGTCATTCAAGTTATTGATGGGGTACATAGCACGGTAGAGAAAGTTCAGCATATTTGTGAGAGGATGAAAGCACCCCAGGATGTTAATATGTATTATAGAAATCACAGAAGTTGGGAATTAGTGTTTGAGTTTTGGGACCACGTGTTCTTTATGTTTTCCCACTAAAGTTGGCATAAGAGGTTTAATAGATTGTGTAATCATCCTCCCATGTTTTTTTCTATTTGAGGTGTAGGGGTGATTTGGTGAGGTGGTGTATTGTTTGAAACTTCCTGCACGGTTAAAATGGATCCAATACACCATCCAAATATCTTATCATCATTGATATATCCATAATGACTCTCATACCATCGACTGGAGAGAGTTAGATTTCGGGGATGATGTGACATTATTGGAGGGGCAATTGGAGATCTAGTTTCATCATGAAAAGGTGTTGAATGGAGGACCATTTTTTTAGTTCATGTGTCCTGGATGCATGGTGGCTATAAAGGGAGATATTGTGAGTGAGCGACACCTGTGTGTTGCTAGTTCCTAAAGTTGTTTTGAGTTTTTCCATGTTCTATTTTTCATTTTTATGTGATGTTTGAACCTCATTGATTATGATATGAGCTATTTTCATTGGTTTGTGTTGTGGTTTTTTTGGTTTATGTTAATTTTCTATTGTATGAGAAGAGGATGACTTGATTTCTAATTGAGATGAATTAATTTTGATGCTATTAAACCTATTTTGGAGAGTTAGTTACACCTAGAATGAATATTATCTTCACATGGAGGGTGGATTTTCTAGATTCATGTGATTAGGATTGTGCATTTATTTGTGGTTGTGTAGTTGATGTGTCGTAGTGTGGTTGTGTGAGAGGAGGCACCTTTTGGCTTCATAGTATTTTTTGTGTACATTTATGATGAAATGATAAGGAATATTTGGAATATGTTGGGTGATGTGTTCTTATATGTTGAGGCTTCCACTCTAGGTTTCTTATCATTGTTGTGTTCAGAAGAGGGTAGTGTTTCATGTATGGAGATATCCATGAGAAATATCTAGAGGGAAAATTGTTTGTACCCTGAATTTATTTCCTTTTGGGATGGTATTAAATTCATGACGGAGATAATTGTTTGAGAGATATCTGATGTAATTTCCCGATCCTTTCCATTCCATTACATTGTGGGAAATATGGTGTCTAAACTAACCTAGAAAATCAATGTGATTATTTACAACACATGTCAAAAATAAGGCTTCCATGTTCTACAATTGTTCCTCATACCAATAGTGTCACTCCCAAGTGGCATCACCCTAGCAGTGTCTCGCTATCGATGTAGCTCACCCAAGTAGAGGCTCAAAAGTAGTGTCTCAGAGTAGTGGTTGTTCATCTTGTAGGTCCATATGTGATTTGGTAGGTTTCCATAGATATTTCTCATAAGGAGGTTCCAAATTCCTAGTATTAGATTATTATGATGGTTCCACTTTAGCGGTACCTCATCTAGATGTTTCTTGCCTGGTGCGGCCTCAATGGTTTTGCCTTGTCCAATTCTTCCTCACGAACATTGTTTGCTGTTTTTAATACATTTCACTTTGGTGGTCATTAATTTTTCTAAAAATAGTTTAATGAATTATTTTGACGGTTTTGAGTATATTTCTATGTCTATAAATCCAATGATTAATTTTTTATGTGTCTAGATAATTTGAATTGGTCAAATTGTTTGGTTTTGATCAGATCCTCGATTCTTTGAAAATAAATACTGGTATCTAAACCTGTTTTTCTATTTCCTTTATCCAAAATCTATGATATCTTTCATATTTTCCTCCTTCTATCATTATCTTCAAATGGGACACCATGAATCCTTCTTCCCATGGGAGTCAAGTAAAATAGTATAGAAGTCAGATCACAATTTATTCCTAGTGTTTTCCTTTTATTTGTGAGCAATAATTTTTGTCTTAAAATGGAATTATTTATTGTATTTTTTTCCATGTAGGATTCCTTGCATCATTAAAAATTGTTCACCATGGGAGAGGTGTTTATATATGTTTTCCTTGTGATGATATTTCATCCCAAAATAGTAGAAATGATTTAATTTGTTTAAAATCAATAAATAGTGGAAGGGAATGTGAGCAATGGTATATTTGTGTTATTTTTTTTGTTCATATTGTGATTAGTATGGACTAAATACCAACTAAAAATCAAGTCCATTGGAGGTCCATGTCTGGGTATGGTATAATTTTTGGGAATGCATGTTGTTTTGTTTTTGTTGAAGGCTCAAATATAAATGTTGGTTAACCACATATATTCAGCTAATAAATGGATTCCTTGTGATCATACAGGTTTAGGGTTACTCCAAAATATAAACGTGGAATTAAATAAGATATAAATTGTTAAATATAAAAAATATTTTTCATTTTTTTGGTGATGTAGATGTGTTCCCAGTTCTGCACAAGGGGTTGGTTTTGTAGATATGGTATTTTGGGTGTGGTCTGATCATATAGAAAGGCAGGAAAACTGTTTGTTCTATAATATGTTGCTAGATAGGGTTGTGATTTGGTGGTAGTTTTATTTAGTATGTCAGTTTGGGATGGATGACTATAATTTGGATAATGCTGAATAGTAATGATTTTTATCCACTAATAACATGCATAACGATTCACATCATACCTATATTTCGTGATATGATGTGACTTTATTATGAAGTGCATTAATGTACCATGGATAATCCCAACCTAAGTGTTGGTTTCTGGGTTTCGTGTTATGTTACATGCCTAATAGTTTTCTAGGGTGCGATAGAATGAGTAAATAATTTCTCAATATTGTTTGGATGACATGGGATGGTTCGTTTAACGTAAGAAAAATTGTTAAGGAAATGTTAAATGGTGGTATGTGTAGTTGAATGTTAATGATCCCAAATAATGAAATGAATTGGTGTTAAAAATTATGGAAATTAGAATTCACATTAGTCTATCAGGATCATTTCCTTATGAAATGAAGATTGTCTGCCCTAACAATTTCAACATGAGCTAGAAATAATGTGGGTATGTTATGGATTTTTAATTTCGTTGTTTTCAATTCCATTGGTTGGTCTAGTGTGACATCTTCGCTAAATATATAAATTTTACATGGTTTTGATATCTATACGCACCCCACCCTAGTTGACTGTTATGTTCTGAACACCCCCATTGTAATGTAGGAGGGTGTCTTTCCTAAAATCCAGTGAGGTGTACGAATGACTGGGTACCATTTATTTTCCACCAACTATTATAGGAAAAGTAGGTATGGCACATGATGTGATGGACAAAGAAAGTTTTGTGAAATACATGTTGGTTGTGCTTTCCTTGTGGTCTTTAGTTGATATGTGATAGGCCAAGTGTTTTTTGGAATGATGGTTTGTTTCCCATGTGTGTTAGAGATGATATTTGATGTGATGTGTGGTCGAGGAGTGTTAATGGGGGGATGTGTTGGGCTTCCCAGTTATATGTGTTTGGAATTCTATGCAATTTATTTGAGGTATTACAGTTCCAAGTCATACGACGTTGGGCAAGAACAACAGTTTAGATGGAATGTGGTGTGGGGTACCATATCGTCGATGTGTTTAACATTACAATATAATAATTGGATTGTGTTATTTGGTGACCATTCCTTGTGATGGTTGGTATGGATAATATACTTATTAATATGATGTGTGATTTTATATTTTTTTGTCATAGGAGAATTAGTATGCTTCTTTACCATGTACATGAGAAAATTTGGTCTTTCAATATAGTGTACTTGTATACTCACCCAATGTATATAATACTATTTTAGTTTTCAAGGAGGATTTTTTTGGAAAGCGATGAAACTTAATAGATCAGACCATGATAGTTGTTGTGATGATACATTATCATTTTTGGGGGTATTTAATTTGGAGGGTTTATTTTATTTTTTGTATCTATTATGTTTTATACATTCATGTGGGATGGTATATTATTTTTTAATATTATTTTGTTGAGTTTAATTGTTTATAAATCAACCTATTTTCTAGTTTTCATTAAAAAAAATTAATGCTTCTCATATTGTGGGATTTATACACTCATAGTGGTAGTTTCTAACCTATGTCCTACTGAATTTTGGACATTGGGGTCATTATATCACATTCATCACTTCCATCCTAGGGGTTATTATTGGAGTTAGGGGTCATCACATGTAGTGGGGTATGAATTGCATTCTTATTAACACTATTATCTCTTCTAAAACCTAGAAATGTATTTTTGAGAAGGCATAAAGGAATGGTCATTTTTATAGGAAGGCTATGTACCTATCCATGTTTTACTTGAGGAATCCATACAATTGTTAAATCACTTATGTGGTGTTGTTTTTTTTATTGTATTATATTTTTTCCACAATTTCCTTTAGTCACATGTAAAAAAAAAATTTACAACCATGAACATGATGTAGAGGTCCTTTATCTGAAAATTATTCCTCCAAAAATATTACTTGGGAAACATCATCATATTCTTGATATAGGCATTGAATCCATGTATGGAGAGAGATTTATATGAATACTAGAGTGTATGAAAGATGTCATCTATCCATCCCTAAGCTCGGATGAGATAAATCCATTATCCCAATAGCATCATCCTCATAAATTTTCAAGGTATGGAGGATGACATGTTTTTGAGTAATTTATCGAAGCAATTCAATCCATATTCGATCATTGGGATATTCCTCTACAATACATTGTTAAACTAGCCATTCATATTCTTCACGATCACAAAAATAGGTGGTGGGATGTTATAACCTAGGGAAATCATCACCATTGTATGGATTGAGAACATTTTCAGAATATATTTTAGGACTATTTATTTCTCCACACTCAATCAACTATTCGATAAAGATAATTCAAGAACATATAGTGTGGAGGCTTATATCTAAGGTGTTATTCATCTATTTTACTAAGTATCAGTGGTTCACTCTTACACTTCTGGTTGATTACCTTATGATCTCTAGATGAATCAATGATGGCATGGTATACACCATCCAGTCATATTTCAAAGCCTTGTGATTAACGACAATATTAGGGATCATCAACCAGAGCATTAATTAAATGAAAAAGATGAGGGAAGATGATGGGGTGTTCCAGGGTGGTTCTACAACTAGAGATAAAAATTGTTATTCATGTCGATGATAGAGATTTTTTGCGGTTACATAGAGGGTTAGCAACAATTTTGTTCTTCTTGGTTATGGAATACTATATGGAACCAACGTGGGAAGGTCAAACATATAAAATCTCAATGCATATGAGATACTATAGAATGAAGTGGATTCTGAGGAATGGGACATATTAAAAATTTCATTTGGACATTCCAAATATGACATAGTAAGTGGGGATATAATCCTACCCCACATTCATAAGGGCCAGTCGTATCCTGCCAGGTAGGAAGTTGGAATACCATTTGCAGCACATTCCGATGTGGAAGGTGAGGAGAAGTTTGTCAAACAGATTATTATTTCCACAAGAAGAGTGATATCAGTCATGGATGTCATGTAGTGTCCTAGGGATATGGTACAAACTAGTTATATGTAGTCCAACCTATGCATGGGGATCATAACATTGGGACTTCTACTATATGAGTTATTATTCTTCTAGCCTTAACATTAGTTTCTGCATTATTTAACACAGTCACATATCTCAGATTTATATATTAGAATATTATGGATGGGTTGGGCCAGGATATTGAGAACTTATATGGTGGTATTATTATAGTTACACCATTAGGTATCTAATAAGAATGTTTAAACCATTTTAAGGACCATCCCCTTTAGATAGGTATATATATATTCATACGTAATCCATTCATCCTTGAAATGACAGGAATTGGGCTAATATCTAGGATGGATTGGTTAGTTATCATTAGAATTTATATTGATTACTATATTAGAAGGGAAAGGTTTACATCACCAGAGTAAATTACTCATGGAAATAATGGATAATGTGATGTTCATGCAACATGAGTTGGAATCAAGAAACAAATACAGGTAACTATTATAGCTCATATCAGTAGTCTTTTCATGGATGACAAATGGATATAACACCCTGTTTTCCCTTAGGTTTTGTAGTGTTATAGGGATGAATTTCCTTATTAAATATTTTTTTTACATCAGATAAGATATGTTGAATTTACAATTGACTTTGTTCTAGGAGTAGAACTAATGACCATTCCACATTATACATTATAACCTATAAGACTAATAAAACTAATGAATTGGTTATTGGATATCGAGGATAATGGATTTATACTCCCTAGAACATTGCATTAGGGTTCACTATATCTTTATTCTATGATAGAATATGATACCCTTTTCTCCTTGTGTATTACCAGTGATTGACCAATATCACAATGAAGAATCAGTATCCACTACCAAAAATAGTTCACCAAAATGATTATATCTCTGGATAAATTTGTTTTAAATGATAGACATGTGTTCAAGATGTCATTAGAATCATTTCCAGTCCCCAGACATTCCTCATACTACATTAAAGGGCATTTATGGTATATACAAGTACATGGTCATTCCATTTGGACTCATGAAGGCACCTATACTATTCATGGATCATATAAATCAGGATTTCCCCTACTATGTAGATTAATTCGTGGTATTATTTTTTGAATATGTCTTGGTGTGTTGGAATTGTAGAAAAACCATACCAATTATCTTGAGATCATGATTCATAAAAGATGCGAGAGTTATCCCTTTCCTAATATCAGTTTATTCAATTTTTTGGGTCAAAATTTTCAATTTAGTCAGTTGCCTAATCATTGAGTCATGAGTATTAGTAGTCATAAAGAAGAGGTGTAGTTTCAAGGGAGTATACCTGGAAATTCATTTCAATTAATTATTTTGTTCGAGATAGTAGGATATTACAGAAGTTTAATCTAGGATTTCTCATGTTTATAGAGAATCTTATAGGATTGATAAAATAGAGTTTAAAATTAATATGGATAGAATATTGTAAGGAATTCTTTTATAATATGTAGGTTCATTTTATTTTTTCACTAATAAAAATACATCTAGGACTAGGAAGGAGATAATTTATACATCATTGCATTGACTATCAGGCTAAGATCCATTCTGATGATGGATGTGGGATTTAATGAATTTGGATCTCGTCAGTTGAGAACCAATGAGAGGTATTTCCCAATGAAGGCATCAAATATCACAAATATTTTACATGAATAATAATGTTGGAGGTACTATCTAATTGTAGATAATTTTATGGTATTCTCTGATCACAAAATCCTTATGTATATCTTTTCATAGTGGGATCTAAATCACAAGTACAACAAATGGGTTGAGTACCTATTAATGTTTGATTTGGAGCTCAACTACATGACTATTAAATTCATTTTTTTGGATGATTATATAATCTAGAAGATAAATACAAATGAGGTCCATAATTCTAGTTGACAAGTGTATCTCATGGACATACATGCAGATATGTGCATTGAGGTTTTTGACGGCCATGGTCGGACTATCCTTTCAACCAAAGATGTGAAATCTACATTTCTTTAATGGTATAGAAAGAGGATGTTATCATATCCCATGGACCTTGTGATATGGGAAATAATATTAGATGTTGATACATATTCTGGATGAACCAAAGATGGTGCTGATAATCATCTATTCCATGGGCATGTATGGGTCATAAAAATACATCATGGATGAGATAATATGGAATTACACGCCTCATCATTGGTAGTTCACACTAGTGTCACCAAAATGTATAGGGTTATATGGGACTAGTATTGGTGTACTAGTATGAAAAATTATATTTTAGGCTCCATCATATGGTTCTCCGAATGTCAGTGGGTGAAGGATGACCATTAGATGTTAGTTTATAGCCGTTATTTATTCCATAGTATAAATTCGATATTGTTTCAATAGATTCTGTGATAGTTCTACCTAGATCACCTAGTGAAAATGATATAGTTTATATTTTTTTATAATTTTAAGAAGGATTATAGTGACCCTAGAATTTTACATAATACATTACATTATTTTAATAATAATTATACATTAGAGTACAATCCAAGGATCATGATGTCTATTGTATTAAAAGATGAGGTAAATAAAACTAAAATCATTAGACTAAAAAATACTTTTTCATTTAAACATGAAATTGATCTCTTGACATCTACTGTGCTCAACCATCTTTATAGGGTACCCTAGGGAACACATGAACAATGGGATGAGCTAAATAGCCCAGTATGAGAATTACCAAAAGAACAAAGCATTATCACAAGGAATAGAAGGCCTGAAATGATGATATAAAAATTAATGTAGTATATGGATCCTTAATATATAAACATGGAATTATATAATCATTGATTCAGATAATAGTTTAAAAAAATCAAAACATATTTTTAGAATGATTCGAGGCTAACCGCCCTGATCATTTCACATACTAGCACAAGAAAATGGAAACTGCCAAAACAATCACACATAACATCTCAAGATACTTAACATTACACAATGAATTGGAGCTCCATCAAGGATTACCCAAAATAACTCTTCTTGAATTTGGTTTCTAGATTAGGAGTCATACATAATCCATCTTACATAAACAAAATGCTTTCCCATTGAAATAATTGGGTATCAAATTAATTTTATAAGGAATAAAAATTTGTTTTATCATAAAAGTGTCCCTGAAAGAAAAGAACTCAAATAAATATATGAATTCATAAGGGAAAATAGTCATGTATTATTGTATTTTCTTTCAGGTAGAAGTTACAACAATTATGAAAAGTATTTATGAAATTTAATAATTAAAACATATTTGTGTGGTTTTAAGGAAAATACCATTGAGCCATTATACTAGAAATGTGACAAATCCGTTATACAAAACCAGAAGTGAATCTCAATGTTTTTCAAAATAAAATATCATAATTTATAAAGACAATGTTGTCTTAAAATAGAATATAGAGTAAACTTGAAATTGTGTAGGCTTTCAGGATTCTCCCTCAAAACAGGTATGCATATCAGGAAGAATTGAATAGGGAATTACATTAAAACATGTATATCCCCATAAGATAATGATGAATGAAACATGTTACCGATGTTTGGATCATTCGAATAGAATATAGTATATGAACATAATAACAATAGGTAATCTCATTTTGGTAAAAATAATGATAAAAAAACCCAATGTAGTAATGGCGTTTTGGGTTGAATCTCGCACAGAATATTAGTGTGGTATCATGTGTACATAAGATGGTATAATGAGAGAGAAATGGGTTTCTAATCCCTTAAAAATCTTGAGGAATGTATTAGGGAGATTTTTAATCATACCCCATTCATATTAATTATACATAAAATGGCATAATATAGAGGGCAATGTTGAATAAAAGTGAAATAGAGAGGATCCCTTACCTTAAGTCTTACGACATTCTCCACTTGAAATCAATGACCAGAATAGTCGAATTAGGTTCATAAATTTATAAATAATGAACATATTATATATTTTTAATATTTATTATAATCTATTTATGTCCATTTATAATAATTTTTATTGGTTATGAGGATTAATTTCAATTTTCGGGTCCAATGGATTACTAGGTTTTAATGATTGGTTCCTTATATACATGTTTGGATAATCATGTAGGATGAGGGTGGTTTTCCAAAATTGAATTTTTATTTTGTTACTGAACATCCATAAAGATACATGGTTTTCAATTTATTTTGGTTTCTTGTAGTAAAGTATTATTATTATATAAAACATTAATGATATACACTTGAATTATTTTGGTGATTTTTCTCACAATTAAATTGTTTTGTATTATTATATTACATAAACTCAGAAAAAATATTTCTAGAAAACCACATAAAATTATATACATATATTATGTTTAGTTCAATCAATAATAATAGTATCATGACTAGTATAGTAGACTGTAATGCAAATTGAAAACCCGTGATCTGTTAATGTGATAAATCAACACATCTCAGAATGTATTTTCATTTATAGAAAAATTATGTGGTGGGAGATACTGTGATAAAATATCCCATTAGCATAATACAATTACAGTACAATTATTTTGCAAGAGTTATCGTACAATTTTTTTAAAGATATGTGATTATTAAACCCAAAAAAAGATAACAACGTGAAAGGAAATAAAACAATTTGAAAGATGAATTTATCCATTGAGTTTATCCCCATTGAGATCCTCTTAATAAGAGAGGATTTGGTCATTTTAGGAGACCACAAGATGCTAAACGTGGGGAATGATGTTGGGGAGATATTTAGGAATAATTTAAGTAAGGCTCAAGGCTTGATAGGGGTAAAAAGAATAAATAAGTGTGGGTTGTTTTAATAGTGAAGGAGAGGAGGGTTTTCATACTATTATAATAATTAGTTCATTATTATTCATTAAGAAAAGAAATATTGATTATTCATTGGACAAAATAGAGTAATATCTGCATGTGAGTTCTAACCAATGGTTATTTACATCATCCATGACTCAAGCATGATGCATAAATTTAGGTTTTACCATTTATACTAGATTATTGTATTTTACTATTCATAAAAAATCTAGTATTTTAGAAAATTCCAAAACTTTCTCCCTAACCATTTATTGATGTGTAGAATTAAAAAACGAGATCTATTTTTCAAAAATAATGTTCTTAATATGTTTAATTTAATTTTTAATAAATTAAAAAATTAATTGAAAATTATTGTTCTTAAAACTATAATTGACATTATAATGCTTTGAAAAATTATAAAAGGCCTTATAAAATAATCATAAAGAAAGAAGATATAAAAAAATAAATTTATAAAAAAAATTGAAAATATATTTTCTTTTAATGTAAATAATTAATTATAATTATTTATTTAGGTCAAACAATAATACCGATAATTTAACTATGGTCATATATTCATATATAAGATGCCTAAATATTATTTTTACACACATGGGTGAGGATAATATTAATTTAGATGATTTACTATTCATATGGGATATATTATTATATATAAGGGTTGGGTACTATTAATAAGGTTATGTTTCTATTCACTAAAAATTTAATTTTTTCTTAACATACACCATACATCTTACTGATCACAACCTTGAATATTAGATTTTCGAAATTCAAAGCATAGAAGAGTCAAAATTATGTTTAATGGTATCAAAGCGCATAATAGTTCATTGTGTTGTAATATGACATGATTATATGAAATATTTATATGAAATTAATTTCCAATTGAAAAACATTGAATCATTACATCCTTCCCCCAAAATGAAATTTCTCCCACAAAATTTTTATTTACATTATGAACAATAAATTTTTGTTGGTACTTTTCATTCATTTCATCCTCTAGTTCCCATTTTTTCACTTTATACATATGGTTCTGCCACAATAGTCTCACCAGTTTAGTAGTCCTGTTAAGTAGAACCTTATATCAACAATCAATGATCTTCACTACCTAATCATCAAAATAAATATCTTCCTCCAACTATACCACCTCTAAATAGAGTACATGTAAATGATATTGTATGTAATTCCTTAAGAGGGATAAATGAAATACATCATTTACATTGGACATGGTAGGTGGATGTGACAGTTGATAGCCTACGGCCCTGACTCGATCGAGAATCTTGAAGGGGATGATATACCTGGGATAAAAATTTCATTTATTCAAATATATCATGACATTCATCCAGGGTGTTATGAGTAGAAATAACATGTCTCCAACAATTAACTGAAGTTCTCATCATTGATTTCCTATCTAACTCTTCTATGGACTTTGGTCTACCTTGATATTTTGCTGAATGATTCTAACATTCTCTACAATTTCTTTATCCATTTTAGGTCCAAGCAGATTATGCTAACCAACATCATCCCAACACACCTGTGTTCTTCTCCTTTTTCAATAAAATAATTCATATGGTGCCACTCAGATGTTTGAGTGTAAACTATATTCGTAGGAGAATTCAACCAGTTGAGAATTGTGGTCTCATTCTAATTTTAAGTCCATAGGACATGCTCTTGGGAAATCTACAAGTGTATAAATAGTTCGTTCAGATTGGTTATCAGTTTTAGGATGATTTCCCATAATGAAGTTCAGTTCTCTTCTTAGAGCATGTTTTTTTACTTATCCATAACATTGTGGTGAATCACAAATGACGATTGGATACAATAGGTAGTTTCACTCCATGAAGCCTTACCACATCGTTGATGTATATTTGTTCATGTTTATCAAATGGGAAGTCCTCCCAAATTGCGATTAAATGATTTGTCTTCATGATACCATCCATGAAGACCCATATAGCATTGTTTCCACTATATTTCCTTGGTTGATATTGAAAAATTCCATGGTTATATTCAACTACATACATGTTGGTATGGGTAGGGGTTGCAACATCCACTAAGACTTTTTTCATTCAAACATCACTTTTGGACATACCAGGCACATGGTTTTATACTCACTAATCTCTTTCATCATACTGTCCCACATAAAGTTTTCTCATAGATCTTGATACATCATTGTGCACCGTAGGTGGATAGATATGGTTGAGCTATTTGCATCATTCAGATAACCATGCTTTATCTCTAGATCGGATGTTACACCTAATTGTGACCCAAATCGTACAACTCCATACTTGCCAATTTTGATATCAGATGATTTATTATATGTTATAGATTGCACCATTTTCTAAATTTATATATATTTTCCTTGAGAATAAATTCTTTTAACCATGTGGGATGATTGGGAAATCATTTGAGAATGTGTTTTCGATGTTCCTCCATAAATGATCCCTTTGTCTATTCTCTTCAAATATAAGAAGATAAGATTCTTTTCAATTTTCATCGTTGATAAAGAGGCTGGAACAATTCAACTAAGAGAATCTACGACATTGTTTTCCTTATCAGGATAGTAGTGTATTGAGAAGTCATAATCCTTGATAAGATCTACCAATTTTCACTCGTATATAATAATAACTTTCTGTGTTAGTGTATGTTTGAAACTCTTGGTTAGTAAATATCACAAAATTTTCCACATAAAGATAATGCTGCTATATTTTTAACACAATGATCACTGTCACCATCTCCAGATCATGCATATGATAGATATGATCATTGATTTCTAGCTGCCTTGAGGCATAGGATATCACATTATCAATTTTCATTAGAAAATAGCTCAATCCTATCATTGATGCATCATTGTACACAATAATGAGTTATCCACTTTAGAGAAGTGCGAGTACTGGCTCAATGATAAACCTATATTTAAACACCTTGTATCATTCTACACATTCTTTAGTATAACGTAACATTACTCCCTTCTGTGTTAGAATTGTCACTGGGTATGAAAATTGTGAAAATTTCTTCACATGTCATCAATAATTCCATGCTAGAACATGAAAGCTATGGATCTCCATTAATGATGTTTTCCTAGTACACTCTTCAATTTACTTTTTTATAAAAGGGTATAAAAATATCGCTTTTCTGGTGAAGACATGCCCCAATAGTGATACATAGTCAATCCAAAACTCATATTTACTACACATTGAATACATTTTCTCCCATCAGAAAGTCTTTAAAAGAGTATTTAAATGCTCCAAATGTTCATCCATCCTCTTGATGTATATCAGAATATCATCGATAAAGACTACCCCAAATTGTATAGGAAATATCTAAAAATAGTAATCAATAAACACATGAATATTTTTGGATCATTAGTGACTCCGAAGGGCATCAATATGAACTCATAGTGTCCATAAATCATTTCATAGGAAGTCTTTATAATAGCCTCCATCCTCACCTTTAATTGGTGATATCTTAAATGAAGGTAAACCATAGAGAAATTACTGGCCCCAAAAGGCAGATAAAAAAAGACATCTATCAGAGGCTGGGGATACCTATTCATTATCGTTATTTTATTGATCTCGCGATAACAAATGTAGAGGCACATTTAAACATCCTTCTTCATTATAGATATGATTGGTGCTTCCCATTGTGAAGAACTCAAGTGTATAAAAACCTTATGTAGATTATCCTATAAGTACTTCTTCAGTTCTTCCATATTTTCGTTGGATATTATATAAGGTTTCATTGATATAGGCAGATATCATGGAATATGTTAAATTGAGAACTAAACCTCACGATCAGTAGGAGGACCAAAAAACACTTCATGGAATACATCAGTGTAATCTCTCATGATGTTCATGTCCTCAAACATGATTCAATCTATTTCTAAACCTTTCAACCTATAAATACTTGCCCAAAAAAATTATGATCCACACATGGGACACATGTTCTAATGGTTATACATATTACACATTAAAATTGTAATGAATTGGAGGATTCTTAAGGATGTGTATTGTGATTCCTCTTTCCCAGTAGTTTATTTTTTCTTTGTAAAATGATAAACAGTTCTTGCCCATGATTGTGTTGAACTCCACAAAATGAAGTTCAATGAGATTTGATGGGAGGTTTAGTCCACTAAAACATACTTGTAAGGTGTTATATATGTTGGAGGAAATGAATTCCCCATTGTAGGTTCTCACTTATAATATATCCTCTAAATTTTCTGTTTGTGATTGAATTGTTCTACTAAACATTCACGATATGAATGAATTCATAGAACCCGAATAATATAGTACATTCACTATTGATGAATGAATAACTCACATACCTATCACATCAATGTCTTGTTGTACATCAGCAGTAGTGATAGAATAATAACATATCTTTTTCCTTGGATGATGTTGTTTATTTCTTCCAACAACCCTCATATTAGGAAAATTGTTCACATAATTTCCATGCTTGTTTTAAATGTAACATGTTACAATAGGATGACTATTGACTGAAAATTTATTTCAATCTTCCACATTAGAAGGATTATTTATATCATCTAGGTTGTTTTTTGACAGATGAAGAAAAATTCCATATTTGAAGCAATTTCTTGGTTCCCATTTTATAGATTCTAGGATGCTTCTTCCGAAAAAAAATATTCAATTGGGATAGTCAGGCTTCTTTCAATCATGGAATTTTTTTATTGAACAACCCATGTAGTACTCCATTTTCTTCTTCTTGTCACAAGTCCCACAAGACCACAAAATTATCTAATCTCCATTTCAACCTTCAAAGAAGAATGGATAATGTTCTCAAAACATTATATGTCTTGAATCTTCAACCCTTTTTGAAGACACATCATTAGTCTACTAAAGAAGAAATCAGCCTATCTTTTGGTGTTCATGACAAATCCCGAGCTGTACCTTGAATGCCTTGTAATGTTTTCTTTATTCACCTCGATGGACTTAAATTATTTCTTCTTGACTCTTACGAACTCTATTTCCATCTTCAGATAGAGGGTTTGAGTAAAATATATATTGAAAAACATCCTCTTGAATTCCCCCAAATCCATGAAACTAATTTCTTCTTGGGTGTTTTTATTCATGATCATTTTTCCCAGTTAAATAGCTTCACCATCAGAACAATTGACCACTCATAAAAATATATTTGTTATGAAGCACATGATGATATATAATATCTTTTCAATGGTTTTAATCCACTTTTCTTCATTCAGGGGATTAAAAGATCGACATAACATGGGAGGACTTTTTGATATGAAGGACTCAATGTCAACATTCTCTTTCCATGGAGGAGGAATGTTTTACACATGATTCATGAAATGATTCATAACATTAGCCAGTTGAAAAAGTACTATCATAATGTTGTGAGCATATGTTCCCATCATATCAAAAATATCATTAGGGAAATCATCACATTCCCTATCAAATTTATTTTTGGCATGTTTTCTTCAATTTCCCTCTACTAAATAAGAAAAATAACATAACATTAGAGGAATTTAATTCCTATATATTGACCATAAAAAATGAATCCTTGAACATTAGAGGATAAACATGTAATGGATAATTATATCCCAAATTGTGATTCCCTATGTTACAATAGAGGTTATCCTGTATCAATTACATAACTACTATTCTTATGGGATTTTTTTATTCATTTTATAATGGTATGTTCTAAACTCATGAATTTTCAAAAGGCATATCCTCTAGGATTGTCAAATCACACGTGCAGCAAGGAATGTCATTGTGTACTAGGACACCCTTGGTTAGGCCAGAAACACCATATCAGAGTTTTCACTCTTATGTACATCTATGATAGAGGCACATCTACCTGTGTGTATCCTAACATGGATGTATTTTATTTTTAAACGACTTACATTATACTAACCAGAATTTCAAGTTGTTTTCTTACACATAATCTCATCCTTAAGGTTCTTACTAATGTTCTCTATTCCTAATCTCCAAAAATAAATAAAACATCCAATAATACCAACTATACTAACCCTATCCTTTGACATAATATATTTCATGATTTTAAGAATAATTATACAAAAGAGTACAAGACTAGGATAGTGACGTCTAGTTTCTTTGAAGACTAGGTACATAAAAATAAAAACATGAAACCAACAGAACAATTATTTATTTAATATTCATATTGTGTTCTGGACATACATTGTGCTTAAATATCTTCATAGGGTACCTTGGGGAACACTTGAACAAATGGGTGAGCTAAATAGCGCAGAAAAAACAAAAAGAACAATGAATTAACATAAGTAATAGATGGACAGACATGATGATATAAAAAGTAATGTATCATATAGAACCTTAATATGTAGTCATTGAATCATATAAACCTAGAGTCATAGAAATTTGTCACCATCATAAATCATGGAATTATTATGCGTCACAGAAATCCTCCAAGATTGTTGCACATAGTTTCGCAACCCTCGGCTAACTACCAAGAATGTCGCATATAGCATCTCATGAGATTAACATCACAAAATTTATTTGGGAACTATTTTGTCAAACCCATCATAACATTTCTTGAATATTATTTCCACATAATGAATTAAACATAATCAATCTTATAGAAACATAAGGGTCACCTAAGGAAAGAATTGGTTACCAGAATCATGTCATAAAAAATAACAAATGCTAGTATTATTAAAGTGTTTATGAGAGAACGAAAAAAATTATACATGAATTTTTAAATGGAAAAATAGGAATGCATAATTTTATGTTTTGTCAGGTATAAGTTACAGCATGTATGAAATGTATTTACGAAATTTTATAATTAAATTTTTTTTTTTCATTTTAAGGAAGATACAATATATCATTTAAAATAAAAAACTAAACAATCCTTTATACAAAAGAAAATGTGAACCAATAATGTTTTAAAAATTAAAATTATTATTTTATAAATTCAACGATGGCATAAAATTGAATATATATTGCACATGAAATTGGGTAATAATTTGGGACGTTCCCTTATAACAAGTTCACTTATTGGGAATTATTGAGGAGGAAATCACTTATACACATGGATATCATAAAAAATATAATTATGAATGGAACATGTAACATGATTTCATAAAAGATACATAGAATTTATAATATAAAAATAATAATAATAGATAAAATCATATAGGTAAAAATAATGAGATTGAAACAAGAAGGAATAAAGGATGTTTGGGTTGAATCACTCTTTGAATATAGACATGATATCATATATAATTAAGAGGGATTAATGAGAGATAAAAGGGTTTATCATCATTTAAAAACCATGAGTAAAATATGTGAGAGGTTTTTAATAATACCCCTTAATTAGGAATTACACATAAAAGGGAAGAACATAGCGTACAATCTTTAATAAAAGTGAAATGGGGAAGTACCCTTACATTATGATCGATGGTGTTCTCCACTTGAAATCAATGAACATAATAGACAAATTAGCTTCATTAATAAATAATTGTAGAACATATTATATATTTAGGATATTTATTACAATTTTTTTAAGTTCATTTATAACCATTGAAATGGTTATGGGGACAAATTTCATAGTTCAGGTCTGTTTCCTTACTTTGTTTTAAGGATCAATTCTCTTATATTCATGATTAGATATTCATGTATGATGAAGATTATTGTCTAGAATTGAAGTTATATTTTATTATTAAACCTCCATAAGGATACATGGTTCAATAATTAATTTGAATAATTATATTGATCTTAAATCATTATATAAAACATTAATAATAAACGCTGGAATTAATTTTGATATTTTACTCCTAATTAACATGAATTGAATTATTATTTTAAATCAAGTGTGGAAAAGAAATATATAACATAAAATAAGTTAAAATAAATATATTATATTCTGGTTCAAAAATTAATATGGTTTTATGACAGGTCTATATGATGGTAGTACAAATTGAAAATATGTTGTCCTTGAAGGTGATAAATCAACACAACTCAGGCGGTATTTTCATTTATAGGAAAAATGAGGGGGTAGGATAGATTATTATAAACAATCCAATTTTCATAATTTCATTCTAGTAAATGTATTCTAATGGAGTTATCATACCATTTGGGTGAAGTGTGGCGAGGAATGAAATAAGAAATGAAATGAACTTCAAAGGATATAGAATAATTGGAAAGAGGATTTTACCTCTTGAGTTTTCCACCATTGAGAACATCATAAGGTGAGAGGTTTTTGTCATTTTAGCTGGACAAAGGCTCCTGGATGTGGAAAAAGATGTTGGGGGAGAAATTTGGGTAGAATTTAATTAAGGCCCAAGGATTGGAATGAGTGATGTGGAGAGGGGACTGTGGGTTGTTTTTAATGTGGGGGACAATAGGGTTTTCATAATATTATAATCATTAGTTTTATATTTTTACATAATACAAGAAATAGTGACAATTCCTGTCACAAAATATAGTTACATGTGCATGTGAGTTCGAACCAATATCTATTTACATCATCCATGACTCATGCATTGTGTAGAAATTTAGGTTGTAGAATTTATTGTGAATTATCATATTTTACTATTCATATAAAATAAATTATTTTAGAAAAATACCAAAAATTTACCTGGACCATTTTTCGATGTGTATATAAATTTTATTATGAATTTCAATCATAATTTAAATGAAAATACAGATTTTATAACTATAACTGACTTTATAAGGCTTTCAAAAATAAAATAAGGCCTAATAAAATTTACCTCAAAATAGAAACCATAAAATTATATATATTTTTAACACATTTTAGGAAAATAAATTATATTTTAATTTAATTAACTAATTTTTTTTATTTATGACTTATAAAAATACGAATAATTTTAATATGGTAATATTTCCACATATAAGATGCTGAAAATTTATTTATACACTTATGGGTGATTATAATATTCTATTAGATGATTTACAATTTGTAAACGACATAATACAATTAATAATGGTAGGTTACTCTTCATAAGGGTAGGTTTCTATTCACCAAATATTACATTTTTCTTATCGAACTCCAAACATCTTACTAATCACAACCGTGTATGCCATATTTTTGAAATTCAAAACATAGAAGTGTTTAAATTATGTTTAAATGACACATAAAACAATGTACTAATTTGTTTTGTAATTTCACATGATTATATGAAATATTTATTAGAAATTGATTTCCCATTTAAAAAAATGGGTCGTTACAAGGTTTACACATTTTATCATTTTGGGAAACCATCTTGAAAGAAAGGATAAGATCTGTGTATTCCAGTGAGGTTGTACAAATTCATAGACCCACATTTTCTATTGTTTATGATATAGATTCCTAATTTACATCACAATTTCTGGAAGGGGTTGAAGAATTCATTGGGTGAACAGGTGATTCTGATATTGGATTATCATCCATTGGCCAAAGGATAGTTGAAGAATTCTATACAAGTCAAAGTGGACATGCTCTGTGCTAGTGTCCCAGACATTGGGGGTTCATTGAAGAAACACATTTCCCATGTGGAGTTCGTTTATAATAAAATAATCTAGGATATCATCATGATGGTACCTTATGAATCATTTTATGGTAGGACTATCTATTATTTTTGTGATTGTCATATGCAGGGGAGGTAGATCTGAATGGACCATATCTCATGAATGAATCTATAGAGAAGGTCTTGGTGATCTGAAAGCGCATTATGACATCTTAATATATGTAATATTTTTTATTCCAATAGATTTCATTAACTATTCAATTTTTGAGATTGAATAACAAATTTTCATCTGAGTCTCAACCATTTTTGGGGCATAGTTGTATACAGAATTAAGGTCATATCTCACCAAGGATTGATGGACCCTTAGATGTAGTGAAACATATCATACAATTTTCTTACCAATTAGTACTACATAAGATATATCGGTCTATGAATGATATATTTCAAATATCTCTTCTTTTCTAATATTATCCAACCCCACCTCTTATCATTCATCCTGGTAAGGTTGATTTTGATTGAGATTCTTCCTTCAAGGATTATATAGTACATTTTTTTTGAAGAGTAGAGACACTATGAGGACGGTAAATTCAATTAGTATTGGTGATATAGAAGCACGAACGAGTATAAAATGATCCTTGAGAGTGTGGAACAAATGTAAAAGTGTAGTTTTTGGATCTCTTCATTGATGATACCTTGTTACCCTCTGAAGACCAACTAAGGGAGGATTTTTATTAAATTCGAGAGTTTGGAATGAATCATCTATCCTTGAATTTATAGATCATTTATTGTATTATATTTCATTAAAATACACTAATAATGAGTCATAAATGATTCCATGAGGTCTTGAGTGGATCTTATGCTCATTCATAGCCCATAGCCCGAACGTGGAATAAATGTCTGGGGAACATAATTATGAGAAACCATGTATCCCATCCCACTTGGGTTCCCCAAACCATGCAGTTTTAGAATTTGGATACTTGTGGGCACACTACCATGTGATGCTATATTTGTTTTTTTAGTGGGTTTAGCACAACATGTGCGTCATTAGATTAACATTGTTCCTAACCATGGATTGTTCTAATTGATATTAGTGAATAATGCATAGTTATCACTCTATTTTTCCAACAATGTGGAAGACCCCCATGACTACCTATTTTAGGGTGAAAAATACATTTCCTCTAAATTAAATCCCTTTTTATATTCTTCCTTATTAACAATTCATTCCAAAAAATATCACCAGCTCTCATCTCATGTAGCTCTTATATTTTTTTCAAAATAAAGACTTTAAGATAAGTCTCCCTTATGATGTTTAGTTCGAACAAAATCAAAGGCATTGGATCCATCTTGATACGATTACCATCCCATTGATTAATATTTATGTTTATCTATAGTTACATTGTTCTACTTTCTTGGAATATCATTTTCCCAATTTTCATGTAATTAGAATGTTTCAACTATTTCTTCTAACCAACTTCAAATATGGGGCCTCCATTGGACAAAGTGTCTTCAAAGACTACAGAGTACATGGAATCATCATCATCCACATAATTTTTTATGTTTCAAAGAATTTCCAAAAATTAACGCACACGTTTATTTCAGTCATTTAATTTCAATTTAGTTCATAAAATCCAAATGATCAAGGCATATTGATACACTCTCTTGATCATCAATTTGTAGTGTACATGATTTTTTCCCCATTTATGTACACACCTTGGGTGTTCCATGTTGAGTTAACCCTTGTGGTTAATTGTTCCAAATGACCAGAATTCTAATTTAGATATTAGCTAAATTCTTAAATGGAATTTACCTTATAAGTAAATGTTTAACAGAACCCATGGTTCCACCTAAGTACCTAAGTCACTTATCCAAATTCAGTAATTTATTTACTAGCCTAGTCACTATTTAAATTGAATAAATATTACAATTTCAATATTAATATATAATCAATTGAATCTAATTTCTTAATTCGAAGGGATTATGATTTATGGTTTCATTTTATTTTAATAATTTGACAATTGTAAAATGAATGAATTGTAATGGGTGTAAGGGAAACAACTAACCATCGATAAAAGGGACTAATATTGAGTGAATTGGAATTCCCTACTTATAATGGACATGGATTTTTATAAATATGTGAGGTACTTACTCATTCATAGTATTAAAAATAAAATTAAACTAGGCCATTTATTTTGGTTATTTCCTTATCTATTCATTAACTAAACAGTTATAACTTATTTATTTATATATGGGATTAGGGAAGAAGATTCATGAACGGTAATGCCTCATAGGTTACATTATAAGTAGAATCATTCATATATATGGGATATAATTTGATGGTAAGGCATATGTTAATAATAAAGGTATCATTATCTCATATATATAGTTTTGAGCATGAAATCTCACACCACAAAAACTATTAGGATGATGCGCTCGACGAGATACATTCTTTTGTTACATTGTTGACATGATGACCCACTCACCATCTCGAGTAATGATCTTGATATCTCCCAATCACTATGAGATGTAGCGAATTTAACCTCTTTCATTAGCTTATATTATTATTAGAATTGTCCTCGATGTATGAGTTACTCCTTGGGTCATCCACAATCCACTACTCCATAAATATATCCTTTTACATTCACACACACTTCATTCATATAGGTTTATTTGATATATTACTATAATATATATATATATTCATATTTTTACTATATATATATAGATAGATTAGATATTTATATTGGCCATGAGAAAAATAAGGTGAAGCTTCATGGTGTTGTATAGGATCATGAGTGACCTTCTAATTGTTTATTTAGTATTTTTATTATACAATTTATTTCTACCCATTATTCAGTTACTATAACTACATATATTTCTTCAAGATGATCTCGGTGCTGAAATAATAAGATTTTATCTCACACCATACTCTAGATTTCATTGGTACTGTTGAATATTATTTTTTTACAGTTAATAATATGGGAATCCACTCTTCTACTATAATTTGATATTCTTGACTTATAGAGGGAGCATATGATTTGAGAATGGAGAATATTATCAACATGCTAGTAGAGATGTTTTTGACATTTTTTTACATTTTTACCATTTTGTATGCATGTTCTCTATTCACTTATCAATATATTAAGATGATATGTATCAATGTTTATGAATGTGACTTGCGGATTTTGATTATTTTTTAGATTTTCAGTTTAATATTATTCCACTTCATTATTATTATGTCTGGTTATATATTCTTCATCTATTGTATGTAAATGGTTCTATCCAATGTTCCATGATGATAATAAGGAATAATATCTCCATAGAACCAACATTACCACTTCATATATACTATGTAGACTATTTAATAAAAGAATGGGGGATTGAGGGTCTTTGACCTACTAGATCAAGTGATATATTAAGTGGGCCCTGAGTCTCTATGATACATTTATGACCAAACCAATGGTTTTAGGATGGGATACAGTACCTGGGAAGCAATGTTTTCAGATATTCGAAAACCAAAATTGGATTGATGTTGTCAATAAAAGATGAGAAGGGTTGGCCTTTTAGTTGTGACATGAGTGGAACAATTGTAATTTTTTGAAAAGATCCTTTCATACCCAGGTTTGAATCAGGATACAGTCTTTTTTAATGTGGATTTCTAGAACCTAGATGTTTTTTGTTGAAATTGTTATGAACCCCTCTAGATATAGTGTACCCCTTCTTGACCGAAAATATGAGGAGGTACATAGTGACACCCGATTCCTACCTCCAGCAAGCCCCTGGATGGAGACTAGCATTGAGGGTATATTAAAAACACAAATGGGAGGAATTACCCTCTAAGAGAACAAATGTAAAATATTAAGATATGATAGAAACAAACCAACTATTTATCAGACAAAAATATAAATGAAATCCCAAGTACACATATGTAATTTAATGTATGAAGACCTAAAACTGAAAGGGGATAATAGTAAGTACGAAAAGAACATAAAATGGCAGTGTCCATGACTCCCGAACAGCTCCTGCAACTCTGACCTAGTTATAACTAGTCTGATCTCAAATAAGCTCCAAGAGACCAGAAAAAAAATTATATATGCGTTGTGAGAGTATAACAGTATACTCATATGGATCCTCCCTAGAGCCTCTCATGCAAATATAAGGATATAATTCTAAATCATATTGAACAACAAGAGAATCTAACAAGTCACGTAAATAGGTATAAAATTTTCCTAGCCTCACCCTGGATATCCTCACCTTGTATTTCATACAAGAGTATAAAATTTAATAAATAATGTCAAGGGTACCTCGCTACCAATTTCCTACTGGCCTGCCGCTTTTCCCAAACCTCTCATGTCCTAAGAATCTATCTCTTAAAAGGAAATACCACAGACACCTCAATGAAGCATAACAACAATACCCTCGTGCAACAAAACCACCACATCCATTTAACCTATGTAAAAATCTAGTTTATTGGAGCCACCATATGTTACATAACATGTATCCTATATTCAGTATTATGCCTCATGAAATTGAAACATAAACAGTGAGTAAGGTTCATGAAGACATCACAACCTATACATGTTACACCTATAGTAGTTCGTGAGAAGATTATATCCAGAATATGTGTCTGTGAATAACCACAAGCCATTTCCTCCCACTTCACTCATATCTTGGAAATAATAAACATTGTTCCTACAAATAGAAGTAAATACCATGAAAGTATACTAGGGACAAAGGGGGTGATTTTCATTTATCCTCCCACTAGGATGTTGGGGGAAACCTCCCTATGGCATTGACTCCCTGGCATGTCAGTTTCTATAATTGATTGGGTAGATTATAATATAGGAACAAATAAATTATTTTGTATACTATAGATCACAACCAAACTATGGGCATATATTATTCATATACTGAATTGCAGCTAACATATCACGGACTCCCAGTTTACACTACTAAGACTAGACATCTTATAAGCACACGACAATTTATGGACCTATATTAGATTTAATTATACATTTTTATTAGTTTTACATTATGTTAAATAATTTTTCAACCATTATAATTTCCATGTTAAATTTCATTACCATTACAAAAAAGATACATTCCCCCCAAGAATAAACAATCTATATCCATAGTTCGTTTAAATTATGACTTCAAAAATGCATCCAAACAAGATCTACCTCCTTGAGTTAACATCATTTACTCAATCATTTATTAACCTAATTATCACTTTTCCATAATTCTAGATAATCTAGAAAATCATTCTAATCATCCAAAAAATAATTGGCTCAACACAGTGAGGGGATGAACTACCCTTTGAGTAGTTTCCACCATTAGTTGGAACACATTCCCAACCATACTAATGAATCTAGACAGGGAAAGAACATGAAATAACCTGCAATTGTTCATCTATTTAGGTTAGAGTGTAGGAAAAACAATCTACCTCATGCATTGGGGAAATTAATGCCGATAAACAGGCAATAAGATTAAACAAGAAAACTACATTCTATTCCAAACCATTTCATTATCTATTGTATCCCCTCTAACAACAACATGCATAATGTGATGCACCATTCCACTCAATACATCAACTACTACCAACAAAACAATTTTACATCCCTTCCTCCACATACCTTAACAATAGAAGTATGAATGAAACTGCAATCAACAGGGATCTTGGCCCTAATAAATGCATTAAAACTTCCCACACAATATGAAATCACAACTATAAATTATAAGGGGCATGAAATTTAAAATAAAGCGAGTCACTCAGAATGCTGAAATAAATCTTCTTTATCCAAAAACTAGTCCCTTATGATATTTTAAATTGAACATTTAATTTAAACATCCATAGAAAACAAAACCAACTAGATTCAGTAACATTCCTATTTATCCTTGTCCAAATAAATTTCCAATTAATATAAGATTTAGATTACTTACTAATTTCTATCATGAATGGCATGAAAAACAAGAATACAATATGTATCACATGGTCAAGGAAAAGGTGTCCATAAAATCTCTATGGAAGAGATTCAAATTCGTTAATCCCATTCAGATATTTTTCTAATAATTTCGTTATGATCTATTGGAAAAAAACATGATTAATCTATGACTACATGTGAAACAATATATAAGACAATAATACCCGACCTCAAATGATTTTTAAGATTCATTTCATGAGAATGGGAAAATACATTGGATTATAATCACCACTATCACAATGACTACATTCACTAGAGTATGTCGACGTCAACCAAAAGCCGCAGAAGCTCCATTATAATGATGGAGAACAGATGTCGGACCATGGGAAGGAGAACTGGAGAAAATAGATCAGATATCACAGAAGAACATAGGTATAACATACTTATATCAAAGCCATATCCATAGTTCTTGGTTTCACCAATGAAAGGGGTGGACATGTATCACGAAGAACTCTAGGGAAAATAATGGATCACCTACCGACCACCATACCCCCTATAGACATATGAATTAGCGACCACTATAGCTTGTACCAATAGATGATGTACCAACTACTGTATCACATACTGACATATGACTAACCGACCACTATAGCACTAACAAACAGATGACCTACCAACAAATATAACACCTACTGATAGATGACTTACTGATTAATTTTTCACCAACTGACAGATGACATGTCGACCACTGTAGCTCCTACCGAGAGATGATCTCATAAACACAATACCACCGATTGAAATATGACTTACCAACAATGTTATCACATAATGACAGATAAACTACAAAATAATGTACCACAAAATGAATGTTGACCAACCAGACAATGTAGTCATATCAATAGATAACCCACTAACAACTGTAAGACCTTCTGATAGATGAACAACCAAATAATATAACACATATCAATAGATGAAAAACCAATGAAAATGTTGACATATATACCATTGATGGAACTGCTCAGAGAATAGGAATCATTGTTCACGGAACTGGAAAAATTTGGCCATGTGTTGGAATAAGCCTACTTGACCTCCCAAAAATCCCCAAACACTAGATTTCACTATGAGAAGGGGCCAAATAGTTCTGGGCCATTATATCAGATAATTATCAAAATATTCACATCCTTGTAAATCCAAAACCAATCACGATAGGAAATAGAATAACGTTTCCTGACATCTACACTTTGAGATACCTTTGAATTATCTCACCACCAAAAGAGCTCAACCGATTCAAAAATGAAAACATGAAACCAAAAAAATCTAAAACTAACTCTTAAACACTTTCTACGGGGGATATTCCTCTAAAAAAGATCAAGGAAAAAATATAAGAATAATAATTCCATCTCGTAAATAATAAAATCCTATTACTGCATAGCGATCATTGTTACATGAAAAGAGCTAAACACCAAACAACTCAGGGTAATGAGAATGTATCTACATCTCACATTCCCATGTACTGTCCTCTGTGACACTATGTGGAAACAAGACATAAACCAAGGGTACAAAAAACTTTCACATCAAATTCTCATTGTTCTTGTGGATATCGATAGGTAACTCTTCAATTTTTTCATTATTATCAACATCGATCCCACCAAAATTGATGATGTGTGAGTCCAAATAAAGTTAATGATGGAGATGTGAAACATGAATGATATCATGGAAAAGGTCAAACTGAACTCTTTATTATAGAAAAAAGAAATGGATCACATACCAACATCACAATCAGATACTCAAATACTGTCTGACACTGATCTGTCCACATGAATTACTAAGCCTTTGGGGTCAATGACGTCAAAGGATTCACAACAAAAGTGAAATCGTCTATGAATCTCCCCTATTATATTTCATGTCCATGGAATCATATTACCTCTTCCACTATCATAGGGGTTTCCCAAGACCAAAATTTTTTTATAATTTTTGAATCCACTGATAATCCTTGATGTGGTACAACATGACCCATGAAATAGACATTTCGAGCCAAAAAGTCACACTTCGACAACATCCCAAATAGGTTCTATCGATGAAGTACCCTTAAAATGGCATGATTATGCTCTATATTCTCCTATATAGACACAAAGTAAACAAGGATTTCATCAGTGAAGACCATCCAAAACATATCTAGGAACACATGGAACAGAGCATTCATCATCCCCATGAACATAGCTGGAGGGTTCATAACACCAAATGGCATCACAACGAACTCGTAATTCCCATGAATACATTGGAATAATGCCTTTAGGATATCCTCATCCTCCACACGCATATGATAATATACATACAACAAGTCAATCTTCATTAACCAACATTCACCCTTCAGTTGATAAAATAAATCAACAACCCATGAAATATGATAACGATTATTCATTGTCCATTTTTTCAAGTGAGGATAATCGATACAAAACTCTAATCCATCACCTTTCTTATTTGGGGAAAAAATTGTTTGGCCCATATTGGCACAATCATCTGAGAAAAAAATAATTTTAACAAACCATATAGATGTATATATAGATCCTAAAACCGAAAAGGTGACATCCTATATAGAGACATCAATATAAGAGACTGTCTTGGTTATATCTTTATCCTGGACATGAACTCGCATCGAGGTGGTATTATGACGTCTTTTTATAGATATAAATCAAGGTAATTTTCCACATCCCCGGGAAATTCCAACTTTAGAACCTCTTATTAACTAATCATAAGCTCAGACGTTAAGGACTTCATGGATGGAACATGCCTTTGACCCATAAGAGGGATTCACTCACCAACAATCACCATTGGATCACTATCAACATCGATGAACACAAAATCCCTCCAGAAAAAACTGATAAGACCTTGCACAAATTAAAAACATCCATGCCTAGTATGACCTCAAATGGTTGTATATATAGGCATAGGAAATATCCCCCAGAGTGGTGTTACCCCAACACAATCTCACAAGCTCACAATCTCTAGATACTTCAATGTAGTCATCTCGACCTCCAACTAGTGTAGTCGATTCCAAGGGCACATGAAACCTCTCAACCTCATGTCCCAAGTAATAGAAATGTGTATGATATATGAATATTGTGTAACTCCTATATCAATAAATTCATACAACCATGTAGAATATAATTAACGATTATCAGGACCGATGTATGGCTTTCCAAACACTGGAAACACTAAATCATGATGTTGAACCTGACCAGCTCCATGAAATCTTTGACCCTACTAATGTCCACCACCATGGTCAGACTCTACTCATTATGGATGGGGATAATCCCTTGGATATACTCTACCTGTATTATTTACCCTATAATAATCCAATGGTGGTGCAATATGTTGTTACTCCCTTATATGGAACAACCTCATTTGAAAAACCTGATCCGGAACACCTCCCACAGGTTGACTAAACAGAAAGGACCGGCACTCTCTATGTTGATGGCCTTTTACTCCACAATAAAAACATGAACATGATCCCTTTGCATAGGTCACAGAGCTAATACACATATAGAAATGAGATAATGAGGGTTAGAACCAACCCCTGGTTGAAAAAAAACTATTCTTTAATAAATATTGGGGTCCCCAGTCTACAGTTCTACTTATTATGGAATCTAAATGACTCCAATTTCATGATGATCCTGTTTTGGTACAAATTCACTTGATTACCTCTTCAGTCTCTAACATCTCAAAATATGTCTTTAGCAGAATATGGGTGATCATGCGTTGGATCTCTTTATACAAGGCCAGCATGAAATTATTCATCTTTCCCTCCTAATTGGGAAATAAGTCTGAATAATATCAAAAAAGGATCCAAAAATGTATTCCAAACTCTCTCACAATGGACCTCCCCTATTTAAAGGTAATCTAAAATTGAAGACTGGACACCATCATGGTCATGGAATGAAATATGAAATTTAAATTGTCTCATATCTTATACCATAAGACTGTCGTCTCCTCACAATCTATGAGGAACAAGAAACACCACTACATCACTTCACACACAACATCGTCATAGCCATCAACACCATTTGCTCCATTCTAAAATAGATCAAATTAAAAGATATCACAACCTCCTCCAACCATTCTTCAATGAAAACATCTGAAATGGATCCCTCATTCATTTGTAGACTCTAGTGATGAAACTATCAAAGTCTCCTCCTCCAGGTGTTTTAATCATCAAACTCTCTTTTATGGTGATTGGATGAAACAACATACATAACATATATTGCTTGGACATGATGAAGACATTGACAAAGTGTTTTACCTATATAAAAAAAATACATAGATCTCCTTAACTTGGAATATATAATACAATATCATTAATAATTTAATTTTTATTATTAATTTTAGTTTAATATATACCATGGTCTACCCAATCAAACACATGCACAACGAAGATGACACATGATCCTTTCCTATGGCTTTAAGTTATAACCATAATAAATTCATTTATTATCAACTATTAACTTAATGGTTTGTGCATATTATCACAGTAGGAACTAAATACATATTTCTCATCCAGCCACTAGTGTTTATAGTGCCTTCTAAACATATCTGACAATGTTTCCCTGCCTAACCATGCATCCTCACTTGTGCCTAACTACAAACTCTATAATATAACTCATCCAGAGACTTTCATGCCACTCTATAATGGCTCACTCCCAACAATGTTTAACCCCCTAGTAAATCTATGTGAGAAGGGAGATTGTTACTCCAGATTCCTGCCTCTAGAATTCCCTGGGCTTGTGACTTGCAGTGTCGGTATAGTAATCACACAAATAGAAGGTATTTTATCTAGGAGATTACATTCAAAAGAGATAGATAAGAAATACCCCCAACAAAATCATTCTCATACTACAATATTAATGAAATCCCATGTTCAGATATTTAGTTCCATTTAAGAACATGTAAAACTAATAGTGGGAAATTGCATGTACCAAAATAAAGTAAAACGGTAGGGAACATAAAGCCAAAACATATTCTAGAACTCCAAGCTATTTGTAACTATCCTGATCTCTAAACTACTCCTTGTGACCAGAAAAATAGTTTATATATATTTATGGTGATTATAACTATTTATTCAATAGGATCCCACTTAATGCCTTTAGTGAAAATGTAATGAAAGAACGCTAAATCATAGTGAAAAACATGTGAAACTAACTTATCACCTATACAAGTATAATATATTCTCAGCATCACTATGGCCACTCAGAAAAAGGATCACATAGGAGAGAATATAATACAATAAAGAATGTTAATGTTTCCACACAACCACATCCCCACTAGTTTTTCACATTCCCCCAACATTGCACGCCCTACGCATCTCTCTCCAAAAATGCATTCCCAGAGACACTAGGGAGAAGCACCACAACATCCACCTCATGCAACACAACCACCACATCCACATTTCCAATGTTACTAGGTAGTTTCTGAGATCCAACATATCTATCAAAATTTGTATCATATGTCAGGTTTTATACCTCAAGCCATTACATACCATACACTGAGTAAATATCCTCAAGACGTCACAGCCTATACCCATTACACCAATAGAAGTCTATAGAAAACTATATCATGAATATATGCCAATGAATTACCATAATCAATTAAAGAACACTACAAAAATATACGAGGGAAACTAAACACCTTGCCTATTAAAACAAGTTACTGGAAAAGGAAAAGTGCAGGGTGAAATGGGGTAGTCATCCATCAATCCTCACACCATGATGTTGGGGAAAAAGCACACCCCCCCCCATAGGATTCTGAATACCTTGAGTGAAAATTTAACTAACAGATGGGGAGTAGTATCAAATAGATAAAAGAATTACATAATATACTATAGATCACATCCACATTGTGGTCATAAACTATTCATAAACACAACTATAGATAACATCTCTCAGACTCCTAGCTACTAATACTAAGACAAGGTATCATATAAGAACAGAACCATTTAAGTATATAAATTAACTTAATTAATCCCTTTTTATCAGTTTTATTTTAAATTTATTAAATTATTAAAAATTAATTTACTATTAACATTTCTACAATAAATTTCATTAGCATCACAATAATGATCCATACCCTCCAGGAATAGCCAAACCATGTCCACAATTCCATTAAACTGTATCCATAACATTGAATTCTAGAAATATCAATAACCAATGGTTAAAATCATGTTAATAAAATTAATATAATTATCACTTTTCCAAATTTGTTGGTTTTCTAGAAATAATTTTTTTCTTTCGAACATTGGGAGCTCTATATAGTGAGTAGATGAACTACGCATCGAGTCATTTCCAACTATAGTAGGAATGTGTTCCCATCCATTCAAGTGAAGATAAACATGGAAAGAATGTGTAATATCCCATGATTATTAATCTCACTATAAAGGAGGTTATATAATACCATCTTCGACTAGAATTGGGGAATTTAATCTGATAAAAAACAACAAGATTCAATATGAATCCAACATTCACATCCAACTTGTTTCATCATGTCTGTTGTCCACACTAACATCCACATATATAAACTGATGCATCTCATAGATATAGTCATCAACATCTACCACCACCACTACTGGGCCTCACTATCCCACATACCACAACACAAAAATAGGGAAACAAACAATAATCAACTGAGATATTGGCCTTAATATAGGCACTAACCTTCACACACAATGAGAACTCAAATCTCCAATGAATAAGGAAAATGGACATTAAAATAATGAGGGTAACTAAGAAACCTTTTAGGAATTTTCATTATCACCAAAAGGTTCCTCTAATTCATATTGAATTAACTAGTTCAATTAACCATGTGTAACAACATCAATTCGGTTTATCACCTAGAAAAACAACAACAACTAGATTCAATAACATCTGTCTTTATCGTTGGAAAAATAAATTTACAATTAATCTCAAATTTATGTTATTTACCAATTTCTATCATGAAAGTCATTTTAATCATGAAAGGCATTGATATCAAAATATCTATAAAAATAAGAGCAAATAACATCACAATGCAAGAGATTCCAATTCCATAATCCAGTTCAAATATTTATTATGATAATCTCATTGTGATCCAGTGGTCCAAACATGATAAATCTATGGATACATGTATAAAAATATAGAAGCCATGAATCCCATACATGTAAATTTTTCTTAATAAAATTTCATGTGAACGGGCCAACACAACAAATCACTATCACCATTACTGAAATGAATGCCTCTATTAGAGGATGTCGACATAAACCATTTGCAATGGAAGATCCAGTAGAATGAAGGAATACAAGTACTATTATATAGAAAGGAGAAATAGATGAAACAGATCATGGAACCCAGAAGAATGGTGGTATAAAATACCTTATATCAAAGTCAGATTGTAACTTCACAGTTGCAACAATATAGGCGGTGTGCATCTAGCACGAAAAACTCCAAGGAAAAAATTGTAACACTTACCCACCATTGTATCACCAAATGAAAGATGAACTACCAACATATATATCACATACTGACAGATGACCTTCAAAATATTATAGCACCGACTGACATATGACCTACCGACTATTGTAGCATCTACTGATAGATGACCTACCGATCACTATATCTCATAACGACAAATGACATACCAATTACTATATCACCTAGAGATGGTTGACCTAACTACTACTGTATCACATACCAATAGGTGACCTACTGATGAAAATTTTCACATCTATCTCATATAGGGCACTATTCACAATTTTTTTAACATTGTTCACAGAATTGGGAAAATTTGTAAATGTTTTGGAATAAGACACCTTGTTCCCCCAGAACATCCCAAACACCAAATTTCATCAATGGAATGAACCATAGAGCTTCATGCTATTACAATAATATTTCTATAAAATGTGTTTTTTGAGAATTTTCAAGGTCATTGTTACACTTATCATCTTCGAATAATTTCATAGAAAACATATTTGTTCATTAACTATGATAAATAATTTTTACACCATTCACTATTATTTTTTAAAAAAAATTAAGTTTATATAATTATATTATAAAAATTATGTTTGTTTTTAATATGAAATACAGTTTTCTAAATTAAATTCAGAGATGTCAGAAAATTTAATTATAAATTAATGATGTATATTCAACAAGAAATTGGTTTTAAAAAATGAAAATGATCAACAATTTATAATGTATTAATATCCTATTTTAATAGGAAATTTAATCCAATGGAATAAATTTTTTAAATATATTGATATAATATAATTAATTTTAAATTTAAAAATTTTATGATATAATTATACATTATAACCAATATAAATTAATGGTCGATTTCTGACTGAAATTCAATATTTTTTACTGTTTGTCCTTTAATATAACAATTTAAAAAAATTATGAAAATATAAACCACATATATAATGATCACTGTTAGAAGACGCTTTATGCTTTATAGTAGATGAATATGGGAAAGAACGATGGTCATGTCTTACACTTGGATATAGAGAGTAGGTTCAAGTAGTATGTAATCACTTTGAGCATCATCCAATTTTATAATGAGTACTCGGTTGATATGGCAGTGTGGCATTTTATGGAAGAACCACATTAGTGGTGGACGCTATACCTCAAAAAGAATAAGGTGATTGATGTTATGTTTAAGGAATTTCAAAATGAGTTACATTATAATTCCTCTATTCCATGATGACAACAAATAAGATACAAGAGATACTCTCCCTCTACAGAAAGAGAATGTTGAACTGGGAATTAGGGATCATGTTCGAGGAACTCCTATTTTATACTCAGGATCACAATATGTTTGAGGATTCTCTGAATAGATGCTTTGAGGTCGTACTTGATGATTCCCTCCTATATGCGTTTACTACCATCACTCTACCAAAAGACATAGAGGTTCATAAGAAGGATGAGGTGGTGTAAAATATGCACTCGTGATGAGGTCTTCCATGAGATAGAAAGGAGTAATGTTATTCAAAGGGGAATGTCGTCGTAAGCATGTCTCCGTTGTTTGGGCCTTGCAGTTTTTGGCCAATAGGGAGCCGAACCAAGCATTTTTCAGTTTCATACCTCTAGTCCCTGAACATTTTCTACATCCCTTGGGCTAAGTTGTTTTTCAAGCATATGTCATGGGAAACATGAGAGTCAGTTCCCAGTTCGAGTTCATTATGGAAAATGTGGGTAGGATCATGACCCGCTTCAGTAGTAGTTTCCATCCAATCCATTCCAGTAGTAAGGAAACCAGATCCCTAGTCCACCAAGGGTAGATGATGTTGAAGGGGGCTGACCATTGTGTGATCTTCAGGGATCTTAACTGTGGAGTGGTCATGGAGGCTGTCACGACCCGACCCCACCCAAGCTTGATCCGCAACTACCTCATGCCCGCCTCTATAGGCTAGGGGATGGCGACATGCGCCGAAGGATAAACAACTTGTGGAGGTCTTTGTCTGAGTACCTGTACACACACACAAAACACACACAACGCAAAAGTGCAGAGTAAAAAAGAAAAGCAAAGTACCAACTACTGTAAAAAAACAACAAGTGTGCATCGACCTCTAAACAGTACAACATAAGACCTAAAGGTAAGCTAAAAAGAAAAGGGGAAAAAACACGCCCAACCATAAAAGGTGCCATAACCCGGTAACAGGTAAACAAAAGAAAAATGGCTGAAAGGGTCCCCCACCAGGAACTCAAATCCGACCACCGCACGTGGTCCAAGCTCCTGAACTCCTAAGCTCCGCTGAAGTCATGACCAACCTCTTCTTCGTCTGCAAGGGCACACCATGTTCGGGCAAAGACGAAGCAGGGGTGAGTATAAAGATACTGAGTAGGATACCCCGAAGGCCCGATGGAGTAACAAAGGAGGTACCGAAGGGTGAGCAGTAGATCGAATAGGGAAATGTAATGGATTACAACTGATAGGGTTGTATGAGTAACCGTAGAGTGTCTAGCTCAACCCAACAAGATAATGGAGATAGACTCGTCCAGACACAAGGAGCTGGAAACGGTGAGAAGATGAACTTCTTGTCGAGTCTTCACTACGTATAGTATGAGAGTAGACTCTTCTAACCACGAGAATCTAGACACGAAAAGCACATGGAATACCCCGCACGTCTTCACCTCTTCTGGAAGGAGAGTAGCAAAAAACCCAAGGAGTGCGTACTGGAACAAGGTATATACATATCTATATGCTCAATCAAGAAGCCCAAACAAGATAGTAAGGGGATCTCCATCCCGTAGACCAGCCCATGAAAGTGAGTAGCCAACAACCCCAGAATTAAACACCATCGATGCCCAATATCCTGCACGTCTGCACCGAACTACAAGTGAAGGTTTCAAATCACCGCACCTCGTAACAATCTACTTTGGGAGGCACTGACTCGCCCGCATAGTTTTAGGTCGCGTCGCAAGGACGCATCTCAGTGGGGAAAGTGCCCATAGTACCTCAGTGTTCTGGGGGAACAGAAAGCCACACCTCATCACTTCCCCGCAGTAGAGAGGTCTCCTCAAAGTCGATAGGCGACCCCCTACCTAGCCCCGCTGGAGGGTAATCCATGGAAGTCGATGGGTTCCCACTGGAGGGAGACCGTACAAGAGTCAACGGGTGCCACACTGCCTAGTCCCGTAAAAGGGTAATCCACTGGAGGGTTACCCGGCTAAAGTCATCGACGAGTCCCAATGTCCAGTCCCGTAAAAGGGTACTCTACTGGAGGGAGACTCAGAACCCTCATCGGGGACAACTTCCGGGCCCTGCTGGAGGTAAACTAGGCATCGGGGACCACTTCCCTGCCCTGCTGGAGGTAATCCTGGCATAGGAGACCACTTCCCAGCCCTACTGGAGGTAAACCCAGAACCGCTCTAGCCATCTCGACTCGATGGTACTGCTCGGTGAACACTGTTATACTGGACATCCCTGTTGGATGGAAACCCATTGGCCATCCCTGCTGGATTGTACCGCTCTGGCCACCCTTGCTGGGTGGTACCACACTGGCCAGCTGTGCTGGAAACAAACTCCTGGCCAGCCCAGCTAGAAACAAACTCATAGGTGGAGGATCGGTGCTTTCATAATGTGTTGGTCACACCGATTCCACAAGAACTCTACAAGAGAACACAAAGAAACAATAAAAACTCTCTGAGCCTCTCAGGGTGATTATGCTCGAATCCGTTGATTCACTATCGAAGCGGACTAAGAAAAATCATCCTAGAATGTGGAAAAACACCCTCGTGTATGATCACACGTAGTCATAAACGGTGACATAGTCTGGTGAAAAGGGAAAGGTACTGAAAGCCCTCACAATTGAAGAAACAGAGGAACCTAACCATCTCTGTCGGCCAAATGAGAACAAAACCATGGGAAAACTCTACCCTATTGGTCAACAAACAAGAACCAATGAACCCTCTATGTTGCACGAGTTCAAAATTACATAATGAATAACACGACACGTACATGGGGTCCACACGACGTGTGGCCCCAAGTCAACCCCAACAAAGCGCATAAACGTTATCAGGTACAAAAAACCACATTTTCCTCCATGAATTCTTGTATACTCCCAAAGTATACCACGTTCCAGCCCAAAGGCTATTATGCACATGGCACCCAATGTCAATGTGAAGACGTAACATGACAACTCCAACTTTCCACCTCATCATCCCAGGCTCGACCAACTATATCTCTTCAAGCATTCACTTCACTCTCCTAGGAGTGAAGGAGATCACATGCGAAGGGATCTCTGCAAACACATTAGGAAGAACCTCCACTGGTAAAACTTCATATTTCCACAATTAATAAGATTTCATAAGAGGCTCTGCTCACCTGAAAAGATTACAATGTTGTAATCCTCATAGAAAAACTTGTGAGATCGACTACTTACTTGCCTCCAATGGTTATCTGACGGAAAACTCACCAACGCCGCTTTACACCCGATTGACGTCCCGTGATCCCAAGCCTCAGCCCGAAAACAGTCGGGCGCATCGCACCATTGCGATCCCCTCGGGTGGACACGTCAAAAGGGCTACTCATATGAGTGGAATGAATATTCAGAGAAAAAGATGCATTCCAGCGCACCACACACGAGCGGTGCTACATGTGACCCGCATCTCGGTCCCGAAGCGCCACAAATGGATCGCATCGTTGCGATTCTCTCGAAAAAGTACACAAGATGGATTATTCAGTTGTCCAAAACGAATACCCGGTGATAAAGATGGAAATCCCCATAATCTCCTGAAACGACCCTCGCAGGGCCCGCACCAGCATGCGGAATTAGAGCAGGCAGATTGCACCATTGCAGTCCCCTTAGAAAAACACCCAAAAATGATTGGTCGCACGCCCCGAATTGACATCTGATGAAAAAGTTACAAAATGATGCTAACAGCTCAACAAAAGGTCCATGGGGCCCATGCATCAACTCTGGTTTCAACGCCCGAAACCACACTAGAAAAATCCATCTCAATGCCAGGGATGCCACGCCACTGACAGTGCTCAATTAAGACATCGGATGTGTCTGCGCCGTCCAAAACAAGAACCCCCGGGAAAAACGCCAATTGAAATAATGTCGCATTGTGGAACAGAGCCCCTTGTCTCAGGAATTAAAATTTCCCAAGACCATCTCAAAAAGTCTGTGGCGTTTCAAGGAACTCGTCGCCGCAGATGGCATGTGAATCCAACACTAGGTCGGAATTTTATAGGTGTTTAAAATTTCCATGGACAAAACCAGCTGGGCCGGGATAGTTCGGTCGGCCCACCCTGTCCGAACCGGCTCGAGGTTCACCGCGCCGGCTGAACTGCCTCGCCCAGACCTGCTTGCGCCGGTCCGACTCCCTTTCCACAGTGACCCGGAAAGGGCAGGTCGTGGTCTGCCACCGGGTTGGCTAACCCCGGTCTCCCCTCGTGCGCACCGACCGGCCGACAATCGGCCGGTCCCCCACTCGCCCGACCGCACTTGCCCGCGTCTGCCGTCCTTGTCGTCCGCAAACGCCTCCTGCTGAAGGCCACCGCCCACTTTAGGAGCCCCGCCATGTCGCCGAGCCATAGTGCCGACCTACTGCCACCACCCGGCCACGACGCCGACACCCAGCCGCTCCGCCGACCGGGCGTCCTCCACGATCCTGCTGCGTCTCGCTCTCCCGGACACCCGCGGCTACTGAGGAGTCTGCCGACCGCCTGCACCCGAGCAGGCCGCCTTTGCCTGGATCCCACCCGCGCCACCGCACCCGCATGCCGGACCACCGCGCTACCTCGCTGGAACGCCCCAAAAACCACCGGAAACACTCAAAATCTTACCATCTTCGGTGATCGATTGCAGACAACTCCAAACTCGTATTTTGAAACCATAAATTGCGCTGTAAATGTCAAGATATGAATTATTTATATATGGAATTTACTAAAGATTTAGATAGAGTTTCAAATCCAAACTCGTATTTTGAAACCATAAATTGCCTGTCACTTCGCGATGATCTGCTGGCCGAATCCGCAACCGCCTTGGGAGGAGGAGGAGAAGAGCTTGAGATGACTTGGTGTTTTCCTTCATCCAGGGGTTTCAAAGGTGAAGGTAAGGGAGAGGGTTTGTTTAAATAGAGAATTAAATTAATAAAAAATTAATTAATTTAATCCTTGATTTTAACCCGCATCTGAAACTCTCGATGGGGTCGAGGTTAAGCCTCTCCGAGGGTAAACACCACCTCCTGAGCACAACGGTGGTTTCATAATTTTAATCTGAGGCCCCATTAAAAAGTTATTAATCATAGCACCTGAGGCTTCCAAATTTCGAAAATTCCCCTGAGGCAATTTTTCACTAACGGCCCGCGCCCGCCAAACTTATACCCCTCCTAGGGTAAAATCCATGCTCTGAACTAAAGGGTGCCCTAGGTTTTCCCATTCGAGCCACCGTTTAAGATATATTGAGTTTAACCATTAAAATAATTAATTAATTAATTAATTTATCCTTTTAACATTCCGGTAGCAGGCGAGGGGTCCAAACGTCCCGTGCTGACAAGCTTTATGTCGTTCCTAGGTTAAAAATTTCATTCCGGACCCATCCATATACTCAGGTTTCTGATCCGGATCACCGTTTAGGATTTATCCCATTAATTTGGCATGCCCATTGTGAAGGAATTGAAAACGTAATTCCGGCCACACCGGGGCTCGGAATTGCATTCCGTCTGAAGGCGCTGCTCTGGTTTATCATCAGGATTATTCCAAAGACATTTATAGAAAAATTGAGTTCTTACTACGGTGACCAGATTTTGAGGGGAAGAGGAGCCGGGGGTGGGTAGCTACACACTGGAGAGGATGTAATTCCAGTGGGGCTGAAGATCATTTATGATACTATCAGTATGTTTAGTATGTTTGCTTGTATATTGTTTGATTTTGGCGATTCTTAGTCAATTTCGGCACCGAGACTGGCCCAATCCTTGGAACTAGAAATAGAGAGACATTCGATGACCATGGTGATTAGTACAACAGTCACAGGACATAGTAGCTTTTTTGATATTTTTTAGGATTAAGAATGATGTTGTGGTCACATCAGTATTATGTGGATCTTTATCTGATATAGATACAACCATATGATCTCATCCATATCATCAACTGGATGTTATCATTTAATGGTTTTATCGATTTCTTTCAGATATGAGTATTGTTGTCCAACATGAAAGCCGTGTGCTTAGATTTTGTTGGTGAGTGGGGATGTTAGGTGGTAATCCGACGTGTGGAGAAACATCATTCATTGTTAGACAAGATACTAGTGGGATTGATTCATTATGTGACGTTGTAGGATTCGAGATTTTTAAGAATTTTTCTGGATGTTTTCCCCAAGGAGGTGGTGACTCTACCCCCTTGACTCGACATTGAGATTGGTATAGACTGACAACTCGTTGCTTGTCTAATATCAATGAATCTACATAAGATGACACCTTCTGAGTTGCGGGACTATTGGATCACAATTTATGACTTTTTGAGGAAGGGCTTCATCCAAATGAGTGCATCCTCATTGGGTGATCCGGTCATTTTTTCATTGAAAGACGATGGTGGCCTTAGGTTGTGTATAGACTAATGTAGACTGAATCATGTAATGTTCATGGACTATTACCATACCCTGAGGATAAATGATATTTTAGAACTATATAGGGGAGTAAGTTGTTCTTCCATGATCGATCAATGTTCTATATATCACTAATTGATGGTAAAAGAGGGAAACATCCTAAAAACTGATTTCAGGTGTAGGTATAAGAACTGTTATTTCGTAGTTATGACATTTGGTTTTATGAATTCACCAAGAGTGTTCATGGGGCTCATGAAATCTAGATTTTATTACTTCTTTGTCCAATTCTCTTCATTTTCACTGAAAACATCCTAATATGCTTGAATATAGGGGAGGAGAATACTATGTACCTTAGGATTGTCCTAGAGGACCTTCAGCATGATCAGATGTACAAAAAGCTGTCGAAGTTCACGTATTGGACACATTTGGTCCACATCATTGGTCACGTGGTGACATAGACGGTTGTAGAATTGGACACATCAATGGTCTAGGTATTCATTTCATGGGAAACACCCAATAATTTGGATGAGTTTCATAGTTTTCGTGCTCTGGATGGCTGATCGAAATGATTTTTAACTGAGTTCTCTCAGATAGGTGCTCAGTTATTGAATCTAACTGTAAAAAGGAAAAGCCTTTTGTGGAGCAAGTAGTGTGAGGAAACACTGGACTATTTTAATGGGATGTTGTTCAGTGCTCCATTGCTCAATCTTTCAAAGGAAGGGATGATGTTAGAGGGGTTTTCCCATTGTTCCCATTTAGGATTTGGGTGAGGGATTATGTAGCAATGGGGAGAGATCTCCAATGGGTCTCTACAGTTACATCCCTATAAACCTAACTATGCCACCCGTGATGTAGAACATGAAGAGGTTGTTTTCACCCAAATCTATGGAAAAATAACCCCATTAATGTGAACATTTTGGTCTTCACTGATCACAATGTCATGTGTTAAATCTTTTCATAATGGTATATGAACATGTAGTAGTAGAGGTGGATGTATATTTTATAAGATTATGATTTTTATATCTCTTGTACCCTATGGACGGGAAATTTCATGGATGATGCTCTGTGGAAGATGTTGTATAAGGTGGTAGTTCAGGTATCTGCAAACTCTAATTGAGAAATGGCGGAATTAGGTTCCTAACACATGGGGCTGGGAATCGGTGGAATAAGAGGGCACCTATTTCAAATGATAATCCATTCTTCTATGATACAGAATGTGGAGGAGTCTCATTGGGGAGACTCATTGGTGGGGGTGATGGGTGATCAAATTTACTAGGTTGATGGTTCGGTAGTACGGTCAATGATTGGTAAAAATGAAATTTTATCCGTTAGAATATGATTGTTCTGGTGTAAATCTATTATAATGTTCTATGCGTGTCTCATAGATCACCCCAACAGGTACACCATCGAGTTTCCAAGATGTATTAGGATTTTTTGGAATATTTTTTGTGGCTCAAGATGAAGCGGGAAATAGTGGAATTTTTGTAAATATTCCTAGTGTGCCAGGAAGTGACGGTTGGGAACCATGTTCCTGGTGGTTTTTTGTATCCCCTAGATGTACCTGCGTGGATGAGGGATGAAATTTCTATAGATTTCATCATAGTATTAACCAAGTAACATAGTGTATGTTATGTTATTGGGGTAGTAGTAGATGGATTGATGAAATCAACTAACATCATTGTGATCAAGGAGTCGAGCGTACTAGATTCCATAACAGGAAGGTATGTGGATAAGGTGTTGTAGCTACAAGGAGTTAGAAAATCCATTAACATGGAATGGGAAACAAATTTATGCTGTGAGTATGTGGGATTAAAATCTACCTATATAACTCAGTAACATCTCACCATAGTTTCCACACTCAGACTGACGGAAAAATAGAAATGATCATCCATACATTGGGGGACAATTAGAAAGCATGGGTACTAGACTTTAGTGGGTTCTAGGTGGGAAATTTTCCCTATGTAGAGTTTTATTACAATAATAGCTATCACTAATCCATTGGAAGGGTTATTATTGAATCTCAATACTAGAGGTCATGTAGTTTTCACTTATGCTGGATGAAGGATAGGGAGACATCACTTAATGGACTAGATGTGGTGCAGAGTACAACAGAGAAGGTGAAGCTTGTCCTTATGAGGGTTAATGAATCCCAGAACTAAAATAAGTCATATTGCGATCATCATATAAGGAATTTTGATTTATATATTGGGGTCACATATTCATAAATGTTTACCATTGATGTGGGAAGTGGATGTCTGGTAGAGGGAGTAATATTTCTCCCAGGTTCATCAGAAATTTCGAGGAGTTGGGATGAGTTGGAGAGGAGGAATCTCCGCTAGAATTTCATCCATAGTTAGGGAGGGTCCATGAATTCATTCATTTCTCCCAGCTTCCTCAATATCTTCATGGTGATTCCTATTTCATTGATTATGGAGTGTTGGAAATCATTTATTATGCATCATTCGTGGAACGACTAGTGGAGATACAATATCTTTAGAAGAATGCTTTTCATGGATCTATCATTCAATTGATTTTCATGATGTAGTGACATGGTGGCCTAGAGGAGTGTACATGGGAGTGAGATACCCTGATGTGTTCCATGTAACTTGAGTTGTTCAGAGTTTTTACCTTGTATTTTCCTTTTTGATGTTATTCAAGAACCTTGTTATCTATGAGATGAGTTGGTTCCACATCACATGATGTATGATAAAGTCCAGTCATATTAGAAGTGGAGGACCTGACCAAGAATCAAGACACATTAATAAAGGTGTTATAAATCCCATGCAGTCATGTAAGTGTCTCCCAAACTAGATATTATCATGACATAGAGGAAGGATTTCGCTTATTCATATATTCAGGCAGAGTGAATTTTGGTGCTTTTGTAGTATATCTTGTGGTTTTTGTGGTGGAAATCCTTAGTAAAGGTTCTCATGGATGTTGGGTTTTCACACCCAAGAGTTTCGTATTCCTTGAGAGGTATCATAAATGGTGGTTATTTGGACCACCATTTCATCTATGGTTAGTTTTATATTCATGAGTGCAAGAATAGTTTGATTGGTATATAATGTAATGGCATGGGCCACTGTGGTCAATTACATTGTTGAAATATAGTGTTTGGGTGTCATTGGAGGGAATGATATATCATTTCAGGATTTTTGCAAATTTCTATTATATCCATTGGTGGTTTATAGAGATGGTTCATCAAGGCATTAGTATGTAAGGACACCGATCAGTCACTGAATCGGAAGGCTGAGGTGTCGGTAGGATGAGGTGTTTGTAGGATGTTATTTCGGTATGTCGGGCTGTTAGTAGGTTTTTGTATCTATATGGCAGGGAATCATCATGTCGAGGCATCAGTGATTCCGGGCGTTTGTGAGTTAGGGTGTTGTTGAGTAAGGGAAGTAGTGATTTAGGTCATTAGAGATTCAAGGAGTCAGTGAGTTAGGGCATCAGTGATTCAGGGCATCATTGACTCAGGCCATCAGTGAGTTAGGTCTTCGGTGATTCAGGGCATTGGTGACTTAGGGTGTCAGTGAGTCTGGGCCATAGTGAGTTAGGCATCAGTAGGTCATTATTCTAGCTCAACATCAATGAATCACTATCAGTTTCGCACTATCAGTGGATCGCTGTCGGTGGATTGATGTCAGTGACTCAACCATTGGTGACTAAATTCCATTTTTTCTTATTTTTTCATGTTTGGACCCTATTATTTTTTATTTTATGTAAATCAATTTTAATGACTTGTATGGTCATTTATAAATTTTTTTCAAATGATATTGATTATATATATAATATCCTAATGCTCTAGGGACATTAAAATTGTTTAAATGAATGTTCATGGCCACAATATGACTATAATGACCCTTGAAAATGGTTCCCCTTCCATTGATGTATGATATGGATTTTCAAATTTGACAACTTCTATTCACAATGGGTATCCATTTTCTTTTGGTGCAATGAGATCCTTTCTTCCCCATAAGTGATGTGTGTATGTGCTTTATCCCCCACCTCTTCAGGTTTCCTTGGAATCTACTACTCAAATGACACCACTATTTGCGTGCAAAGAGGATATTTTGTCTCATATTGTTCAAGGTATGGATTCTACTATCTCACTTTAATTGTGTATCTTGTGGGATAGCTGTAGTATAGTTAATTTATGAAAGAAAACCATATAAATTTTTTAATAAAGATAAATTCTATTGTCGAAATATGAACATTATAATTGGAAAAGAGTAGATTTCTGTTGAACGATTGTATTGAGTTATTAATTTTTTTATAATATGATCTGTTGTCGATGTGTTGCCTATTAAAATTTGGGTTGTTTCATTTTTTTTCAATGCATGGGTGTTTATTAATTACATTTTTTGTTTCCATGCTGATAATTACTATATATATCAATTTAATTAATCATGTACACTTGTTAAAAAAACATGTATTCCCCATGATGGAAAACCTTGTGTGGTCACCCCTACATATCATTGTGTAATTTAATGAATATTTTTGTCCAAATACGAATACTGCATGTCTGATAGGTGTGGTTGTGTGCTTTTTGCATTCGTGTTTTGTGACATGTGTGGGTTTTGGTGGTGGAAGTTGTGTGATTATGTGTATGGGTGGAACAGGTGGTGTTATGGTACTTCATGTAGAGAGATCAATTGACTTATTGTGGAATGGATGGACATGTTATGTAGTAGTACTACATATGGGTAGTGGGTGTGATGTAGGGCTACAAGGCTGGGTTTTGTCATGATTTCGGGTTTATGGTGTGATAGATTTTTATTTCTTGTTTTGAGGGGCATCCATGTTTGGTTGTGAGATAATGAATTGGGTGTGGTAAAATTGAAGAAGGACATGAAAGTTTCTTTATTTCATTGACATCGATGTTGTTGCTATAGTTGTTTCACCTTATAATTTTTTCAATGTTTGGTAGCTTCTTAGGTAGGTATGGAAAAAGTTAAATAAATTATTTGATAACACAGAAGGATTATTGGTTAAATGAATTTTCTAGGGGTATGTTTCAATTTGGGAATTCTTGTGAAGAGGTTTTCAAGTGGAGGTAATTTGTGTTGGTGCATGCATGTAGGGGTTGAATCAGAGGTGGTTTTGAGTGGTATGGTTGAATGTTTGGAATATGATACAATGTTCTTTGTATTTTTTCCTATATATATATATATAATTTTAGTTTTATGTGTTTTCTATACCCACCCCACCCATGTTAGGAACTATGTGCCTAATACCACCATTGTTTTGGTGAAGGGAGCCTTTCACAACATCTAGGTGGGAGGATAGATGGATGGTCACATACATTACCATACTCCCTTATATAGTAATTAATTGTTCATGAATATTTGAGAATACTATAATAGTTTACAGTTTGATTCCAAACATATAGTATTGGCTATATGTGAGGTGGTTTGATTTTCTTGTGTATTCAGGATGAGGCCAAGTAGTTTTCATTATAGGTGTGTGGTGGTTGTGTCCTAGGTATTTGTGAGAAGGAAGTCATGTGCTTTTCAACTCAGGTGTTTGTAGGAAGGTTGTGAAAATGGTTATTTTGGAAGAGCGTCATAGCATCAGGATGTTTTCCATTAAGTATGAGCAGTTAATTGGTGGGAAGTTTTGTGGGGTACCAAAAATTGGAGTACATATTATATTACATTAATTTATTTGCATTACATTGTGATTGTTACTTAGTGAGGTTAGTTGATTAGTATTAATTTATCGGTGCTATTTTATTTTATTGGTTTATCAAATAGGAATTAGTATGTTCCACCCAATATTGAATGAGTGACTGTGGGGTTTCTTACTAGGTATACAAGTATTCTCAACCTATGTATATATAATAGATTATAAGTTTATATGGAGATTACGTAGAATATGTTAGAAATTATGTCCTCAGATATAAGGGGCGGTTGTTGTGTTGCTGGATTGAATTCCTATTGGTACTTACCTTGGACTTTTATTTGTATTTTTCTATCAGTTTTACTTTGAACATAAATTTGTGATGGATTTTAGATTCCAAATATATATATATATGTGTCGTAGTTGTTTGAATTTGATATATCATATCTCATTATCATGTTAAATCATAAAATGCAAATACCTCCTATTTTTTTGGTATTTATATACACTAAGTGACGTTCTCAACCATAGGGTCTATTGGAGGCGGGACAAGGGGTCATTTTCTATCCTTTATCTGGAGGATGGAAGGTCTCTACATCAGGTTATCCCTTATCTCATCTTGAAGAAGGAATATTGTGACAATAATCTATGTACTTATCTTAATAATTTTATCAATATTTATTATTTTATTTATTTCAAATGGGGAGACATTATGGAATTAAAATAATTTTTTATAAAAATCAAAATTTAAAACACATTAATAAACATACAATACTATACAGAATAATGTTAATTTAACATTATTAACGTTAATTAAATATTTAAAACTTAATTATTTTAATTTAAATAATAATAAAAATATAGTGTGTATATAAAATTATTTAATTTATTATAAAATAATTTTTAGAAAACCCATTATTTATCTCTATTTAATAAAAATGATTATATTTATAAAAATAAAAAAATTATTTCATATATTAATTTTTGTATTACAGTTTCTAAAATTAATTTATTTTTATAAAATACATTTTTCAAATTGTTACAAAAATTATTTATAATATTTAAATACAAAAATCAATAAAAATTATTTTTTAATGCAACTTAATTTTGATGAATAAAATTACGTTACTAAATATTGATTGATTATTTAATAAGAATTTATCCATAATATATATTGAGTATGAAATTTATAAATATATATTTTCTATAATATAATTAATATTATTCATTCTAATGATTTTAATGGATTTATAATAATGATTATATATTTTTTTGTATTTTATGATTAGTGTTGTTTGATAAACATACTACTGAACATAATGTTATATACAAAATATAGGGGTTTTCCCTTGAAACCAATTTAGAAATTTTCACCCTCAAAATGTTATCATTACCTTATTAATAACATGTTTTTAATTTTAAAATCAATTTCTGGGGAACCCACATCATTTAAAGGATCAATAATACATCATTTTGGTAATTGAAAAAATGATGTTTGGAGGCCATATAGAATAACACATTACTAGGTCTCCAATAATGATAACATTGGTTGTAAGTGAATATATAGAAATAGAATAGAAACAGAGCATCTAAAAAATCATTTCGATTTATTTAAACCATTTTTCACTAGAATATGAATGATCAATAAAATGTTTAGGACCATAAAAACATAAATATGGTTTATCTTAAATCGCTATTTGATTGATTGGAAATGAACAGAAAAAATTTGTTTCAATGATATTTTTCATAGATTTGATTAATTAAATTAAAATATTTAATATAATAATAATGAAATAAACTTACTGGTATAGAATAATATCCTCTATTAAAAATTTTCACCAGCAAAGCTAGATTTTTTTCCAAAGAGTATCCAAGAAGAATTTTTTAACTCTGAAGGACTAAAATCAATATTTTATGGATCAAATAATCCCCAAAATGATAGTAATGTATTCCAAATATCATTAGACATTATCTATATAATAATTTTTATAATATTTTATTATATTTCTCAAATATATTTTGATCCACTTCGTAAATAGAATTAATCAGAAAATAAATTTTTCTAAATATTTTCTATATTATAAAACCTCTGTTCTTGAAATAAAAATTATCGTTATAAATTATATTTTATAACATAATATAATAATTTCACACTCTCTATTAAATCAAATATTATAATTTTATGCATTGAATAGATGTAAACCATTGGTTTTATGTTCATGCTATAAGACCATACCATTTTTGATGGGTTGTCACCAAACAATTGAGATATCGATATTCATAAAATTTCAAACATATAACATTCCCATAAATATGGAAAATATATTAAAAAATATAGTCACCCTTAAAATATAATATAAAGGAATATTATTATAAATTCATTAAAACTAAAGTTAAAAAATTGTAATTGTATTAGTATAGTTAAAATAATGTCGTACATATTCATATACCCAATACAAAATCACCCAATATTTCATTAATTACATTTATATCCCTTATAAAAAAGGACAATAAAGGGGTGAATAAATAATTTAAATTAATATTATTCAAAAAAAATTACGATCTCCATGAAATTGACAGCACATCACCATACAGACCAACATCAAAAGTAGACAAAACAAATCATTTTTCCACACCATTCAATTATCTATCATGATGATTTTCTACCATGTACATGTAACATCAGACAAACCTTAGAATAATTTCCCTAATCAATTCAGATAAAAAATCGCACCATTTACAAGATATCTTTTATCTCATTCATGGATTTTTAAAGAACTTTTTCAAGCTATCATGATCGTTCGGACCATACAAACCACATAGCTAAAACATTTCCTTTCATGAAAAACATTACTCATAAAGTACTTTATAGTACCAAGAATATTTCATAGACCTAAAAAAATTGTTCATAGTTTTTTTATTCTCTATTTATTATCAACATGACAATTTATTACCCCTTTTTAGCAAAAAGACTAAATTTCTGAAAACACCTACCCAACATTATTAGCATAGAAAAAAACATTCTCAGAACATATTAATTATCATTCCAAAAAGTTTCTTTATAAATATTTTTTGATCCCGAGTAGAACTAAATAACTTAATTATAAGTGTCATGAATAAAATTCTCCCGATATATTGAAAATTGTATATTTTTTTCTATATACATGAACATCGAGTCTTCAATATTTTCCTTAAATTACCAGAATAGTCATTCCAACCAATGATTAATAATTGTTGAGATGTATTTAAAATGAAATATATTATTAAATGAATCACATTCAATTTAACAAAGAATATTATTTTCTATGGAATCCATTACAAAATACCTCTATAGATAATATTAACAATAAAAATGATAATCCTCAAGTGTTAACATTGGGGATTCCCAATATAAAATGATGTTAATTACATATCCATAGAATTGATCCATCCTTCATCAACAATAAGGTTAGGTGATCCATTAAATGATGGGGAATGTTGTTTCATAAAATTATCCACCATAGAAAAATTCCATCATTGAATATATAGTTCTTATCTTTCATTTATACCACCACAGTTTATATTATATGTATACTAATCCATCACTATAAGAAACCAATATATTGTAATTATAACCATATTTGGACAGTGATTTGGAGGTTTTATGTATTATTATTTTCTTCCCATGACATCTTCTGCATTTCCTCTATAGAATCCCATTCTGAATAGATGTCGATTAAATAAATCATGGCGATGTCCATAAAATTATATATCATTTCATATTATACATAAATAATTATTTTCAGTAGAATGTTATTAATATTATCCTAACCTTTATATTAATAAACACAACCATCAGTTAAAAATAATTAGGGCGCTTCAATAATCATTATATAATCATGAGTTTAAAGTCAACAATTACATGTCTAATGTTTGGGGATTTATATTTTTCAGAGAATTATGTCAGAAATCATAAAAAAACCATATCATACAATGTGAACATATTATAATTTTTTTAATTCTTCCCAAAATATAAAACATTTGAAATAATGAATTTTTTCTTTTCATGGAAACTATATAAAACATTAAATTCGATCTCTTATATCGTATTAACAATCCTGAAACATAATGAAAAAATAGGGTGTATAATGTGTATAATATTCTCAGTGTGGGAAAATATATTAATAAAAATAAATCATTTATCGAATATAGTTAAAACTCATGTAATGATAAACATTATATTCAATTTCATTTACATTTATGATTTACAAAAATTTCATAAGAAAAAACATACTATTCTCTCAAAATATTCAATTAATGACCATATAAAGTAAATAAAAACTTGTTTCAATAACATAGAGTATCACATTCATATACTATTTAATTCAGTGTTATACTTAACATGAGACCTATTAAATCCCAAGGATATACCCATTGTTAACACCTTTATTATTTATTGTTATAAAAATTGAACCCTACCCAATGAATTGAAGCATTATCATGGTTCTCCAACTATGTAAGCTATAATGGGATCACTAGGAACTATCTGGGTTTACCAATAATATAAGGTGTATTGTGATCACCATATGATATTTGGGTGCACCCAATTACCAGGAATATTTTTTTAGTAATATATCAAGAATAAAACATTTTTTTGGGTTTAATGTTTCACCTGAAACACTTGAAATACTCATTTAAACTCATAAAATAATTAATTTCAAGATATCTAAATACCATTTTCCATAAAAAACCATATTCATTAAATAAATAACATTTCATTTACAATTTTTTTTAAAAAATAATATACATTTATTTTGAAAAAACATTTTCAATAAAAAATTAAAAATAGGAAGATATGATATATTATTCATTGAATAAGACTTAAAATCAATTAATGATAAAAAACCATCAGGTAATGGTTATGATGGTAAAAAAAATAAGTTTTTTCACAAACATTAAAATATTACTTTCATTTTATACATTTGATAAAATGTTCTTGAATAGAACATATACAAAATATTCTATTAAAAGGCCATTGAAATAAAAATAATATACTCAAAAATGTACTTTAAAAATCTTTTATTTAATTATTAAAAAATATAGGAAATAATTTTAAAATCATCGACACGAAATATAAGTATTTGGAATGGAAATAGTAAATTATGATGTTTTTAAAGAGATAATATACTAATCACATGAGAAACACTTGAATCAGATCCTAAAGATAGAATAAAATTTAAAAAATAATAATTATCATAAGAAGAGATAAATTCATGTTATTCATCATCAATGGATATGTATATAAAAATTAAAAAATAATTTTGGTTATTAATATCAAAATATACCTCAATTAATTTAAATTGAGACAAATTCCATTATTCTGAGTATGTGTTGTTATGTACCATAATTATCTTCATGAACAAAAAATATATGTTAATACGATAAATTTTTTATTTCTGTTTGAAAGTTAATATTCATTTATTCATTTATCAAAAAGATACATATAGTCAAAATAATCAACTATGGTTTTTTTGGTGTCTTGAGGATATGTGAATTATGTGTAAAAAATTAATTTGATATGAAGAATACTACAGTGAGAAATATTTAATAAAAATATCCAAAGAAATCCTGACATAATTCACATATTTTTATATAAATTTTAACATTAAAAACCAATAATTAATTATATTTATTATAAATTAACTATGATACAATCATTGCGATTGTACAATATAAATTCTCATGTGAAACGTTTGAATTTTTCAATGATCTTAATAAGAACTATGTATTAATTATTTTAAATTTACATTGTCATAATAATATACTATGTTTAATATTATTTCATTAAATATAATCATATATATATAATAAATTTGATTTAGTGATGAAAAAATATTCACATAGATTTATATTGGTTGTATTACACACATCCATGAACGTCATTATCATTTTTCTTTGTGACAAATAATATTATATATTGTATTTTATTATTGATAAAAATTTCATTAATATAATTATAAATTCATTTATATTATATATATTCATTATAATTATCCTTATTACCTTCTAAAAAAATATTTATCAAAAAATATTCACATTTCATTGTAAGGCAGTAATCCACTGTACACACAAACTAAAATATCATAACCCCAATGAAATGTAATGCAAAAAGGTATATGTGTAAAAATATTAATTAAGTATATATATTTTAAAAATATTATATATATATATATATATATCTATATATCATTTGAATCAATCATTACAAAAATATATTAGAGGTGATTTTGGTAAATGATATACATCAGTTTTGGAGGTGGAGACCGGTCGAAAACATGAATGATTATTATATATACCATTTGATTGAAGTGGATATGGGTTACTATTATTAAACCAAAATAATAACCTCTATTTATATGTTATATAATATTGTTATTATATAATAATATTTGGAAAAGATTCAAAAATTTATTAATAAACTAAATAAATACACTCTTTGAGAAATGATAACTCGTGCTTGGGAAACATAAATATGTAAGCTATATAGGCCTTCATATTATTGATTTATAATCAGAATAATGGATCTTGTTATTGGAAAAATAATAATGGAATATATTTTTATTGTTATTGGTATTTATAATTTTATTTTAAAGTGTGGATAAGAGAGGAGAGTGTGTTACCTTTTATAAGTGAGGTTAGTGGAACCCTTCAAATTTTTGAATAGAATAGAGTATACCCGCATTATTAACATTGATAGAGTATCAAAATGGATCATAATAGACATATATAAAATTTATGTTATAAATAAATCCATAAAAATGATTTTATGCATATTTTTTGGTCATATACACCCTTATATTTTTTTATTAGCCCAAATATATTCATATTAACGTTAACCATGATAATTAAATTTGTTTATTTCACTATTCATTATATTCAAAAATTAAGATGAACATATTAAATAATTTAAATTATTATTTATTAAAAAGTATAATCGATTTTATAAAAGTTAAATACATCTATATGTAATAATTTAATGTAAAATTAGAACAATTGACATGATGACAAATCATGTTTTTTAGTATGGTATTTTTCTAGAAAATAATGATTTTTATATTAACTATATGATTAATAATAATCATTTAATGAATTAAAAATATAATAATTGATATATAATCCGAATTTTTTTTAAAAATTCTTCATGTGGGTTAATTTAAATTATATTAAATATATAAATAATATTCACATTTATACAGTTTCAATAACAAAATTATGCAAATATTTAATATAAATATATATTAAAAGTAACTAATTTTCATATATATAAATAAATTATTTATTTTATATTAAATCATTTTAAAAAGGTAATGGGATATTTAAATTTCATAACTTATTTAAATGAAATAAGTTTTAAAATAATCCATGTTTTTTGTATTTAATGAAAAAAAATTATTCATTGAGATATTATAGAATTTCACCCATTATAAATATTGATATTACGGAGAAATCAAAAAAATTATTTTTATCTAAAAAATTTCTATACATCCAAAAATCTAATTAAAATATTTTTAAAAAATAGATATAAAAATTATTTTTGTATATAAACTATTTTTAATGAATAAATTTATCTTTTTAATAATTGAATCATTATTTAAATATAATTTTCCATAAATTTTTATTATGTTGGAATTATGTATATATATATCATAAATTAGTTAATACTATACAAATATTCCAAAAAAAATTTTAGGTTAAAATGTTAATTTATTTTTCTTGTCATTTAAGATTTCTATTGCGTGTCGAAAATTCTATTAAAAATATTTTTCTTTTCTAAAATTTATTGGTATTTCACTAATGGTAATATGAATCAATTTTTAGTCATGTTGAATTATTTTGGAAAGCCCCCCCTATAATGGAAAATATTGTCTATTATTTATGATTTAATAGGGAAATGTTTTTATCCAATCGTGTATTGACTGTAACCTAAATTTGGATGGATCAAAAAATTAAATTCTTTCTCATATTGAGGCCTCAAAGTGGTCCAAAATATCAATTAAAATTTACCTAAAATATAAATAATAAAATTATTCATTGTGAAATATTACAAAAATAATTTTTTTATAATTTAAAACTTTATGGGAGTGTGGAATACATCTTAGAATGTGTTCATTTTTGTATATATGATTATACAAATCTTCATAAATTGGGTTTAATTTTATTAATATAGATTATGTTTTGAATGGCTTTATAATTTTATTATTAATTTTTAAATTATTATACATTTATCTAACATTGAATTTTTTAATTTCATAATAATAATAATTTTACAATGTTTATGATGATTGAAAATATATTCTACTAGTCAATATAACACAAATTCATGACTGAATAAAAGCATCATGACGAATCACTATTGTTCTTTTCCAGATAAGTAAATTCTTGGTTATTATTATGGATATTACTAAATATACCAAGGTTATTATATTTATATGTCATCTAATTATTTCAAGATTCTAGTAATATATAAATTTATCATCGAATTCATTTGAGACATCGCACACCATAACTTCTAGATTATATAAAATATATAATTTTCACAAAAAAAATTATATTATCTTAACAAATAGTCTTGTTTAATTACATTCATGGTAAATGATTCATATTCCTAATATATTTTTAAAATAGAATTTATGAAAACAATTTTCAATGAAAACATTTAAAATGGTCAAAATACTTTTAGCACCTATGACTCAAAATGAATTGATGAAATCTTATGATATTGTTTTAAAAAGTGATTATTAATGTATATAACATTATGAATGTGTCATAAATGGGATATAAAAAGTAATAAACAATTTATAAATAGAATAATGTTTGAAATGGACTTAACAATAGAATATAATAAGGAAATTATATTACGTGAAAAGGAGTAATAATATATTAATAATAGATATAAATATAATAATAATAATTGGATGATCCTAAAAATATAAAATATAACTTATTGTAAGTATATGATAACAATTATAAACCATGGATACATAAAATATGAAGTTATTATATACATGATCACATAAAATCATATTGTATTTCAACTCTTCATGGAAATATCATCTAAATATACTTGAAAATGCTAACTGAATCATGTCATATAATAACGAAATATGAAATTATTATCACAAAGTTTACATGAATAAAGTAATTACAAAATCTAAATACATAATGTTCTCATAATAGTAACTAATAAATTAAAAAAATAAGGAATTATCTAATGCACTCATGACTCAAATAATTCCAATCACAAAAGATACATAATAGAATATACATACATATGTGATAGACATGAATAAAAAATTATTAATAAATAATTTTAAAATAATATAATGGTTATAATGTCAAAATATAATGGGAATATAATGAATAAAATTATATATCTAGATAAATACACATCAAAATGGAAACTATTTCATGGTGTATAGAAACCATATAGAATAAATATATATATTATTATGACATTATATTTATGTAGATATCATAACTTTTTATGCTCCTAATATAGACTATCAATATATTGAATTATTATAGGGTATCCTTGATTGAATAACAGTTGTTTAAATTTGAATATTTTTCATTATTTATGACAATAAATTTTTTAGGTATTGACTATCATTCTACATGTTGTGAAATTATTTACAAAATCATCTCACACATTGAACCCTATTTAATGTACTTTCTTATTATTTATATATTTTTTCAAAATACGATTTAAATAATATTCATATATATAATCATTGAGGAATAATTAATAGAAATAATATGAATATGATTTGAAAATTCAGTCAATGAATGATAAGAAATTTTATAAATTTAACGAAAAAATTATTTTTCTAATAAAACATTTAAACAAATGAAGGAGAAGTCATTTTGAAGGTGTGGTATATGGGAAAGATTATTTCATAATATTTATATCTTTTTTTAAAATGAAATATGGAATATTATATTAAATGTTATTAATGTAACTGAATCATTGTAATTATATAGAGATAAAATGGATGAGCAATATTCCTATGATATTTCATAATGATTAGCGAAACAATTAACAAAACAATTAAATAAGTGACATTGAAAAATAAAATTGAATTGACAATGCAACATATTTTATGATTTTATTCGATTAATGAACCATTTATTGATTAATATTAATAATATAGAGTTAATTTGTTTAAGAAACATGTACAGATAGATATTATTTCAAAAATATTATCTTGAATATTTTATTTGTTATCTCTTAAAGTCTAAAGAGGAAATGAATGCTAATGAAATGAATATGACAATTAAAAAAGTGAAGGCCAGAAAAACTAAACCTATATTTTGCATATTTGAATAATTTAAATAAAAAGAGATATATTATGTTATATAAAATTTAAAAATGTACGAATAAATAGGGAGATATATTTGTTATGAAAAATTTATGGGGAGATCGATTATTTTAGGTGAAATATGATATAAATAGATAAAAAAAGATAAAAAAATTATTTTCACAAATGTGGAATGGATACATATACAATAATTTCATTCCAATATAAATAATATATGAATTAATAAACATTTATAATGAAAATACATAGATAATTCCAAGGCTTGGATATTATATAATTTTTCATATTAAATTATAAATATAAACATATTCAGTGTTTTATTTAGAAACATATTAGTAATTAGATCATTAATTTTATTTCATTAAATTAAATAATTATTAAGTCTTATTTTAGTAATAAATTTAATTTTCTTTCTTTAGTGACTATTTTTCCATTCAATTCATAATTTTAATCATTTTTCTATGTAATAGAAATCGTTCATCACCACTATGATGTCGTTCCTCATGCTTTACATGTTTGAAGGAATATAGATGAGGTAATTATAAAATTGATAGTGTTTTATTGGTTAAAAAATACTACTAATTGTGGAAATATTTCATCCTATGATGGTTTTATAATCATTCCTAGAACATGATGAATTTTATTTAATATTATTAATATATATCCTCTTTTATTATTATAAAATTTGGGGAAAAATTTAGAATTTCTAATATCATATATATATATAATTATTTATTTTAAAATATATCATTATGGATATAAGTGAAAATAAAATAACATTTTTCTCATATATGGTATAAAACACCCATGAGTGAATGTTATTTTATAGGGGGTTTAAGTTATTGACCAAATATAATAAATATTTTATTTTTAGAGAAACAAATTTTGTAAAAATATAAATCATTTTTATGTTAACAATTATGGTTATTTATTTTAATTTTGTGATAATAGGGGAATTTAAATTTTTTTAAATAAATGTTGAAATATTTACATTGAAATTTTAATGAGTTTCGATATTGGATATATGATAGGTAATGAGTAATCTCCCATTTCTAATGATATAAAATAGATTTTAATAAATTACTTATATCATTATTTGAGTAAATTAAATTGATGTTTAAAATTTTTTAAGGAAAAAAACATAAATAATTGATAAATAATTAGATAGACTTTGATACCCTTACACAAGTCATTCAGTCACCTCTATTTAAATGATTTTAAATCCATCATAGGATGGTCTTTTTCTTATATAATATATCATGTTGCTCTTGTGTAATTTTTTTTCACATTCATATAGTTGATTATAAAATATAAATAATTAATTGAATCTAAAGAGAAATATATCATTGAAATAAATATCATTATAATTATCTAATTTATTCTTGATATAAATATTTTTATTTTTGATTATTACACACTTATTTTCAATGATATATTTGTTTAAAAAAATAATTATGGTAAGCCTTAGGATTTTACATTCTTCCCTCCTTAATGTAAGTGAATACTCACAATTTTTACTCATTGATTTAAAATTTAAAAACATTTTTTCAAATTTTGACACACTACATTTTTAATCCATAATATGATATTAAACATTAATTATAGTAAGATTACTGTATTTCTTAAACAAAATAAATTGGATGTAAAATTCATATTTTATCATACTAAATATACAAAGCCAAGTACTATAGATTTAATGGTTAGTTATCTATTGATTAAAAAATAAATATTTCTCAATCTTAATTTAAAAAAAACCAAACCATTCTATGATACAATGTAATAATCCACATACCTACACTTATATAACTAATGAAATATATACATACTTTCACACATAACATTAAATATATCCAAATATTTGAATAAAATATCTAATGAATTTTTTAAATAGTTACACTATAAAACACAGAAATTTTCTTATATTATACATATTATAGAATACCACACTCGTCAAGTCATCTAAATTGATAAAAATACATTCCACAATATTTATCACATGGTTAAATGTTACTACATATAATATAGTTCAAAAAAAACACATGAATTTGTTAAATAATATATTTGATTCATAAAGGATTTATCAATATATTATAAATTATTTAGATACATTATCTATATAAAGACTTATCCTTAAAAATATATAATATTTACTTTTCGTCAAAAATTAAATTCTATTAAATTAAGGATATTTTCAGGGTTATATACTAATAATGTTAGGACATAACACATAAAAATCAACCTAAAAGCCTAAAAAGTAGGTAAAAATAAAAAAAAATTCATTTTTTTATAAAAGTATACTTTTAATAAAAAAACATGATTGCCTTTACTGAAATTTTTTCACCATAATCATCAGGCTTCTCTGTTTCTCTTACCCGTCCTTAAACCCCATGAAAAAATTTAAAACATGTTATGAAAACAAAATCATACTATGTGATATAAATTGAGTTAGGAAAACTATTTGTAGATGATTACTTATAAACACATGAAATAATTTACACTAAGACAATCATGTACCCCTTATTGTATCATTTACACAATTTAGGAAAACCTGATATTCCATAATACATAGAAATCATATATAATATAATAAAGTCAACTTGGGTAAGTAATTTCATAATATTGTAAAACCCACAACTACCTTATGATTTTTAACACTCGTGGGTACTTTATAATGTAACCATAATAGCTACCTTATAGTGTAAACATTGTAGTTACACATGGTGTAAGCATATGACATAACTCCAAATAAAACATACATAATTAACTAGAGGGAAATACAGTAACCAAAATTCTTTATAAACAACATCTATGAACCAAAACATAATCATAAAACAAAAACGCTTTCATAGAAACATTCTATCAAATTTTTGAAAAAATATAAAATAAAATCTCTTTTAAGAGGATTACCATACATATACAATATCATTGATGTGAGAATTAATAAAATGAAAAAAATATGTATAGTCACTATAATTCCACCTTATAAAACCAAATATATTAACCATTCATGTAACAAATAATCCTAGAATGAAAAAATAAATTAATTAGAATGGTATCCCAAGGAATTTAAATTTAGTTACGAATTCCTTTACCTTAGTTTTGACTTACATAAAATGTGTTTCAACCTCTTATGTAATAGTAAAAAGATTGTTCTTAATATTTTTAAGAAATATATTAATTTTAATAAAATAAAATATGATAATTTTATAAAATCATTCTAGCCATTTATTAATAATATTTTTTCCATTATTTTCTCTATGATCATTACATGGATTCCATGGTCAGTTCATAATGGATTTTCCTGTGGGAGAAAAAACAAAGTCAAGAAGTGGAGTGAAATTGTATTTATTTGTTTCCTTAATATTACATGATAATATAAATAATTTTTTAGATAAAACGATGAATGATTAGATAAAAAATTAATGATATTCATTTATATCATTTTGGTTTTTATTCGATAATCGGAAACCATTATCCCTAAATAATATAATATTATGTATATATGATAATTTTGGTTCATAAAAGAGGTTATATAAACAAATATATGATCTATTTTTACCATTAAAATGGATTTATGACTAGCCATGTTGGCGATAAGGGAAAATAAAAACATGTCCTCCAAGAAGTTTTTAAAACAACACATCACATACATTGTTTCTTCTTTTAGAATTAGAGGGAGTGGAGAAGAAGTATGAAAAATAATTTTTCCCTAATAATGATAAAATTATAGTATACATATGATACTATATTTTTAATTCTTTTAGGATTAGGGTAGATAAATATAGTATATGAAGAGAAAAAAATTAAATGAAAATAGAAAATAAAAAAATAGGGGATTTGTACTTCTTGATCTATTCTCCATGAGGTCCATATTAAGGCCCTTGATTTTTTCCATTTGATGATAGAAGAATCTACAATTTTAAAGGGAATATTATTTGCATAATTATTGCATATAATTTAAAATTTTCATGAAACCTAAGAGGTTTAACAGGGAAGTTGGGTGAGGGGTGGTATTTATAGTGGAAATGAAAGGGTTTTCTATTATTTTAATCATTATTTATTTACATTAATCATGTAAAGAAATATTGTTGTTTCATGGGAATAAATACAATTATTTGTGCATGTGAGTTTAAATTTATAGTGCTTACCTTAGGATAACATCATATGTGAATCAATAATTCATATATTAAAATATTTTAATAAATTCATGTATTTTATTATTTCTAAAATTTCAACATTTTCATAAAAAATATCATAAACTTATCCAAACAAATTTTCAATGAATATAATTCAAAAAAGACCTCCAATTGTTGTGAGATTAGTATTCAAAATATGAGAAATTAAAATTTTATTTTTAAATCAGCACTTATTAAAAAAATACTTGTTTGAAATGTTTAACTATTTTGATGACACTATGAATAATTAATTTAGGTCTCCTTAAATAATATTATATTCCAAAAATAATAATAATAATTCATGATTCTATTTTATAAAAATTAATCTCCAAATAAACTCTTAAATTTATTCAGATATTAAAATTAAATATTGATGACTTACAAAAATACCCACACATAATTTATCATTTGTAAAATAATTATTTAATAATTAAGTTATATAAATATATAATTATTACACTTGTAAGATTCAAGAAATTTATATATAATATCATTGGTGAGGTTAATAATTTTTTTCATGTTTACTATTCCTCATTATCATGTTATTATTCCATAAGTTTAATTTCATTATTTCTATAAATATCAATTTTTTCAGGTTAAATTTATAATGAATTTAAAAATTTATTACCAGTATGAAAAGAAAAATTATTTTATGAGTACATTGGTCATCAAATTCTCCCCACCATCGAGAAATTGCATCATTTAAATTATTAATCGCTTATTAAATAAGTGAGGATACCTTTCTCTCATAGCATTTTCTGATTCCCATGTTGCTTCTTCAACCATGTGGTTTCTCCAAATAACCATTATATTATTGATTACCTTGTTTCACAATACATTCTCTCTTTGATAAACAATATAAATAGTCTATTCATTATAAATATGGTTAACTACCAAATCAGATAATTTTTGTCTCACAACATTAGACGAGTATAGGATAAACGATCTCAAAATCGTATCATGAAAAAAATGTGTTACTAAGATAATATTAAAATAAAATAAACTCTGTATGTGACAGGTAAAACATTCTCTTGGATTTCATTATATAAAATAAAATGTGGACGTATCATTACTTTCAGAAAAAATTGAGTAATGATTTTACATGGCGACATTTAATGGGAAATCAAGATCACATACCTCAGAAGAAAAGCCCTTATAGTGATTATTTAACTAAATTTTTTGTCTGCTATGTGATTTCATAATGAGTTCATGGGTCTTCAACAGATTCTAAACAATGAGAAGAACTTCCCAACGCATGATCTAGAGCTGGATGCTGTGATTTTGTCCTTGAAAGTCGGGTGGCACTAGCTTTATAGATAGAATTGTGACATATACACTGACCATAAGAGCCTAATGTATATCTCCCCACAAAATTTAACCTATATGCATCAAAATAGATGGTTAGATCTAATCATGGATTACAATTTCTCTATTCACTATCATCCTAGAAAGGCGAACAAGGTATCTGATGCTCTAGGCATAAAAGAACCTAATACTCTATAAATGATACAGATTGGAAAAGACCACATATTTTTTGATATTCAAAGGTCTGATTTATAAATCATAAGGGAAAAGGATACAACCTACCTTTCCCTAATGATTGTTTAACCATCAATCCATGAGATGATTAAAGAAGCAAAAATGGATGATGCGGTGATACAAAATATGGTGAATGATGTAATGGAAGTGAACCTACTAGAAATCCATATCGACGATGATGGTGTGATTCAGTATGGAATGTGACTTTCTATTCCTTCATCACCTGAGATAAATAAGGAGATATTGGGAAATGCACATAGCTGAACATTATCTATCCATCCAGGGTGAAAAAATATGTATTGTGATCTCTGAGAACACTTCCAGTGGTAAAACATGAAAAAGTAGATGACGAAATATATCTCAAGATTCATGGTATGTCATCAAGTTAAAGCAGATTAACAAAAGTACAATAGGATGATGAAACAATCACCTATACACATGTGTAAATTTTATACTAATAATATGGATTTATCACGGGTCTCATAAAGACATCAAAGGGAATTAATGTGATATGGTTTTTGGTTGACTGACTCACCAAGACGGCCCATTTAATCAGTATTTGGGAAGATCTATTTCTTGAATTACTTTCCAGGATATTTGTGAAGGAAGTGGTGAAACAGGATTGTGTTCCACTCTCAATTGTCAATGATCATGATCCAACATTCACATATAAATTGTGTAGGAGCATTCAACAAGCTTTGAGTACTGAATTAAATTTTAGCATGGCATATCACCCCCAAATTAGTGGCCAATCTGAAAGGACTATTCAGAATCATGAATTAATTCTAGGAGCATGCACTCTAAAATTCAATGGTGGACGATATTAGCATGTCTGATTAGTTGAGTTCTCATACAAAAATAGTTACCACTCGAGTATTCAGATGAATCCATATGAAGCTTTTTATGGAAAGCGATGTAGAAGTCCTACCTGCTGGGATGATGTCAGAGAATGAAAGATTCTTGGACTCGATCTTGTGTAATATATGACCGACAATGTTCATGTCATCCAGAAACACATCAAAGCTGCACAAAGTCATCAAAAGAACTATGTTGACAACCATTGAAGGGACATTGAGTTCAACATTAGGGATAATGTCATCATTTGAGTATCACCATGGAAGAGATTCTTGTGGATTGAAAATAATGGGATGATATGCCTAAGGTACATTGGCCCCATTGAGTTCCTTGACCACATAAGAGATATTTCCTATTAGATTTCACATCCGCCAAATATTTCTCATGATCATGAGGTGTTTAATGTATAAATCTTGAGGAATTACGTACATGATCCCTCACATGTACTGAACTCATTGGTGGTACAAATTGAAGATGATCTCTCTTACGTGGAGATTCAAATAAAGATTCAAGAACCAAGAGATAATGTTCTACACAACAAGAAAACCTAACTTCTCAAAGTGTTGTGGAGGAACAATATGTTTGAAAATGATACTTGGGAACCAGAAGAGGCGATGACGGAGAATTATTCTCACCAGTTTGTGTAAAATCCTAGGAAAACACAACCTAGTGAACTATTATTTGCAATGTGACCGTTTAACAATTTTTTTCACTTTTCGGTTTGAAATTTCGAAAATCTGACTTACACGGTTGCAATTACAATTAGCAAGGCATTTGGTGTCCAATAAGAACAAAATATTTTTTGGAGAACAGTAACCTACCCTTATAAAAAGTAACATATCATTATGAATAGAGATATACCCTAATTTATAGTAACCTTACCTAAGATAATATATATATAATTTTAATGTTGAAAGTACGATATACATATATTTTAGAATAAGAAAATGAATGTTTTAAAATTGTATTTTGATAATAAATTCTGATTTTAAATAACTATAAAAATAAAATTAGTTAGAAATTTTTATTTTAAAAATGGAATTCATTTTTGGATTCTACATGTCAAAAAATTACTAGGGTGATTTTTTTGGATTTTTCTCAAATGCCTGAATTTTTTATGAATTGTGAAATACCATAATTTACAAAATAAGTTAAATAAGATAATTATAGAGTCATGAATTATGTTCGTCTGAAGTAAGACAAATTGAATGGCGATCACATGATATTAACACTATTCATGGTCATAGAAGACTCACTATTACTTTTTTTGTTGGTATATAATAAATAATTAATTTCATATCGAGAAAAACCCTCTCCCCTCCATAACAGGACTGAAACTTTTTTTTTTCATTTTCAAAGTAGTCAGTATTTGGTATAGTGAGAAATGAACAAGAAGTGGGAACCGTAAGTGAGACGGTCTTCGAGTCATGCCCAAGTCGACATCCAACCCAAAGAGAAATCAAAGAACATCAATCCTCAAAAAACCATAAACCATAAACGCACCAGTCCGGAAACCCGGTCCAGGACCGACCCTCCCAAGAAACACACACACAATCCTGACTGTCACGTCGCCCTACGCTCACAGCAGTGCAGCCTGCCTTCGTTGATCAACCTCACCATGAACAAGAACTCCTAGACTGCCTGTAGTCTACGACCCTAATGCACTGTCGTCCCACCATCGTCCATGGTTGGCAACCGTGATAGGAGCAAACAAACTAGACCAGAAAACCAGACCATATCTGCACCGAATGAAATAGGGAGACAAAAAAACACAAAACTGCACCATATGTAAGTAGAAATCATCCCCCAAGATTATATATAGGGGAAGAGGATGCCATCAGTGCCATGATTTCCACAGGACGCCACCTACGACCACGTTTGACCCGGTAGAAGACGAAAAACCTTCAAAAACCAAACCAGAAGATCACCAGAACTGGTATGCTGCAATCCCTCTGAGACCTTCAATGGAGGTGTGATTCTCCAAATTTGGAACTAGGGGAAAATCTAAAAGAAACAGAGAAGATTGGCTATAAGGATCAGGAGGAGAAATGGTGAATGGGTGCCTCCGCCACTGAGTGGTCATGAGGTCCCCTTCTGTAACCGTGTAATGACTCGAGTGGAAGACAACAAACATACCACAAAATGCCTATAATGATCCCAACAAGCTGAGAACCCAACAACGACCACCGAGCACATCTGAGACCCCATCCACCGAGCAATCCATGCGAAGGCTCCGAAACATGACAGTCATGAGGGAACCCCCTCCACTATAAATACCACCAGTAACATCCTCATTTCCTCACACCTCTCAAGCATCAATCCTTTCATAACCTCTTCCCAGGCATCTTCCCTAGACTATTTTCCATGTCCAAAAGATTCTGTTGTAATCAACCGACTAATCCTTGCATCCTTAAAGTGGATCTCAAGAGGAGGATTCAAGATGTAATTTCAATCCCTCTTTTCCTTTAATTTCCTTTTAATTTCAAGTAATTTTGTAATTCTATCCCAACATATCTTAATCCACATTTTTTGGTCACTAAATTATCCAAAATATAATTTAATTATATGATACTAATGGGATTTTATACGATACAACCCCCTTATCCTCTTCCACTATTTTTATAAAGGAAAACGTTGTTCATGAGGTGTTAATCTATCACCGTCAAGAATGCCATTTTTTCTTTTTCCATTTTATACATTTAAATCTGGTCATGAATAAATTTTTATAGTTGAAACAGAATAATTTATTTCTAATATGTCTTATTTATTGTTCTAGAACTTACTTATGTACATATTACTAAATGATTAATCAAAAATGTTAGTTGTCGTTGAAAAACAACCCAGATTAACCCAAACGATCATCATAAATTCCTATCTAATGATTAATACACATTATATACAAAATAATTCATTACAAGATCATTTTAAACCATGTAATACTACTAATAACAAGAAATATCAGGTATGGATGTTTATCCATGTGTTACATGAACATTCATTTATGAATACATGTGAACCGCTCTAAAACCCATAAAAAAGAACATCCCTGAACTATATTTTTAAACACAATAACTCATAAAAAGGCCCCAAAAATAACTTAGTGAAACAAAAATGATCCATATTTATGTACATAAGTTTAAGGAATTTTAAATTAAGTAATCTAATGTGGTTATACTATAAAAAAATGGGAATAAAGCATTCGGATACTAGGTAAGGGCAAAATCTCAAACAAAACATTCTTTCCTCTGCTTATCCCTTTTAACACCATTTTTGGAATGGTAACTCAATAGAACAAAATTTTCCATAATTATATTACCTTTTTGTGAAAAAATTGTTTACTACTGATTTTTATGTCCAACAAATGATTTCCAAAATAACTCTTCGTTCAAAAACAAACCTTTTACTTGTCGTTCACGGTTGACGGTTCTTGTTACATGTGGGTTATTCCCCATCTCATTTGGGAACCCAAAGTCCATGAATTTTTTCTTATGAGATGAGACACATTAAAATTCATGGGTTTTTTATGACATAGGTTCATTATGGCATGAATGATAATTGATACAATTATGATGTCACAGGTGCACCTAAATTATATAGCGCATTATTAATGTTTCAAAGTGACAGGTGTGCTCGGAATTACACAGCACTCCAATGCATTGGTAAATGTGATGAATCTCATGAGTTATGTGAAATTATGTGTGAGAAACAAATCTGGAATTGTTTAAAAGTATGTTTGGTAGTTAAACACTAAGACATGATGATTATTTTTTTATTCATTTCCACATTTCAAGTATCTTAATAATGCTTCTTCTCAGGTTCATGATCCTTGGCCTATGTTATGGTAATGTTAACCCATTGTAATATTGTTCTATATATCCTTTTATTGGGGTATTATCTCACTATTTTTTATGTATATCATAAGGTCACTAAATTTAATAATGATAATTCAAGTGCCAATAAGAAGCTAAAGAAGAAGGAATTAAATAAATGCTAATACATGATGTTGTAATTGCTTTGTAAGGTCCTTGATACCCCAATACACTAAAACATTTGACCCTCTATATGTAATACTACTATATATTTATCTTTTAAATTATATAGTATTAATGTATGAAATGGATTCATCTCTATATTTATGCTTTCCATGATGTGTAAATACGATAATTTCATTTAAGGAAGAGTGGACTACCACCCCTCAAAGTGATATGACTCATTCATTCTATACACGGAATGTATAAAGGATGGTTATTTTAAAATTAAGATACATACATGAAATTAATATTATTCTCATATTATAATATACATTAATATCATTTTATTATTGTTCTTTTTAGTTTGAGATAAAAATGAATGAAGAGTTTATTCGTACGTAAAACCTACCGTATCCATGAATGGTGCAATTATATTATTATCTCTAAATATTATGGACTTTTAAGAAAACATATATAGTAGATATATATGATATTTAAATCATTAATATCATCATGGAGGGGATTTAATTTTGACTACATTTATAATTTATATCAATATATGTCCATTTTCTACTAAATTACAGAATATAGACAAAAGAACCAATATTTTTTTAAATAATAATGTAATATTAATAACATGGTAATAAGGGATATAAAATAATAAATAAACATGACAAATATTTTGATAAAAGTGTATGTCAACTTACGTTTCTTATTCAAGAATAAAAATGAACATACTTGACAATTCAGACTCAAGGTAAGGGTCTTCATCTCAATATCCTTTTACTGTGGAATGTATTGATAATATAAACCACCATATATTATACAACATACAACAAACCCATTTGAATTTTAATTTAATTCAAATGGAATGAATTTTTTATGAAGAGTTTTACTAAACAAAAAATGGAATGTATTTTAAGGTAAGTGGTGACGATGACCTCTCTGCAACTATATCCTTTATTTGATATTTGGAATTCTTTATAATAAATAATGTTTTGAAAAGGGAAAAAATCCCTTATTCCATTTTTTTGTGTTTCGGTATTGAAAATTGTTTTTTAAATGGATTGATTATTTTAATACCATTAAATGATTTCTAGTGATTTTAAATGAAATGTTATTACTGAAATGTTGATATTTGAAATAATTTCGGTGTTCTGATTATATAACTGTACATGTACATTTTATAGGTGGATAAAAGATAATCCAATGATAGCTGGTTACATGAAAAACAAAATTATTGGTGGTTCCATGATAAACCATGGATGGGTGGTTAATTTATAACCTCCAAATAATTTGGTATAGAAGTCGATTGTATGGATGTTCTATTTAGTGAAATATTTGTATGTCAATGATATGGTAATTTCATTTTAATATGTTTATGTCCCAATATAATATTATAAGTTTTATGTTTCATTATGTAGACATTATGGTAATCTCTCTATTACCAAAAGGAATGTAAAAATATTATATTCAATGAAGTGTTTTTTCAACTTCTTAATGTATTACATTATTTTAATGTTACCGTGGCTTATATTTCTTCAAAAGTCAAACAGTTTTCATACATTATCTATCCCCTACTGAGATTTTTAGGCTCATATCCTTTTTTGAAATGTTTTTAATAGGACATAAATATGAATATATTCATGGTTGGGATCAAGGAAATGATATTCATTTATAACACGAAATAATGTCATATCAATTTTTAATGAATTTTCCTTTTTTAAAAATAATATATAGTGAGTAAAAGTTTATATATGTAATATAAATATTGATATGTATCATTTATGACATAATTATATTGATTTTTAGACTATAAAAGATCCTCGATGTGAATTAATGTTAAATTATTGACTTAACTAACCAATATGTAACATTTATGGTTGGGGACTTATAGTGTAGACCATGTATCAAAAAATCAAATAGAAAGATCTAATTAAATAAAAAATGTACCTAATGAGACTTTATTGGATGGACTAAAACTACTAGCATTGTTACAAAGGATCTCACTACGACTTTCAACTTATAAAATGATTGTATTCTAGCATTCATATATTTATTTGGTAATGTATTTTCATAATAACCTATCTCAACACATTTAAGAAAGATTGTATTTTTATTATCAAAATTAACATTAATATTATTTTCACTAAAATCATGGTATATCTGTCCAATCATACCACATCAAAAATGCTTCTCAGTTGAGTTAATGAAATTACAATGGTCCTTTTTAACACACCTTACAAAAACTAGAAGTTGGAATTTCATTCCATTATATTTATTTGATTGATTCTTTCTCATCCATTTCAATTTAGTCCTCTTCTTATAATTATTTTCAAATTTTTTGTGATCTTATGAAAGATCAATTTCTACCCCCTTAGAATATCATACAAATTTATCATAACATTTGAATCCAAGGTAAGCTAATTCCCTTCGATATATTGAATTCAATCCTGAGTAAAAATGGCAGATTTTTTACCAAGATTTCGAATATGATTTACAACATACCTTTCCCATCGTGTGATGTTTGATTCATTAACAGCAACTTAATCATCCTCACTTGGGTTTAAATTAAATAATTTCCATTCCATCCTATGTCGAACAACATTAAGAAATTTTTTTTCAAGGAAAATATTTTTAAATTCATCTCATTCCATAGAATAAATATCATCACTATCCTATATATTATTGGACATTGACCACCATTGGTTGGATTTCCCATAAATAAAATAAACGAAAAAACTATTATAATGAATTTCTAAACAACTCATAACAATTAATATCTTTTTTATGGTTTAATTCAATTAATTAGACACATCAAGGTAAGAAGATCCACTGATAACATAATGATATTGCCTCATAAAAAGTTCCTCTTCCTTCATCATTTTTTGTGGTAGATTTGTTTGTTATCTTAAATGGATTCCACAATATTTATAACCTATGTCAATTATTCCATTTCAATACCAAATAGATCGGTTCCAATACCAACTATTACAAGCAGGAGATTCGGATGTACATCAACCTCATAGGGACTTCCTACATTAGATTCTTTATTTAGTCTACAAAATCCATTTAGAACATAAATATATTATATGATGAAACATTTTATGATCTTAATTATATATCATTTCAACATAATCATATGGTAAAATTAATTTATGGTATTAAATGAACATCATCATAAAACCTACTATTATCTAAACCTCCCTCTAATACCTACTATAATGACCTAACCATAAACATTACTAAATAATAATTTTTAGTTAAGAAATTACTTCATTTTGTATTAAGTATTTTTTTGGATTTGTGATATAGAAAACTGGGACATTAATCAATCAAATTAACCCATATTCATGAAATGTTGTTTCAAAAAATACAATATATATTTCTTTCATAATATAATGTTTGAACAAAAACATGTAATATTTTCCTTAAATAACTTCTAAACTGCCGTCATGGATTTTAATTTTCTCTTACCCGTCATTAAACAGGGTGAAAATAATTTTAAGATATGGTAGTAGCATAAAATCATAGTATGGGATACAAAATGATGGAGTTGAACCCTTAGTAGCTGAATACATATAAACATATGAAATTACATTCACAAATACAAACATCTCATCCATAATTTATCATCAACTTGAATTGTAAAAGCATGAGATATCCGTAATGTAAATAAATCATAAATAATATCATAAAGGTATCATGTGGAATTAATTACATAATAATAAACCCATTCAGTTACCTTTTGATATGTAACCCTCATGGCTATATTATAATGTAACCCTCAAACCTACATTATGTTGTAACCATCAAAGATACACATGGAGTAACTATACGGCATACCTCCAATGTAAAAATACCGAACACATTAGAGGGAGATAATGGTCCCACCATTCATCATAAACAATACACAAGAACCATAAAATAATTATAAAACATGAAAAATTGTATAGAAAAAATTCGTTTTATTTAATTTTTTCATTAATGAAATTCAAAATAGCTTTTTTAAAGAGGAATTACTTACATTAACCATATCATTTTAAAGGGAATTAATAAATTGAATGGAATTTGTGTACACAATATAATTCCACAATATAAAAAATAAAATATTAAACATTCATATAAAAAATTATCTTATCATGATGACATGAATGAAGTAAATGGTTAACCCAAATAATGAAAATTGGGTTAAGAATTACCTTACCTCAGGTTCAACTTAAATATAATGTTTTTAAACCTCCATTATAATGATTAAAAAAATATTAATAATATTTTAAATGAACAAATTCATTTTTATATTAACTTATATGATCATTTTATAACATCATTCAACCCATTTATTAATAATATTTTATTATTTTCATTGTCTCTAGTTTGTTCTTTACGTGGATTCCATTAATGGATCGTAAAGAATTTTCTTGTATAATGGAAGAAAAAATCCGGTATTGGAATAATAGGTAATTAATATATTTCCAGAACTTTAAATAATAAAATAAATCAATTTTTTTATAATATGACCAATCATATGATAAAACATTAATGATATATATTTAGATCATTTTGGTTCTTCTTCGATAATCACAAACTATCTTTATTACATAACATAATATTTTGTATATATGTTAATCAAATAAAATAAAAGTGGTTATATAATACATATTAATATAATTTTCAATCATTAAAATGGTTTTGTGGTCATCCCTGAAGGTGGAAATGTATATTGAAATCACATAGTCCAAGTTGTCGGTAAATCAACACCACATAGTCATTATTTTTGTTTTTAGAATAAAAGGGTGTGGATAAGAAGTTTGATGATGATTCTTCCATAAACATACAAAATTATATTTTATATATTAACTATTATTTTTTTTCTTCATGGATAATGATAGGCTAGGAGAGTATATGAATGAAAATGGAATCGAAAATAAAAGAAAAATAAAATGAAAGGGGATTTCTATCTCTTCATATCGTCTCCATGAAATCCACCTTAACACCCATTCTTTTGGTCTTTTGGGTTGTGCAGATGGTCTTGGATGTGGTAATGTGTTTTGGGAGGAGTATTGGGTATTAATTGGAAAATTCTCAAATCATTAGAGGTTTGAGGAGAAGAGGGTTGAGGGTTGGTGTTTATAGTGGATGAAAAGGGGCTCCCTTTATTTTAATCATTGTTTTGTTATTTTTCTGAAGTTAAGAAATATGGTTGGTTGTTTTGACTAAATATAGTAATTTCTTCATGTGAGTTCGAACCATGGTATGTTTCCTCAAGATGACATCATCCATTACTCAATAATTCATGTATTATTCTTATTTTGTTATGATTTTTGCTTCACTATTCAATAAAAATTCATATATTCGAGAAATATCCAAAAAATTCATCACATTCATTTTTCTAGGTGTAAAATTCAAATATGAACACCATTTTTTGATATATTTTTTTATAAATATGATAAATTTATTTTTTAATTAAATTCATAATTTAATCAAAATATATCATCTTCAAAACTATAACAAATTTTATAATACTTTTAAAAATTAACTAAAGTCTCATAAAAATATCTTATACGTTTATGAAAATATCATTATAATGTATCACTATATTTTTTTTGAAAATTTTTCTTCTTTAAAATTAATAATTTAGTTTTAAAATGAAATTAAATATTGATGTCTCAAAAAAATACAAAAACATAATATATTATTTCTGAATTATTAATTTACTTCTTCCATGATATAAATATATATTGATTAAAATTTGATGATAAAAAATATTATTCAAAATATTATAGGTGGGTTACTATTATTTCATCCAAATTACAATTTTTAATGGTCATGTTACTATTACATATTTATAAATTCATTACATTATGTAAATATAAATTATTTCATTATAAATATATGTTGAATTTAAATAATAAATTTCCGAATGAATAGAAATAATATTATTAGTACCTGGGTCATTATAATCAACAAATAAAATTATTAATTTATTATATAATACCATTAAATAATAAATTATTTCATAATGATATGTAATAATATAATTATATAACAGAAAATTATAACTACAAAAAAGATGATCAGGATTGAAAAAAATATTACACTGAATAAGGATAAGACTATAATCATGAACAAGGGTGACCTAGAAAATGAATTTGGAACAATAATGAGAATTCTAAATCATAAGAAATGTTGAGTATATATTACATGTCCATGATAACATAGTGAAAAAACCTAAAAATTACATAACCTAAGTCCAAAAATTACGGTTTGAGAAATTGAATACACTGTAACAAAATTGACCCCAATAGCCAGAAGTCGGTGCATTACACATTTACATTATCATATATATAAGATTTAAACCCCAAAGGAGTGAATATTTTAGTAGTTTTGGAATAATAAATTAATTACATAGCACCCATATTAAATTAGAAATCAGTAAAAAATTATATGCAACATAATATAATAAACTACATCCATTAAACCCATTCAAATATATCTTCTTCATAACCTAGGAAAATGAAATACAATAATGTGGAGATGAAATGGCCAGTAATGGTTAAGTATAATGGATGGACGAATAAATCAATAATATTCATCAATATAGTAAGGTAGATTACTAAACAAACCTTCCAAAAAAATATATGGATAATTCATAATCAATATGGAATGATAAATTTCTGAAATATAATATATTTTATCAACAAACAATTATTTAAATAAAGACCAAGCTTATTTAATAGTAGGAATATCATGGATAATAATAAATAAATACATAATGTAGGGAATTCATAAATATCAGTTGTCATATATACCAGGTATATGATACATTTTCTATAAAAATCTACCCACAAAAGAATTTGAAACCAACATGTTAAAAACACATATACATTTGAGAATTGATTTGTCTCATGACACTACACGCGAATCGAGGGGATTTCATTAACCTATACTCAAAACATGAATTTTATTTAAAAATCATTCCTAAAATATATAATGATATATTTAAATTAATGAAAAATATTTCTTGTCAAATACTTATATTGGGTAAAGGATATATATTTATAAATTTTTCCCTAATCAACCAATTATAATTAAAAGTAAAATAATTATTAAAAAATGTGATATGGATTAGAAAATTAACATATTCACCAAAAAATATTATTTATATTTAATATAAATTTAATTACGAATGAAAAATAATTACAATAATTTGATTGTTTAATGAGAGTTTTATCAGTCACAAAAGATTTCAGAATAATATTTTTCACTTGGAAATTTTAAAATGAAATTATCTCGGATGAAATAATTAATGTTGAAAATAAAAATAATATAAATATTTACATATCAGGTTTATAAAACATAAATGGGTTATGTAGTACATTCATACCATAAATTTAAATTGGGTAATAATAAAAATGGTTCTTATTGGAATGAAATTTGAGAATATAATTATTAACATACACTTGTTTTAGGATGAACATAATTTAAACTCATGTATAATTGTACTACGAGTATTATTAACTTATTAAAAAAATTCATATTAATATCATGATATATGATCCTTTTGTAACATATTATTACCCATTCATTAATAATGTTTCATTATATTCATTTTTTCTAGTGTTATTTTCCATGTATTTTAGTATGTATTGACTTCTTTTGTATTGTTCCTCTTATATAGATAATTATTTAAAATACAAATAAATATAATCAATTATTTAAAAAAATATATATTTATTAAATATTTAATTATATTATTCCATAAAAATTTGTAAAAGGAAATGAAATATACCATTCATGGTGATGGTAGTCTCAATGTACATATAAACATTATTTCTAGTTTCCTATCGTTATAAAAGAAATAAAATCATATGATATATATTTATTTTATCTTTAAATTATCAAAATTGAATTAGGCCTCTAAAATATTTTTATCAAACCCATCTTCAATAAAATCCATGAAATGAATTACTGAATAACATTTCTTTGTGAGACAATTTTTTGTCTTATACAAGAACGACTTTATCATATTTTAAAAAAAGAATTTAAGACGTATGTATTATATAATATTTATATAATAATAAATACATAATTAAATTAATAAATATATTATATATACTTCATACCCAACATTATTGCAATCCTTTAAAAGAGGTGATATAAAAATTAATAACATCGGTTCACTAGACTATAGTCCTCCGTACAAATGAATGACGGATTTGTATTCCATTTGATGGAATTTTGTGATGTTTTATATCATATAAACAACATAAAAAACAATAGTATAGATAAAATAATGATATATATAAAATCATTACATAAAATTAATTTATTTTATTTTAGATGGAATGTAAATAGAATCACTTATACATAAATATGACCTCTTATTGTTGTATCCTCTTCTGGATGTCACTAATTCCTTCTTCAGGTTTCATAAATATTGAGAGAAGTAATTTAAGATGAGTTTTTGATTTTTATTTTGTTAATTGGGTATGGTTTGGATCTGTTAAATGGTATGGTGGTGTGATTAATTTAGGTGAGTTACTGGCCTTATATAGTGGAGGAGGTGTGGCATCATTAAAATAACAAAAACTATTTGGAAGTCTCTATTACCTCATATGACTCAAACAATGAACCAATTTCGAGAAAATATGTTATGACATCTAAATATTTCCATCCAATTGGGGTTTACATGTCTTTTTTCATTTCCATACCTTATCTTTTATGACCAATTACTTAGTAAACCCAATTTTACCATAATCATTGTGATTAACAATAACTATTTTTGGTAATCGCATTGCAAAAAAAATTGTTTACCGTAGTAGACATTATAAAATTTCATTATTCCATATTTGTAATAACCATTTTCAATTTCAACTAACATATGAGGTAGAATCTAATTTAATATTTATCACACATATGTGATGATAATGTCAGGTTGTATTGTGAAAATTTTCAAAAGTATAAAATATTTGTATATCAAAATTCATTATAAAATTTATAAAAATGAATAAAATTTTACTAGTAGATTTATATTTTCTATAATTTAACTTCAAAAAAATTAATATATCTATTAACATTTTATATTATTTTGATGAAAATTTCATTTTAAATTTAATATATAATATTTCTTTATTTGAAAAAAATAAAACATCACAAAAAATATCAAAAACTAAAAATAATACAATTTTTATATTAAAAATTAAAAATGTATTTTTATTTTCTCAAATGAAATATAGAAACGTGTCAAAATATGTTTCTGAACAATTTATTCATCAAAACCCCGAACCATTTCCATTTTTTATAATAATGTTTTTAAGCATAAAATTATATGTATTCTTACATTATGACTATCAAATATATTTGAATAATTCCAAAACCTTTCATTTAAAATATAATATATAATTTTAAATATTTTAATTCACTAATAGTAATTATTATACATTATTATGATAATTAAAATTTGGGAACAATAAAATAATTAATTTTAAAAATTTCCTTTAAATTTAATTTTTTTATTTTCATTGAAAATTAATAGGTAAATATTTAATAAAACAATATATTAATAATTTATTTAATTTCATTCTGTAATGACCCGTAAATTTCAAAGAAATTTTTTTCTTAATTTTCTTTGGAATTTTACAAGAACGCAGTTTCTCACGGCGCCTGATTCCGAGGCCCGGTGTGCCCGGAATCATTTTCCGAAGTTTGGCTCGGGTACGTTCAGTGAACGGACGAGCGGGTTTTTCTAACTTTTGAACCGGTGCCCGGAATCGAATTCTGAGGGCACCAATGAAATCGCAGCGCCGATATTCGCTTAGAAACGCCTCTTCCGGAGTTGCGTTTTCTCATGTGTGGTTTTTAATTTTCGGGCTTAAAGTTAAGAAATAAAATAATTTTGCGACAACTTTATTTTATTTCACTTAAGCCACTTGGAAGCCACTTGAAGCCACTTAAAGGCGGCTTGAACTGAGTTGAACTGGATAGGATGCTATCCAGAAATATCATACCCCCTTGGTAGGATATTTGTGAGGTGGGGCCCGCACGAGCCCCGTCGTTTCTTTCCGCTAAGAAACGCACCCGTGAAAACCCGTCTTAATGAAGTCAACCGACGCGTTTTCTAAATTCTTAACAGACCATTAAATGGGCTGTTTCTTTCGTGAATTAAATGGGCTGTTTCTTTCGTGAATTAAATGGCCTGTTTCTTTCGTTGAATTAATTCAACGAATTAATTCAATCGTTTCTTAACCGGTTTTCGTGTGTTGGCATGTTAATAAAATAAGACCAACCCAAAATCTTTTGAAAAGATTTGAGAGGATCCCTGTTTCTTCAGCTCCGTCGCGAAGAACGTGAAGAACGCGAAGAACGCGAAGAACGCCGAACCTGGAAATCGACGACGCCTTCGTCCGAGACGTTCTTCCGATCTCCGATCATCGATCACCGACCATTTGAGGTGAGTGATTTCGGATTTCCGCTCAAGGTTCTTTTCTTTTGGTTTTAAACACAGATTTAATTATTTATAATTTAAATCTGTTGTTCTTGGTTCGTTGAGTTCGCCGACTCAACGCCGATTTCCGCGACGACGCGATACCTCCCCGCGACGACGCGACGATCCCTCTCTTCCGCGACGATCCTTTCCGCGAAGAACGCCCGCGCGCGACGATCGACGAGGTAGGGATTTTATATTATGGGATTTACCCCCTTTTTAATTAAATCCCGTGAATGTTTCTTTAAAGAAATTAATGAACCGTTTTTGTGAACAATTTTAAATCTTATTAAAATTGTTGTTTCCTGTGTGGAATAAAATTCTCCCGGTTGTTTATCTCTAACGCGGAGGGTTCGGGCCAAACGAACACGGCCCGACGACCCTCCGTCGTTCTTCGTTTTGTGCGGTTTTGACGGACGATGACGGAACGTGCCGCAACGGACGTTTGACGATCCCGCAGTAAAGAACGGATCCCGGGAGGAGAAACGGCGCAGACGGGAAGGAAAACGGGCCACCGGAGCAACTCCGGCGGCCCGCGGAAGTTGCCGGCGGCGGCGCCCCGGCGCGCCGCCGGACGAGCACGCCGTGGCTGAAGCCGCGGCGACGGCGGCCGACGAAACCGCCGCTGCACGGGTCCGGTCCGTTCAGGCGGGACGCGGCAGAGCCGCGTCCGCGGTTCACCAGCGCGGCCCGCACGCGGGCCGCGGTTCTTTCTCAGGTCGCGGGTCGGCGCCCGCGGCTTCCACCTGCGCCGCTCGGCCGAGCTGAGCCGGCTGAGCCGGCCGAGCCGGACCGGCCCTGGCCGGGCCGGGCTGGGACAACCGGGTCGGACCTGGTTCGGGTCGACCCGGTTCAGGTCGACCCGGTTCGGGCCGACCCAGGGGGGTCGGCCCGGGCCCGTACCCCCCTTCTTCGGACGTTTTCGTTCAAACGCCCGTAACATGAGCTTCGTGCCTCCAAAAGACTCGGCGTCAGCGGCAACGCGATCCTTGGATCGAGATGGTCGTTTCGGTATATCGCACTCAAGGTTTCAGAATACTTTGAGTCCGGCCGGGTTGGTTCGTACACGAGACCAACCGGGCCCTCGGAGCAGAAACGCTCATATCTTGAGCTACGGACGTCTGATTGACATGCCGTCAGCTTTGTTGAATTCCTCTAAGTGAGACGGATCTTTTGGCATACTCCGCCCGAGGTTTGGACGCAGGTGGAGTGCGGTCGGGTTGGTTTTGCCTTAAAAACCAACCGGGCCCCTGGGACGAAAATGCCAATAACTCTCAGACCGGGCGTCCGATTGACGCGCCGTCTGCGACGTTGAGTTCCTGTTGATGATACGGAACTTTTGGATACATCAAATTCGGACTTCGTGTCAGTTGATTTATCAGTCTCTCGGCTCGTGGAGCGGACCCTCCCGAACGAGCTTGCTGTGTGCGGGAACTCTAGTGCTGGCTGCGACTGCTACTTCGACAGCGACGACCGTGTAGAGATCCTCAGGGGACTGCGGCGACGACTGTGCAGAGATCCTCTGTGGACTCCGACGACGACCGTGCAGAGATCCTCAGTGGACTGCGGTGACGACTTTCAAGAGATCCTTCGTGGACTCCGACGACGACCGTGCAGAGATCCTCAGTGGACTGCGGCGACGACTGTGCAGAGATCCTCAGCGGACTGCGACGATTCCTGCACTCAGCGATCCTACGTGGATCAGTGCCTCAGGTCCTGTGTGGGCCCGGTCCTGTGTGGGCCCGATCCTGTGTGGGTCCGATCCTGCGTGGGTCAGTGCTCAGCGGTTCTGTGTGAGCCAGCGCCTACAGGTCCTGCATGGGCCCGGTCCTGTGTGGGCCCGATCCTGTGTGGGTCCGATCCTGTGTGGGTCATCTCTCAGCGGTTCTGTGTGAGCCAACTCCTACAGGTCCTGCGTGGGCCCGATCCTGTGTGGGTCACTGCAAGGTTAGTACCTATCGATCCTTCGTGGGTCCGACGACATAGATGGTTCAATGATCATCTTTATCGTCATCTGAAGAAGTATACCTGTGTGAGCTGAATCTTGTGTTACTCTCCTTTGTGGATTGTGTTGAGCTATCCTGTGTGGATTTAATGTTTACTCTCCTTTGTGGATTGTGTTGTTCTATCCTGCGTGGGTATGCGTTTTGCTTTCCTGTGTGGACTGGGTTGTGCTTGGGCTCGGATGTTGGAGCTGAACGGGGAATTGCAGACTAAGGTATATGTATGGGAATATACCTAAGCCGTGTCAGATGTTACTTCGTGATTGTACCTCTTCTTCGTGATATAAACTTTGTGGATTTCGGGAGACCTTCGGGGGTCTAGGGGTCCCTTCTGAGTAGCTTATAATCACCCCTGCACGGGCTATGCCCGCACTTCGTAGTGTTGGTTGCAAACGACGGACATCGCTGATCGTGGAGGAGGCGTGCGGAGCAGGACAGTACCTGGAGGTGGACCACTGGGCGGGACGTACTCGGAGCGGTTAGGTGGACCCGAGGAGCAGTGGAGGCTATCTGTAACCACCCTTCAGGTGGGACTTCCAGTGGACGGCTCGACGCTGCAGTTTTCCCTTTTCAGTTGCTGTTTTTCCTTTCAGTTGTACTTTACAGTTGGGCTTGTATTTCCGGCCCCTTTTTACTTTCAGCACAGCTTGTACAGTTTTACTTAGTGTTTGCTTTTCCGCTTTCTTACTCTGTGGTGCTTGTTTACTTTTCAAAGGCAATTCCTTCCCTTTTTGTTGGGATTTACGCCTTGGTGCTAGTCGCCAGCCCCTGGCCTATGGAAGGCGGGCTTGGGGTAGTCACGGCACGGGCCCCGAGGACGGGTCGTGAGAAATTGGTATCAGAGGCGGTCGGTTCTACCGCAGACTCTGATCTTTCTTCTATGTGAAGAAATAGTGTTTAGCGTATTGAGTGTGGTTATCAGTCCAGGGAGTCCAGTGTTGGTGCGGCGGCCGACGTATCCATACACCAGGACCCTGACTTCTGATTCCCGACATAATGCACGAAAACATTGATTGCATGTGTGTTTCATGTTTTCATTGTGATTACTTGTGTCAGCTCACCAGGTATACTGTTCTGACCATGGTGCACTTGTTTCCTTTTAAGGATGGCACGACGACAGCAGCCAGCTAGGGTTCCCAGAGTAGGGCGCGACGACAGCCCGCCGAGCGACGAGGCCTCGGTACAGGGCCCGTTGACAGCAGAGGCACCGGCGGTACCTTTACTCGCCGAGCCCCCGATGCTTCCAGCACTGGCAGCTGACGACGCACGACGCCTTGGAGCTCTGCACGAGTTCCAGTGCCAGAAACCACCTTGGTTCCGTGGGGAGTCGGACCCCCAGGCAGCCGAGGACTGGCTGGAGGCGGTCGTCCGAGTTTTCAGGCTAGTGAGGACGCCACCAGACCTCATGGTGATCCTCGCGGCAAGCCTAATGCACGCAGCAGCCGGACGCTGGTGGAGCCTGATGCTCCAGGTACACGATGAGGACACCCTCATCTGGACGGACTTCGAGATCCTCTTCCACTCAAAGTTCGTCCCGACCACCCTCCGAGCGGTGCGCATCCAGGAGCTACTTCAGCTGCGGAAGGGCAGTTTGACTGTCGCTCAGTACGCGGCGAGGTTCACCGACCTATCTCGCTACTCGATAGACATGGTACGGGACCCCTTCTTTCGGGCCCGGACCTTCGAGCAGGGATTGAGACACGAGATCAGGGCATCTCTGATCTCCCTTAGCATCCCGACCCAGGAAGGAGTACTGGAGCGAGCCCTCCTGATCGAGAGCTTCCTGGCTGAGTCCACAGCGAGACCTACCACAGGGCGGCAGATAGCGGAGTCTTCGGCAGCTGGTAGCTGGCGGATGACTCAGGGTTCCAGGCGGACCAGACCTTCCGGCAGGTGACCTCGGGACACTGGCTCAGCGGTGCAGGGCACCCGGCCCGGAGCCAGCCTTCCGAGAGGCAGACAGTGCTACGAGTGCGGCGGGCAGGGCCACATGGCTCGTGACTGCCCGACCCGTCGTACTGAGGGGCAGCAGACGGTGGAGGGACCACCCAGGCAGAGGCAGAGGGTCGACCGTGGCGGTCCGCAGGGAGGAGGCGGACGAGGCAGAGGAGCTGGCCGAGCAGCAGGTGGTGGGAGACGCTTTGAGGCTCTGCCACCACCACCACCAGGAGGCCCGCCCCGACCACAGGGAGCTGGCGGGCAGAGACAGGCTCAGCTCTAGGCAGCGGAGGCCTACGACCACGGTGCGCCAGAGATGATTCAAGGTTCGATCTGTGTCTATTCCACCCTTGCTGCAGTTCTGGTAGACAAGGGAGAGAGTCACTCTTTCATAGCCACTGCCCTTGTTCGGAGCTCGGAGATTCCGACAGAGTTGTTGGCTCAATCCTTACGGCTAGAGACTCCTACGGGAGCAGACTCGACGATTACGCACTGGTGCCGGCAGTGTGAGCTTACTCTAGGAGGCGAGAGCTTCGGCTGGGATCTTCTTGTAGCAGCGTCGAGGCCTTACGACGTCATCTAGGGCATGGATTGGTTATCTACGGTCCATGCTCAGATTGACTGCATTAGGCGCAAGGTGTGATGTGTGCGCACCGACGGAAGAAGGTTCACCTTCACCGGGGAGAAGGGAGCCTTAGCAGCACAGGATGGACTCACGCAGAGGAGAGGTCAGCCCATCACTCATCAGTTGTCTAGCCTCATCCTGGGAGCAGTTGACGTGCGGAGTCCTAGTTTTCCTGCAGTGGTGGATCAGTACGCGGACGTCTTTCCCGACGACGTTCCAGGACTACCTCCTCGCAGAGAGGTAGACTTTTATATTGACCTGTACCCCGGGACATCCCCGATATCCACTCCAGCATATCGGATGGCCCCCGCTGAGCTTCGAGAGCTGCGGGTACAGTTGGAGGACTTGCAGCGCAAGGGGTTCATCCGACCCAGTGTTTCGCCCTGGGCTTCCCCGATTTTGTTTGCCAAGAAGGCGGACGGGAGCTTCGACTGTGTGTCGATTATCGTCTCCTGAATCAGGTGACAGTGAGGTACAAGTATCCGCTACCCAAGATTGATGACCTCTTCGACCAGCTCAAGGGAGCACGGTGGTTCTCGAAGATAGACCTCAGGTCAGGCTACCATTAGCTCAGAGTTCGAGACGAGGATGTGCAGAAGACGGCCTTCAGGTGTCGGTATGGCCACTATGAGTTCTTGGTTATGCCTTTCGGTGTGACCAACGCTCCAGCAGTGTTCATGAGCCTCATGAACAGGATCTTCCAGCCATACCTCGATCGATTTGTCATGGTCTTCATCGACGACATTTTTGTGTACTCGACGACGGAGGAGGAGCACGCCTACCACCTGTGTGTTGTACTAGACACACTCCGAGAGCACCGGCTTTATGGTAAGCTCTCGAAGTGTCAGTTCTGGCTACGTGAGGTCCACTTCTTGGGGAACGTCATTTCTGAGGTGGGAGTTGCAGTGGATCCCGCGAAGATCGAGGCAGTGCTAGCTTGGGAGCCACCCAAGAGCGTGACAGAGGTGCGGAGTTTCTTGGGCCTAGCCGGATACTATCGGAGATTTGTGCCGGACTTCTCCAGAGTTTCGGCCCCACTCTCAGCGTTGACGAAGAAGGGGAAACCCTTCATGTGGTCAGAAAGATGTCAGCAGAGCTTCCAAGAGCTGAGGCAGAGGTTGACCAGCGCACCTATCTTGAGGTTGCCTGAGGAGGGAGTTGGATACGTAGTCTACTGTGATGCATCAGGGACCGGACTCGGGTGTGTCCTGATGTAGGAGCGGGCCGTGATTGCATACGGATCACGTCAGTTGAGGCCTCATGAGCAGAACTACGCTACCCATGACTTAGAGTTGGCAGCAGTGCTCTTTGCCCTGAAGACATGGCGACACTATCTGATGAGCGAGCGCTTCACAGTCTTTTCTGACCACCAGAGTCTCAGGTACATCTTCTCTCAGAAGGACATGAACCTGAGACAGCGGTGATGGCTCGAGTTCCTCCAGGACTATGACTTTGAGATAGTCTATACTCCTGGGAAGGGGAACGTGGTGGCTGATGCCCTCAGCAGGAGGACGGGCATCCAGCTACTTGAGGAGGCGACAGAGCAGCTAGCCGCTTTGCAGATATCCTTCGTGGATAGAGACGGAGCATCCTTCCTTCAATCTCTCACAGTCTCTCCTCCACTTCTTCAGCGGGTCAGAGAGGCACAGCGTGGGGACGTCGACTATGAGACACGGCATGCACAGATATCCTCGGGATAGGCACCTGATGGTTTCTCCCTTGGAGCAGAGCACGATGTCCTTTTCAGAGGACGTATCTTGGTACCAGTCGCCTTAAGAGAGGAAGTGCTGAGAGAGTTTCACACTTCTCCTTTGGCGGTACATCCTGGAGTGGCGAAGATGTACCAGGATCTCAGACGACAGCACTGGTGGCCGGGCATGAAGAAGGTTGTAGCAGAGTTCGTTTCACGGTGCCTCACCTGCCAGCAGGTGAAGGCAGAGCATCAGGTACCAGCAGGTTTGGTACAACCCTTGAAGGTCCCGGAGTGGAAGTGGGATAGGATATCTATGGACTTCGTGACTGGACTTCCACGCACTTCCAGAGGTCACGACTCCATTTGGGTGATTGTTGACCGACTCACCAAGTCGGCACACTTCTTACCCATCCGAGAGCAGGGCTCAGTGGAGAGCTTGGGGCGTCTCTACGTTCAGGAGATTGTACGACTTCACGGTGTGCCATCGACTATCGTCTCCGATCGGGACGCTCGTTTTACTTCCCGGCTTTGGAAGGGGTTGCAGGAGGCGTTCGGGACGCGACTACGTCTGAGCACCGCCTTTCACCCTCAGACGGATGGTCAGACGGAGAGGACCATTCAGACTCTCGAGGACATGCTCCGCGCATGTGTCCTCGACTTTGGTCGGAGCTGGGAGGACCACCTACCCTTGGTAGAGTTTGCGTACAAAAACAGCTACCACTCCACCATCGGGATGGCACCCTACGAGGCGTTGTACGGTAGGCCTTGTCGATCTCCTTTGTGCTGGACAGACCCTGGAGAGTCAGCACTTGTGAGACCGGAGATGGTCCGGGCCACGATAGAGAAGGTCCAGGTCATCCCGGAGCGGATGAGGACAGCATAGAGCCGGCAGAAGTCATATGCTGACAGGAGGTGGAGGCCACTAGAGTTCGAGGATGGCGACCACGTCTTCTTGCGGGTCTCACCTCGACGTGGTTTGAGGAGATTTGGCCGAGGCGGCAAGTTGTCTCCACGCTTCATCGGACCCTTCCAGGTCCTCAGCAGGGTTGGCGAGGTGGCTTATCGTCTGGCTCTGTCACCTCAGTTGCACCGGGTGCACGACGTCTTCCACGTATCCCAGCTGAGGAGATACGCGCATGACCCGACACACATCATCGACTATGGGGAGCTAGATGTGGATGATGGGGCGACTTTTGCGGAGGTCCCAGTGGAGATAGAGGATCGACAGGAGCGGGTCCTACATGGGTGATCGATTCATCTTGTGCGCATCAGGTGGCAGCACGAGAACCTCCAGGAGAGCACTTGGGAGCGGGAGGCTCAGATGCGTGCTCAGTACCCACATTTGTTTCCCTAGTTTTTGATGTATCTTTACGAGGACGTAAAGTCCTGATGTGGGAGTAATGTAAAGACCCGTAAATTTCAAGGAAATTTTTTTCTTAATTTTCTTTGGAATTTTACAAGAACGCATTTTCTGACGGCGCCTGATTCCGAGGCCCGGTGTGCCCGGAATCATTTTCTGAAGTTTGGCTCGGGTACGTTCAGTGAACGGACGAGCGGGTTTTTCTAACTTTTGAACCGGTGCCCGGAATCGAATTCTGAGGGCACCGATGAAATCGCAGCGCCGGTATTCGCATAGAAACGCCTCTTCCGGAGTTGTGTTTGCTCGGGTGTGGTTTTTAATTTTCGGGCTTAAAGTTAAGAAATAAAATAATTTTGCGAAAACTTTATTTTATTTCACTTAAGCCACTTGGAAGCCACTTGAAGCCACTTAAAGGCGGCTTGAACTGAGTTGAACTGGATAGGATGCTATCCAGAAATATCCTACCCCCTTGGTAGGATATTTGTGAGGTGGGGCCCGCACAAGCCCCGCCGTTTCTATCCGCTAAGAAATGCACCCGTGAAAACCCGTCTTAATGAAGTCAACCGACGCGTTTTCTAAATTCTTAACAGACCATTAAATGGGCTGTTTCTTTCGTGAATTAAATGGGCTGTTTCTTTCGTGAATTAAATGGGCTGTTTCTTTCGTGAATTAAATGGCCTGTTTCTTTCGTTGAATTAATTCAACGAATTAATTCAATCGTTTCTTAACCGGTTTTCGTGTGTTGGCATGTTAATAAAATAAGACCAACCCAAAATCTTTTGAAATGATTTGAGAGGATCCCTATGTCTTCAGCTCCCTCGCGAAGAACGCGAAGAACGCGAAGAACGCGAAAACGTCGAACCTGGAAATCGACGATGCCTTCGTCCGAGACGTTCTTCCGATCTCCGATCTCCGATCACCGACCATTTGAGGTGATTGATTTCGGATTTCCGCTCAAGGATCTTTTCTTTTGGTTTTAAACACAGATTTAATTATTTATAATTTAAATCTGTTGTTCTTGGTTCGTTGAGTTCGCCGACTCAACGCCGGTTTCCGCGACGACGCGACGCCTCCCCGCGACGACGCGACGATCCCTCTCTTCTGCGACGATCCTTTCCGCGAAGAACGCCCGCGCGCGACGATCGACGAGGTAGGGATTTTATATTATGGGATTTACCCCCTTTTTAATTAAATCCCATCAATGTTTCTTTAAAGAAATTAAAGAACCATTTTTGTGAACAATTTTAAATCTTATTAAAATTGTTGTTTCCTGTGTGGAATAAAATTCTCCCGGTTGTTTATCTCTAACGCGGAGGGTTCGGGCCAAACGAACACGGCCCGACGACCCTCTGCCGTTCTTCGTTTTGTGCGGTTTTGACGGAAGACGACGGAACGTGCCGCAGCGGACGTTTGACGATCCCGCAGTAAAGAACGGATCCCGAGAGGAGCAACGGCGCAGACGGGAAGGAAAACGGGCCACCGGAGCGACGCCGGCGGCCCGCGGAAGTTGCCGGCGGCACGGGTCGCCGGCGCGGCGGCCGGAGGCGGTGGTGCCCCGGCGCGCCGCCGAACGAGCCCACCACGGCTGAAGCCACGACGACGGCGGCCGACGGACCTGCGGCCGCGCGGGTCCGGTCCGTTCAGGCCGGACGCGGCAGAGCCGCGTCCGCGGTTCTTTCTCAGGTCGCGGGTCGGCGCCCGCGCCTTCCACCCGCGCCGCTCGGCCAGCCGGCCGAGCCGGACCGGCCCTAGCCGGGCCGGGCGGGGCCAACCGGGTCGGACCCGGTTCGGGTCGACCCGGTTCAGGTTGACCCTGTTCGGGCAGACCCAGGGGGGGGGGGTCGGGCCGGGTCAGCCCGGGCCCGTACCCCCCTTCTTCGGACGTTTTCGTTCAAACGCCCGTAACTTGAGCTTAGTTCCTCGAAACGACTCGCTGTCAGCGGCAACACGATCCTTGGATCGAGACGGTCGTTTCGGTATATCGCACTCAAGGTTTCGGAATACTTTGTGTCCGGCCGGGTTGGTTCGTACACGAGACCAACCGGGCCCTCGGAGCGGAAACACTCATATCTTGAGCTACGGACGTCCGATTGACGTGCCGTCAGCTTTGTTGAATTCCTCTATGTGAGACGGATCTTTTGGTATACTCCGCCCGAGGTTTGGACGCAGCTGGAGTGCGGTCGGGTTGGTTTTGCCTTAAAAACCAACCGGGCCCCTGGGACGAAAATGCCAATAACTCTCAGACCGGGCGTCCGATTGACGCGCCGTCTGCGACGTTGAGTTCCTGTTGACGATACAGAACTTTTGGATACATCAACTTCGGACTTCGTGTCAGTTGATGTATCAGTCTCTCGGCTCGTGGAGCGGACCCTCCCGAACGAGCTTGCTGTGTGCGGGAACCCTAGTGCTGGCTGCGACTACTACTTCGATAGCGACGACCGTGCAGAGATCCTCAGTGGACTGCGGCGACGACTGTGCAGAGATCCTCCGTGGACTCCGACGACGACCGTGCAGAGATCTTCAGTGGACTGCTGTGACGACGGTGCAGAGATCCTCTGTGGACTCCGACGACGACCGTGCAGAGATCCTCAGTGGACTGCGACAACGACTGTGCAGAGGTCCTCAGCGGACTGTGACGACTCCTGCACTCAGCGATCCTACGTGGATCAGTGCTTCAGTTCCTGCGTGGGCCCGGTCCTGTGTGGGCCCGATCCTGTGTGTGTCCGATCCTGCGTGGGTCAGCGCTCAGCGGTTCTGTGTGAGCCAGCGCATACAGGTCCTGCGTGGGCCCGGTCCTGTGTGGGCCCGATCCTGTGTGGGTCCGATCCTGTGTGGGTCATCTCTCAGCGGTTCTGTGTGAGCCAACTCCTACAGGTCCTGCGTGGGCCTGAACCTGTGTGGGTCACTGCAAGGTTAGTACCTATCGATCCTTCGTGGGTCCGACGACTTAGATGTTTCAATGTTCATCTTTATCGTCATCCAAAAAGTATACCTATGTGACCTGAATCTTGTGTTACTCTCCTTTGTGGATTGTGTTGAGCTATCCTATGTGGATTTACTGTTTACTCTCCTTTGTGGATTGTGTTGTTCTATCCTGCATGGGTATGCGTTTTGCTTTCCTGTGTGGACTGGGTTGTGCTTGGGCTCGGACGTTGGAGCAGAACGGGGAATTGCAGACTTAGGTATATGTCTGGTCATATACCTAAGCCGTGTCAGATGTTACTTCCTGATTGTACCTCTTCTTCGTGATATATCCTTTGTGGATTTTGGGAGACCTTTGGGGGTCTCGGGGTCCCTTCTGAGTAGCTTATACTCACCCCTGCACGGGCTATGCCCGCACTTCGTGGTGTTGGTTGCAGACGACAGACAGCGCTGATCGTGGAGGAGGCATGCGGAGCAGGACAGTACCTGGAGGTGGACCACTGGGCGGGACGTACTCGGAGCGGTTAGGTGGACCCGAGGAGCAGTGGAGGCTATCTGTACCCAACCTTCAGGTGGGACTTCCAGTGGACGGCTCGACGCTGTAGTTTTCCCTTTTCAGTTGCTGTTTTTCCTTTCAGTTGTACTTTACAGTTGGGCTTGTATTTCCAGCCCCTTTTTACTTTCAGCATAGCTTGTACAGTTTTACTTAGTGTTTACTTTTCCGCTTGCTTACTCTGTGGTGCTTGTTTACTTTTCAAAGGAAATGCCTTCCCTTTTTGTTGGGATTTACGCCTTGGTGCTAGTCGCCAGCCCCTGGCCTATGGAAGGCGGGCTTGGGGTAGTCACGACACGGGCCCCAAGGACGGGTCGTGACACATTCAGTACATGTAATTTAATATATATTGGATAGTTTCATTTTTATGATGTATTTGTTTAAAATTTGTCTTTTATGTAACGTAGATATCGAAGAATTTCATTGTTGCATGCATCAAAAACTTACTATGTTTTTCATGAATTATAATATATATCAACATAATTAAAGTAATTATAAAAGGAAAACATATAAAACATTTGGAATTTTATATTCTTCCGTCGTACACCAAAAATTCATGAAATTGGAGGCATAGTTATTTCTAAATAGATTATCGTATTTCATCCTCATTAAATTTTTTAGTTCAAAATTTTTATTCAACTTTGAGATTCTTCTAGAGTAGCATTACTATTTTATTGATTTTATACATCAATAATTTCACACAATATCAAGGAATTGAAATTTTTATTTACATTATGATTGATTCAGTTTTAAATATATCTCATAATTGGTGAGAACATGCATTTAGTCTGGAATGTACATACATAGTAATTATAAATTGAACACATATTATACATTTTAGAGGTTTGTTAGAATTTAATAAATATAAGAAACAATCACAATTATTTCCATAAATTCTATGGGTATTATGTACATAGGTCTCAAATTCACATTCATACCAATCCTTATAACACCATTCCATTGAGATACAATCATGAAAACAAAATCTCTCTTTTGGAATTCCAAATATTTCCATTGATTTACGAAATAATTTTTTTTTCTACATTGATTTGCATTAAGGTGAGTCAAAATACCATTGAATTTTTTTATGTCATTTTAACATGTTTTTTTCCAACAACAATCATTTCACTAACAACATCAGCAAAAGTAGAAGGGTGAAATATCATTCCATATAATTCACCATAAGGTTCCATTTGAATAATTGACTAGAAACAACCATTATAAAAAACCTCTACTAATGGTTAGTACTGATTCCATATGCATTTAATGTAGAGTGGGAATTTACTAATTATGTCATCTATTGATTGAATTGGTTTTTTATATTATCCGTCATTTTAGGGATGTTTGGTAGTTGTCCAATGAAACTCACTATGAAGAGAATTATGAATACTGTTACAAAATATCAATATAAAATTTTCATATTGGTTATAAAAAATTGATAGCATTGTTCAGTTATGTTTTTAATGTACATTATTATATTGACATGTGAGGTTTTCAAGAGGTAAGTCATCTATTATAGTGAGGAAATGTGCATATTTGGTCAGGTGATCAATAATAACCAATATTGAATCATTATTTCATGGACACATTGGATGTCATGTGACAAATTCAGAAATATTGTCATCCAATTCCCACAATATAATAAGAAAAAGATGCATGAATTATCTCATTAAATTCAACATATATTAAACAAGTTGAAAATCCAAACATATAGACATATATATAGAAATTCCATACTTAATGTTGTCCTGTAAAATTGTTCTTCCAACTCCCTATACATCTATGTCCAACCATAACATATATTGGAATTTTATCTTCCATCATATTACAATACTAACATTTTTATCTCATTTATATATGGAAGAGATAATTTCTATTTATACTTTAGGACTCAATATTTAAAAACACAATCTTTTAATTTTCAGTCATTAAAAAAATTAATATTATTCTAAATGTTATCATCAAAAGATTCAGAATTATTTATCTTCACTAATAAATATGACATTTCAATAATTTGAAAAATTATTGTAGTACCAAATTCTATATATATATTCACATATCCATATTTACAAGATCGATGATCATAAGACAACCATCTACAATCATTTGGGTTAGAACTCTTTGATCCTTCTTACTCAATGCATCTTCTATGTCATTTTTTCATGGTTCATATTGTATTATGAAATCGTCATATATTAGTATCTTAAGAAATAAAATTTTCCTCATATTTATCTCATTTTTTGAAACTAATTTCTTCATGTTTTTTTTCATAAATTCATATCTCACATATTTCACCATAAATATAATTTCTTTATAACATCAGTGTAAAGATTACATTTCCAAATGAAGATTTCATTGTTAGATAATTCTGCTTACAAGAAATTAGTTTTTTATGAATATGTGATAACATTATAATTTTATATTAAAACAAAAACAACTCCCTTATTCTATGAATTACCATATATCACAAACACCTCACTTCTAGAAGATAGATTTAGAATCAGTGTCTTATCCAATATTATATTTAGTATATCAAAACATTCATGACATTCTCTTTACTAAAGAAACATAAAACCATTATTTATATTATTTTCTAACATGTTATCCAGTCAGAAAAAATTATGATTGAATATCTTATTTTAAACAAAAAATTCAATGATGTGTCATACCACAATTATGTTCATTGGTGTTGGCCACTCTCTAACTACCATTTTCATTGAACGATAAATTAGATACCTTTTCTAAATCTAATATAACCATTGATGTAAACATCATGAATCCAAACATCACACTTACTCTATTAAACCAACAACTAATTCCTTATCAGAGTCCTAAGAATGATATTCATTTGATTCTCATTATCTTCATAGATTTTAAAATAAACAAAAATATTAAAAATGAATACCACATTAAAATCATTATGATATTCCATGAATACTCATTTCATTAGATCCATAAAATAGGTGGTTATTAGTCAATCCAAATGGAATTACTATAAACTCATATTTTCCATACCTCATGAAAATATTTATTTGGAATTCCGTCTTTATGTACTTATAATTAGAGTTACCCAATATGATGATCAGTTTTTGAAAAATATTGGTCTTTTGATGTTAATCAAAAATCATATCAATGTGAGGAAAATGATTCCTTATATATATAGTAATATCATTAATTTCTCTATAAATAAGGAATATCTACATTGATCAATCTTTCTTCTTAACGTATATGACATGGGTTCCCCCTAGTAACGAACTATGGTGAAAAAAACATTATAACCAAAAATAATTTATTTCTTTTTTCAACTCTAATAATTATATAGAATGAATTATATAGGGAGATATATATATTGGTCTTGAATCTAGGTTTAAATATATGTTAAATTCAACCTCAATCTATGGGGGATTCCCAGGTAATTCCTCAGAAAATACATCATCATATTCTTATACAATTGGTATTTCCTCAATTTTAAGATTTTATTTTTCATCCAAACATTTGGTTTTCTCTTCTTCCCCAATAATGTAAATCACTAGAGTTATTGGGGTTAGATCATTATATGGATCAAAATGATGGTTTTTTTATTAAGGATATTGAATTATTCATTTTTCTCAAAAAATTTATTTATTTCTTCTTTTAATAACTTTTTACATTATATTTTTAATTCATTCCCTACAATGAGGATTGTTTTGAGATCAACCACATCTTTGATAATATGGTCAAAAAATATTTTTTTATTCATAATATGGGAATGCTAGCACATATCTATTGCAATGAGATATCCCTTGGTTGATTTTACTAATAACATAATAAATAATTCAATGAGAAATTCCTAATTTTATGAGATATTAAAGAAGATATAAAATAGTGAAATTATCAAAAATTAAATAATGAATTTGAAAAATATGACTATAGGATTAATGTATCATCTAACAAATCATTGTGTACTTCTACCTCACCTTTTGTTATTGCAAAATCGTGGAAATCTCCACTTGGTCACTTCTGTATTAGATTCTATTGATTTGTGGGGAATTCATTTACGTATTGACCCATCTCTTTAGAGCTTAAAAGATGAATGTAATATTTTTTACATCTTCCCCTTTCACCCATTAAACTATTACCCATTTATCCATAATTTGATCAAATTTCAAATCCCATAATTTTTTTCATAGGGTGAAATTCCATTGTTCTCATAAGGTTGTAATTTCTTGATATGCATATTATTCATTGAAAGAATTTTTTTTCCGTGTTTATAAAGGAAATGTTTTAATCTTGGATTCCATTTAATATGTTTGATATTGAGAATTCCATATCAATTTGAATGGTTCATGAATCTATTTTTTCATTTTATGAAAACATTTGGGGTAAATGTACCCTTTTGAGATAGATCTTAAGACCTTCAATGAAATGGTTGATCATTCATTGTGTACTGAATATGTAATACATATCATACCAATAAAATTATATAATGGTATATTCATAATGTATTACACCCTCTACTTACATTTTCCTAGAGGAGAGGAACATTTTATCCAGATCAATATGTTATTAACGATGGAAATATTTATCGAATTATGTTGGAATAATTTATTTTAATACACGACTTTTATTGATTACTCATCCCTAATATTCTAGATTAGTAGAAATCATTTATCAATATTTATTTTGATATAATAAAATAAGTGTGAACCATTTTCCTTTTAACAACTTCATAATTCCATAAGCATCTTCTTTAGATAAATAATCCAATACTCATCTATATTCAGATTAGATGTTTTAGTAAATGATACTGATTTCAATCATATAGAGTGATCAACATTATTATAATCACATTGTTTAATATTATTCTCCATCTGATAAATTTTATTTATCAACACCTAATTTAGCTACCCTATTATAGCCATAATTTTTTCCTTTCCAATAATAGATAAATTCATTTCTTCAACAGGGCCATCTCTACATTGTCGATTAGTATTGATATAATTATTCCTTTTAGGATACATTTCTAAATAATGGAATACACTACACTTGTTAAAAAATTTATAGTTTTTAAATAACCTTTTATAATATAATTAGTAAAAATAACCATTCATTGTAAATCATGAAATTTTAAAATTTGGTTTTTATGTATATCATTACATTCAAATCATTCATAAATTTTTGTATATAGAATTTATATGGTCTTATGAATATTTCAAGATAGTTTCAGACAAGATATATAGTAAATCATGTTTTCACATACATTATTATGATTTAGTCAAGTAGAAGAATAACCTTTAAAAGTTATTTCCCTAGGTACATCACTTCCATTACAAGATCCACTTATAATATATAGGTGGGGATATATTTCAATAAAGAGAGATAAAATCTATATATTACCAAAACATTACTATGTTCTTATATAATTATAATAAATATGTATCTTATGGTATTTTTCCTAATATTTGTTTTCCTCAATCTGGTTTCCATGGATGTTAACAAACATGTTCTCACACCAACTATAATGACACCAACCCTGTAGCCCAAATAAATTTCCATGCATTATGATTTTTTTCATAGATACAATATTAGAATCCCAAAGTAAAAAAAATGTTTAGAACATGTTAAAAATCAGGTTACGTTCTTAGTACCCATATTACATTGGGAAAAGTAAATAAAACATAATACTTAATAAAATGAAATATTCTTCATACTTGATACTCATTAAATGATCTCTTCTTCATAACATTTTGAAAAGAAACAAAATATTTGTGAGTATAAATGCTCGGCAAGGTTTATGTATTATATAATTAATAATCAATAAATAATAAATATAAATATGTAAAGGGATATAACAGAAAAACAAATTCCACATAAATATCTGGATAATGTATAAACACTATGGAAATATATATAACTTAAACACTTTCCATTTTATAAATTCACTATGAATGAAATTTATCTGAAGATAATTCCAAAAACTATTCTAATAAATAAAAACAACTGAATACATAATGACCGAAATTCAAAATCTTTAGACTTCTTGTATACCAAAAAAAATACTTTTAATATTATGTTGTATTATCATGACAGTTTAAAATATACTTGTTAAAAACCCATCATATTTGGAATAAAAATTTGTCTAATGAGACAATTGATTAATTAGGTGACATGAATTAACAATTCCCCAAATGATTTCTTATGTTTCCAATTTATTCCTCATATGACAAAAATGGATTCAAAATAATGAACATTGTCCCATTTCAAACAACTATATTGAGTAAAGGATACAATTTTATCGATATTTCCTAGTTAATAAAATAACATTCAATGTTAAAACTATAGGTGAAAATAGTATAAATTTTAAGAAAAAAGTATATCCAACACAAATGTATGTTTATATTCTAGATAAATGTAATTAATAATGAAAAATGATTCAAATAAGGCGATTTTTTCAAGAGAAAATTAAAAAACAAAAAAACCACACAATAACATTAATCATATGACATAATCAAATACTATTCCATTTTTTTAAATAATAAATGTAATCTATAAATTTTATGAATATTTAATTATTCAATATATTATATGTTAATGGTCAATTATATACACACCATAATTGTTAATTGGTTCGTAATAATAAATTAAACTAAATGGGATGTACATTGTGACGAAATACATTACCTTGTGATTCATTTTGGTGAAATTCCACATTATATCTTATACGATGGTTTTAAAAATGTGCGGAACATATTAAATAAAAATATTAAAATTTATTATAACATATTTTATCTTCTTATAATATATAATTACCCATTCAATAATAATCATTCATTATTTTCATTACATCTAGAGTTAACTTAATTTTTTATTATGTTTTATATTGTGATTCATTTCCACATACATCGATCATGATTAAATCATATAAATAATTTAAACTTGGATGTAATTATATAATCTATTTATATTAAATTTAATTATATTAATTTATAAAATTTTGTTGTAATAATTAAAATACAACATTTAAAGAGATAGTAGGCCATATGTAGACAAGACTGTTGTTTCCATTTTGTTTGTGGATTGAAATAATTAAATATAAATGATATAAATTTAAACATATATTATCATTAATGTATCATTTTTTCATAATATATATCACATATTTTTAATAAAACTATAATTCATATATTCAATGTAATTCTTAAATTCATAACATTTCTTCGTGTGGAAGTGGTCTATCGTTCACACGAACGACATTATCACATTTCCCCAAAATGGAGAGTTTTATAGAATTTACGTTATAATAATTATAGTATAAAATTAAATAAAAAATATCATAAATTTATTATATATACATTATGTTCATAATTATTCCAACCATGAAATGTTTTAATGGAAGTAAAAATGACATTAGTTTGAGGATGGTAGAAAGTCGTACCCACAAACGATGTTACTAACCAGGGCGGGTGTTCATCTGAACCGGCACCCGACCTGGTCCACAGAAAGACCCAAAGGGAATTATCGATCCCCATGATCTATATAATATTCTATAGAATCAATAAAATCATGTGGAAATGATTTACATGAACAAACAAGTATAAAAATAAAAATGACAAACAATAATCCAAAGCTTGAAATCAAAAATAAAATAAAATTCTATGGTTTCCGATCCATGGATAAAAGTTATAAAACCCCAAAAAAAGGCTAATAAAAAAGGTAACCAAATAACATATCTAAAAACCATCATAAGTAAATGGAGATGTATACAGAAAAATTTCACCATAGCACCATTAATAAAACACTAGCATCTCAAACCAACATCACTGAATGAATTACCCTTACCCATGTTAAACATTTCCATGACATAGTACATACTATGGTATAAGTTGAATTTGAGATATTTCCCAATAGGATACGTCCCATAATTACTCCATTTTATAAAGTTTAAATTAAAATTAAAATTAAATTCATAAAAAATAGAGGAAATGCTAAAAAAATTAAAAGGAAATAATATTAATGAAATAAATTATTAATGATATCCCATATTATGTTAATAACATTTCTCATCAAAATTACCACATTTACTATAATATATTCTGATGGTGAAATACATATTGTCAAAGATCACCAATCATGGGAGAGGCCCTATGTGTACAAGCTAGTAAATGGGTCCCTATAACCTCATGTATCAGTGAAAAGTTTTATAGGAAACACAACCATCCACTTCCTTGTGAACCATCCAATTGAGTGGAGAAACATCCAATATTATAGAGTTTTCTGATCACCATCCATATGTTTAGATAGTGCTTTTATCATCAATCCCTCTATGTGAAACTGGGTTGTAGCATCTTCTGATTCACTAGTAAGTTAGACCTATTTCGACCTCCTAGTTACCTTGGATTCCCTTATAGCTCAAATAATTCCCACCCTTCACACAAGATGTCTCTTGTAAAATGCATAGGACAAGGAAGATGAAACTGACAGAAAAATCACCAAAATCATACCCAATAACCTTTTTGTACCTGAAATAAAAAAACACTTTCCAACCACGATTCTCACCACATACATCACTTAATAAAAAAACTTCCATTGAATATAACATTTTAAAAGACTACAATAAATGCAAACATCATGACTTCACCAATTTAACCTGAAAGTCCATTTAAAACCTAATTTCATATCGAACCCCATCATAAATTACATTCTCACATCAATTATAATTTTCAAAACATTCTAATGAACCTAATAATGTTTATTAAGTTCATAAAACAACATTTATCCATTGAATCACATTCTTTTGATATGGAAAACAACAAAATTTGAGGCAAAACACCCACGACACCTCATATTCAACACAATGGAGAAAAATTAGGACCGAAATGAAGATTTAGACACAAAAATATCAATACTAAACATTAAAATCAGAAACCTAATGCATGAGAAAATGAAATCCCCAAAAGAATAGATGAAATCGTATATTAGTGGATAAATCATGGGGAGGAGACAGTTACATGAAGAACCAATGAGGAATCCCACAATATCTAGCACTAAAATAGATATACAATGGAGGTGGATGGAGGGAGAGGCATTTGGAGGATGAAAAATATAGATGTATGAGGTAAATAGGGTGAATTGGGGGTTAACCCAAGACGACAATGATAAAGGGAAACAATTTAACGCACTAAAATATTTGCATGGTTTGTCCACATGGTTATGGAAACCATGTGGTAATCATGTATAAAATTCTATCTATATAGATTCCTCTACGAGGTTACATGGGATGATATGAATGGATATTCAGAGGTCATAGTTGGGCTCATTCTCATACCAATAATATTCTTGGGTTAGAGTATGATTACTACATACCAATCACCAAACGTGTTCAGGGTCTTGTCCACCCAAATCATCGATATTCTAGAAAATTCAGTGGGAAACAAAGTTAAATAGATATACACATAAAAATGGGAATTAACTCAACTTTATATCATTTATGTTTTTAATTCTCATCACTATAAAATCTTATGACCTTTGGAAATTCAACCAAAACGTTGACCGAAAAATGAGAAATCTTGCTCGAACCAAGCTTAAACTCCTTAGACTCATGATTATCACCCCCGTACATCCAAATTTCATTGACGAAAGGGTTAAACAATCCATGAAGCTCATTATATTGAAAATATATAGTCTATATTGTTCACTAAAACAATGATAAATTTGGGTCTAACTTCATATCTTCCCAATTCAATAGAGGAGACGAGTCTAGTTTATTTATCATCCGTTTGAAAAAAATGGCCCACAAAATGAATATAAATTAATTTATAATGTCAAAATATCCAATATTATACATTTCAAATCAACTCGGATATCTCTAATGGTTTAGAAAGCCTAATTGTTTTTATGGCATCCTTTCCCAAGCAACAATGACCCAAATGAGGGGCCACATTCAGGAAGACATTACAGTGGAGAGGTAACTCCAAGTGTCGAGTCCATTGATGAACATAGGATTTGTGGAGAATATGACATGTCAATAAATTTTTTCTTATCATCTGGATCTTAAAAGACATCTGTTTCACAACGATCAGTCCCATAGGTGATGCCTAACCTACATTAGCCAAACATAATGGAGTCCAAAAAGTCCAAACATAGAGAACCTCAATGGTAGGCATTAAAAAAGGGGATTGGTAACTTTTATTGTATATAAATTCAAAACTCAAAAGTGGTTATCCCATGAGGATCCAAAAATCAAAAAGACATCCACAAAACTTGTCTTCTAGAATCTGATGTTCTCTGTTTATAAATCCATCTGTTTGGGTTTGGTATGTCATGCTCATTTTCATCTCTGGTCCCAAAGCCTTCTAAAGTCCTTCCTAAAACTGATATGTAAATATGATATTTCTATCATAAACAATAGATGATGGAACACCATTAATGTATTACACATCTTGATCATACAACCATTATACCTAATCCACCTTTGTTGAATCATTGATGGGAATGAAATTTTCTAATTCCATTCAGGGGTTAATTACTACCCAAATGATATTCCATCCTCATGGTGTAACTAATAAGACAATAATGATTTCCATGGAGACCTCATCCCAATTCCAGGTATGAATGGTTAATAGTTGAAGAAAACCAGATAGCCTATGATACTCTCCTTTGATAGGTTGACATGTATAGAATCTCAAAATGATATTAACAATGTCCAATCTCAAACATGGACACTAGAAAAACTTATGTACATCCTAATACATCTTGGTGAAACCAAGGGGAATGACCCACTATGATTGGTGTCTATCCTTCCTCACCACATTCTTTAAAATTAATGGAACCAAAAATGGCCCTTGAAACACAGCTTTCCCTTGTAAGATAATGACCAATCAGATAAAATTTACCCTCAATGAGAAAAATTTATAAATTTATGACACAGATCATCACCAGGATGCTCTTACTAAACCAGCTCCATAATAGATAGAGACAGTTACACATCTGCCCGGAGTGCACCTCCACTGTGCTCCATTGTCTCTAAGTGAATATGGTTGAAGAGATCTGTCTGTTCACTGATCATTTGACATCCTAAATTCATGGACTAACACTTTCCTACACGAGGAATCATCCACCAAATTACCATTTACTGAGGTATATATGATATCAATGATGAACACCTATATCTACTCAATCAAACATACATGCCTTACAGTAATATCTTTCTAGGAAAAAACAATGGAAAATATCTTATGATCATGGTTGACAAAAACATATCCCTAAATCATTAGTGATGCCATGTCTTCAAAGATTATATCACTACTTCTAACTAGATTTTTTGGGTTGGGTAATTATTATAATGTGGACATAGTTGCTAAGAACCATACATAACCACGTGATCATCCTATATCCACACACACCCAAGGGCCATACCTATGGAATATCAATAAAACATATACCCCTTCCATGTTTCTAGAAAATTTAACAAGGGTGTGGTTGTAAACAACCTCTTTAGCTCCTCCAAATATTCTTTACATTCCAGATTCCATTCAATGATCACCCACTTTTTGTATAGTGTGGTAATATAAGAAAAAATACACGAGAAAAAATTTACGAACCACCTATAATAACAAGCATTTCCATGGACACTCATAATCTAAAAAATGTTCTTCATATATTGACATGACATAACCACATTAATTTTCTTAGGTTCCTCTAAAACCACTTTATTCCAAATGATGTTTCCACAGGACATGACATCCTTGATCTAGAAAGTGAACTTTGAGATCATAGAAAAATGACGATGATATTTTATAGATACCAGGACAATATATAAATGATGCCCAAGCTCCTCTTACAATCTAGAGTAAACTATGATGTCTTCCAAAAAAACAATATAAGAGTAATGATACTAGTGGAACAACGTATTCATGAGTTCCATAAAGACTACAGTATATTTTGTTAATCTGAAAGGTATAACCATATAATTTAAGTGGTCATGCTGATTTTAGAATGCCATTTTAGGGATATCTGCCACATTCATCCTGACATGGTGGTAACTCGAACATATTTAGATCATGTAAAACCATATTCCCTTTCAGATGGTCAATTAAATGGTCAATTCTGGGAATATGGAATATATTCTTAATGATTTGCATTTTATGCTTCTGGTCGTTGACCCACAACTGAAGAGATCTGTCACCCATTTTTGTGAACTAAATTGGAGAGTCCAAAAGAGAGAATATTATTTGAATTAACCCTTTGGATTCATAATCTTCCAGATATTTATTTCATTCTATAAATTCATTTGGGGCTATGAGATACGGGGATGGTGGTATTGATTGTGTTATCGGTGCTAAATTGATTGAAAATTTCATGTTCCACTCTAGGGGTAACCCTGAAAAATCATCTGGGAATACCTCTCAAAACTCATCTACCACCTTTGGTAATCCTCCCATAGTATAACCACGATCATAATCAAACATGATTGATGATAATTGAAAATAATTGTTACTCAACTGCAGGAGTGGTGGTCAACCACGACCGGACCTCAGATCCCATTCACCGTGGAAAACCTAGGAACCTCCATCTGTTTAAATGAGACTAACTAGATGTTGATAACAATAAATGAGATCATATAATCACACCATATATTTCATTTAATGAATCATATCAAATATATATATCTCAAGGACCATCATTTCCTATTACGTCTCATCCCCTGACATAGCAAGCGTACAGGGCAAGATCCTGAGCATGTGTTCCTTTTTTACCCATCGGAGTCCCCAAATCCATCGAGAAAGATATGATCATGGTTGTAAATCTCAATAAGATCAAAATATGAGAAAATATAAAGGATAATGAAACCACCAATTTAAAATAAGACATCAAAAAAAGAAGAACACAATTATAATGGTACCTCAAACAGTTGAGGGTCAATCATCTTGTCCCACTAGTTCTTTATCCATAGCAAGATTGTGTCCGATATCTTCTTGTGTATGACATTAAAGACTAGCATAATGCTCTACCATGAGGTGACTATGTCAAGAAGATGATAAAATGCTACCACCTCATCCATTGAACCAAGACCCTGCCATCCTGGATGGTTCTCACTGAGCTGAAATTCCCCTAGATTCCATTGATCTTAAAACTCCCTGATATAAACATGTAGCTCTACAGATTGATATATGTGCCACAAAAAACCAAACCGATGAATGGATTTGAAAGGAGATGTAAAAATAGGTCGAGTGTGTACCACCATCCTAACTTGATGGAACACATTGGTCATAGAATAATAATCTATATAGGAATGTTTCTTGGGAGAATGTCCTGAGCTACCACCTCCATTCTTCCCTTTCCCGTCAAGCTTCATTTTATTTTCAGATGAATTTCCACTACCCATAAATATCGTAGAACTAGATGTACACTAACAAAAACTATGGTAAATCTATAAAATAAATATTATGTCATCCACTTCGTCTTATGTATTTAATAGGAACATCAATACCTCATAATAGATTATTGGCCACAAAACATTCTCAAATATCTAAGTATTCATCTTCTCATTGGAGACTATTTTTAGGGAATATCAAACCTTCTCAGCAAATAAATTTGAATATTCCATCTCTCACTAGTCCCCTATAACAAGTTCCATTAACTCCTAATATCTATAATATTCCCAAACCTATGGGTTGTGCTGGTCATTCAATACCTCCATAATGTATTTTCATCTCACTAACTCATGCTTCCCACCATAAATCAGAGAGTCCCACCACCTTCTACGATAACCTTATTGATGAAAAGAGAAACACTTCTACCTGAAATATTAATTGGTATCTAGGAACTCAAAATTATATTATAATTTCTCAATTCATTCCTCAGCTTCATAAGGTTCCATGATACCTCAGAAAGATGGAGGATTATTCTTCAGGATCTCATTGGACTTAACCTTCAGAGAGAGAGGCTATGCTTCACTGATAAGAGTAAGAGAAGAGCCTACTCCTTATCCTAGAGCCCGAGCATCTCGAACAACACCATCTACCATCCCCTGATTTTATGGTGTGGCATAAAACACTCTGATTTCTTCTAATGGTTACAGGAGAACATTCTAAGAAGGAGTTTTTCAATAAAAGAAAATAGTCACATGAGATATTCACTAGCACAATTGATCTTAAAAATTTCTGTAAAAATTGGAAAAACAACAAATAAAACAAGATATTGTAGTAGAATTCCACAACCACTTCACCCCCACAAAGTGTCCATGTAATGTCTGCAACCATAATTTTCTTCACTTGGAGGAGAATCCAAAAAAACATCCCAACATCACATGGATACTTGAGGATATTCATGATGTTGGCTGGCCAGGAACCCTACTAACACCCAAAACACCAATCCCCAATAGTCATAGCTTCTATCAATTCAGACTCATCCCAAATCAAATAACCAAAAGTGCTAAGACCATCCTTTAATACCAGTATTTCAATAACCAAGTTGGGTCTTATTCCATCCATTTCTTGACCCGGTATGCAACATGGCCTAATGGGTGTTCCAAATCCCCATGGGCTAGAAGAAGTGCCCGGGTACATATACAATAAAGTGAGAACAATTATACCAAAAATATAGGTATAAAAAAATAATAAAAAATAAACTAGAGCTGGAAAACAAAACCAAAAAAGCCCTTAAATGGTTTCATATTCAATGATAAATGTTATAAAAAACCAAAAGAACGATACTACAGAAAGAAACCATAAACAGTCTCAAAAACCACAACAAGGTAATGGGGAACATCTTCCTCAAAAAATCGAATAACCACCACACACGAAGAACACTAGAATCTCTAATGATCTTCACAAAAATATTTACCCTTAACTGTGTAAAAATTTACCAAGTCATCTAACACCCAAAGGTGTAAGAAGGGTGAGAAATATTTCATAATAGGATTCCACCCAAAAGAATTCCATGATCTATATATTATAAGAAAATAAGATTTTGTGACTAAAAGTAATAAAGAAGAAATACTAAAACTCTTTAAAGAAAAAGGTTTTAATAAAAAACTTATTAAGGATATTCAATTTTAAGTGAATCACCATTCCATTAAAATAACCCTAAATACTACAACATGTGCCTACATTGATTTCAACATAGTTAATGAGGACCATACACGAGAGAGGCCCTATAGGCAGTTGTTAGTAAATGGGACCATAAGACCTCAATCCATAGTGAATAGTTCTATAGTTACTAGAACCATCCATGTCCTCATAGGAGATCCACTAGATATGAAAAAATACATTATTATAGTGTTATTTGATCATCATAAATATATTTAATTAGTGTTATCAATATTAATAACAGTTAGTGAAATGAGGATTTTTCCAATTTCAAATCAATAAAATCTTAGTCATAATCCACCCTCCTAGCTAACCACATTTCCCTTAGTAATGAAATAATTCCCATACATCATGCATGATGTCCCTTATCAAATGAACAAGAAAAATGAAATGACACAAAGATAATAATCACTATTTCCAAAAGCAATAAATTTTTTGTACCCAAAAACACACAAAAGACATTCCAGCATGATTTGCATTACAAAAATAACTTGATTATTTATTTTCACAATGAATAAAACAACTCAAAATAACACATCAGTGGATTACAAAATGATTTCACCAACATAACATGAAAGTCCATTTAAAAATAAATTTCATATACAATATTCTCAAAAATACTTTCTAAACACATTTATAATTTATAAAACATTCAAATGAATCCGTGAAAGCCTAATAAATTCATCAAGAGTCATTTCATAATGGAATAAACAACCTATGATCAGGAAGAACCAAAAATATATTGTGAAACTCCGAATGCACTTTAATGTCACCATAAGGGAGCAACATCAAGCCCAAAATAAAGATATTTTCCCACAAAGAACATGAAACAACCCTATAATTGAAACCCCAGTGCTGGAGAAAGGTAAATAACCAAAATATTGGAGGAATCCCAAGATTAGAAGAGAAATCAATGAGGGTATACACTTAGTGAATAACCTAGGGAGAAATATGTTATATACTGACCAAAAATGTGCTTAGAGGGATTTGTAATGAGGGAGGGGCGTACCTAAAGTGAAAAACACTAATGGTGGAGGGAAATGGGGTGATCAAGGGTTAATTAAAAGAGGATATAAAAAAATTGTAACATTTTAATGTGTTGGAAGATCCTCATGGATACTCCACATAGTTTGGGAAACCGTGTAGTAACTGTGCATACCATTATGTCTGGATAGTGACATCTTCAGGGTTTCCTGGTATCAGATGCATAGCCATGTGAAGGATGTATAATCGGATCTATCTCTGCCAACACTATTTCCTTGGAGAGAACATAATTAAAACTAACCATGCACCAACCATGAACATGATAATGTCCACAAAAAATCTTCTATTTTCTCTCCATATGCCATAGGGAAACAAAGGGAACAATATAGATAAATATAAAATAAGAAAATACCAGAAAAGGATATCATATATGTGACAAATTGATATTTTTTATACCATTTTAGGGAGATGTTTGATGTCTTATAAGTTACCATTAAAAAAATAATTATTATATTTTAGGAATTGTGGACATTATATAATAATTATATTAAATTAATTAATTGGTTTTGAGGAATAAATTAAATAAAACTTTTATAAATAATTACATGTTCATTTGGTATCTTCCTTACTCTTATATTAATAACTTACTATATGTTATGCCATCCCGATAAAATGATTATAAGATAATTTAAGATAGTTTGATATGAAAAATTTGAATGGATTTTGTGGTATACATGTATTTATGGATGTGTATAATTGAGTGGAGTGAGTTCCCTTTTATAGGGGAGGAGGAGTGAGAATATTTTAAATACAATAATGTAAACATTACCTGGAGGTCTCCCTTAGCTCATGTGACTCAAATAATGAACCACTTTCAATTAAAAAAGGTTATGTTGATTAAATATGTCAATAAAATGGTTTTTTATAATATTTTTTCTTATTTCCAGAACATATATTTTAATCTAAAAATATATGTAATCGCATTTGTATTATTATTGTTTCGATTAATATTAGTAATTTTTTCTCATCCTATTAGGAATACATTTATATAAAATTTATAAAAAATATAAATTCATAAAATTATTAATATTGAATAAATTTTTACCAAATTGAACTCACATATGTGGGGGAGTTTAGTATTGAACATATCCTAGTGACATGATGAGAAATCATTTTTTAATGTGAAAATTTTCAAATATTTGAAATATTTTTATTTCCATGTTAACTATTAAAATGATTCCAATGAATTATAATATAAAATTATATGGATAATTTATCTAATACACTTTTAAAACCAATTCAAAATTTAATATAACAATAAATTTTGTTTTGATAAAAAATATTTTTTCAAATAAAGTCAGTATTTTTCATTCTTCATAAATAACACAGACATCTCTAAAACCCACCAAAATGTCACATGAATAAAATTATTAAATAAAATCTAAATAATGAATTACAAATTTAAAATTTTCTATAAAATTTCCAAAATTTATATTTAGGACCAGTACTCCATTAAATGGATTCAAAATTTGCCTTTAGAGAAATCCTATATTTTATGCATAAGATTTTATTTTTTCATATATTACTAAAATGATATCTATTTGAATAATATTAAAATTTTTTACATAATATATAATATATAATTTTCTATAATATAATTCTAAAATATAAATTAATTTATTTCATAAGATAAATCACCTTTGGGATTATAAACTCGTTATTTATAAGACCATTACCTTTATATTAATTTAATTTTTATTTTATTTTAAAATAATTTGGAATTAAATGATTTAAAATATTGGTAACACAACTCATTAGTAGGATTCTCCTGCTGAACTAGCTACATTAGAGATTAAAACGGTTTCACATTTTCTAGGAATGCACCTCCACTTTTCTCCGTAGTCTCTATGTGAATCTGGGTGAAGAGACCCATCAAGGTTCAGTAATCACTGGACATCCTTAATTCATGGACTATAAATTTATACTAATGGAATCTTCCACCACTTTTCATTTTCCTAGGGAATCAATAAAATCAATGTCGAACCCCTACAGATACAGATAAATTTTAGGTCCTTAGAGTAAGATCTTTCTAAGAGAATAAGTAGGATAATATATTATGATCTGAGTAAACCAAATACATCTCCCTAAAGAGGTAGTGTCACAATGTCATCAAAGCATGGATCAGTACTAATAAATCCATGTTATGGGTTGGGTAATTCTTCTCATGTGGTTATGGTTGATGAGATCCATACACCACACCATGATAGTCCTACATAAACACACAACCAAGGGCCATATATAAAGTATCTCAATATACCAAATAACCCATACATGATTCGAGAAAAATTAAAAATGGGGCAGTATTCAATAGCCACTTCAAATCCTCAAAAGAGTCATGACATTCATGGTTCTATTTGAACAACACCATCTTCTTGGTGGTGTGGAAAGAGAGGAACAAATATATATGAAATCATGAATGAACCACCTATAATACCCTACGATGCTGATGAAGCTCATGATCTCAAAATTGTTCTTCATCTATTCCCATGACATTACCAAATAAATTTTATCAGGTTCCTCTAAAACATCATGATTCAGTATGATTTGTCCATGAAACATCACTTCCTTTAAATATAAAGTGCACATTGAGATAATTTCACAAAGATGATGATATGGTATGGTTCCCAGCCCTATTCGTAAATGATGCTCAAGATCCTCTTCCAATATGTAGTAAACTAGTATAACTTCCACAAATTCCCCCAATAAATGAGTCTAGATACTAGTGGAACACCCTATTCAGGATTACGATAAATATAGCTCGACCATTTGTTAATCTGAAAAGAATATCCAAATACACTATTTGGCCTTAACTATTCTTAAATGAAATTTTTGGGATATCTGCCACATTCATCATGACTTGGTGGTAACCCGAACACATGTTGATAATGGAAAACAGTTCGCTATTCATATGGTTAGTGAAATCTTCAATATAGAAAATAGGTAACATATTCTTGATGGTTACATTTTTATGCTTCTGGTAGTCGACACACAATTAGTGATATGTGTCGACCATCTTTGTGAACTAAATAGGTGCGACCCAAGGAGAGATTCATATGTGAATTAAACCTTTGGATTCCTAATTTCCCTTCTATATCATTAATTCCATTAATTCAGTTGGGGATATGTGATATGAGTACTTTTATATTCATTGTTTTCCTGATGCTATATTGATTGAAAACTCCATGACCCGCTTGAAGGGTAACACTAAAAATTCATCCAGGAATACCTCAGAGAACTCAACTACCACATGAAGTAATCATGAATTATTAGAACCACCATTATACATCAACATGATTGAAGAAAATTGAAAATAATAATTAACCATCTCTGGGAGTGCAGGTCTATCAGACCCGACCATGGATCCCATTCACAGAGGAAAACATAGGAACTTCCATTAGGTTCAATGAAACTAACTAAATGGTGATAAAAATAAATGTGTTCTTATAATCACACAATCTAGTTCATGAAATGAATCATAACAAATATGTACATATCAGGGACCAATGGATCCCATTCCCTCTCAACCCTTGACATGGAAAGTTCACACGATGGTAACCTGAGGCCCTAATCCTTCTTACCAATTAGAGTCCCCAAATATCTCACAAACTATATGAGCTTGTTTGAAAAGTTCAATAAGTTCAAATGTCTGGAATACATAAAGAAAAAATACCATATAATATAGATTATAATAATAGCTAAATCCAAAAATAATTATAATTTTACATCAAATTATTGAGGGTCCTACATCTTGTCCCTCAAGTTCATTCTCCATAGCATGACGATGCCTCATATCATCATGGTTTTGGTTGAGCTGAAATTATCCTAGATTCAATTGATCCTGAACCTCCCTGATAAAAAACTGTAGCTCTACTAATTGTTTCGTGTGCCGAAACACTCCGAATTGATGATAGTATTTGGGAGGATATCTACAAATAGGTTCGGTGTGTCCTACCTTTCTAGATTATTTTTAAACATTGGTCTCACCATGATAAGACATAGTGGAAGTTTTCCTGGGGGAATGTCCTGAGCTACCACCTCCCTTATTCCCTTTCCCAACATGATTCATTTTTTCCTATGTATTGCCACTGCCCATAAATGTATTTGATCCTGACGTACTTGACCTTCCAATGGGGTAAATCTCTATCATATATGTGATTTCATTCAGTTAATAATAAGTCTTTAACATGACATGGAATACCTATTAATATTTATCTGTCCAAAAACCATTCTAAAAATACTAATACTTAATCTTCTCGATAGATACATTTTTAGGGAATTTCTAAAATGATCTGTAAACCAGTTTGAATATTCCATCAATGATTGTTCCCCTTAAATAGGGTCCAATATCTCATAAAATTTAGAAAATTCCAAGACCTCAGGGTCGTACTGGTCATTGAAGACATCCATAATGTATTTCCATCTCAAATACTAATTTTTCCCAACATTAATCACAGTGCCCCACCACCTTCAACTAGAACCTTGTAGCCAAAATGATGAACACTCCTACATGGCATCTTCATTTGTATCTAGGATCTAAAAAATTCTCTATTTTCTCGATCTATTCCTCAATTTCTTGTGGTTAAATTCTACCTTAAAATGATAGTGGTTTCATCTTCCACATCTCTTGGGCCTTATCTTTTCGAGAGAGAGGGTCAGATTCACTGACAGGTGTATGAGCAGGACCTAATCATTGTCCCAAAGCCTAGACAGCTCGAACTACAACATCTACCAACCTATAATCTTATGATGAGGGAGAAAAATTTCTGGATTCTTCCTATGTTTGTAGGGGAACATTCCAGAGAGGTATTAACCTATAAACCGAAACAGTTACATGAGAAAATACTTGCAATAATAGAACATAAAATTTGAAGTAAAAATCAAAAAACCTGTAAATCAAACATTCCAAAGTAGAATAATCCTCATCCCCACCTAATGTTCATGTAATGTCATCAGTCTACACTATCTCACCTATAAGAGATTCCAGTGAAACATTCAAACATCCCATGGTGACTTGAGGTCCGTCACGAGGTGTGATGGTCATGCACCATACTATTTCCAAAAACACTGATCCCAAATAGTCCTAGTGTCTATGTAACAAGACTCATACCAACTCAAATGACCAAAATAGATAAAACAATCCATTAATATCATTTTTGACAAACCCGATTGAGTCTCCATCCTAACTAATGACTTACATGGTATGCAATAATCCCTGAAGGGTGTTCATGATCCCCACATGATGGATGAAGTGAATTAGTTAAAATACAAACAAGTCAGAGAAATGACACAAAAATATAGTCTTGAAAAACAATAAAAAATAAACTAGAGTTGCAGAACCAAACCAAAATGTCCCATTGAAAGATTCATATTCGAGGATAAAAGTTATAAAAAACTGAAAAAAAACGCCTACTACAAAAAGAAACCAAAAAATTCTCCAAAACCACAAAAAGGTAAAGGTGAAAATCTTCCTCAGGATTTCAATGAACCACCACCAATGAAGAACACTAAAATCCCTAAATATATTCAAACAAAGTGTTACAGACACCTATGTCAAACATTATAATGTCTTCTTAGAAACAAATGTGTAAGCAAGGAGAAAGCTATTTCCCAATATGATTCCACCCAATATGAATGAAATTTATTTAAAGATTATAATATTTAATTATGATTTGATTTATTGTTTGATACATAAATGTATCAAGTATTGATAAATATTTGGGATTCCATTATAAAACAAATTTAGTTAAAAATATGTATGAAATTAGATTATGATTATGTTATATCTAAAATGCTATTTTTCTATTATAATGTGATGTCTTTATATTTGATATATAAATTTAAATGTTAAATTCATAAGAAAATTATTTAATTTAAATACATTATCTCAAATATTTCATTTATAATATCAATATTATATGAGAATAAAATTTTCTTATTTATCAAAAATTACTGATTTTTATATGATTAGTGAAAAATAAAAATTTGGTAAATACTGTTATAATGAAGAATAATTCGAATTAAATACTGATATAAATTATATTGAAACCATTTTTATAAAATATATACGATTAAATATAAATTAAATAAATAAAAAATAATTTGATATATTTTTAATTTACATTTCTATGAATTTTTAATCATAAGTAATTGTTTCATTTAAAAAGAGTTCAATAAAACATTGTTAATAATTATTTATCATGACTTAATTTATATAGATATAAAAAATTAATTTATTATTTTGGATAAAAATATTAATATTATTTAAAATGGGTAATTACATTTTTAGGCCTAAAGTTTTGATTACTATGTTTAAATATAATCAAGATGATAGTGGTGAAAGATGTATATTCAATGAATATTTTTATAAATGTTGTGTACTTTTTTTCATTAAAAATAAGTTTATATATATTAAATAATGACTCCGAATTTCTTTTAATTAAAAAATAAATATTACAGTCCAATTAATTTTGTATTTATGTCATCAATCATTAGTAAAACGTAAGAGTCAAAAAAAATTTATCCCATAAATATTTTTTCCTTATGTAATATTTTAAAAAAAGATAATTTTATTAAAAATAAAAAAGAATTATCTTTAATAGAGTAAAAATATAGGATCCCCACACAAAACTTTTGTATAATTGATAATTTTAAATATATATTCATTCATTAATTACATAGTTAAAAACAAGTAACCATGGTAAAAACAAAAACAGTATCGTGTATAAATCTAAATGTAAATTCCTAAACCATGTTTAAAATTTATTTTTAAATTTATTGTTGAAACATGATTTAACCAAGGATATATAAAATAATTTTTTTACTATTATTTAAGACATTAACCATTGAATAGTTTTCATAAATTATCGTTATGTAATGGGTATTTATAAAAATTATGTTTACATCCACTAGTAATATGGGTATCTCCCCACCTCGTTATTATCACTCTGTATTTTTCTTTGATCATTAATCTCAACAGAATATTCCAATCCCATAAATAAAATATATATCAATAATCCCATGAACTCTATAATATATCCTAACACATCATTTCCTAAAATATGTATTAGAGAAATTTTAATCTCTCCACATAATTAATTCTCAATAATCATTATTTTTTTCTTATTATATCTCTTCAAGTTAAAATATTTTTATCCGTGTCAATCTGATAACATCCAATAAATTTTATTTTTATTTCTGTTATTATAATTAAATATCATTATCCTTCTTCTATATTGAATCAGTAATAAATAACGATGTCAATGTGGGATTGTGAGGACTAATGCCTCTTAAAACAACATGTTAATTTTTTTATAGATATTTACGTGGATGATTATATTAAATTAAATATTAAAAAGTTATAATATTAGAAAATAGAAATGATTCATAATTGAAAATAATTATTTTTTTCTCAAAACATCACATTTTGTGAAAAACAAATGTGTTGTCCACGTACGTGCAGAATACGATCTCTACTATAAAACTTATTTCATTTTCCTATAGGTGAAAAATGATTATTAAATTGGTATTTATCTAATATTTAAAACTGATATTTATGAATCTATTATTTTTATTGAATGATAATATTGAAAAATCTATAGTAAATATTTATAATAATTTTTTTTGAAAATTTTAACACATTAAATAAATATCTAATGTAAATATTCATAATTTGAGTCCATTTGTGAATTCTAATTAACATTTTAATTTTTTTATAATGGAATATTTGAATAAATTCAAATATAAAATACAATATAATTTTAATCTTTTTTACAACACCATAAATAAGATTCATTATAGTAAGAATTTTTTAGGGATATTTACATGGAAATATAATGTAACATAATAGAACAAAACCTATGAAATTAAAGTAGTAATATATTGTAATAGTTTGACCAATGACTATTACTGATTAATTATTAATGAATAATGATCCTTTTATATTATTAAGAAAAAAATATCAATTTCATAGGATATCATCTACTATTGAAAATTGAATTTGGACTATGGGTATGGGCTCATGGATATCAATTTTCTTTTACTGAGATATGAATCGTATTGACCACGTAATTTTAAATTTGGAGTATGTTAATGTAATACATTGATTTTTTTTCATATCATTCTTGAAAATATAGTTTTATTGAAATACATCTCATGATATATATTCCACTTATTTAAAATTCAAAATATTTTGATGTTATATGGGTTTCATTAATTAAAACACCCCATCTCTATGGGTTATATTGTTTAATGTTAAAATTATGAAATATATTCAGTTATTCTTCCACCATAATTCTTTATAATGAGTTTCATATTTTTATCAAGTATAGTGATTTTATAATATCATATTATTCGTTTAATTTCTTCCACATAAAATTATTTCATTCTAATGGATAATTCTCGTTATAATAATTGAAAATTTTTATTTTCTATAATTATTTTCTATTCCATTCGATGTTATCGTATATATCATGAAACCCAGAAATATTTTATATCCTAAGAACATAAATTTTCCATTTTCCAAATATATATTGATATCATTATTATTCTTTTTATGGATGTGTTATTTCAACAATTATACTTTTAAACCTATTGGTGATACTCTAAAATGAAATCATTAAATATTAGTTACATGTCATGATTATTATATAACATTTTACTGCTTATTAAGAACATGATTTTATTATAATATATATATATATTTCCTTAATAAATAAATGACGTTTACATAATGTTTATTTTTTGTAATGTACCTCATTATGTTTTATTGTACTTAACTACTTATATGTAAAAACAAACTATATGTGCTTTAAAATTTTCTATTTCATGAATACAATAACACATATTAAATTATTTTTAGTAATAATTATATCTAATAAAAATAATTTTTCAAGTATATATCTACTTGTTAAATAATGTCTCAATAGAAAAAAATAATCCCCTTTATTAATCATTATATTCTTTACTCCTTTAGAGATGTATAAAAATGTTGATTAGTTTTATTCCTTCTTCTCCTTGGTCATTCAAAAGAAATTTTGAACATTGTAACATAATATTCAATTCGTATGCTACAATATTAAAATACAAACATAACAAATTATATAATTCCTTATTCTCTTGGGAATCCTTATGATATTGAATTTTTTTTAGACACACCTATAAATATAATACATAAAAGACTAAATTTCATTACACATGTCAATAAACAACACATTTATATTATTATTTTTGTAGGTAGAAAACAATGTTATGTTTTCATTTTATATATTAAATTTTATAAGGATTATCTCATCAGGATCTTCATATGTTGTTTAAGAGATTAGGAGAATAATAATGAAGTAAAATGTCATGGAATGTGGGTAAATTACTCGGGGGATATATTATACTACTTTCTAGTATCATCTGTTTTCTTCAAAAGGAAACAATGTATAAAAAGGGGACCACGTGGTCATATGACTAAGATCATGGCCAAAGGAGTTTAGGTTGCAACCAATGGTATTGGATCCAATAATAAAATGGATGTGTAGTTTCACATCATCGGTTTGAGGTGTAGGGTCAATAAAAAGATCATTTTTCATTAAATGTAGTTTGTGTGGGGAGTTGTATCACACCTAGTACAATAAGACATACCATTGAAAAATATTAATAATTTTTTTTATGACATCAATCATTTTTTTGGTATCTTACATGATTAGAACACCAAAACTTATAAGGCTTGTTCTATTCAAGTGTCAGGATAGGGTCCTCTATTGATGTTTTCCCACATTTAGTGTGCATATGAAAAAAAGCACTTAAATAACATTTTTCAGCTTATAGGGATAGTAATTTGTTTGATATTTAATTGATTTTTTAATTTCCCATAGTGGGTTTTTATAGAATCCATGTTATTAAAGGATTACCATGTGGTTAGAAGAATATAGTTCAGGTACAATGATGTCATGTAGTTGTAGTTATCTTTTGATACAATATTATGAGACCCGCACAATTAACATGTGTATTACAATTTTTATTTGTTATATATTATTTCTGATCTTCATATTAATTTTTTTTCTAATTATATGTTATTTTTTCATTTTGTTAATTTTGGGAACATAAATATGTATCTTTTTTAATAATTTGGTAATGTTTTTGTATCCCGAGAATCCATGTATGGTAAACATGTTGTGAACATAAGAACGCTAAATTATGAAATGGGTGGTACCCGAATAATATTACGTTGAAATTCATTATTTTATTTGTCACATGCCCTGAGAGAATATGAATAGAAATTTACATTGAACAAAGTCCACCGTGGGACACAGTTCACATTGTTTTTAAGAATGGGGAGTGTACCTAATAAATTTTAGGACTCCTTAAAAAATCATATCACTATAAAAAATAGTACATTAGAGGGGGTTATGAAAAAACCCTTCTAAACTAATTTTATATAATATTAGAGGGAGTTCTGCACAACCCCCTCTAATCATCCAATTAAAAAGGGGTTATAAACCCCGTCTAAATGAATTTAAAAAAAAACCGAGGTATTATGGACAACCCACTGTAAAATTTTTTGCATTGTTTTTTTATTTGGATTGATTTTAGATCCAGTTATATCAATACCACTGTGTGTTTAACAATTAATGGCATTATATATTCTGTTGGTTTTTATAGGAGAGATATATATATATAACATTAATTTTTATATATTATATATATACGTATATATAATTTTTTTTTAAAATTAAATAGCGGGGGTTCATAATGCCCTCTAATTTATGATATATGGGGTGGTCATGAAACTCCAATAATCCCTTAGATTATAGGGTGTTTTAAATACCCATATAAATTAAGAATTTAGAGGGTGTTTTGAACCCCTTTTAATTAATGCAATATTTGGGGGATTTTAACCCCCTAAAATTCGTGACATTAGAGGAGGTTATGAACCCCCTTTAATTCATGACATTATTAGGGGGTTTCAACACCATCTAATTTAAGAAATTATTGGGGGGTTTCAACCCCTTCTAATTTAAGAAATATGTGGGAGTTTTGATCCCCCTCTAATTGATGACAATAGAGGGGTTCTTGAAATCCCTCTAATAGAAGACCTTAGAGGGGGTTCTCAATCGCTTTTAATTTATGAAATTAGAGGTGGTTCAAAACCCCCCTACAATTTTTGAAATTAGAGGGGGGTTTTAAACCAACTAATTAAAGAAATTAGATGGGGGGTTTGAATCGCTGCAAATCCATTAGATTAGAGGGGGTTTTATAATCCATCTAAACATTAATTTATTTTATATAATAAATATCATATAAATTTCAATTTATTAATATATGTGTGGTTGTGTTCATGTGATTGTAAATATATATTACAAAAAAATTTATATAAAAGTATTTAAATACATTATAAGACATATATATGAGAACAATATATACATATTTTAAATAAATATGTATATATCTAATAAAAAATGAATACATAAATATAAATATTGATATACATTATATAAATGTAATAATAAATATATTTATTAAAATTTATAAAAATTAGATCTGGTTTTATAAATACTATATATTTATATTTTGATATAAATTATACAAATATTATATTAAATACATTTTAATAATATATATTTTTGTAAATAAATTTATATAATGTTATGCATACAGATATATATAATATAGAGATCATTAATTATAAATTTTCAGATATATATATATATATATAATTTATATTATTATATTATATATATTATAATTTTTTTATTATAGATAAATTTATATATAATATAATTACATATATTGTATCATACCATTTTAATTATAGAATAATTTAGTACATACACAAACATATATATCATATAATAATTAATAATAATATTTTTAGAAACACACGTAAATAAATACATTTTTATTGTAAACATATGTATAAATGAAATTATATTAGATTGTGTATGCTGATATAAATAATTTAGAAAAATTTAAATTTAAATATAAATATATTATTTATTTATCTTATATATTATATTATAAATATATTGTTATAAATATATTTAGGTGTATTATATAATTATATTATGTATATTACAGTATAACGTATTAATTATAAATTAATTTAGTATATAACTATAATATATTTGTATTTATAATAAATATTCCAAAATATGTGAATATATATATTATACTCAACTATATTATAAATATATATAAATACATTTTACATATACATATTATACACAAATATATATTTTATTATAAATAAATATTATATATATATATATTATATTATTTATATTTCTAAACACACACACAAACACACACCTATATATAATATAATTTAATACATTAGGATATAATAAAATATAATGCAGCATAAATTATACATGTAAGCATGCTAATCCTAATGGCTCAGTGGGGTGTGCTATACTGAACGGGTCCAAGGTTTGAAAAACAGGAGATGTGATTTTACGACGTAAGAATGGGGTACAGGCTCGGGCACTTGTGTGGCCATTTTTTATAGAAGGGTGGGGTGTGGAGGGTGGGGCGTCTAACGAACAAGGATGGAGTGCGGTGTGATGATGTTCGAGTGGAGTCAATAGTGGGTGTGTGTGTCAGGGTTATCCATGGGGTGTCAACAGGGGTGTGTGTGTTGGGGGTGTCCTAGTGGTGAGTTTCGGGGGAGTCTGAGTTGTGTCAACATTGGGTGTATGGGTCAACAGGTGTCTGAGTGGTGTCAATAGGGGTCAAGGGGGGGTCATGGGGGTGTGTCGTGTCAGGGGTGTCTATGTTTTGTCAAGAGGGAGATTTCCTGGTGGTTGTGTCAATATGTGGTGTTCGGGTGGTGTTAATAGGTGTCAATGGGGGGAATAGGGGGGTTTGTGTCATATCAGGAGTTTCTTGGTGGTGTCAATAGGGGGTGTCTGACCTCGGGTGTCAACAAGGGCATGTCAATGATGGTCATGGGACCCCCAGTGGGGTCAATGGGTTAGGGGAGGTTGTCTGAAAACCTTCCATAATGAAATCACCATTATGGGTGGATCAAACATCCCCTAAATCCCGAGATTAGAGGTTGTTTCTCTTAAAATCACCTCTAATGTGGTCAAATTCATGCAACATTAGAAGGGGTTTATACCGACTCCTATATAGATTAAACTATATTCATTATGAATTTATCATTGCTTCTTCACAACCTCATCTACTAATAGTAGGTTTGAAAATTATTTGTGGCACCCCACTACTACTGCTAATGTCTTTATAAGGGGTTATAATACGTTCTAATGTAAAAATTAACCCCTTCTAGAGTAGTCATTTTTTGTATATGATGGTCATTGATGTGATCCCTCATATAGGATTATAGTTCCATATTTTATGTCATTCCAACATATTTATGATTCAATTTTCATTGATATCATTTCATTTTTACATGATTCTTTGATAATTTACATTATCCTTATTATGACAATTTATTCCGCATAGTTTATATGTTTATATCAAAATTATGGTTTATTGTAATTATTCACTTACTATGTCTTTATGATCACCCATTTCGTGAGAATATGATAATAATTTCTTATTTTTAATGTTTATGATATAAAAATAATGTAAAGTAATGATATATTTACCTCAGGAAATTTATGATGGCATTATATTAATGATTTTTTTAAATATGTGGATTGTATTATTTATTTGATGGGTTTATTATTATCGATCACTTGTAAAAACCAAATGGATGTGTTTATGTGAAAACAAAAAACAAAAAATAAATTGGACATTATTCTGTGTATGTGATATTACTATAAAATGTATAATTTTATGGATACTGGACAATGGATAAAAATATTACATTTATCCACCATGGGTAATCACCTTGTGAATGGATAGTTGTATATTAAATTGATCAGCACAAAGTGCATGATGGGTTGGCCAAAAATATATTACCTATTTAAACAATTTTGGTTTATATTATTAGGTTACTAAAATTCTATTTTTAAATAATTATATTTCATTATTTTTTTATGAATTGTTTTATTTTTTATAAGAGAACTCAACTCTACTAGAAAGTGAACTTACTCACATTATTCAAAACTGTGGGTATAGCCCCCAATAGAATGGATATAGGGTATACACATGTTTTTAGGAACCATGGGAAATCAAGTAGTCATTATATATATAATCCATACCCACGGTTTGAAAACTCTCTACCCATGGTTTGAAAACCATGTGAATAGGTTTTTTCCACAGTGTAATAACCCAATATCCACTATTTAAAAACTAATGGTATAGGTTTTAAGAAATCATCGGTCACAGGATTTGATCCCTATACCATATCTTCAGAGAGGTCCTTCTTAACCAATGCACTAAATTATATTATGCATATATAAGTATATATTTACTTATATATTCTTATATAATAAATTGCTATAGGAGAAAAACCATGGATATAGGTGTTCCCACAAAAAATTTTATATTCCCCCACAATTTTTTTTTGTTCTCGTGCTAAAAAACGATTGTTATTTCCAATATCTATAAAAACTATGGGTTTTGGAGTTTAACCCACTATTATAACCATTATTCCCACAAAACTATAGGCATTTGTCTTTAACTAAAATTGATACCAATTATTTTCCCCAAATAGCTGATATAGTATTGAATTATCACCATATACCAATTATTTACCAAAATAGTGGCTATATATCATTTTTACAATAGTGCAACATATATAATAGTTGGATAAAAGTAAATTTTTTAGGTTTAAATGATGCATAATGTGATTTTTTTAATGATTAAAGCATTACAAAAATGATTTTTCTCAAAATATAATTTTTGTTAGTTCACTTATATTGTTATTTATTAATTAACATTGTTTCCACATTTTATTTTTATTAATAGACGATCATTGATAGAATCATTCTAATAATGGATTCCACAAACAACTCTTCGATTGTCCCCAAGAGTGGTATAACCGTATAAAGACAATAGTGAGAAATATATTTATTAAAAAAACCTATAATCCTTAATTATTATTAAAATAATATATTCAATTCAAATTCCAAACACACCAAAGAAATGATGAGGGATTCAGCTAGATTTTCAAGTGATAAATATGATGACTAAAATTTGATTCAATTTTATTGTTATAAAAAATGATTTTAGGGGTCGTAGGGGAATATTTTGATATAAAAAAAACATGAAATCTTTTTTTTACATTTTATAAATTTAAAAAATACAAAAGAAAATGGTATATTTTAATTTACACTTTTGTGTAATATAAATTTCTTTGTAAAGAATCCATTTATAATTTATTGTTCTGGACATCGTGAATTTTGTCACTATGAATACCAATCAAGTAATTCATGGTATTATGATGGAAATAGTAACCAACCACATCTTTATCCATGAGATAAAGGAAAATACTAAAATATGGGTACTATTGATGTAGATAATGAAAATTTAGTGGCACAAAAAAAATCCACTCGATATTTTTAGATAAAATGTGTTGTGTATGATTTCAGAAACTATTAGCTATTAAGTAATAAATAAAAAACTTATTAATATCGAAATTATATAAAATTTATATGATCAATCATCATGTGTTCTAAAATTTGGATTCCTACAGGCCTTATAATCCTTCCAATTGATGAATTTTATGTTATTTTGGAAATTAGGTTGTCATATATTCAAAAAAAAAGTAATGAAAATGAGAGATTATATTTCATATCACAAAAAACTTTTTACTGCAAATAAAAATAAAAAAAATAAACTATATATTAGAACATGTCCCATTAATGTGGACATAACACCAATATTTATGATTTTTTGTTTTTAAGGGTTCATAAGAAATGAAATATTATCAAATGTCTACAATGATGGAATTGATGAGTTTTCTACGATTAACCCTGCTACTAGTTATTATATCGCATTATCAATCAAATTATTATTAATGAATATCATTTGGAAACTATTATCTCTTTCCATTGGCAAGTGATTTTTAAATTTATGAGGGAACAATATTATTAATGGGGTAGTATTTAACTCTATAATGTTTTCTTGTTTAATTTTAATTAAATACTAAGGAGTTCAGAAAATTATATTAAATTAAACAACATGATAAAAAAATTGATATTAAAAGAAAATTATTTTTTATAATATAGTGATTAATTTTTTAGGTATAAAAGGAAGTACTGATGTAATGAAATTTATGAAGAAAATGTAATTGAGTGGAATTGTGTAGAGGGAGTCTCCCTTATATAGCTCATTTGTATAAGAATATAAAAGAGGTTTATTTTATCATGTATTCCATATAACTACATGAAATAAACACAACAATTATCCTCTAATATAAATAATATTTGAGAATAGTTCAAGATCAGGGAAATTTTTATTAGGGCAATTCTTGGTGAATCAACCCTCGTGACTACCACTATAACTTAACATTTCCATCAACCTTATTGAGAGATCATGAGGGTATATGTATACAAATAATATGATTCTATAATCCTAAAATTATTAATATAGTATTGTATGTATCATATTTACTTTAAAAAAAATAATTTTTTAATTTTAAATAATAATATATTTTAGCAATCCACTAAAAAATGGAATTGATGTTTTTAGTTTTTTTGGAAAAAAATTCCTATAATTTTGTTTATTATAATATAATAAGTATAACATAAACAAATAATATTCTAGACACTATAATGAAAAAAACTAATTATTATTAGATAATTAATATGAATATGAATAGTAAATATCTAAAAACCCATTTTCCTATTAAAATGGATTTCATTATTTTTTCATTGCCCTTAAATTGAAAAATACATAAACTAAATAATTTTAATCTTGGAAAATGAATATAAAATTTTCATTTATAATATATATAATTTTTAGTGATTAAATATAATTTTTTTTTATTTAAATTGATTTTTTATGGGAATAGATAAAATATTTCAATTTTATAATACATTGATTTGATGATGTCATCAAAATTCAAGAATGATGTTTTTTTGGATAGTTTTTATAATATATATAAATATATATATGGGAAAACCTTATATATACCATTTTCTATATAGAAATAATTTTCTGTTCGAGTTATCTTTCTGTGTCCATTCCATGATAAAATTCCATCATCATCCCTTTAGTGAGATATTCATTGTGTTCACATATTATAAAATCAGGAAATATATTTTCTTATAGAAATATTTGATTCTAATTAAATGGATAACCAAAAAATACCATGATCTTTTTGACATTAGCTTCATAGATACATCAGTTAAATGAAATTATATGGATGATGCATTGAGTAGCATTCCATATATTGAATTCAATCAAAGGAGAATAAATAGAAGTGGAAAAAAATAGTAATGGATGATATGAATATTTAATGTTATGAGAAAGTGATGTTATATTTTTTAATTCCTATTTCTCTTATTCCTAATTTGGTTGATCATGTTAAAAATGATTATTCATCAAATTCAAAATATCTAACCATGTTGAAAAAAAAAGATTAGAGGGAGAACATTTTAGATTATAAATTTGATGGTAGATCTATGATATATATTAGTGTCATGACTTGCCTTCCTCAAGAAGGATTAAGTGACAACAAGGTGAACCACCCTTCTTTTTTCATTATTAAGGATATATGATTACCCCCCGACCCCAGCCATATAAAGGCCTCAGAGTGGAGACTAACACAAAGAGCATCATATCTCACACAATATGGAAGGCATTAACATTTTTAATGAATTAATTATCAAAGATATAATAGTAAAAATCCAATGAAAACCCAAAAATTTACATAAAGAGACCAGAAACACTACCCATTCATGATATAAATACAAACTGCAAAAAATGTATATCCCAAGCACTGAAGAATGTACCATAATAAGGAATCTATGCAGCAGCACAAAAACTATAGAGACGCCCGAGCTAGTAAAGTCTAGCATGGTCCTCAAATTCCTCCAGGAAACATGAAAATAGTTATTCAAAAAAGGGTGGGTATACATATATATCTAGTAGAAAACTAAAGATTCTAGTGAAAGAGTGGGGAACATACTAAGGCCCCTATGAGATAATTTTAGAACCTCAATGAACCTACCAATGAGTACTAACCTTTCCAGCCTCACCATTGAACAATCACTAAATAACGCATGTAATTTATAGAAGTGGTATAAGAATTTAATCATTTGGGTACCCCGCACCACTTTACATCTTGTTAACTGCTAATTACTAGTTGATAATGTCTTGACACAACTAGTCATCAAAAATTAATTCCCACTTCCCCAACCAACCCAAACACACATGGGCCAGAAACCACACACAAAAATAACACCCTAGACACTAAGGCCACAACCACACCCCACATCCCAAATGTAAACACCTGGCCCACACCAACCATGAATCTCACCCAATCACTCATGGGCAACATCCTAAAGTAACAGGGAAGGGAAAACCTGGCCCAAAAACACTGAGGGATCATAATCAAACCAAAGTCTGCCTCAGAGGATCTTTTGGGATATAGTAACCCTAAAGCCATTATAGCATGCCCGTATACACTCAAGCAGTATGAACCTGGATGAAGTTGTATGGATGAATGTCAGTAACTATCTATAAATCCTCCCACCAAGATGTTTGGGAAAGAAACCCCCCCACCAGGAAATATGGTTCTTTGGAACATGGTCTTAAAAAATATTGGGGTGCGTGTAGAAACCATGAGAAACTACCATTTATACACATGGGTATGAAAATTGTCAACCTAACATATGGGTATCAAAACAAATGAATTCCCCACCAGAACAACAATTTCTACTACCCATATATGAGCAACCACCCAAACAACCACGGTTAAAAAATAAACCCCACACATTTTTCATTTAATCACATTCGATCCATTAATTAAGTTGTTCACATTAATTTCTTCCATCACTACCAAGGTCATCTACCATGAAAAAAATCTACAATTTTTTTAAAAGGGGAAAAACATAATTAACTGAACACACTGCAACAAAAAAAATTCTCTCTTTGGTAATGGAAACATCAAACAATTTAAGAGGGATCATGGTAAAGAATTTCCATTTTATCACCAATTCATATAAAAAATAGGTAAACCCAAATTACAGTCACTCTTCAAAACCCTCTTCTCTGAGACACGAATTCAAACTATTCCAATGGTCACTCTTCAATGTTATCCCACTCAAATACACCCTCATATCCAAACCCAGCAATCCCACTGCATGACAAAACCACACCTGGCACACCTATGAACATGAAATCATGACAATCTAGTCCAGCAACCCAACATCCCAACATATCCAAAATGAAATCAATATGCATAAAAGGTTTGAATCCTACAACATAAGGAAACTGTATTCCCACAACCTAAATGTTTATCCATTTCACAACCTATAAATATATCGAACTGATATTATGTCTCACATCTTGTTCCACCAAATAAACAAATCACGTAGAAAATTTCCACCAAACAACAGCCCATTGAACAATCCTACCCTATCCCATTCACAGGACCTACCCCTATATCCACTCCTATAACCCACTACCCACACAAGACTCGAGGACCTTAAAACAAATAGCACACAATGAGACCATAATGAAAAGGATATAATTACTAATCCAAAAAAGATTCATTAATTACACTGTAAATTACTGGTGTGATCATAAAATAGTTTTGGTACCGTTGAAACAATTTATTAATACATGTATAGGTGAATAATTACATTTTATCTTTTATCAAATTATCAAACATCATAACAAAACAATCATAACACCACTAGTGTTGATGAAATGGCCACCAATGACCATCCTTTTTAGAAGTTATTACAACCCATACAACACAAACAATGGTTCATGGAAAAAAATAAAAACAATGTATATATCATAAACACTTACCTAACGTTACATCATTTACCCCTGTTATATTTTGATCATCATATCATAGTACATTATTAATCAATAATGAAATTTATTAACCAATTCATCATAAAAAATCATTATTACAACAAGCACGAATGATACAAAAATAAAGAGAGGCAATAGAAACCTGACCTGATATAACAGGTGAAAAAAACTCATCTTTTCTTCAAAACATTGGATGAGGCGATAAGAAGGAAATTCCATGAAAAAAAGTACAAGGGGCTATAGAATAGTTACATGACTCTTTAATAGGGTAAGGCATTAGGCACAACAAGAGGTACGGTAAAACACCATGGAGAATGGAATATCTCATATTTTATGGGTCAGATCCTATATTAAAGGAAGAATGGTTCCAAAAGTCATTAACATGGGATCATGATAATGATCACATGATCTAAGTATCTCAAACTCCACATAGTGTTAAGATATTAAATATATACTTATTATGATTAGAAATTCCCTTTAAAACTCCCAAAAAAAAAACATGAAAATCTGTTTACATTAAATAAAAGGTATGATGAGGGGTGAATCTAGAAAATATCAGGAAACTGGAAATTCAGAAATGGATGAGACACCATTTTAGTTTTCCACCTTAACTGTGCCAACATTTTGGTGCCCCCATTTTAGTGTTCTGAAATTTTTGTGTCCCAACATTTCAGTGCCACTGTCATGGTGTGCCATTCTCATGGTGCAAATGTTTTGGTGAAACATTTTGGTGATTATAGAATTTTTGAAAAAACATGAAACAAACCTCTTTGACCCCCAAGAACACCAAAATTCCTAGATTTTAACAAAATAATGGCCCGATGAAATCTGGTTCATTTCAATAGATACCTCTCAAACTATTCTTTTCTAAGTGAATATAATTTAAATTTTAGGAGAAGAGGGGTCCATACCAACCCCTTGTAAGTTACCTCTTATGAAAAAAGTACATTTTTTGTTGGAAAACAAGAGTGAAAACCATAAATCCCACGAAAAACTCCTTGAAATATATATTCAAAAAAATATACAAATCCTATGGACCCACCACCTAAAAATATGAGTTAAATAATACCTCCCAACTTATCAAGATACTATCCACATTGGGTGGCACTGACTTGCCCACATGGGTTTAATCACATCCACATTATTGATATTCATCTAAAGAATATATCGCCCCCTCCAAACAATGTGGAAATTTCATACACATTTAGATAATAGGGAAGAAATCACTTTACATAAAATGAGGTAAAACATTACATCATAAGTAATGGACAGTGAAAAACACAAGAGAAAAAATTGGAATAGCTCGTGGTAATAGGAACTCATCTGTTAAACTTTCTCCCAAGTACTCTCCTCGAGGCCAATATGCATACATAACACACGAACCAAAATAATGGTCCATCCATGAAGGAACATCTCCTCACCATATCAAATAATATCAGATTTTCTAGGAATTCCACATCATCCTCGATATCCAAATACCATAATCAATGAAGTGGGATTCATCTTTTAAATACTGATAGAGCTAAGAGACATGAAAGAAAGCATGGATCCTCTATAACTGTGGTTGAAATAGAAGATGTTATTCCACCTCGCCGACTCACCCCAACAACCTGAATGGTCTGATGAGCCTGGGATAAATCTTTCATCTTCTACCAAAAAACCTCATTCCACATCTAGGTAAATCCATTAAGAAAACATGCTTCTTAACCTTGAACCCCAATTTCATCATCCTATGATCATCATACGACCTCTTTCGGTCTTTTGATTCCTTCATCCTCTCACAAACAAGATGCACCCTCTCTTTTGTACTCTACAGCATGTCTAGACCATTTATGGGTACCTCCTTATCTTTTATCGAGCCCAATGGTGAACAACATGACCTCTTATATTGAGCTTCGAATGGGGACATTTGAATGAATTAGTGATAACTATTATTTTAAGAAAAATATACCAAGGGTACATTTCACTCCCAAGACCCCCTGATGTCCAGAACACATGCATAAAATATGTGATTCAATTTCTTGGATGATCCTTTCTTTCCCTCCATAGGTCTGAGGGTAGAAAATAGTGGAAAGGCCTAAACAGGTTCCAAATCCATGCAGTAATCCCCTCTAGACTTGCAACATATAACATGTACCTCAATCCAAGAAAATGGATCTACAAACTCCATGAATCTCTCCACATCATTCACACAACTATGTGATAAGGAATCATGTACGCTCGACTACTCATTTACAAAGAAGTGGGATGATTTCCTAAATCAATACACTAATACCCATAGATCATTGCAAAATCAAGGAGACCTTGGTAATACTAGTAAGAAATCCGTGGAGATTTTATACCCGATTTACTCACTAATGTTTAAGTGCTTCAATAGACCATCAAGAACACATGGGTTAGAATTTATATATAACACTCTAGGCAACATTCCAAAAACTCTGACATTTCATACTTCATCCTGGGAAATAAAAACATTTACCTGATGCAGAAATACATTTTAGAAACACCTGTATATGTGAGATGTGAAACTCATGGAGAACCCCCTCATGAATTTACACTAACACAAATAAGCTCCCATGGAAGAACATCTGATTCTGAAAATCCATGAGCCATCATTCCAGAGCAATACCCTAGACAACATGATCTCTAATCAGATCAATCTCTGAGCCTCCCCATTGAGACTCCTCCACTTGATACAACAAGTAATACAACACTATAATCTAAAACAGACGTCCTATACCTCCATCCACTCTCACATTCATATGATAAGTATAAAACTATTCCCTTTCCTTGTAAACATCATTGGATTCCCTAACTACCTCATTACGTGACATCCTACATAGGGCATCAACACTGAAGTTCCCCTTTCTGGATGTATATGAGATTATGATGTAGTATTCATGGAGAAACACCATCCACATTCACTGCCACATGTTCATGTCCCACAGGGGGATGATATATCTCAATCTAATGTGACATGTGAAGACCACAAAGCTCTCCCCAATGAGGTAATGTTATAACAACTTCTGCAAGAACATAATCACTGAAGGCTCCATATCATGGGAGGCATTTTTATGTAAAAGTAAATGTGACTACCTTGGACCATAATAGATCACTACATGATACTACATCAACATATATTCCAATCATTTAATTTATGTGTAATAAAACAACTTGAACATTACCCATTGCACTAGAAACCTATGCACAGGAGTACTGACCATCTTCACCTTCATGCATATGAATGATTTCTAACATTACTCAATCCACACGAAGGCCTAGAATATTTTTTTAACATTCAATTGATCCATTTTTCAATATATGTCAGGTACAAAACTCTAGTAATATCCCACTAGACATAGGAATTTTGGAACCATTACCATGTAGTTGGGCGCTGCCCAAGAAAAAACCACCTAGACCATTGATATGTCCACATCTATCCTCTGTTGATACACCACATGTCCATCTATAGGAACATCTAAAATCCAAAACGTGCAATTCGACAAAATCTCAGAGTAGTTTTGGTTCCCAAGGACCCCCAAGATTGTCCAATGGTTCTCTGTGTGATCCTCCTCTTACAATGGGTAAATCTGAAAATCATTGACGAACCTGATGAAAAAGAAATTAAGAATCATGCATAATTCATTGTTCATGAGCCCCATGAACATGGTTGGTTCATTCCTAACACCTAACAACATGAAAGAGAACTCGATGATCCCATACCCACACCTAATTGAATTCTTTCGGATGTTACCCACTTTCACACTCATTTGGTGATATGAATACAACAAATCGATCTTAGAGAACTATCATGCTTCCCTCTACTAGTTGAAAAGATCATATATCCTCATAAGGTGTAAAAATCAATGGATCATTAACAGATTAAATCTTTAGAAGTCTATTCATATCCATAGACCACCATCTACCTTCATTGAAAACAAGACTAGAGCACCCCACAGTGACACATGTTTCCAGATAAGGCCCTTCTTCATCAGGTTATCATCCTAAATCTGAAACTCCCACAACATAGAAGGATCCATCTAATAGGGTGCCATTGAAATTTCATGATCACAAGGGTGCAAGTCTATTCTAAACTCATTTTCATGATAAGAGGGTAGAGTCACATCCTCTTTAGGATAAATGTCTATAAAATTCGCACAAAACTCCCAAAACAATGACCATATAAGAACTAAATGACCCATCTGAGACATGGATAACACAGAAAGAATATGCTCCACATTTCGGTTACCCACCTGATGAATGCACTATTCAACAAAATCTACATGCTGGCCATCCATATCCAAAAAACACGAGTCTCCACCAAAATCTATCAATAAAAAATGAAGAGAGAACAACCAATCCATGACATGGATTACATCATAGGGATGCATATATAGTTGAAGAAAATCTACTCAAGTCTGATGTGGCCCAATAATCAGTTTACATCCCTTGAAAACATAAAAGAGACTGGTCTTACCTCCAACTAGAATTATCAAAACTAGTGGAATAGATTGTATTTGTACGTCGTGTCCCAAGGAAAGGGCTAGACTGGGTGAAACAAAGGAGTGAAAATATCCAGAATCAAACAATGAAAACAAAAGTGTACTGAGATGAATGATCTTACCTTAAACAACCACTATTCTCACTCGAACTACTGCCTCAAAAATGTGAAACTAGACACAACTCACATCCTTTACCTATCAACAATCGAATGCATCCCCGGCCAAGCCCTGGTCATGGTCCCTAAGTAGATCCTTGAGTTCGACCACCTCCAGTACCATCTACCCTCAGTGGAGTGGGGGCACACTGCATCTGATTTTAGAAAGGTTTGATAGAAAACTGATGTAGTTGAGGTGGTCGCTAATCCTACCCACCCCTACCATACTGAGCTTGAACAAGCCACTAGAACATATGATCAAAACAACAACCTCAAACAATGAACCGTGAACTCTGGCCCATGGGGAAAGGGAATGGAACAGATGATTGGAACTCGAACTGTTGTGTCCTAATTCCCAAAGGCCAAAACATAGAAGTCTCTAACGATGGATACCTAGCACTGAATTCCTTCCCCTTAAATGAAATAAGTTGGCTCCCCTCCCACAGTACATCTCCCGGTGAGTGAATCCTGTCAACTACATCATCATTCATTTGAACATTGATGTATGTAGGTTGGGTATAGGGGTTGGCGACATACTTAATATAAGGTCGGAGTTCCTCCTCCATGGGCCTCACCTATGACTCCTCATCTCGGATGAGTTTTGAAGAAAATCATAGGAGATCCATGAATCCCCATTTCCCTCACTGATATAATTCCCTAATGGTGGTATAAGATCTCTTTCCTCTTCTTAACCTTCATCATCTTGGAATAAAACATTTCCTAAATCTCCTTATAAAAATCATCCCATGATACATTAGTATCCTTCCTCTTTACGAGGTAATGAATCCACCACTGATGTTCATCTCCTTGTATATGGCCCACATACAGAAGAACCCAGTACACCCTTGGACCATAGATCATGGTACTAGAGATTTTCCACTCTTTAAGCCTATCCTCCAACACTATGTCTAAAACAATTCATTTATACATCCCTAGGTTCTGCCACTAGAAATCATTAAGGGTATTCGAACAAGAGTTATCTTTCTCCTCCAAATCAATCCTCCTTTGATCAACCGCTTCATCTTATTATGCCTCAACTACTCGTACAATGTGTGGTCAATATCCGGGATCCATAGTTGAAAATGGTAAACAAGGAACTCCAAAGCCCAGGTTGTATGAATTTTCCTTTACAAATTTATTTTAACTCATAATTTAAATTAAATTCCCAAAAATCTCAAGACACATAGGAACCCATGTGAGGATGATTTTTGTATATTCCTATGGTATGTACCCTAAAATTAGTGTATCCTAACAATATCCTTGAACATGCACAATGTCATTGCATATAATCATTGGGGAATCTAAAATCATGTTTCATAGGTGGTCTTACATTGAATATTTCATTAAAAAATATTTCCTAACACTGATTCCCTATATTCCCAAGAAATCCTCACCAGGCCAAACTCTAAAATCCATCTTATCTATCGACCATCATCCCATGATACCATTCTGTCATGAAAACCATTCCTCAATATGGGGGAAGGGACAAAAAGGTTCCACACCCTTCATTCTTCAAGATGTATGAGATATATTGAACCCCGGAGTCCCGCCTTCAATAGGCATCAAAGTGGAAACTAGCCCCAAGGGTAAAAAATCTCGCAAAAACTGGATGGCACAATCCATTATAATGAAAACATGATCGGATGATAAAACGGTTAAAATTCCAACAAACAAAAAACATTTATATAAATGAACCCAATATCTAACCCATTAATGATTTAAATATAAATTGCTACAAAATCTTTACTGACACATCAAATCAAGTACCAAAAGAAATAATCTATACAACATCACAACAAATATCCTGACACCCATTCTAGTAAAGTCCATCATGACCCTCAATGACTTCATGGAAACCTAAAAAGATTTATATAAATATTGGGTGAGTATACAAGTATACCCATAAGGAAAATGAAATAATCATGGGAACTAGTGGGGAAACATAATATTTCCCAAGTGAGAGAATAGTATAACCACAAAGAACCGACCAATGAGTACTAACCTTCTCAACCTTGTCAAGGAAAAATTACCAAATAATGAAATTCATGTATTAGAAGTATATGCACATCAACATTTGGGTACCCCAAACCACTTTCACAATGAATAAATATTAATTCCTTGTGGTTAATTTCTTGATGCTACCACTCCTCCAAAACACAGTCACATTTCCAAAACATTCACACACACACACTCACTTGTTATTCAATCCACCCACAAAAATTTAATTTGAAGACCCTTGGGCCAAAACTACACCACACAGTCCACCAGTAGACACATGGGCCACAATAACAATTCTCCTCACCCGAAGACACATGGGCCTCATCACAAAGGGACTAAAAAAAACAGGTCCTGCAAACAAGTGGGCCCCTCACCAAAACAACAACATGCCCAAAGGTTGTTGGGATACAGTAACCGAAAATCCATTACATCATACATGGATACACTTGAGCTGTAATATCTCAGATGAGGGTGCAAAATAGATTGTCAGTAACCATTCTGACATCCTCTCACCATGAAGTTTGAGAATGTCTCCCGACACCATGAAATTGGGTTGTTTGGAAAATGGTTTTCAACATGGGTGGGCTCAATATATAAATAATTATGAACTATAATTTATAAATATAGGTAGGAAACAATTTATCCCAACCTACAGGTCTCAAAATAAACAACTATCACACTAGAACAACTTTTTATCCATCCCTTATATGCATAACCAAATAAACATCGACTGTCAAAGAATAAACCCAAACCATTTTTCATTTAACAAGTTTGCATTCATTAATTAAGGGGTTGAATTTGACATATTCCATATTTACTCGAGGTATCTACTATGTACAACATCTACAACCATATAAGAAGGAGAAGAGAATAATTAACTAATCCCAGAGCAAAAAACCCAGACCGCTCTTCGATAATAGCATCATTGAAGAAGGGAAGAGGGACAATTTTAATGTATTTTTATTTTAACACCCATTCATAAAAACCACATAGAACAACCACACATCAATCCCACTTCAAACCCCCTTCTTCGTAGAAGCTCCTTCAACTATTTCCAACTATCATTATTCAATATTATCTGGCACAAACACACCAAAACACGAAATATGGTATCCCAGCTGCACAACATCACCACACCTATCACATCTATGAACCTAAAATAATTAAAACCTAGTCCTTAAACCACACATCCAAAACATTTCCCAAATATAGTCCCACTACATAATAAGTTTAACATCCACAACAAAACAAAAGGCATTCCCACTTCCAACATGTTAATCTATTCAACAAAAAATGAATATCTTGAAATGAAATTCCCTCCAACCTTTTGTACTAACCCATAGAAAAATACCATAGAAAAAAAACACCAAAATGAAGCTCTATTGAAAAAATCATACTCTTACCCATTCACATGACTAACCCCTCTATGCACCACTGGTACCCATAACCTAGACAAGGCATGATCCCCATAAAACACACTGCACACAACCAACCCATCATGCCAAAGATACTCATATTCATCCAACATGGCTTCATTAATTCCACTTTAAGTAACAATGGTGATCTTAGAACAAGTTTGATCATGGGGAAACCATTAATTTGACCAACTATATGTGATTAAGGAGATTTCATATTACAACCAATTATCTAACAACATATCAAAACCAACAGAACGCAAATAGTTCTCAAGTTAAAACCACCAACTACTATGATTATTAGAAGGCCTTAAAACCCATACAACTCAAAACATGGTTCAACGATAATAATTAAAACAACGAACATAACATACCAACTTCACATCCATTATTTCATTTGACACATGTTATCATTTGATAATAATATCCCCCTCTTTTATTACTTTTTTATGAAATTTATTAACTTGTTCATCACATGGAATCATTGGTACACCCACCCTACATGATTCAAAAAAATGAGAGTTAGAAGAAAACCTACCTGAACAATCATGGGACCCAAACTCCTCATTGAACCAAAATAAGGGATCATGAAAAAAGAAAGAATCTATAAGAAAACTATGAAGGTGGGTGCTCTAGTACATGCACATGCCTCGTCTAGAGATTAAGGCTTTAGGTGCACCAAGAGGGAATGAAAAACACATCGGGAAGAGAAGATCCTATCTTTTGTGGTAAATATCATTCATTAAAGTAATAACATTTCAGGAATAAATTAATGTGGGATCATGAGTAGATCCCATGGGTTGATTATCTCAAAGTCCCTAGCTTTTAGGATATTAAATAATTACATAATATCCCTTGAAACGCTCTTATAAACGACCAAACAAGGCTTGAAATATGGTTTATCAAAAATAAAACGTATGAATGGAGTAAATAGAAACAAATAGGAAACTAGTAATTTGAAAAAGTTTTAGACAACATTTCAGTGTACCACCGTCATAGTGCCACCATTTTGTTGTGCCACCATTTTGGTGCCACCATCTTAGTTTCCCACATTAACAGTTCCCCAATTCTGGTGAAACCATTTGCTGATTCTTGATTGTTCGAGAAATCCCAAAAAAATCCACTACGACCCCTGACAACACCACAAACAATAAATTTTCACAAATAAATAGCCTAGGGAAATCTGGGTCAATATAATTAAATATTAAAATTTTGATAATTATAATTATTATAAAAAAATCTATCTACTACCATTGGGGATTGTTTTATCTTTCTCAAACTCATATGATATTTAATGCAATGAGAACATTGTTTTGGATAGATGGACCGAAATAGGGTCCCAGATTATGTCTTGAGATGGATCATCGGTTGGTTGGTCTAGGAGGATAACTAACATGAAGAAGATATGATTTCATAACATTATATTAATGGTATGTTGGCTGTATAAAATAATAATAGTTTTCTGTGTTTTATAAAATAATGGTTTGGAAACACAATCCATATAGGTTATTGTTGATTGGATCACAAATTCTACTTAATTCACACCAATTAATGATTCAACTATTTTTTTTGATACATGTAATAAATCTACCTTTAAAACGTTTTAATTTTTATTAGTTTACCAATTTAAAGTATAGGTTGTCAATACCACATAGTTAAATCATCATTTTTTACATCCTTTTAGAAATCCATTGGATCCATGTATATCATATGTATAGATTTCCATAATTTTGTTTTGTGGAATATTAAAACGGATGATCCTGCTGTTGGATGTCAATGATTATTTCCTATGATGTGGATTTTTAAGGCACACTTGAGAACCATATATAATTGTAGAAGATGATATATAATAGATGTTTTTATTCCTTATTTAATATGGATCCTATCATTGATTTTATGGCCAAACCTATAATTCTCTATTTTGTTGGATGAGTGTGGGTGACCATTCACTTATTAGAAATATCATTGTATACCAAATAATTGATAAGATTTTGATTATTTATAAACGAATGGAAATTTATAAAATCAAACAACTATCATATGTGGAGATTCATTGACATTTTTTCATTTGGTTTAGTTGATCATTGTTTATTGAGTTAATTTTCAAGGATATAGCATTATTACATTGGTTGTAGTGGAAAATTTTATCCTTATTACATTAGTTATTTTGATATATAGTATGGATTTGTTGATGTGGATTATTTATTGGATTTACCAAAAAAAAATCTTCTCATTGGACAATGTTATTCATATATATCAATTTTTGATGTTCTACCTTGATACTAACCATGTTATTTGATGGGAAGATGTTGATAATGTGCCATTTTCTATAATGATACATGTGTCTATATCGAATTATAAAATATTTGAAAATCTATTACATTATAAAAGGATATGTTTTATATAATCCTTATAGCATCATGGTCTAATTAAAAATAAATAAATGGGAATGGGAAAAGTAAATATATGAAAAATATATTATGATCCTCTATTGAAATTATAGTCTGTAACATTAAAATAATTGATTTATAATTTTCTTGATAATTTAACACCCCAATTTTATGTGAAATAATATTTTATTATTTTTTTAAAAAAAATATTTCTTATTTTCGTATCTTTCATTATGTTTTGGTGTTTTTTAAATGTGTTTCGCAATGTTCTCAATTTGTGTATGGATAGGGGAAACTGTCATCCCTCGACAGGAAATAAATAATTTGAGATATTGGGATTCGCTAGTAATGCCCATTTTTTAAGATAGTTTTATCAAACAGTGTAGTTTTGAAGTTGAAACCATGTGTTATGGGAGTATTTGGACTATAATAACACATGATATGTTCTTGTTTTGAAAATCCATTCTATGTGAATTAAATTTTTTGAAAATTATTGTTCAATGATTAACATTCCAACAAAACACTAATATCTTTCCCGATATCCCAATAAATGGAATTAATATCCTCTCACAGGAATGTACAGTGGCTCCCTTGGATCCAAGCATTGATTTTGAAAAATTAATTGGTATTGGATCATTGGAATATTTTGTCTGTAGCTTTTGTATTTCTTTATCCTCATATCGTCTCATATCATCTCAGCAGAAATGTTATATCATCTTGGTTTTTAATTATTATATGATATGTGATGTGTTATGATGAATTTTTTTGGATCTAGAAAAATAATGGTTTTTGGGGCTAGATATAGGGATTCCTTGCTATTGTTTTCAGGTTTCATCACTCCTTAAATGAGTGATGTATTCTACCTTATGTCAATAAATTATAGAAAATAATTGATTAGTATTTTTTAAAAAATTCGATAAATTTATAAAAATAACAATAATGGTTTGGGAAAAATTTATATTCAAAACCCTTCAGAAAACCCCCTAATTTATAATTTTAAATAATTATTTTAAAATTATGGTTCTTGTAAAATGAAATAATGGTTCTTGTTAATATGTTTTAAAGAAAAGAATTATTTATTTTTGAATGGAATGATATTAGAATATGTAATTAAAATATTTTTCTATAGATACTGTATATTATAATTCATTTTGGAAATGGACTTGGTGATCATCCATGAGGGAAAATGTGATTATCATAGTATGGTTAATTCGTGTTGGGCGAATCACACCACCTGATTATTAGGTTGGTCATTTGAAATATTTTCTTGTGTGGGTGTCTATGTTAAACATTAATAGGAATTAACAGTGGAAATAATGAATTGGTACATTCATTGATTTATCTTCATTAATGAATTTAAATATGGTTAAATGTTATATTTTTGTATATTTTACATATTTGAATTTCTAATATAAGAGCTATATTTTTCATTCCCTTGCAGTTTGAGTTGGGATATATCATGGGGAATTAATACTAGCTATGATTATTGACGCATTTAATATTCTATTCAGATCATATTAAAATGTTATAAAAACTAACATAGGTTAGGGGAAGTTATTGCAATCCTTTTGTGGTGAATCATTATGCTTATTTATCAGTTTATTCATTGATGTTTTATTATATAAATTTGTGTCATAGGAGTGAATCCACAACAGTGTTTCCACATGAGGATGTATTTCTTTGTTGATTTAATCATATAAACTACACCTTATTCTATAATATTTTTTTTATATTTTTTTACTTTATTTGTATTTTTGATATAAATTGCATCATAAAAATGGTATGGAAATTTTTATTTGAACTTTTCTAGTTGTGTGGGTTATTACTGAATTTTTTTCCCCATTTTAATAATATTACCATTTTATTTACTAAAGTATTTTAGTGTCAGGGTATTAAACATAAGGACAGTGTTACCTCAAATATTACCTAAGAAAATGGGTTGGGAAGGGATATTAGAAAACTCTTATTAATCATTCTTATAACATATATAATACTTTTATATAAAAAATATTTCCTTATAAAATTTTTAAAATTTATTTTCATTACATATAATATATTTTTTGCATATTTTAGATTAATATATTTATATTAGGTCATAAAGATAATTTTCATTCTAGAATAAAATTATTATTAATAGTATATATCGTAACATCCATGAAAATGGGTTTAGGGTCATATTCAATGAAAAAAATTATTAGTATTAATTAAATTATATTTAATAGCTTAACAATATATATATATATATATATTAATTAGTTAGATATGGTTTTTACCCAAATAAACCAATATATTACAACTCTTATAATTTTTTTCTAAGGTTATATATGACTATGATCGCAGAATGATCCAAACTTTATTTCATTTCCAAATCATTCTCTAATATATTAAATGATTTTTCATTAATGAAAAATAATACATATTTAATAATAATATTGGATTAAATAATTGTATTATTTTTTTATGGAATTTTTTTTCTATAAATGATTATGTTATCTTTTTAATAAAAAATAAATTATATAGTTAAAATATATTATTATGGGTGAAAATTATAATGGTAAAGTGTAACAAATGGAAAATCACATAAAACATGTCTAAAATAGTTTTCAAAATTAAAGGATTATTATTTACTAACCCAAAAACATATCAAAATAAATATCAACCACAAGTCAATCCACTGATCCCTAAATACTTTTATAGAATCTATAAGATATAATGTGCTTTTATGAAACTTCCCTTACCTAAATATTTAAAAGTCACCTCACATCCCTACATTGAGACCACTATATTATTGAGTTTCTTCTTGAAAATAATTAAAATTTATCAATCAAATATTTATCTTTAATATTTATAATACCAATGTCTCTATATGCAATGATAATTATTTTATTTTCATGAGGAATTTCAGGACTATGTTCTTTCTATGTGAGCAATGTTTTTTATTTAGAATTTTTTTACTAAACGTTCCCTAAATAAATTATCTTAAAAATAATGTATTATACCAAAAATAAAAAAAATATTAGGAGTTTTATTATAGTAATTTAATTTTATTATTCTACCACCTATAAAATGATAATATGAAAATGAAGACCCCGTCGTCCATTTATGTATACTATCTCCCCGAAAAACGGTGCGTTTTATTTTTCATTGAAACATTTGATGCATTTTATAATAAATTATATTATAATAAAATATAACATGAATATTTTAGATTGAAATATAAATAGAAAATTTATTTTATTGTAAAAAAACCTCTTTTAAGGGAAATTAACGTGCCATCAATGTACAACCAGACTACCACCACAATGGAATAGAATATTTTGTATTATCATTACTTCCTATCATGGATGACATAAAAATGTATTTAAATTATAAAAATAATTAATAAAAAACTGTTAAAATTGTGTAATTATTATATCTGTTAATCAATAAATAATATCAATAATGAATGTTTATATAAATCATAACCATGCTAAAAACATATTAGGAAACCATTATTAATTTAAGTAAAATTTTAGAATTTTATGAGTGGTAATTATTATTTTTAATTTAATATTAATCAACATAAAAAATTATATTTTTAGATTTTATTCTGTTATTCTGTTATTTTAAAAATTATATTTTTAGATTTCATACTGAAATCAGCTAGACAACTTCATATTACCGACCAGTATAAAATTATATAATAAATTTCATATCATATTAGAAAATGTTGAATACATAAAACGAATTATATATTTATAATTATATTAAGAAACATATTAATAATATTTAGTGGATTTTATATTGTATGTGACACTCAGTGATAATGAATCGTGACCCACAATATGAGTTTTTCAACATAATATAGAATCACTAAGTAATGATTTTTATTTAAAAATTATTTCATTTAAATTTATATGAGTTTTACCAGGATTTTTATTTTGATTAAATTAATGACATAAATATTATAAAAAAGTAATTATCAAGTCTATATTACATTGATTGGGAATTCAAAATATTATGAACTTGTGACTCTTGTTCACTGAAAATCACTTTCATTAAGTCAAAATACATCATATTGATATCTTTAATTCTATTTTTGTATTAATCCACCAAAATATTTTATAATTATCATATATATTCCTATTACTGGATTATTTTATCATATAAAATCATTCTCTTTGATTAATTTCATCCCAATAGATATTATGATTTTGATAGTAATAAATCCCATTCAATTTAAATTCGATATTTTATCAATTTTCATGTTTTCTATTCTGGCCAATGATATTCATTATATTTAGAAAATATATAATGTGTAATATATTGTGAGTTTCATAATTAATCTCTCATCTTTGAAATATAAATACTAAATAATACTCTTCAATGATTTGGTATTTCAATATAGAATTAAAAACAAACAATGTTATTTCAAATCCACACTTATTAATATTGACTTACAAATTCAAATTTATTTTCTCCATTTTAACAATAATATTATAATTAACACCTTAGAAACTATATATATATATATATATGTTCCTTATATATATTAATTTATTTTACTTTTATTTTTTGGGATACTGTATTCTTTATTCTCCATTATATATGAAATTTTTTTATAAACCTGGCTTAACAATACTTTTTGATTATATATTTCAAGATACGATTCACCTAAAAATTTTCTTCATAACAATGAATACATTATAAAATCCTCATTATATTATGTTGAAACATTCTTGTTTAATTTTGGGTGATATAAAAATAATAACCCCATATAATATTCCAAATATATAGTAATCATTTCAGAATGCATCACCAAATTAGTTGATCTATATTTGAAGTTACACATGATATTTCACATGAATTTAAATAAAATATGGATAAATGTTCAATATATAGTTTTTATTTATTAATATATAAATTTTAAAAAATATTTATTTCATATTCTATTCGGTATCGTAATAAATTTGCAATTGGTTCTGATAGAAGATAAGATTTTGAAACTCAATCATTTATCATACATTTCATCATCCCTTTATAATATATATGGTAATTTTCTCTAAATTAATATTTATGATTGTACATATTAAAAATTTCATTATTTTATGGCTTATCATATTATTATATCACCCTACAATGATTTGGGTAAAGTATTCTTCTCATGTGATACCAATTACGAGCATGAGAAGTTAAAATAAGAAGACGATTCCTTAGAGGATAAACCATTTCACATTATGATATAATATGAAAGGAAAATGAGATTAAAAACAATACAATATGGCTTCGTTTCCAATATTTGTATTGGATTATGGAGTGATCATATTCACTATGAGACTATTCCAACAATGATACGATAGACATGGCTGTGACCATTGACATATTATTATACTATTATGGTTTTTATTGTCTAAAAATATTTATAACTATATGAATCTATGATATCATTTCATTGTCAATGATTCCATGAAAATTTTGATTCTAATTATGTTATTTGTTAGTTCTCTTAATTTATATGTATTTTTTCTTCATCATGTTTTTATTTTTTTGTTACACAACTACACATTTGAGATTAACACTTTCTTATGTTTCTATTCCAAATTCTACGAAGTTGAGTATGACATATAAAAAGTTTTTATGTATTTTTTTAGGTGTCAAATTGAGTTACATTTACGCATTAATTGTAAAATAAATATCATATATTTATACTTGTTGAAGAATTTAATAAATTTTTTCTTGGGTTTGAGAAATTATTTTTTGATATGAAATGTTTGTACTAATAAAATGATGTAAAATAATGATATTTTTAATTTGGATATTAGATTTTTTTCATTTTTATAATTTATTAAAAATTATATTTTATTTATTCAATTGACATTTCTTATAATTATAGTTTTAATGTGATTCAATTCAAAATTACACATCTATAACAATATAATTAGAATTTTATACTATTAATAACCAATAGTTTTATAATTTATAAAAAAAATTCATGAACCTTTTAGATATGAGAACAAAATTTTTGAATTTAATATAATAGTAGATAGTGATAATTTAGGTATTCTTTATAAATATTATTTTCTAGAAGATTTTATTAACCATGGTGAATTATAATTAAAATTATTAATATATTTCCAATTTTATCATTCATTAATAACAAATATAAGTTAATTTAATATTAAAAATTATATATATAGATTAATTTTATATAAAACCATTATTTAAGTACATAGTTTAAAATTAAACTTCATAGTTCAAAATGGTTTTATATAGACACCATTGATGAATGATGTTATCTAAAAGTGTTTAAAATAAGATTAAGAAAATAAATAAATGGGTTTATTAAATAAATAATGTTATAATTATGGAATCATTTTAAATTAATATTTAAACACAACTTCTTTGGGTGTATATAGAGATTAAATTAAATGAAAATGCATTGAATTAAAATCCATTACATAAAAATAGTAATAATTTATTAAAATGGAGAGATGAGAGGGAATGGTTAATATATAATTGATAATGGTAAAAAAATTATCAAATCAAAAAATTTATATTAATGGGAATAAATAAATTTCAATTTCATGTTAATATCTCAAAAAAACAAAAAATATCTGAATTTAATAGAGGCTTGAGAAACCTTACAAATATGTTTTATTTTAATGCATAAAAGGAATATATTTTGGATAAACAATAGCCTTATAAATGTCTGTATATAAGATTGATGATATATTTTGGTATATACTCAATAATTATAGATATTCTAAATGTGAGGATATTTGGGTGGACTATGGGTGTTTATACCGGTAATGGATATTCGAATCACTGTATAAAATATTGAAATATTAAAAATTTTAAGTCATTAAAATTAAATATATTTATTTACATGATATTATATATTTTATAAAAAATATTTTTTCTTATTTCAAATTTAAAAATAAACAAAATTAAAGGGAATCAATGAAATATTTTATTCAAAGTGATGAATGAAAAATATTTTATTATTAATAAAATATATAAAATTGGTTTTGAAAATTATTTTATTTCTTTTTATTTTAAGAGTAATGTTACTAGAGTATTATAAAAATCCTAAAATACATTAAGATTCTTTTAATAAAATGATGTATAATTTGGAAGTCATAATAAATTCATTACATGTATGTTATATTCAAGATGTAAATTTTTATAAATAAAAATATATTTTTAGGATAATAATAGATGTTCATTATATTTATATTAACTATAATTTTTTTTTCGAAATTTATGTATGATTTTGTGTCGGGTGAAATTTTATGGGTTTGAAGGAATAAGGATATTCTTTCAATTGAAAATATAGTTGGACGTAGGTTATTTTTGTGTGGTCATTTGGGTCGTTGTGAGAGGTCGTTCATTGTAGTCATGGTTTATAGATACTTTTGGACATATATGATGTGGATGATATATTTTGGTGAATATCTATAGCAACCAATGTTTGTATTGGTGATGATATTTTAGATGTATTATAACATGTTTTTTTTATTTTTTGAAAACATTTTGGATGTAATTTTAAATTTTACATGGAGTCGTTCATGATGTGGTTATATATAACTTGGATAATATATCTAGAGGCGAATAATATTGTTTTAACATGGAAATCATCCAAATAATATGATAGTCAACATCGGTAAAACCTTCATCATTAAGTGATAAAAACCACTCAACTGTATAATCTTATTCTGAAATGATATTCATTCATTATCATTTTATCATAATTTTATCACTATTTATTGGTTTTATATAATCATTCTCCATATTTTTATTTAAATATTATATTAAAATTTAAACAATATAATATTTAATTTAATTTATCCCATGCATCAGCCACATCCCGTAATACTAGAGAAGAGAGAGAAGGTTCGGTCTAGCTTGTAAATAGAAGGATAACAAGTTTTGTTCAAAGAAAATATCCTAGATTATAAGGGAGAATTATTTTAACGAATATGACTGAATATGATATCAAAATACAAGAAAGGGTTCAATAAAATTATACAATAAAATATTTTACAGGTTCACTATAATATGATCCAAAAATTCATTTACTGTTTTTTTAAAATTATTAATCAGATATTGAAATTTGAAAATTTAAATATTAATACATATAATTATTTTAACATTTATTGAGTCAAATATTCATCTAAAATTGTTTTAAATTTTTATATATAGTAAAAATCATTTCATTGTTTCTCTACGGAAGAAGGAATGAAGAACATGGTTTATTTTTATATTTCCACCAAAATGTGAACCACATAATTATAACATGGTTTTACCAACACATAAACTACCCCAATTATTAATTCATTAATTGTGTATTATAAATGTAATTATACATATGAATACCTTCATCAAAATATTAAACCACCCTTTTTTGGCATACATAACAACATATGTAACATTACACAACATCAAGATACACTTATATAGTCTTACAACCTATTACACCGCACCATATGTACATTTTTGTAATCTATTATTTTCATAGGATACAATTTCACAATAACAGATTTAACCATGCACAAACATATATAATTTTCATTATACCCCTATATAACTCATGGTTACCTTTGAACATGTAGTATAATTTCAGGATATCCCTTACATAGTACATGTAAGCTGCAACCACCATTATGTATTTTGAGGATTACCTATAAAAGCACATGAAACACCATCAAATCCTTATAATAATTCTATCAAACCCTAATGAAAATAATTATATCCTCCATGTGTTTGGATATACTATTACTAACAATTACACATTGACATATTCATAAATAATACTAATGAAATCAAAATTAAAATACTTCACACACAAATGAACACAAATTGAATTAAAACAGTAAAGGGTTTATAAAAATGATGATGTTAGAAATGTTCCCCAGTAATGAATTCTTATCCTTGGGAATTATATCTAATTATATTTATCAAAATCTCATATTTAGCTGATATTATATTCTTAATGATGTTTATACCCACAACATTAAGGTTCTCATGGAGACTGTAGCTGAAAATTTTCATACTAGATTCCTCTAAAGGAAATTGGAGTCAAAACCCAAAATGAATGAGAGACCAAAAATTTGTAGAAAAACCAAATATTTATAAACCAAAATTTTGTAACATTATGAAAACATTTATAAAACAAATATCCATATCCCAAATTGGTGAAATATTTCACATGTCATAGTGAAACACACAATATTTAATACCAAATCCTAGGAGACTCGATCATCCAAAACACCACAATGATTTCGAAAAGTAATTATTCTATAAATATCTATTAATGAAACAACTATAAAAAATAATTGAAGAAAACAAATATGTATTTCAATCGTTGCAATGTACTCAATGGTCACATGGGATTTTTTTCGATATTGAGCCTTAGACATTGTTGAGATAATTAAATCATCCACCATCACCATGTAGAGTCTGAATTATTAGGATTTCACATCATCCTTCATACCTATATACATTACCAAATAATATATAATTCCGAAAATTAAATTCTATAAATAAAAACTTAACATTGAAATCATGGATCTACACTATAATGAGATATATTTTTTAGCACATCTAGATTGATCACAAAACATAAAGAAAAATATAATTGGAATCAAGGAAAAAAATCCAACATGAAAAAAATCTAACACTGACTAGAGGGACACACCTTTTTATGGAAGAATCTTTTAGTATCTTAGATAAAAAAAATAAAAAAAATTCCATTAATTGTCGTCAAAATATTCCCTTCATTCACATGATAAAATAGAAATCAAGGCCTTAAAAACCATTCATGATAATGGCTAACACCATTAAAAAGAGAAAACCTATAGTGGTTGTTATGGATATATCAGTTAATGGAAACCATCAACATGATTTTAACCAAATAATAGAATAGAAAAACTAAAATTGACCCAATGTAAGACACAATGAATACAATGATCTAGAATTTCAAAAAAAAAGATCATATTTGTTTTTTTGGTTAATTAACCAATTTCAATTAAAATTAATATGGGTCTCAGTCATTCCTGAACATACTATTGATATTAATCCTCAAATTAATTAACTAATTTCACTCTGGATAAAAAATTGAACATTTTGTTCCCATCTAGATCTATATCCTAATAAATCATCAAAAATTGAAATTGAATATTGGAACTCTCTATTTCTTTACAAATTGGTCTCTGAAGTCACCATGATTATATAATGGCTAGTCTAACATAGAAAATGATCATCTTATAAGATGGGTCCTTTAAAAAGTGAACAAATTAATTGTCTCTACAATAGGTGTATCCTAATTATAATACCCTGACACACAATGGTACCCTGATCCATTTTCTAGGTTATCTTACATCATAAAAAATATTTCATAACTATTATTCAATGGGCCACCGAAACCATTGTCCATTACGCATACTACAATAGTTGATGATATAAATAATTACTATTAACTAAATTCAACGCTGACCAACTTTCAATTATCTCTCTGAGTGAATTCATTAATTTTGGAAAATATACAATTCAAATCTCACCACTACACACAAAATATTTCATACATCCAACACCTAACCATCACATGAATGCTCATGAATAAATAACATACAAAAAAAGGATTAAAACACTCCTATTTCTCCAAATAAGATAAAATTTTAATTATTAATAGAACTAAAATATAGAATCATTTTCCATTATAGTATTCTATGAACTGAAACATGCTATCTCCACAAAACTAAATCACTCAAAGTGATCTTTTATATAAAAAATAAACTCCTAGTTGTTGACTTTTACTATGATCCAAACAACACATGACTGCCAGTTTAACATGTTTGGAATCAAAACATCATCATCCCTCTTAGGAATGACTGTGGAGGATCATCATGGGTAATAAAATTAATTATTAATTCTCAAATAATATGATATAGAGGGATGGATCTTTCCCTTGTTTCAAATATATCAAGATGCTATAGAATATATTAAATATTCATGATTAATAACACACTATGTTCTTTATAATTATATATTTTAAATAAATTACAATGAACATTCTTTAATACATTAAAAGGATAAATTATGAATATGGAACATTATCCATCAAATTAAACACCTATAGAAATATCCTTGAATATTATTTCATATGGAATATCATTTCCCCTATTATATCCAATATGTGTGGATAACATTCATTCTAGTAAGAATATACACATTTCTATGACCATCATGTTATACAAAATAAACTGTGTATGTTTTCTCTTATAGATATATCATAGAAAAAATCATCTAGATACACATCCAAAGTCATTCCATGAAGTTTATCTCCTAGAACAATGATGTTGAGTGGTAAAAAAACCCGGTTTATTTAATCAATATTCCTCTATGTGAAATAAGGAAAAACATCATATACATTTGATTTAACTATAATAATCTGGACTATTCAATAGGCTACATAAAATCGGTTCTTTACAAATGAAATTAATTACTAAAAGAGACCAAAGATGTGAAAACCATTTTCTTTTAAAAAATTAGACTATTATAATTTCTACATTATCACCATCATTATTATTTTCACCATTTCAAACCCTAACAATGTCACACATGACCTAAATTTAGAGGTAGATATATACAGGGGACAATAAAATCCCAAACATGTTATATAAAAAGAAAAATAATCTTAAATTCATATTATGACTAATGTTGTTTCAAATAATTATTTTCCCATGCGACTTTCACTCAGAAATGGGAGCTAAAAATTTTCGTAGATCACAAGTGGTGAAAAAAGAACATTTCAATTCAAACCGATAATACCAATCCTATCCTACCATATCCTACACATCCAATGGTAAATTTCATCATGGTAAACCTATACATGTTTCATCATCAGCTCCATTTCATTCATGTGTCCCTATATACCAATCAAAAATTAGGATAAAGTCAACTATATTTCTAATAAATTTTATTAAAAATCAAACAAAATTAGGAGTTCCGACTAGGAATGAAACATTAACTATAGTTCTCCTCTATGTACACATAAGGCTACCTATATATAGAAAAGGCCCTCTAAATAACAATTGGGTGAATATAAACACAATTAGAGTACACAAGAACAATATGTACCCCAATATGTAAAAAACATAGAATCAGAGTAATAGGAATCAAATTTCCACCATCTATATGAATATGTAGTTTTAATATAACCCAAAATGTGAAAAATTGTATGATCTCCCTCATTATGATTATATATTAATATAATAAAATGAAAAATAAGGATCCTAACCCACTACATACTAAGAAAAATATATGTCTATAGATATATAGTGTGTTTTCCCACTCGATGATCAACTCAACCATCCACCCAACTGGTATCTGACACAAGATAGGTCAAAAAGAGTACCCTTATTCCATGTCCTACTAATACACGTGTGAGTAAAAAACATTAAAACACTAAAAACATTGTTTAGTACCCACCTAGTAACACAAAATGTACAAACATGTGATATTTTCAAAAAAAAAAATTAAGTGATACATTCATTGCAACATAGTATAATATCATAATTTAAAAAAATATATACAAAATGATATAACTGGGAGTTGTAAACCTAATAATACTCTATAAACCCCTAGAATAATTTTCACTGTCTCTATACAGTTGTGTATATAAATATGAATAGAAATTATATCAGCACACGTAATGGAAAATTTCATATAAACCCAACATCAATTGACACACTACATTGATCTGTAATAGGTTAAATGATCAACCTTTAATGAAACATCACATTCCCCGCACTGGTGGTGCTCAATATTAGTATTAGTGAAAAAGATACAATTAAAGTAGTACTTATTGTGATAACTAAATGATTGGTGAACATTATGATGAAAAATGTATTCTCATATCTAAATATGGTCATTATCCTATTCTTTACACCCCCACTGTGTCGGTGTTAATTATCCTAGAAATATGGTATATACCACTCGATATGTATTATGTATATTTAAATTTAAAAACCCATACATGGGATTCTACAACCATCCACAATGAAAATATATTTTCATCACATGAATTGTCTAATAATTTTTTAATAAGAATATCTATGACCTGACTCATACAAAAAAACGATCCTTCATCCACATCTCTTATCTTTTCCACTCAATTATTCTTTATAGGGATATCTATATATGGATGAAGGTATTTTTCATCCTGATATATAGAGAAATGTTCTATAGGTTATGGAAAAAATCAAGAAATACATGTCATAGAACGGAAAAATAGGGAATACCAAGAACGTATCTTATAAGTCTAGGCATACTCCCACCCATGATCACATTCAATAATTGTCAATATATAAGGCGATCAGGGTATCAAATCTTGGAAAAACTATTATATATATAAATAGTGCATTTAATATCATTAAATTTCATTATAGTAACAAATATTATCAAACATCAAACATGGTACTATGAAATTTAGTTTCACCTAACCTAATAACACAACAAAATGGGTCAAAACATCATATATGGGATCCCACAAATAAAAAAACCAACACACACAATACACTATATTATCATCAATTATTTTATGGGCTATAAATGTTTTCATTCTATAATCATCAATGGATATGAAACAACACAACATAATAGTTCAAATATGTCCTTTGGATGTTATTCCAAATATTATGGATGATTAGCTAAATTAATTTATACTCTTGACTGAATAATTTATTAACCATTATTAATATCATTTCTCATTAAAAAAATTATGTTCATTATCTGATGTTTTCAAACCTTATATGCCATTATAATAAATTTTCATAAATATAAGGGTAATGTACAAAGGAGTTCTTACCTCAAGGATGTCGATATTAATATAGGTATTAGTAAATGAACTTAATCCAAAACACACTATAAACTAGTTCAATTAACTATCCATGGATTCCTTGAGTGGATTCTATTACATTTATTTCAAAAAACAACAAAAAAATACAACATAAAATGTCACCATACACTCTCTAAGATGCATTTGAAAAAATTATTTAATCCAATGCATGTAACAAAAATTTATTCATTAATCATGATTTATAATAGCCCATTTTAAAAAAAAATTAACAATGTAATAATATATGAAAATAATTTTAATTATATTTTTTAATATTCTAATAAATCTATGTTATTATAATATAAATATTTTATATTATATTTCATTGGATTTATTATGAAATATTAGCTCTCAATATATGAAGTGAAACATTATCTGTAATTTAATCATTGGAAAAATCGATGTACTAAATAATTGATAATAGTGATAGAGAGTGTTTAGCTACACTAGGAAACCAAAAGGAGAACCTAGTTAATATAAATATGACTTCTTATATTTTGGATAATGATTTTTCAAGTACTGTAAGATCAATGGTTCATAATCATTTTATGAGGAAACAAATTATTTTGTCACGGTAATAATAACCCAATATTTAATTATCCAATTTACTTTTCTATTAATATAATAGTAAATTTTCATAAATTACATCCTCAATATTATGAGTCTTAATTTATTTAATACATAAAAAATCATCTCCTGTAATTTTTAAGCATTAAAAATAGTCAAAATGAATGAATATACATCAAATTGAATGGATTCCTATAAATAAACAAGGAATTTCCCCTACGTAGTGAATTTTATTTTGATTTAACCCTTACATTACTATTGGTTTCCCTTAGAGGAGTGGAATGTTTTTTGGATAACCATCACACATCTCATGGAAGATCCAAATACACTTTTTCTACCCACGGATTACCATTACATGGTGAATGAAAATAAAATATATGATTATATAACAACACATTTACCCTTAAATAACTTATAAAAACATCCCTTAATAAGGGAATAATGTCACATACATTCAGAAATTCCCATATCTATATAAAATGGTAATTTTTTAAAAACAAATTAAACTTCCAAAGATGAAATTATTTCAACAAAAACAACAAAGGTTTTTAAAAAATAATGATGAAAAAACACTGATTCTCAATTAATAATCTATATGTACATGTGTAACTATTCAAATGAAACCCACATGTGTTATGGTATATTTATCTTAAAATTATATGGCAGAATGTCATGGAATCTATGGTGATTTTATCGATGGATGGTGTTCCAAAGGATGTGATATAAGTTAAATTGATTATAACCTAAAATTTATATTATGATCTTATTTGAATCAAGATATCCAAAATATTTGATATAATTTATTATTAATAATACAATTATATATTTCGATAGATAAATAATACATGTTTTTCAAAAGAGACTCATAGTGATATTCTTATTACTACAATGATGTGACTATCCATCTCAATTATGATAAAAAAACATACCCTATTTCTAAATGTTATTATTATAAAATTGGTTTTCGTATATATAATACTTTGTAGGAAATTGATTTATAATTATAATTTTAAAATTTATAACCATGAGAATGTGATTTTTTTTTCAAGATGTGGAATATTGTGTCTTCATAGGGGAGTGAAAAGCATTTGAATCACGTTCAGATCAACATCTAGTATATCTCCATAATGAATTAATGAAATAATAAGATCCTATTCATCATATTAATTTTAATGATATATTTAAAAAATAGGATTATATTATTTTACAATAATACATTAATTTAATAAATAGAGAATTGCAAAGGCAACCACTAAATCCTGTAATTCAGTTTTTAATTATCTCATTCCTAACAAAAACCCTATATTTATTAACTACATATAAGATGGAATATATAGACAATGTGTAACTGTAGTAAATAACTATAGGAGTTATATGTTATGGAATTATAAAACCTAATGATTCCCCATGGGGATCCACAAAACATTCTTGAAAAGGATTGATGAGTCAGTGATGTTATGCATCAATAATATAGAAATCAGTACTATTGTTATAATGAAAAACAATAAAATCCTAAGAAATGTATTCTAGATTGAAAAAATATATGGTGATCAATATTTATAAAAGGTTATCGTTCATTTGTAATATCATAAAATTTGATTAAATAATTATTATATTCAAAATAGGACAAGTCATATAATGTACTAATGTTAAAATTTTTACATGATTCCCTTTGTATTGATAAATTTAGTCATTGTTTTTATTGATATGATAAATAAAGTAACCAAGGATTATCACAATGATATAATTTTTGAATATATTATTATTATATAGATATATTATGAAATCTATTAAGAGATAATTAACACATTATTATTCAATCTTTGTTTTCATCGAGAAATGAAATTGTGTTGAAAATTTATCAAATGTGAATTTTATCATCATGATGTTTCTATTAAAATCTAAATTGACATTAAGATTGGAATATATATTGATCCATAAATGAAAAAGTAATAGGTGGAATTTTCAACTCCAATGAATAGAATTGGGGTATTTATTTACCTTGTATTATCATGATACTAATGTTGATTTGTTCAAAAAAATCATGATTAGCTAACAAGTTAACCATGTTGAAAACACATTGGTTATATTCATATTTCTAGGAAATTGTGTATAACGATTACAAAAAACAAAATATGATCTTTTTCAACGAAAATACATTGAAATTTTATTTAGAAAGAAACTGATTTGTTATATGTAGTGAATCATCATTTAGTGGAAATGAATGTTTTTTTATTATGAATGATAATGTTGTTTTTTATTGGGGAAGGTAGAAAAAGATCAATTTAATTAAATTTTTTATCTATGATCCAATTTTGGTAGTTTTAATGTTTAAATTGAGGTTATGATGGATTTATCTATATGTAGAACAATATAAAATATATATAGATCCTAAAGTATAAAATACATCTTCATAACGAAATAGCTAGGAATAAGGAAAAGGGGAAGGAAAAACCACACAAATCGTTTAATTTATAAATAGTTAATGGTTGGGATAAAACATTAAAAATGAGTAAACCATATTCTACCAATTATTTTGTGGAAAATGAATTATATTAATATATGAAACTTAATTTAATTGGAAAATACTCCAAGAATGAATTCTAGAATATAGAATATTATTGATCACCTTATAATGGAAACTCATTTAATTAGTATAAGACCATATCTAGCTCTTTAATTCATTCCATGGTCCATAATTAATGAATTCATGAATCTTTATGGTGCTTCTATTTCAATTTTATTCAATTTAGTTCCATGGATTACATTTATGTTCATGAGGACTCTTCATAAGATTCTCTACATAGAGAAATATTTTTGAAATAAATATCAATATAAAACTAATTGGTAGATTAAATAGAATATATATACCTCAGCGTATATATTAAGATAATTCTCATTATTATTTTACTAAATTTTGGATCATTATTTACCTTTAATAGAGTTTTTATATCAACATTTCATCCATTAATGTATTCTAGCATAACTACAAGAATAATTAAATGGAATGAGGTATCATATTTCAACTTGTTGGAATGATGTTGGTAAATGGAATCATGTTGGCCCAAATCTCATTGAATATTCAATGATGAGATCGAATATTTTTATGAATAATAAAAATTCAGATAAATATAATAACTATATATTAAAATATATGAATTATTGAGTTATAATAACATGTGGGAGACATTATTTTGAGGAATATAATAATTTTTGTGGGTGTTATATTTATTGAGACTATAGAAACAATGTACAATGTTCATCATTCCATTACAAATTCATAATATAATAGGATTTATGGTTATGATATAGTAATTCTATAAATCCTCTATAATTTTCATGATTTGTTTCATTTCTCATTCATGAGTATGTTTATCATAGTAACAATGAAAATTCAAACCTCAGAGGAATTATAATTATGAAATAGTTATCCTACTATGAGTATTATAACCAGACAACTGACACTAGGGAGAATATGGTGTGGATTCAAAATATCTGAGGATGAATTTTCATTTAGGATATCAGAAACAACGAAAGACTATTTAAATGATTTATGAATAAATAAACATGATTAAACCCAAATCATTATGAAAAGACCATTTTTAATGGTTCATGGAAGAAATTATTTATATGAGGGAGAACGTGATACCAGGAAACATTCTATGACAGATAGACGTAACAGAACATAAATATTTTGTAATTGAAGTTATATTTTCTTTTCCTGATAATAAAAATTGTCCATGGGTATTTTTAATTTATTTTTAATTTTTACAATTTTAATTTCATAAAATTGATATCATATTTGATTTTATATGACCATATTATTCATAGGGTTATTTTTTCTTATTCCTCAGATATAATTATTTTTTTGTTGAACATTATAAAATGATGTTATTTTGATTAAATTTCATTTAACAAATTTTCAAGTAAGATTTGGATTTGGTTTTATTGTAACATGAGTCCACATTTATTAAACACGATCTAAATAAATCTATTATTATGAAAATTATTTTTTATTACGTTATAAGTTTGATTTTATACTTATTATGAATTTTTCTGGAAAAAATGGTTTTTTTATTATATTAATATAAATTTCAGAAACTAATATAAGTTGATTAATGAAAAACATACCTCAAATATGGAATCAAGAAAATCATATTGGGTAAATTTTCAAATTAAAATTTTTTAATTATGAATATTTATTTTTATAAATTATTTATCCCCATAGTGAAAAGGAAAATCAGTTAATTAAGGATAACAACTAATAAAAAATACTTCTAATATTATATTAATTGTTATTTAATGATGTTATTTAAACCATTGTCCGCTAATCATTGAAATTTAATTATTCGAGACACTTTTACCAATGAGTATGAAAAATATAATTTCTAATAGTTACGAATAACCAAAATTGTCTATGACACCCAAAATATTAATGTGAACCACCTACACTATATAATTTAAACTAAATTATTAAAATATTTATATTAAAATTTAAAAAATTCATATTTAAAATCCCTCTCCACATCCTAGTGGCCCTAGTATCACCAAAAGACCATATCGGAAAAGAATAATGTATACTTTGATGGAAAATCACTTTGATGCGGTAAAACTCATAAATGTGTATTTTCTTATTTATTTCTTCTCTCTAGTCCATAAAAAATTATATAAAAATTATAATATTATAATATAAGATTGATCTATATGTGAAATATTTATTATTTTTATTGAAATTCATATTTTCTAAATAATTTATTTCCTATGGAAATGTAGAACATAGTTAATGTGTACGTATATCATATAGTCTACACATAGATGTGTAGTTCATTTTTCATTGCCTATTATCCTATATTTTTAAATATATGGACCGGAATTATTTATATGATATTTATAATTTATGTATGATATTGGAAATATAATATGTCTTCTACATTTATACCCTTACACCAATAAAAATGATAATGTATGTCATGCATAATGGTGGAATACAACCACCATGATGTAATTTGGTTCATTTACAATTTTCATGTTTCAAAAATGACTATAAAATTAAAATTAAATCATAAACAAGATAATTATGACATTATTAACATTTTTTAGATAATATTATCATTATTCATATGAAAAAAGTATACCACCATTGTTATTTTTATATTATAAGATAAGGGTCCTCATAATGACTTTTTTGAATTCGTATATTTTACTAACTATATAATACATGATGATACATGAAATAAAATGGATAATAAAAATTTAAATTAACCCAATAAATGGTATAAAAAATATTTAAAATAAATATACTTTTGTTATTCATATTTTTTATTATATACTTTGTTATATATATTAAATGTAGAGTTATATTCAATAATATAATATTTTATTTAGGATTGTATATGATTAAATATATATTGGATTATATAATTATTAAGCTGACTTTTTTAAAAAAAAACTAATTTTTTTAGACCTTTAGTTTTCTGTGGATAATAAACGTTTTCAATATACTTCCTATCATTTATAGATGATATAACTATTTATTTTTAAATAAAATATATTTATTATTTGTCATTTTCATCACGAATAATTATCCTACATATCCCCTTTCTCTATAATGTATTCATATAATATTTTCTATGCTCAATAGACTTTTTAAAATCAATTTTTATGTTATTTATTTTTTTCCAAGGACTTTATTGGCCATGGTTTCGTTTTCCTAAAAAGCCACTTTAAAATTGTTTCAAAAAAATACAAGGGAATCTTTATTTTAATATTTTCCAAATAAATGAATGTTTTCCAAAAAAACAACGAATACATGTTATTAGGATTCATTTTCATGTTTCAAAAATATTTTTAAATGTAATTATTCTTTTTAATACTTTAAATTTTTTATTAAAATGTTTTCTCAAAATAGAAATATATATTTTTATCATATTTTTCAAGGAAATTCTACAAAGTTGTTTTAATGCTATTTTCATTTATTTATTTAAAAAAATTAGTATTATTTAGATTTAAATTGTATATTTATTAATGAATAAATTCATATTATATGACATGGCTTCTAATGATCATGTTGATATATAAATTAACTATATAAAATATTGGCGTATCATACACAAGTTTATTAATATGGATGTTTTTGTGGATTATTTGAAAAATATTTTTTGATTTCCTCTACAAGATAAATTTAGTTAGAATAACAAGTGAAATTATTGAACTATTACTTACATCAATTTATTGATAGGTCTCATTATGAAAACAAATTTGGGTGGCTATTGTTCAACATACCTAATTTGGTATAATGTCTTTTCATGATGTCTTGATATTGTTTATGATATTTGAAATTATGAATTCATTCAATGTTAATATTGTTTTGATATGTTAAATTTTTTTATGTCAAATATGGATATAATTAACCTTGAGATATAATTAATATTAATCATTTTATTTTTTTATATCTTCGATAATATTCATTATTTTTTCTTCTATGATTACATTGATTGTATACATTCCATTATTTATATTCTATTCAAACCCTTAATTATTATTTTTTATTTTCCTCAGGATTCAATGAATGGTTCTATGTATAATTTCATTTATTTAATATTAAAAATAATAATGTTTTTAGTATAATTGTATGATTTATTTCATGATTTCAAATGTAATGTCTGAATTTGGTATATATCTAGTTTCCATGATTATAATAATATTAAATCCATTTGGATATGATCTCGTTAATATTAAATTATTTTGTTAAAATAAAAAATTACTCAAGGCTATTGTGATTGGGTATTACATGTATAATACATCATGATGATGTTATTTTATAATTTTCACATTATTCACGGAATTTAATATACTATTTAAAGTTCACCATTTTAAAGGTATTAATTCTACCACATTTGAATTCAATAATGGATGATGATACTGAATATGTGGATATAATATTTTACAAAGATCACATATAGATGATGATACAAAAATTGATGGTTGGTTCCATATCCATGATCCCACACTCATAAATAAGGTGATAAAAAACTAATATTAATATTTAATTTATTACACAGTTAATTGTTATTTTATCTATTTAATACTTACAAAATAAAAATTAAAAATTTGACAACATACATATGCAAGGAAATTTAATGTATATAGTTTTAAGGAATTTAGAAAATTAAATTGAATAAAAATACTAATGAGTACATGTGAGTTTTTTTTGTAACACCGTTGTTTTTTTATATATATATTTGTTAATAATATCTATTTGTTCAATTTATTTAACTATAATAAATAAGGAGTTAGATGAAACAATATAGTCTATTTTGATAATATTATTTTATATATCAGTTACTTCTTATTTGTTGGATTTATGAGTACCAATAAGAAAAAAATAATTATGAATAATATATTTTTTATTCATGTATGAAATTAATTACTTGTTTTTCAATTGATTACAAATAAAAATAAAATTATTTTGAAAGTACATTGAGTTGTTTCTCTTCAAAACAATTTATATGTGTGCATGAGTTTTTTATGTAAATAATGTAATTCAGTCACGATTGATGAGTTATTTTATGAATAAAATTAATAATATTTAATAAAATATTTTCACATCCAAAAAGTGTTTTTCTTATAACGGGTTATGATGAAATATAATATTTTTGTTGATTTTGTTTCTAAAATTCATTTGTAACAATTTTTTTAAACATATTTTAAAATGAATTTCTATAAATTCCAGATGTTTATTCTTAATAAATTAATCCAAAATTTTTAGTTTGGATATTCAAATTTTATATATATTCCATTTGAATTTTTTAGACATTATGAATTGTTAATTTGTGCACAAATCACCTCAGAGTGGTTAAAATGTGTAAAACATGATTAAACATCGGTATAAATTTTTGATATGCCAAGAAAACTTGATGTTATCCTATTATATGACATGTTTTTTTTTCAAATTCAAAATATTATTGAATAAATGGTTATATGGTTCCATATTAATTTATTTATGGTGTTCTTAATAATTTATGAAAAAAATTCAAAATATCACTCTTTTGGATTTGACATCTCATGAATTATAATATAAGGTTATAAAGAGGGTCTTTTCCGTAATAAATCCATATTTAAATATATAGATTAATATTTTAATACAAATTTTTTTAAAATTTTTATTTTATTTCCAAAAGTTATTATGAATAATTTATTTCCAATTTTTTTTAATATATATTTTTGTCCAAAATATTAAAATTAATTTTGAAAAAAAGATAAAAACTTGTTTTGAATATTAATTTTCATGTTATTAATTTAAAATTTTAAATAATAATATTTTATTGATCATTTAGAATTGTACTAAAAAAATATAGTTTTTCAATCAATAGTGAAAAGTTCAATTTTTATTTAAAAAAACCTTTTTGTTTGAATTCATTAAAAAGTAATATTTTATAAAAATTTAATTAAAAGTAAAATATCGTTCAATATTTTATGATAAGTCCAATTGAGTTAATCTTAATTAACTTCAATATTAATTTTTCTAGAAAATAATTATATACATATATTAAATGTTAATTTAGAAAATCAGTATTTCATGGCCTTAGTGGATATAATTTATATTTATATTCATTTAAATTTTTTAATTATATTTGGATTCATGGATTTAAAATTTAAATAAAAATAATTAACATTATTTTTTATTTACAACATAATTTCATGTCTTAATTAATATTACAAATACTAACTATCAATTACCATGTTTAAGGTTAAAACAGGTTTACCAAGGGGATAAAATAAATAGATTTGTTTAAAAATGATGTAAAAACTTTTATAATTCCCTTTTAGTGAAATATATAGTCATTATTTAATCTAATATTAGTCAATGACTCATTTGGTATCTTTTATTCATGATTTAATTCTAGGTCTTTATTTTCTATTTAAAAAATTTAATGTGTTTACTCTACCCACATATAAAATGAAACTCCCTCTCATTTCATCTTCTACATCCAAATAATTTTTGCTAAAAAATTAAAAAAAATACATATTCCAAAATTCTATCCTAATGTTATATAGGCCATATTTTTTCATTAAAATCTCATGAAATGGATTTTCATCAAAAACTAATGAGGGTTTCCAAAGAAGAGGTGTCGTTCATCATAGAGCATTTTGTTTTGTTATTTATTCCAGGTATATAATACTTTATTCAAATTTTGTTATATAGTAACACCAATATATTCAATATATTAAAAATCAATAATTTCAACGTAATCACCTATTTTAACTTCCTCCTTAATCAAATGAAAAACCAAACTCTTGATGTTTTGTATATTGTTCTGTCATCACCATAAATTGATGTGATGAATTTTTAATTTTATTTTATAATGGTGGGTAATAAGGAAATATTCAATTTCCATATACGAGATTTATGATTAATAAATGATCATTTAATGTTTAATTAGTATTTGTTTTTATTTTTTTCTATTTGTTGAAAAAATGAAAACAATGATCTTTCACTAGTATGATCAACTATCTTCATTAATAATATCATTAAATTTAAAAATATGTCATTCATGAATGTATTTAAATATTTATATGATAAATATATATGTTATATATATCATTATAAGCATTCTATATATTATTTATATAAAACTAAATTCAAAATGACCATAACTGATGAACTAGAGCATTTTCGAAAAAAAAATTATCAACTAAATTAATTTTTTGAAAAATAAATATTAATAACCAGGTGATCCAATTTTAAAAATAAATAATATATGGTATGAAATATATAATAATATTTTACAAATATATTTATAATAATACATTTTTATTAATCATGAGGATTTAATTAGAATGATTCATATAATGCCATGATGAAATGTAATTCCCTATAAAATAGTCATCATTTAGACGTATGTTTCGTTATGAATACATCATCATTATAATGATAAATACATAATTTATAATTTTTTTATGATTTATATAAATTATTTCTGGATATTTTTGGTTTTATTAAAATATAATCATTCATTGGGATTATAATTCATAAGATACCAGTGTAGTAAGTTTTTAATGTTATATTAATATTTTTTATCTAGATTTCTTAGGATTATATTTCCAATGATAGAATATTATTTTATATCTATCATGAATCATTATTATTATTATCTTATCTTCCACTTATTTATGATTAATAAGTGATTACCATGCAGTTTCTTCTAATATGGGATTCAATGGGGAAAAATATTGTTTTCTATAAAACTAACATTTTTCCCTATTTACATTAAAAGTATTTTTAATCTACATCCATATATTCAATAAATATTTTCAAGAAATGGTTTACTACTCTAAAATTATTTTTTTAATTAAATTTTAACCAATTTGTTAAATTTTATAAATTTGGTTTAATAAAATATTCACTTTCTATTCCAATCATGGCACTATTTAATATTTCCCCAAATTGTTAAATGAATATTTGTTTTAACATGTTAATCATGAATAATATTTTATGTTATCATGAAAACTCAATGATATAATATTTCTATAGAATTTATCAAGGTTATTTTAAATAAATAGTTACTTGATTAATATTTATATCCTTTTTAGAATTTTAAAATTTTATTTCTAAATTTAAAAAAAAAATCTTCAGGAAACATTCTAATTGATATTTAAAAATAATTTTCCATAAATTATGACAAACATTGATATTTAAAAAAAATATCAAGAAATGATCTTGGGATCCCATCCCTATTTTTTATAATAATTTTTTACTACTATTATGAACATTTATTGATGAGTCCCAATATTTTCATTTTATTGATAATTTTATATTAATTTTGTTTTAATGATTATGAGAACAATTATTTTTTTACACGTTTTTATATGATGAAATATTTATTATACCCATTTCCTTTTTATGGGTAATGATTTAGTGAAATTTTCCTAAAAACCCTTATCTTTTTCAGGGGAAAAGTTGTCATGATTTTTTTAATAAAAATATTTTATTTTCATTGGTTATGATATGTTGAATGTTTTATGATATATTCATACCCATATATATTCTTCTCATTATGTGATGAGTGGGCCTAATCATATATATCCCTCAAATTAATTTGGTAATTATTAATATAATATATGATAAAAGGGTACTCATGATATTATCTGCAACCAAAAAGTAAGTAAATAAGAGTTTTCCACAAACATAAATGCGGGTATACTAGAGGTTATCCCAATCCTGAAGAAGATACACAAGTGGATAGATGAATACTAACATGTGATGAATGTTAGGCTTGGTATTGTTGACATATTTTCATTTATTATTATATGTATTCAAAATACTTGTCATATTCCAATTATATGACATCATGGGATTTTTTTGGGTATTTTCTTTCCATTTCATGTGTTATTAAAAATCAATAATTTAGTCCAGGACTCATGTTTATGTCATATGACACACATGGTATGGTTTTAAAATGCTATAATCATGATATCATAGGCTAATGATCATGTTTTGTTAAAATAATCCTTATTAGTCCTTATTGAGCATTATTAGTTATATTTTATTATATTTCCATTCCATGGGATATCAAGATAGGTATTATGTATAACATATCTATGAAGGGTTCCATTTGTGATCAACATAGGTGGAGATGATATAGTTAATCTATGAACCCGTTGTTCAATTTTCAGTCATTCCAAAGGTAATAGAACAATATGATTCGTTTATGGAACATTTTTATATGTAAAAAATATTAATATATTAAGAATTGGTATTTATTTTTAATTGTTTTCATTATAAGGTGTATCAAACTATGTGTCAGTTGACCATTTGAAACTATGATGAGAAAAATTTAGTCAGAACCATATGAATGATTATTTGTATAGTAAAATATTAGTGTCTTTTGGTGTAGGGTAGATAGTGTAGATTCAAATAAAATACATCCCCTTCAAGATAATATAATTGTATTTTGTTGTTGAATAGATTTACCATTGATAAATAAATTGGAAATGGGAACACATCGCTTTGACACTGACATTAAATAGGGAATGACAATAAGAATTTGGATCAACTAGTTTGGCACTCATGAGGGATATTTTTTTTTAAATTTGAAAGATCATCATGTGCCATATTGAATTATTTAAATATATTATATATATGAATGTCTAGGGTAAAACGGAAAGTGTATTAGATCGAAAATAATGTCCCACTATTTTAAAAAATTGAAACTTTATATTTCATGATTATGTGGTTTCTCAATATGAATATTATTTCTAAAACTATGAATTTTAGTTTTATTAATATATTAGAAACTTTATGAATCATATTAATTATTAATTTTAAATTCAATGAAATGATTACATTCACAAGAAACAAATTTTTATTACATATTTAATAAAAAATCATTTTTTTATTGTCAGAAAACATTATAAATCCCTGAATAATAATAAAAAGTAAAAATTATGAAATTATGGAAAATAATCTATTGAGTACGTAATGATTAAATATCTACATTATATTATTAATTCATCTAACCCAATAGTTTCTTTGAATTTCATTGGTATCATTGAAAATAAATTGTCTATTCTCTAGTGTTTGTAACATGAGAATTCATTTTGGATGTTTATCATTATGAATGTGAAACAGATCAATGTTTAACTCTTATATTCAATATAAGTCAACATAAATAAATTAAATTCATGTAATTTAATGAGTTGTTGATATTATATTTTAATAATTACAATATTCATATTAATTATATTGAAATGGTGAAATAATTGAATTAGCTAAATTAGAAGGAGGATGAATTTATTGATATTGATTACGAAACGTTTACCTGAATTTTAAAATAAACAGATGGTATTATCATCCATCATGATTTTAAAATAGGTTAATTCTTAAATAGATTAATAAAAGACTCTTAATGGTGGTATCCACCCTAGTTTTGTAGCTAGAATGAAATCGTTCAATGAACCTTCCTGTTTGAAATAGAGACTATAATTACCCATAAATAACATTATTTCGATATGAAATTAATAATTTAATTCAAATGTGAAATATGAATACCATGAGAAGATGATGATGAATATTTCCTCGTGCTCTTATTGTGGATGTAAACATAGAATAAATTTAATTAAGGGGACTAGTAAATGTTTTTTTGTTGGAAAGTATGGTTATCAGGTGCATGAGTACTTATTGGAGAGGGATAAGTTATCCATTGATAAAAATAAACGTAAATCCATATATAAAACACTGCCTAATCATATTGGTTTTAAATCAATTAATTTTGGGACTGAAAAAAACAAGGGGTCAAATTCTATTATAAATATCAATGATACAAATCTATAATCTCTTAAGCCTAGTAGAAAATATAATTATCACAAGGTCATAATTTTTGAAGGGGGTAGAATAAAAATGTAGTGGAAGGTAGACATGCCATCCATAATAGAAAAAATAATTTAATATTTTATTCTAGATATACCAAAGACATTTTTTTAGGATAAATTTCATAATGGTATCAAAATTAATCTTAAATGTGAAGATGTTGAATTTTTTTAAACACATATTTGTACGATGACTCCATATGATTTATATGATCATTAAACTATTAATTATTGTTGAAATTATCTTTATAGAAAACATGTAATTCAACCTATAGATGAATTTATTGATTTCATAAGCATGGAATGGATTACTTTATAAAACAACCTCATTAATTTCCAATGAAGGAAAGTCACATTTGAAATTAGAAACAAACATATGTTCCCCTACCAGTGAGATGATAAATTTAATGATAAAATTGATATTTAATCCACTGTATCTATCTTGATTACTATTTAGAAGTTTTTTATATATAATATTGTTGGATAAAAAAAAATCAATGATATGAACATTGTATGTTATATTGTCAAAAACATTCTTGGAAGCTAATTCTAGCTTTCCATCAAATCATGAACATGAGTTTTTAAAAAGAACTAAAAACTACTTCTAATCCAAATTAAATGAATATATATATATAATATCTATGATTGACCTCCATGAATTGAATATAAAAATAAAATATAGTATTAAAAAGTGGTTAATTCATCCAATTATATATACCTATGGTGCAACTATTCATTATTTTATATTTAATATGAATCGATATGATTATATAATTATGAACTATAAAAATATTATATAAAAATCAACCACCTGTATCCCCAATTATATATTTATTACATATTTGATAAACTAAAACTAGATCAATACTTTTCCTCATTTAACAATCATTCTAGAGAACTATAATTGATTGTAAATAAGGTGGTATACATAATATATCATTCTATAAATGGTATGGACAACATTAATATATATTTCATCCATTTATTCATAATAATTACTCAACTATTTTAATGGATCTATTTATTACATTAATTTCAGATTACTATGAATATATCATCATATTCATTATATGAGACATCCTGGACGCAAAAGGCATTTAAGAGGATCCCTGATCCCTATTGGTGACGTGAACTCAAACACATCTACAAAAATTCGAGAGGCTACTGGATAGTTGCAAAGACCTAGTATGTATTTGTGGGGAGACTATTCCAAAATTATAATGTGTATCACATCAGATAAATATCAAGAGAGTTAAATAGAATATTTAATTTAAGTAAACTGATAGAACTAAATAAATAGATATAATGGTATCAATTACTTAATCCACTGGAATAATATAAAATAACTAATAATGATATGTCATGTAACTACTATGATGAAAAAAAGATATAAATTATCACGAATACATGAAAATCTAAAATAGAAAAAATTAAATAAAATACAATCCCAGGAATCCCAAGAAACAACCAACTTATCTACTACCATCTACATCATAAATTATCAAGAATTGTTGTTTTTAGAGTCATTTGTTTCCCTATATCTTCTCCTCCAATCATGTAGTATTCCCTAGGTAAAAAATTATACACAGAGTGGGTTTGAGATAATATCAGTTGTCCACAACCAATAATGTTTATAACATTCAGTTCTTATATAGGAAATGTAACAATGTGCACAAATTCATATATAATGTAAATAATTACAATGTAATTAAATAGACAGGTACTAGATTCATTCATTTCCTGGTGCATAAACATATAACATGTTCATTATTGGATTGATACTGGTATATTAAGAAGACACATATTATTAATATGTGAAGGTTTCACTATGTAATATGTTAATACGTAATTATATTTAATAATGATGATTTGAGAATGTTAACAAGGAATATAGACCTATAGTTTTTCTAACTATGTAATGAATTTTTCTTGGGCATGGGTAAGTGTGTATCCAAGGATCATATTCAATGGAATTCTAAAATAATATGCCCACCGAGTCTAAGGAATTCATCCAAGGTTAAACGCAGATATGAAGTTAATAGGTCAGATGGGCATTATCTATGGAACCTAAATGTATAATCTGGATCCAACGAGAGTATCCAAATCATCTGGTGATAGTACTTATGTGATCCTATAGTGTTATATCAAGCATCCAATGATAGGTAAGGGGTGGGATCTTGGTGGGTATCAAACAAATAAAGACGCATCCATGAATCAGAATAGTGTTCTCCAGTTCTCCAAGAATTCCACCTAGAATCAAATTTGGGGTTGAGTAAGGCCCCTCCAATATTATAATTATTTCGAATTATATTTCAAAAGGTTAAAACCAATAATAATTACTAGAGTGACATGTTTAATAGAATATTAATCAATTTAATCAATCATTAATTCCATTTTATTCATGCCTTTCCATTAATTAGTGTGAAAAGGTTAATTATCATTGAACCATTCCTTATACCCATTTAAGGCAATTTCAAGAGTCGAGGTTCACTCAACTACATTCCATTATCATGGAACAGGGTATAAATGACATGCATCTGTTTATTCAAATAAATTTAAAAAGGCCAATTCATATACATAGTATATATATCAATTACCCTTTTACATTTAATTGTCAAAATTGAGAACATACCCTAGGTTGGTAAATTCATAATAATACATTGTACTTTCTATTATGAAATTCATAATTTAATTCATGTCCTTAAATATAGTAAATTTTACCCATAGAATTTTCAAGAAATGGCCCACCAAAATACCCGCTGAAGAATATCAAACCATTAAAACAAAAATAATGGAATATCAACCTATATGGGATATAAAAAGTAGTGGGAATAATCACTAATAACAAATTACAAATTTATAAATATCCTAACCATGTAGTTTTAATGCTTATAATCATGGAATAGTAATTTAATGAATTACACCCTATGAAATTAGTGGGCCCCATATGACAAATCCCAAACAAAACAAACTTTCGAGATAATTTATAAAACTCCCACAATAGGCTTATAAAACAATACTAATCTATATTGAACCTCTAACTATTCATTGAATGGATTATATTTGAGAAAAGTAAAAATGATTACATATTGATAACTAGGTTGAGAGGTAGAGAGAAGAAGACCAGTTCTAGCATAATTGAGTACATATGATTTCACATCCAATATGAGGAAAAATATATCCAATGGATATTGGATTATGATGAACTCATGAAAAATATATTAGGTCATCAAACATAAAAAATTGGAGAAAACGGAGGATATTTCCATCGAAAATCATATTAGGGATGATGGATGTATTTAGTTGATCAATGACTGAAAATGTAAAATTACCAAAATTTAACTTGTTGAAAATTTGGGAACATGGTCAGGAATCATGGTTTGAGAAACCATACACCAACCATGTGATATAGTTTTGCAAAAAAAATTCATACAATCTTCATGGTTTCCTCTAAATATGTGATAGACCCAATTTTCCCAAAATGATGTATTCGAGGCTCTGAATATGGCTTATAAAACCATGGAACCTTAATTTAGTCACTTTTCATCCATATTATTCATTAATAAATATCTATACCATAATTTAAGGTATCTTTGCATGAGCGGAAAACCGGGTTCTTATATTCTTCCCCCATAAAATAGCATATCCCCGAGATCACCTTCGGATGGTGGTGGAACACTTTCTGATAACAACCCTGGCCACCAGGCATGTATGTTAGCATCGAGCTCCCAAGTCTTATCCTTCACATGTTCATCCTACACTTCATTGGACACTATAGGCACATACCGACATTGAAGGAAAATAATTATCTATTCAACAATTCATACTTGATACTCCTCAATGGTATATTTTACATCTTAGTCAATATCATCAAAATCAGACGTATCTTTTGGATGTGCATGATTTCGAAGGAGCTGTGATATTTTGGAGACTTCGTACATGGAATGATATATCTGAGGTAGTGGAAACCAATAGGCTCTTGGCCCAACACTCTAAATAATATCAATCGTCCCAATATAAAGAGGCTATATATTCCCTTTCCATTATATAGATCTCTTCCATATCAATGGAAAAACCCAAAGAAAAACAACAACCCCATCCTCAAACACTAGAGTTCATCGATGGTGAGTGACATAAGATTTTAATCTAGATGGATCAGTATACATGTTATTCCGGACCAGCGGGGCCTACTCAGAAGTCTTCTATAGATATGAGGACATAATAGATATGTCACCCCAGCTTTCAGCTAGCTTATGTTAGAATTGAACAACATACCATATAAGGCCTTAGAAGGACCCATTTGAATAGTCATTGGAAATCTATTATTATAGGAAAACTCTATAAGAGGGATATGATTCTATAAAAAACCATCTTTTTCAAGGCCACATGCTCTAGAAATATCCTATAGGACCTGTATAGTTCATTCTGACTACACATCATTCTGAGGGTGGAATAATTTTCTTATAAACAAATACGTTACCATAGATTTTTTCTGGCCCTGGTATAGTTGGGACATTATAGGACCACCCCTATATTAATTGATAGTATGAGGGGGCCCTTTTAGTCAAATTATATCATGAGAATACAATCATACCATCTAATTAATATACAATGTATCATGAATAATAATGAAGTGAGGCACTTTAGTAAACTCTTATTGAATATCCATACAATGTCACTCCCTCACAGAGACATAGGTAACCCATTGATATAGTCCATGTAAACATCTTCTGATTTCAATTCTTGGACAGGATGCATATATACCAAACTATAAAGTCTCTAGTTTCTTACCTTCTCCTCTTGATAGGTGGATAACCTAGTGATAAATACATTTATTAGATGTTTCGACCTAGTCCACCAATACTAGGGTCGCATATCACAATACATTTTGGAGATGCTAGGTGGAATATATCACTATGAATCCAGGGAAACATGTACCAACTCCCCTATCAAATTTGAATAAACCCTCACATGTCTACTTATGCATAGGCTATCTCCTCCATCCACAGGACAAACTAGAGGTGGGGTTTCTCTTGATATACTCTCATACGGAACCACACCATTTGGATCAAAAACGTTTATACCCTTCAACTATTCACGGAAATAAGCGGTAACAATCAAGGCTGTGAGGTATGGCTACTCATGAATGGAAGGAAACTCCATATTTAGCTCAAAAAATATGGATATTAACTTCTATTCATCATTGGATTCCCATAAATCCTATGACTGATTTTTCAGACTCAATGTATCTATAACTACATAACATTTCCCATGAGTATAGGTAGGCTCAAAATCAAATGATAGTAGATATTCGACCCATATCCTCAATTTGAGGTTTAATTCATACTGTGAAAAGATATATTAGAGGATGTTTTGGTCTGTTTATGCCACAATGAACTGACATAATATATAATGTCTCTATCAATGTACCTCAAGAATAATATATTCTAGCTCAAGGTCATCTATATTGTAGGATTAATCATGCTGCCTCAACTATCGAGATCAATACATACAAATTTATCCTCCTATATCAACACTCCTCCATCTACAATGACTTATGTTTCATATAAGATGATATAACATCTTCCAATATCTATATGTGTAATAATAGGTTGCAATATAAGCCTCAAATTTATTGCCGGAATGGATTTCTCGCATGCTTCTTTCCATAAGAAGATAACACCCTTCGTTGTATGTCCTGTAATTGGAGATTAAATTTTTAAAAAGTACTGTATGAAAGGCCTACTATATCCAACCGAACCAAAAAGCTTTATATATCAAACACATTATTGGGATTCCCCTATGAAACTAAAAAAATAACATATTATGGATCAGGAGATAATCCATATTTTGAGATAATATGACCGATGTAGTGATCATTTTTTATCCAAAAGTCACACCTGATAGGATTGTCATATAGTAGATGCCCACTACAGGTATTCAACATGATCTCATGCTCATGGTCATTATGAGGTAGAGAATAAACCTTGATTTTATCAACAAATATTGCAAAAAAATATTCATTATTGGGATGCAAAACCAGATACATTAGAGCCGTGAATATGGTGGGCACAATTTTATGACTGAATGACAAAAAAACGTACTCATACTGACCAAAAATATTACAAAATGATGTATGTGTTATGTCTACTCACACTTGATGATAGACCAATCTCATGAAGATCAATCAGAAGAAAATATCTCATTAGAGTTGGTAAAAGAGGACAACTATTTGAGGAAGTGGATACTAGTTTTTTACTGTAATATTGTTCAACCATATGCCATCCACTCATAGATGTATGTTTATGTCCTCATTCATAGTGAATGGAATGGGTGAATCCCAATAGGATTTACTGGGATATATAAAATCATTATCTTATATATCCTCTAACTGTATATTGAAATCCTAAAGATCTGAGGTCACATATCATATAGAGGAATGTACACTATATCTTCTCCTCGAACAAGATCATTCATAAAATCAACAGATCTCTAAAGATAGAATGATAGAATAATATTTGGGAATGATATCCCTAAAATATACAATTTTGGAGGGAAAATAGCTTTACTTAAACTCCATTCCCCTTTGAAGATATTTTCAATCTGGTCATTCACTCATCATAGCCCATTATTCTTGCCCCTACTATACCTTCTTGGTCATCCTAGTCTCCCTTATAAAGATATTATTTTCCCACTACTGATTTAAATGATATACAGGGGAAATAATATCCTTTAAAATTAGGATACTGAACAAAAAAATCCTTTCCTAGAAAGGCATTAAACCCTATCATATTTAGAGTTAAGGGGTTTTATAATAATGTGAAACTATATACCTCACGGGTACAATCCCTATATGGGAATAGCCCATCTGACAGTAGTCCTAATAGCGCATCTAGCATCATCACACCACAATATTATTGTATCTCTATTCCACAAAATTCCTTAACATATATAGAGGAAAATGTGTTTAATGAATCATTATTAGATTAATCATACACATTTTTATATGTCATAGAATTGTACCTTATACTATACAATGTCCCACGACCTGATTCTTGGTAATCTTATATAGTGCATGCAACTGGAAATATCCACTTCCCTACAAAACATTTGGACTACCAAAATAATAACATATGTATTTTCATTGCTGGGGATCGGCGTTCTAGCTACCATGTCCCCAACCACGTCCTCAACTAGTCATACCGATGTTATTCGAACTTATATCCTTATGTAGTGATGAAGAACCCAATACTAAATGTTGATATAGAATATTTAATTTTCTCCATGAATCTAGATGAAAATTCCTATAGATACGATGATTATTCCCTAATAAGCTGTAGCACAAGAAAAATATTGGGTCTCTATCACACTGAGGATTCATATTCCACTATCGTCCACATTAATGAAACACCATGGAGTTAACAAAACTGGTACTATTTTTGTCATTTCCCTGACGAGAGACCTCAAGGGAATGTTTTCTACTAATAAAACAACTACTACTATGCCATGGCACTGATCCCCGATGACCAGTATTATTTATATCCCTTAGGTTTCACTTAGTTATAAGATCTCTATTAACTATTTCATATATTGTAAGATTAAAAAATACAATCACCAGAGTATGGATGGAAAACTAGTGCCCAATCTAAAATCATCTAGCACAGGAATGCACATCATTGACTATAGTAGTGAAAAGGGCTTAAAATCCTTGAAATAGATGGAATACACTATAATTGGCAACGAACCCCGCTCAAAATGCATGAATTCTCTATATCAATTTCATCTCAAAATATTCCGAAAGAGAAATCATATATCTCTGTCTTGAAATCAACCCGTAATAAGAACATATTAAAACTACACTAGGAAATCACATCCCCCCATACCATAAACGAATCTCATAGCATATACATATCATTTTTTACCCTCTAATCTGGATGCATCTCTAGATTCTCAATGATATAAAGGGTGGCCTTTATCCAAGACTCACCAGTGTGTGGACCACTAAACCCTAAGAAAGTAGAGAATGTTGCAGCTAACACTCATGAGTCGGATCATCCATTGTATGGGAAGTTCATGGAACACCCTGAATGTAATTCATCATATATAGTAAAAAATCATGATCATGAGGATCTAGTCCAAAACAAATTACATCAAGTGGTGCCTTAGGTGGAACTCTTAGAGCTGAGATTGGCAGTTTAGCATCACCATGTTTGGAGCATGTTCGTCACCACCCTCCTCACATACGATACGAGGACATTGTTGAGACATTGGTCTACAAATTAAAAGTGCAGGTCTTTGAACAAGCTTTACGTAGATTGACATCATCACTCGTGGATATTGAATTTATAAAGACTTACATACTAGAGAAAACTACCCCAACTACCTGCTTAGATGTCCAGTTATCGCTGTGTGTAGATATATTTGTTTCATTTCATTATACATTTAATTATCATGTTCACTAGGTTACTTTTCATAAAAATGAAATGGAAATATAATTTCATTCAACCATTTAATGTTATATGTCATGTTTCACATTTTATGGATACCCAAACCCATTTAATATTTACCCATAGACCTTATTACAAAATATATCACCCATTTATTTATCACATACTGGATAGACTGAGTAAATTATTCATCCAAAGCCACAAGGTCCCATTAGTTACATGAATTGAGACATGAAATCAGTCAATATGATATACTGGTAATACAATCATAAGATAACTATCCCAATATCACTCAATAACCAATGCATTTCATTTAATGAAATTTTCGAAATGAAATTACATGTCATGGAAATATGGATGACATGTGGATTCTATATCCCTATAATGATTCTGTAATAATTCCATATTCCTTAATATCATCGATACATAGATGAAATATGTAACACCATGAGATTTTTTTAATTGTTATTAGTTATTTATGTTAATCTATTTTGTGATTTTCATTTGATGCAATAGTAAGTATAGTTTATTTTATATTAATGAACTATGTTTGGATAATTTTATACACAACTCCAGGTTAATCATTTACTATAAGGAACAGAAATTTAAATTTCTTTACAAGAAACCCAAAGATAGCTTGTGTTGCGAAAAACAATTACTTTTTATGCTGTCTTTTGTAACAGACATGATCTATTTTTACCAAAAAATAGTATATCATTTAAATGTTATCATTTAAAATAATGATTCATAAACTAGCCATTATATTTTTGGGAATTATTAGTATTAAATTATCTATTAATATATCTAGTTTATAGAAATATATGTTAAATAAATTGTTTTAAAATTAATTAGAAATGAATTTGAATACCTATTGAATACAAAAAAATTATTTTTATTTTTATAGTCAAAAAGCTATCTAAACCTAATAAATTAAGTTGAATAAAATATTTGAGTGATATTAATGTAATATATATGTTATATATTCAAAAAGATTTTTTTATATTCCTTTAATAGATTTGATAGACATAAGATAATAATTACTCTAATTTTATGCATAAAATCCATTTTATAGAGGTAGTTTAACCAGATTTTAATGGATAAAACATTCTAAATAAAATATTAGGAAGATAAATAAATACCGTATGTCCATATATACATTATATATTTAATAAAAAGTAATAACTAGTATAGGATAATTATTTGGTATTTTTCTATAAGGATTATATTTTAATTAATATGTTAAAATTCTGGATTTTAATTCAATGTATGTTTTTTTTAATTTTGTTGTAATGATAAATTATATTTTAAATTGGATTAAATTTTTATTTATATATTAATTTTTCCAATTTATGAAATTTATATCATTATAACCAATTTCACTTGAAAATGGATTAAAAAACATTACAATATTTTGATTTTTTTATATTAAAGACCTGGACTGCCTCCTTATAAGTGGGATTAAATTTAAATTAATTTCTTCCACGTATGAAATTGTAATATTGTAAAAATGATTAAATATTTTAAATAATAATAATTTATATTTTTTTAGTATTTTTAAATTGGTTTTTCCAAAAAAATATTAGTAAATGTAATTAAAATTAATTACATTGATTAATGTAAAACAATGTAAAAATAAGGACCAAAACCTAAATTTAATCCAAAAAATGACCTATAAAATTGTCCAATAGACATTTTATATAAATATATTGAACTTATAGTCCCTTTTATGGACATTGGTCTATTATTGGATGTACGTTCAACAAGAAAAATTTTGGCGGAATTCTCTCTTCGAATATTTACAAATATGCAACTCATCCAACAATATAAAACGGCCTTATATACTTTCACATACATGCTAATATATTGACCATAAGTTCTATTAAATGCTAAAAAATAATCTCCCAAAATTAATCCCTTCCACATAGAGGTATCCCTTATTGATAAAGTCCTTCAAATATATCCTTTTGGATCAAACCAAAAGGATTTATCCGATTAAGTGGTAACACTTTCTCTCAAGCACCTTTATTTTATTTTTCTTCTCCACTCCCCCACCACATTAATTAATTACATGTCTTACAACACCAGAATCATAATTATAATATTATATTTTTATGACATGGTTTTTATCTACCATTGCACACACTACCATCTATTGGGTAACATACATACTATTTATGATAACAACAAACATCCACTTCAAAAAATGATTTCTATTTAATTTTCATTACCACCTCTCATGGTGGAAATAATGATGTAAACATAATTTATATATATTATATCTTATATTTATTAATAATGTATATTAACCTTTTTTTAATCCTTTTAAAAAACATTTCTTTTTCTAATTCCAAATCGTTGTAAATACAATAATTTCGTTTGTGTTAATGTGGACCATCACACTCTTAATGCGAATAGATTTATTCTCACACATTAGGGAATTTATTAAGGATGATTTTAGAGAATATATGTGATATATGAAAAAATATAAGGAAAATATATTTATTTTATATTTATATATACATATATGTCATTTTTTTGTCTTTCTATACAACAATAAAAACTTAAACAACATTCATAGGTACATACGGCTTACCGTCCCCATGAATGGTGTATTCCATTTCATACTTCTATATTCAAAAAAAACATTATAATAAAAAACTAATTTATATTAATTATATTTTTATCATGTTTTTTATTCGGTAATCATTATATAATTATATGGACCAATGATATAACAAATTTAGAAAAATGAGAATAATAAAGAGAATATTATCTGAAGTGAAACCATAACATAAGATGGTTAAAAATAGTGAAATATAAGGTCATAATACAACCATATATGGTGTTATATATAATAATATGGTTTATAAAGTTTTTATGGAGGAATTATAATTATTATATTGGTGTATTAAATTATTTTAATGAGTGTCAAGACGCAAGGTATGAGGATTTCAACTCACATTATTATTTCCATGAGATACATGATATGTTCTCACTCACTCCATTTGTGTGGGGTATATATGAACAATGACTATTTTATTTTTATATTATACATAAATTTATGGGTATTCACATATTCATTTACTGACCTTCCTTTCTTGGGGTTTTGGTTTCAAATGATTCCAAATATGTGAAATAGTTTTGTCTCAATTTTCCTTCATCAAGAATAACATTTTATTATCCACCTAAATTATTCTTAAAGGTGGACATAAATCCATTTTAAATGTAATTACACTAATTTAGATCATTTAATATTATTTAATGGTACATGTAATTTCCTTATCATACAAGGTGTATTTTATGCCTTGTTACAAAGTTATAAAAGTATATTACGATAATATCATGGAATTTCATGATTTTTTTTTTACTTCCACTAATGAAAAAAAAAATTCCATATCTAATGAAAATTTAGGATTTTTATTTTTATTTGGTTATTAATTACTTATTCATATATTCATTGATTTCTTAAACTATTTAGTATATAAGATAGATAAGAGAATGATTTTATGAATGTATAACGCTACCACTCTCTTTGAATAGATATATATGTTATTTCAAATCCATATATTATAAAAAATTGCATTAAAATGTTTTATAGAATCAAATATATTGTTTAAATATAGATTAAAATATATTCTTTTAAAAAACATTTTCATACTTTATTTATAAATTTTCAATACATTTTAAAGAAAATAGTTTACAATATATTTTCAAAATATTTTGTATATTTTCAATGTATTTTCAATGAAATAGATTTAAAGATGATTTCAATTATTTTTCATGTTTTTAAAATAAATTAAGTAAATATATGTTTACATTGTTTTGAATTTTGTTTTATAAGTTTTCATGGATTTTTCTTACAAAATGTATTTCATCTTCTTTTTATATATTTTCAAGTAAAATGATTTAATTTTATTTAATAATATTTTATATGTTTTCAAGGTAAAATGTTTTTTAATTTTTTCATCTCTTATTTATATTTATTCAATTAATTTTGAGTGGAAATGTTTTTCAAATGATTTAATATTTTATAATAATATTTAAATTAATGTTGGATATTTTCTTCAAGAAATTTTTTCAAAATATATTTTCAGGTTATTTTCTATATAAGATTACATAGGTTGATTTTAATCACGCCCTTAAATTAAATTAAACAATGTTTCCATTTTTATTCTTTCTTAAATTGTGTATTTTTTAATGTAATAATTCTTATGACACCTATTTAACATCCCTAGGTTATAAAATTTACAAACACATTTCAATTAATGAGTTATGATTCTATGAAATGGTTATGAAATGTACATAGGTTTCTTTGTATTAATGTGGTGATATTTTAATGATACCCATTTAATTTCATGGGTCATGATTTTATGTTTATAAATCTTATTTATTTTCATCTGTCATGATATTAGGAATCTTTTGTTATCTTGTGGAACTTGTATGAAGGATTATCATTACTAGATGCATGTGACATATATATCGCTCTCATGAATTGGGTAATGATGGATGTCTGATTAATATAAATGATATTTCTGAACCCGATTACACGTTCAAAATTATTAGCGTGGACATGTTTGTATGTCCATATGTTTTTGTGTGAAATTTTTTAATTGATCACAATGTTATGAGGGAACCTTATTACATTCCCAATATGTTTTTATTGTGTCTAGATTCATGTCTATATGATTATTCAGGTACATGAATAAATGTTCAAAATTTTATACATGATCATAGGTACATGTTCACAATGTTATACATGGACCAATTTTCATATCCATAAGATTATGAAAGAACATTATTACACATTGAAAATGTTATTAATGGACCATATATCATGTACATAAGGTTATTCATGAACCAAATTACACATTCAAAATTTTATGCCCAGACCAAGTAGCATGTATTTATATTGATGTGGGGCCAAATTCAAGCCCATATGTTAATGCATGATCTTGTTTATACTAATACAAGTTTAAATTTTTACAAAACATTGTTCATATTATTAAATCCCATATATTATTTCTATGTTATTTCTTTATGACTTATTCTTGTAATTTTATTATGATCAAAGTATTACGAACTACTATTATTTATTATGATATCTGATATACAAGATATAATATTCAAACATTAAACACAAGTTAATACCCTTTTGTTCTTATTATTCTTACGATTTTCCCTTATTTACCAATTTTGGGAATTAAATTTCACACTGTTCTTATGCTTTCTTTTCCATATGATATGATGAATGGTTTTATTTAGAAGTATGGAAGGTGGATATCTACATGAGAGATGCTGAATATCATTCTTTATCATAGAATATTTTGATTATAGGATACAAAATATACTAAATTATTATGTCCCTTGAGTATTATTTTTTAGAAATTTACTAAATATTCACTTGAAATGATTTAATATCCATGTATGATATTCATGGTGTTATATAATTGGTATTTATGGAACTGTTTTGTAGAAATATGGAAACAAGGATAATAAAACTATAGTGATATCCCTATGTATATTTCTATAGATATATATATGGATAAATATAAAGAAAATCATAAGGATTGGTTAACATATCAGAATATTTCATTGAATATTTTTAAAGGATTGAGTTATTGGTTTCCTTGAAATAAAATTGTATATGAATACAAAAATTATGTGTTGATCTAGAATGTATTTACCTAGGAGTAAAAACTCAAAAAGATGTTATGGTCCCGACTTGTGGTAAATTGGTACATGTCATTGCGCCTTGTTGCACATTAGGTTTGAAACTCTCACGAGACATGATTTGGAAATTCACAAAACTCCTCAAAAACCATCACGAAGGATTTAAATATAATATCAATATGAATAACATTGGATAAACCTATGGTTTCGTAGATTAAATACCTATGATACATGATTTAGGCATCCTATAAGTAATTTTAATGATTTAATGGTATCAAAATATGTTAAATTTTTCTCGCACTCAAAATTCTGGTTTTATTCAGTAAAGATAAATATAAAGAGCATTTTTATCATTTGTTATTTCATATGTTGAATTCTTAGAAATTACGAGAATTGATTAACAATGTTTAAATATTATAAAGAGAATGAAGATGTTTTTATGAGTACTTGTTATACTTCTAAAGATAATGTGACAAAAAACATCATGTTAAAGGTATGTGATGTTCTTCCAGTATTTTTTACATTATGAATATGATATATGATTACAATGAGTTTGAGTAACATAGTGGAATGATTCATATTTAATATTCACGGAAATAAGTATTAAGGAATAAGATGATGAATTATGAGTAATGGGTTATGAATTAAGTTGGATGAATGATGTAATATATTATTGGAATTAAAATATTATGTTATATAAATCAGGAAATATATATGTATTTTTAGTATATATTTTCCAAAATGATTGAAGTGGATATTTTTAATGGTGATTAATTCCTAGAAAAGTGATATTTAAAATAATGTATGGTCACCCTTAATGTGATCATGATGTTGAGAAACATGTGTTTCACCTGGATAAAAAGATTATTGATTTGGATAATGTAAATTGGATATAAATTATTACCATGGATTAGATAAATTTTTGGTTTAAAATTTAGTTAATATCATCCTAGATGTAGTTCAAAACATGTTGAATGTTTGGAATATATATAGTAACCTTAATAATAAGTATTTGTGAAAGTTTTCATAAATTATCAACTACAATTTTTATCATTACCATGTTTCAAGAGAATATGTGATGGCAATATTTATGTGTCTGTAATGTGAACAAAAATAGATACATTGTGATATATGAGTGATTAATATAAATCAGATTATGTGACTTCATTCTATAATTTCCTAATTTCATATTTTGGAAGGGTTATATGCATAACCATTTTTGGAATGATTATGTTAAACTATGGATGATGTTTCTGAGAATAAATTATTATCTTACCCCCCTCAGGATTAAATTATTTTTGATGAAATTTTATAACCACTTGATTTTGATGATAATTAATGATAGTTGGGATGGAATTTCATGGATCTCTTGATCTGTTAGTGCTACATGAATGAAAAATCCACCTTCCATTTTTGAGAAAGAGGTAAATTGGATCATTGAATAACAAAGAGTCAGGTTGACATGAAATCATGAAATAATTTCATTTCATGAAAACTAATTATCATTATAAAACAGGATATTAAATCCAAAAGTGTTATCCAAGTTCTACATTTTATTAGGAATCATATGGCCATTTAGTATATCACAAATTTATGACTTTATGATTGTTATATTTCTAATTTCATTGTTCTCTATCAGTCGAAATAAGATGTTGATGGTTATATTATTCTTCAATTTCTCTATTACCACTTACAACCAATGTTATCCAATATGGAATCCTAGTTCTACGTTACATTCAGTTACAACTATGCTTTTAACTTTTCCTTTTTAAATGACGTTTCAGTTTTAAATTTAACAATATGAGTTTTTTGAATGAAATTATTAGGTATTACACCATTGATAATACATAAAAATTTTGTTGGTGAAATTCATTATGAGGGGGTATAATTTGACACCATGTGATTTTGTGAATTATTATTATTTTATTTAATTTACTCAGTTGGATATTTTTCAATTCATGTGTCATGGAAACTAGTTTATTCAATATTAAAGATCTATGATGGGATTGTGATATATGGAACACCATTTTATTCATTCACTACCTAAAACAAAAGTTTTACCTATCTTAACAACAAATAAGGAGGTTAGATTGGGTTATGAAAAGTATTAATTATTGTGATGCCTTGTGTAACATACATGGCCTATTTTTACTGAACAATATTATATCTTAAAATTTTTATTATTTAAAATAATAAGATATAACATAGTATTAAATTAGATATTATTAGTATTACTAACTAATTTAAGGATATTTTTTTGAAAAAAATATATAAATTCATATAATAACAACTAATTAGAAATGAATATGAAAAAAGAGAGAATATAAAGGTAAATATTTTTATTTATATAGTCACAAATCTATTTTAACCTCATAAATTTAATTAATTAATTATTAGTTCATGAAATTAATATAATGTATATTTTCTAATATAAATAAAATATTTTTATACAGTAGTATAATTGATCCAATATAAATTAGATAAGAAGAAGCCCAATTTTATAGAAGAAACTCAATTTTTTATAAAGTTTGTTTCAATGTAATTTTATTGAGAACACCTTTAAATCCATTATTTGGAACTATTATTGATTTAGTATTTAAAAATAAACATAGTCTTTTTATGTGAAAAGTAAAATTATTTGAAGAAATTATATTTAATTTTTTTATGGTTTCATTTTCTAATCAATCGTTCAAAATAATGTATATTAATTGAAGAATACATATTCATTAAATTTATTTTTGATGATAAACTGTAAATTAAATTGGTTTAAAAGTTTAATTATATAATAATTTTATTAGTAAATCCAATTTAGTTCATTGGAAAAAAAATTACATTAAAATAGGTAATAAAAACATATAAAAAATTTGATCATTTTTAGTTTAAAAAACCTCTATATAACTTTAGTTTTAGGAATTTTGAAAGAAAATTTCCATATTGGGAAAATTATTAATTTCTTATTTCTAATAATGTCTACTTTTGAAACACCCTTGCCCAAATTAACCAGAGCTGATTCATTAATAATTAAATTCTCATGGTTAAATAGAATACAAATTCCAATGGAACGATTAGTTTAGTGGTTTTGAAGAAACTAGATACCTAGTTATAACTCAAATTACATTGGAATAGGTCACAAAATACAATACATAAAAACTAAAAATTGCATCCACATGAACTCAATAAATGGACTTCTATTCGTCACCTATTGATGTAACAAATTAAAGGGGTGAGATAAAATTCTTAGTAAAGGTTAAATATTTTGTAATCATGGATCAATAATAACGGAATCAAAATAAATTTTACATAATCAATATTGCATGTTGAATAAATAAAAAACTCACACCATTAAAAAACCGAGAATGAAATTGCATCAATAATGTTTTTAATAGTGAAAACCTCTTGGATTATAATAAATAATAATGAATAAATAGACATGTTATTAATTATAAGTCATGTATCTAGAAAATTATACCGTAATATCTTTAAAAACAGTTTATTTCTACGTGTAGAAACCAGTCAGATATTTTTGCAAACAAAATTGATGTGTTTGTCTCTAATTGATTTGTCTCATGAGACAAGTCGATACATTGAGAGGTTATATTGGGCCTCACATTCCATTTTAAGTCAAAATAATTCTTTATACCTAGATTTAATACATGTTTAATCTACCTTTGATATATCTGTATAGGGTAGAGGATACAGATTCATCAATATTTCCACAATTAAAACAACAATACAAATAAACATCGTATATAAAAATGATACTCATTTTAGAAAATAATGATTTCGATGATATGAGAATATGGATATATAATAGAAATATAATTTCAAATTTAATTTTATCTCAAATTGGTAATATGTACACCAAAAAATAATTATTAGGTGCACAATACAAATAATTCACAATGAAATTTAAAATTGACACAAAGCCCACTACCACATTGTAATCAATAATTTTGTGTGACCAGGAATTAATAATTATCAAACAAATCATTTAATAAAATAAAAATAAATATAATCATGGTATTATATATCAAATTGATGAATACATACACAACATGAATGAAATAGGTGGGGAATAATTTAAATATAATAGAATTAAAAGTGAGACAAGAAACCCCTTTCCTTATTCTCAAGTGTGTCCTTTGTTTGATTTAATTACCTAGATAATAAAACTTTTATTCATGAATTAATAACTCTAAAAACTCTTATACATCTAATTGATTTATTATACCGTTATTAGTTTCGTTCAATTCCCTTTTTATGGGTTTATGAGGCTCAATTTTATTGTTTTGGAATGATTTTCTTTCGTGGTTTTTCATGATTCGTTTAGATGTATTCATGTATGAAATTTCATTTTAATTATGGATAAACAACCATAATTGTTAATATATATTATTATAAACAATATAGATATATAAATTATGATATAATTTTTCAAGTTTATATACATGGGTATGAATCATTAGTTAAAATTTATTGATAAACACTTGTATTTAGCTTATCGGTTTTGTGCACAATGTAATTGTTTGGTATTATTATTCAGTATTATGAGTTTTTAGTGATTCCAGAACATTAAGTATATGAATACATATATAATGATTGGTTTCATCCAAATAAATCGTTTCACGACCATAATTGAAGATGGTAATGGAAATTTAGAACCTGTCATCCTTAAATGTGATAAATTGACACATCTCGGACATTGTTTTCATTTCATTGTATAATAGGATGGAGAGAGTGAGATGATGATGAAATATTACATTAGAATAATATAATTCCAGTTCATTAAAGTACTGCATTTATCATAGAATTTGGAAGAGAGGAGATCATGAAATATGTATAAAAGAAATGAACTCAAAATAGAAGAAAAATTGAGAAATCTCTCACGAAACATCAGCAGCCCAACATCGTCACTTAAAATTTAATTAAATAGTATGATGTGGGAAATGGGGTAACTCATAACTCATAAATAATTTTGGATGTAAGGGTAACATGGAATGTCATATCCCAACATAGTCTAAATGAATATAAAATAGAATACTTAAATGAAATATTTATGAAAAATGAAGGGTGGTTGATTCTCTAACCTTATAGTGTAACTCCCAAAACATGAAGGTTGGGACCTTGGGGGTCTGAAGACACCTTGGGAGGAATAATAGGGAGGTAATACAATCAAATTTTCATGGATAATGATTTTGGAATTAAAGAAAATAAATTGAGCGTGAGTTGGTATTTATAGTAATTAAGAGGGAGTTTTTTATTAATTAAAAGGGACACCCCATTAGTGGTTTTTGAAAAAACATTGGCTTGACCATGGTATTGGACCATCATTATAGAAAATGGGGAAACCTCATTTAATTTGTAATTTTACAAATGTCTACCATAATTTTACGTTAATTAGTTTATCATTATGATTTCATTTAACTACTGAAATCAGAGAACTGTATTTTTAATATTCACAAAAAATTCAAGTATTTTTAAAAAATCACAAAACTCCAATATAACCATATTTCGATGTGTATACTTCAAAAATGATATCCATTTATTGAAAATAATTTTATATATTTTTTAAATTTAATATATAATAAAATCTAAATTAATTTGAAAAATAAAACATTTAAAGGTATAATTACTTTTATATTAAATTAAGAAATTAATTAAGATCTCATTAACTTATTAAATTATGAAAATAAAATATTTTCATTTTTTAATATTCCAAGGTTCCATATTAATATTCATATTACTTTTTATAAGGTTATGTTACTATACATCCTAAAATCAAGTTGGTTCTATCATACTTCATTGACATACTGGTCACAAATCTAGATGACCATTTTTCAAAATTTAAAACATAGAATTTGAAAATTTATATTTAATATCTAGGTTATGACAATCCCCTAGATAACCAATTGTTGGTTCAAAGGACCACTGTGCCTTATGAAATACAGGCTATAAATATACATTATTTAAGAGAAACATACTATAGAATGTTTTAGGTGTTATATTATTCCCTCTTCAGAAATTTAGTAAATATAATTTTATGGTCAAATCCCACCAAAAAGATGTGGGTGTTTATTCTTCATAACATCCTCACATTCCGAAGTGGGTTCCTCCATATTCTGGTTTTTTCAAAGAACCAATAGTAGACGAGCCATTCGATTTCTCAATACATGCTCCCTTGTGTCAAGAATTCTGATTGAATCTTCACTGTAGGACAAATCAGGTTCTTATTGTATTTCATCCGAGGTGAGTACATGCAATGTGTATGGAATTTATATCTTCAACAATGACACAAGGAACACATCATGAACATTGGAGAGACTTGGAGGCATTGAAATTCGGTAAGCTACATCTCTAATTCTATCCTGAATTCCGAATGGTCTGATGCACCTAGGGCTCCGTTTCTCATTCTTAAAAAACCATAAGTCACCCTTATGTAGATATACATTCAGAAAGACATGATCTCCTTCATGGAATTCCAATTTTTTTTCTAGTTTTCAGCATAACTCTTATGCCTATGTGGGATGCTTTAATATGGGATTGAATTATTTTTACCAATTTTGTGGTCTGTTAAATAAGTCTAGGGACTATAAGATTCATATCAGCACCTTTTCCGCAACAAGTTGGAGTTAGACATCTATTTCCACATAATGCATCATATGGGTCCATTGAAATACTAGAAAGGACACTATTGTTGCTGGAAAATTTCACCAAAGGTATATAATGATCCCATATAATATGGAAGTCAAGATAGAATGACCTCAAAATGATTTCTAGAGTTTGCATAGTCCTTTTAGACTGTCTGTTGTTTTGGGGGTGATAAGAAATACTCATATGATGTTTAGTATTCAAAGCCTTATGGAGAATTTTCCAATGTTTTTATGTAAACTGGGGATCTCGATGGGAAACAATCGATATAGGTGCACCATGTAGTGTAAAAACATCATTAATATATAGTATTTCAGGGGGTCCAAGTTGTAAATCCTCTTTATAGGAATAAAATGTATTGGCTTTGTGAGATGATCATAATTACCCATATATCATCATTCCTTCTATGTGTCCTTGAGAGTTCGGTGACGAATTCCCTTGTAATGTTATACCATTTCCTTATTGATATAGTTAGAGGAGGAAACACTCCTATAGGATGTTGTCTCACTGTATTCACTTATAGGCAAACTATATAACATGACACGTAGTTAGAAATATTTAGCTTCATATTATCCCACAAAAAAAATATTCCATCACATCTCTATATATCTTTGTGCTACCCTGGTGTATAGAGAAATTTGATATATGATAATCTTCTAATTGTTCCATTTTTTCTCAGGTACTAATGGAACACATAACCTCTAACCAAACATCAGAACTCCTTCCTCAGAGAAGAAATCGTTCAATATCTCATCTTTAACATCAATTAATTTCATGTGGAGATTTTCATCATCATAATGATGTATATTTATCCTCTCTAGTAAAGATATTTTAGCAATCTTTAGAATAAGGAAAGATGTTTCCCCTTCATGAATAATTTCAATATCCATCATAAGTAGATCCATGAATATGGTATCCCTCTCAATCTTCATTTGAATCATAAATCCCTAATCTCTCCTGCATAATGCATCTGCCACCTTATTTTCCATTTCTAGGGGGTAGTGTATTGAACAATCGTAATCTTTATGTAACTCGATCCAGCTCCTTTGCATCATGTTGAGTTATTTTTGAGTGAAAATGTATTTAAACACTTTTTATTTTTGTATATCTCGATTTTTCTTCCTCAAGATAATGTCTCCATATTTTAGGAAAAATGATTATAGCTTCAAACTCAACATCATGTGTTGGATTATTTTTTTCATGAGTCTTCAACTGCCTTGATGCATAACCAATAACTTTACCTTTTTTGCATAAAGATACAACCCAACCCATTCATCGATGCATCACTGTTTATTAAAAAACTATCACTTCCAGATGGAAGAGTCAATATTAGAGCATTGTACAATAATCTTTTCAATTATTCAAAGTATTCTGTACATTCTTTTTTCCACACAATCTTAACTCTTTTACGTGACATCTTGGTTAGCTGGTAGATAGTCAAAAAAATTCTGAATGAAATGCCTTTAGTATCCTACTAAAACAATAAATCTGTGTACCTCAATTATGTTTTTTGGCATGGTCCAATGTTTTATTTCCTTTTCTTGCAGGATTAAATAGGATTTTATCCTTAGTAAAATATGGCCCAGAAATTAAACTGATTGAAATATTAATTCTCACTTGCTAAACATCCCATATAATTCCATTCATCAATGAGTCTTCAGAATAATCCACAAGTGATCCTATTGATATTCATATCTTTTTGTGTATAATAGGATATCATAAATAAATATGAAATAACTTTTATCAATATATTCCTTGAAATCACAATTCATTAAATCCATGAAAATAGAGGGTGTATTAGTCAGTCCAAAAGGCATCACTCTAAACTCATAATGCCCATACCTGGTTCGAAATGTTTTCTTAGGAATGTCTTCCTTCCTCACATGCAGGTGTTGATATCTGGATCAAAGGTCAATCTTAGGAAAGTATTGATCACCATGTATTTGATCAAATAAATCATCAATCCTAGTAAGAGGCTACTTATTCATTATTTTAAGACCCGTGATTTCCCAAAAATCAATTAATATACTCATGGATCCATCTTAATTCATGGAAAATAGGATCGGGGCTCCCCGTAGAGAAAAACTTGGTCGAATAAATCCTTTTTCACTCAACACTTCTAGTTTTTTCTTTAGCTCCACTAACTCCACAATGGACATTCTATAGGGGGACATTGATATAGGTCTTGCACCAGTAATTTACACAATAGAAAAATCAATTTCCCACTTTCGATGATGTCCATGTAAATTATTTTGGAAATACATCAATGCATTGTTTCACAATATCCATATAATTAATTGGAGGATTTATTTCCCCTCCAATAGTTATTGGGTTCTCTTTCTCTCCATTAATTTCATTCAATAGTGCTACTGGTGGTGGGTCTAGATAAGAATCAGATGGAGGGGGTTTTCTCTAAATATATTAGATTATACACCGTTTTCAAAACATCTAACTTCCTTTTTCTTTAAATAAATCATCTCATAAAATATTGGAAGCCAATTCATATAGAGAATTATATCAAAGTCAGTCATTGGTATGATGATATGGTTTTTAACAAAAGAATTTTTATGTGTTATTTAGGGGGATTATTTGACATGCCATTGTTGCAATGATTTATCCCCAAAGTGTTTTTATTGAAAACTACATTATTAATTCAAATTGGACATGTCCTATTTTCATTGAAAATTAAGAAGATATAAATGAATATTATCATCAAGAATCAAATAATGTACTGGTTATGTTTGTGGACCTTCTACCACATCATTAAGAACTTCAACTTCCATAGTTGAAATCACAAATGCTCACACTTTCTCTCTTGTTCATTTATGATTTATGTTTCCATGGGGCATAGCACACTCATTTGAAAATTGTCTCGTCTCTCAATAATTTTATCATTTAACATAATTAAATTGTTTCACTCCCTTACATTAATTAGAGATATGAACCTTTTCTCCACACCAATAGGTGACTTCCATACATTTAAATAATTTCATGAGACGATTCCTTCCACAGTTATTGTATAATGTGAATTTATTCATTATCTTGTTCATCTTTGGTGATTCAATTTTTGCTTGATTATCATAATACTGATTTCTATCTTTGTTTCCCTTAAACAAATTTGATCTATCTAATTTCATTCTCTGTTTTGATAGAACTTGATACAATTTCATGATATGATGAAAATTTTTGAGAAGCAAGTTCCCTTCGAAGAATTTTCTTAAGACCATCAAATAAATAACCAATAATGTATTCTAAGTCTTGTACATAATATATATCATACCTGACATGTCTGGTGAATGTCACCCCATACTATAGACTACCCCCGTCTTCCTTTTTCATTATACTAAGGAATTACCTCTTTATTTCAATTTGTTTTTCATGAGGGAAATATTTTTCAAAAAGTATTTACACAAAAGTCCTCCATTACATATCTTCTATTTTGTTTTCCTCAGTTGTATTCTAGATCAAGGACCACCATTTATTATCATCACCCTTGAGACAATATACTACAATCACTACCTTTTCATTTTAATTGCATCTTCATGCCATGAATATATTTTCAAGGGACATGATCCACTACTCAACAACCACTGGATTAGTCATCCCACTAAAAGATGGGGGAAAATTGCACATGAAATTATCCAACACTCGAGTTGAATGGTTATTTGTTACATCTTAGGTATGTTTTCCCAATATGTCCATGATCTAATCTACTCCAACATTGACTTTGTTAGCGTGCTGAGTGGGGATATCCCCACAATTCCCATTTTTATTTATTCTTCATAACCTATTAGACTCAATATCTAAATAATGGAATAAAATAGATTATGCTATGAATCTCAAATATAAAATCACATAACATTTATTGAAATTATATGAATAAATTATCTCATAAACCTGTTTTCTCGAAGGAAAAAATTTACATTAACATCCTTTATAATGGCATGTAATAAAAATGTGAATTATCCTAATAATATCACCTGGGAGTGTTAATAGTAAGAGTGAAACAAGGCCTGTGTTCATGTACAAGGATACCTCAGGTAATGCACGAAACTCTTTGTTGGAGCATTCACTCCTAGGTACTTCTGTGCCAGAGAAACCTCAACCTATTTGTATCTGGAAAAGGATTTATTTTCTATAAATATTCAAAAAATATATTCCCTACAAAAATAAAAGGTAGTTTTTTATATTTATCCTCAAATACTACCTTAGGTCTTTGTTCCATAATCGTCATTTTCTAATCTAGTTTCTATGGTTCGTACTAAAGTTCCTCTGATACCAACTGTAATGCCCCGACCCCTATAAACAAGAGCCGGTGGATTACTAATTAAATTAGCAATGTTAAATGGAATGAAAATCCCAATGTCACGATCATATTATTATTAATAAAGAAACTAGATACATAGATGTAACTCAAATTACATTAGAAAAAGTTATAAAATATAATACATAATAAAAATTAAAAACTGCATCCACAGGAACTCAACAAATGATCTCCACTTCATCACATATTCATGGTAAAATATGAAAGGGGTGATCAGAGACACTCAATATATGATACATATGTACAATGTATGTATCAATAATAAATTAATCATAAAAAATTTGGCATAATAAATATGGCATAGTGAATAATTGAAAAACTCACACTATTAATAAACTGAGAATGAAATTGCATCCATAGATTTTGTCATAGTGAAAACCTCATGGATAGTAATAACTGATAAATAATGAATATAATTCTTATTAAATTGACATCATGTATTTGAAACATGATACCATAATACCATTTAAACAGTTTTCTTCTATGGGTATAAACGTGTCTAATTTTTTTTGGAAACAAACTCAAACGGTGTGTCGCCAAAAGATTTGTCTCATGAGACCTGTCGAAGTACCGAGGGTATATAGTGGACCCCACCAAATAATGAAAGTAAAAATAATTATTTATACATATATTTTATATAAGTACAATTGGCCTTCTAAATATCTTTATATAGCATATGATACAGATTTATTAATATTTCAACAATTAAAAAAACATTCCAAATAAACAATGAATGTAAAAATGGTTTAGAGTATAGAAAATAAACAAATCCATGATATAGAAATATGGATATTTAATAGAAATAAAATATAAAATGAAAAGTCATATCAAATGGGTATTAGGTGCACCACAGAATAATTATTATGTGCACAATATAAAGTAATCACAATGAAATGGAAAATTGAGTGGAAGCCCATTAAACATATTGTAATCAATCATTTAGTGTGACTAAGAATTACTAATTATAAAAGTATTCAATAAATACCATGAAAATTAGTAAAATCATGATATTATATATCAAATTTCTGTATACATAAACAATATGCATGAAATAAGTGGGGAACAATGGAAATATCACAGAATTAAAAGTGAGTTAAGAAACCTCTTACCTTATGCCCGAGTGTGTTATTCTTAGCTTTAATGACCATAATTATAAAATTTAGCTTCATGAATAAATAATTCCAGAACATAATATAAATTAATTTAATTTATTTTAACCTTATTAGGTTCATTCATGGCCCCTTTTATGGGTTTAAGAAGTTCAATTTTTTTGTTTTGGAAGCATTTTGTTCCTTGGTTTTCAGCATTCTTTTACATGTATTCATGAATGAAATTTCATTTGGAATTTGGAAAAACATAAAAAATTGTTAATATATATTATTAGTTACATTAATGTGATATAAATGATCTTATAATTATTCATGGTTATAAACATGAGAATGAATCATTAGTTAAAATTTATTAAAAAATGCCAGGATTTAGCTTCGTAGTTATGTGCCCAATGAACTTATTTGGAATTATTATTCCATATTATGATTGTGTGGGGATTATAGTAATTTAATGAGATTAAATACATATATTCTTATTGTGTTCAATGATAATAATATTTTCATGAAAAAAATTGAATATGCTGATTAAAATTGAGAACCTCTCATCCATGAATATGACAAATTAACACATCTCGGACGATGTTTTCATTTTTTAGTATAAGAGGATGGGAAAAGAGAGATGATGATGAAATATTTCATATTCATAATATAATTCTAGTTCATGTAAGAGACAGAAATTATAATAGAATTGGATGAGTGGAGATGCAGAAAGATGTATAAAATAAATGAAATCAATATAGAAGAAAAATTGAGAAATCTCTATTGAAAATTCGGTAGCCTAACGACGTCACTTAAAATTTCATAAAATATTCTAATGAGGGAAAGGGGTATCCCATCACTCATACACAAAATGTATTGTAAGGGTAATATATAATGACATATCCCAACATAATCCTATTGAAAATAAAAGAGAAAACATAAATGAATGCTTTATGAAAAGAGAAGGGTGGTTGATTCTCTTACCTTGTAGAGTAACTCCAAAAACATGAAAGATGAGACCTCGGTAGTTTTATAAAACATTTGGAGGATCTCTATGGAGGTAATACTACATGATAATAGGGAATAATGGGTTTGTAATGAATTAAAATGAAGTAGTGGTGAGTGGGTATTTATATTAATTAAGAGGGAGTTTTTTATTAATTAAAAAGGACACTACATTAGTGTTTTTTTTTTGAAAAACCATGAGATTTCCCATAGTATTTTCCCATGAATTAAGCCAACTGGGACACCTAGTGTCTTTTTTTATTTTATAGTTGGAGATAATACTTTTATATTAGTTATTATATCATTGTGATTTCATTAATCTATCAAAAACTCAAAAGGGAATTTTTACTATTCCCTGAAAATACATGTATTTTTTAAAAATCCACAATCCTCCTGTCAACCATTTTTCAACATGTATAATTCAAATATAAAATCCATTTTTGAAAATAATTTTATATTTATTTTTAATTTAATTTTAAAATTAATTTATAATAAATTCAAAACATTACAAGTTTAATTGTATAATTAGTTTTATAACACATTGAAAAATTAGTTAAGATCTCATTATATTATTACCTTATGAGAATAAAATATTGTCATTATTTACTATTCATAAAGGGCATATTACTATTTATACTACTATTAATAATGGTCTGTTATTGTTCATTAATAAATCTTATTGGTTCTATTAGAATATAAATGAATTACTGGTCATAACTCTCGATGAAGTTTTTTCGACATTCAAAACATATAAGTTGAAAATTATTATTTTATGGATAGTTTTAGAACATCTCATAAATAACAGTGTGTTTTTTCAAAAGAACACAATGATTTATTAAATAAAGGCTATGTGTAGAATTTATATTAGAGAAGAAAACCTTAAAAGGTTTGGGTGTGTAATAAATTTGTTTTTGGCCAAAAATATTAGTTAATGTAATTAACTTTAATTACCTCGATTCAGATATAATTATTCTTAAATAAGGACTAAAAATTAAATTTATGACTCAAAATGAACTATAATCCTAATAAAGATACTTTTTATTTCCATATTTCAAACCTATACTCCCTTTTAACAACATTGGTTCATTATTTGATCGACATTCAATATGAAAAACATGGGTGTTATTATAACTTCAAATACGTTCAAGAGTGACACTCCTCATCCACTGTAAAAATTCCTTTCTACTCACACATAGAAATACCTATAAAAACATTGGATCACTAAAACTATTCTAAACAATGTTCCAAATATCCCTACCTTAGTGCCTGATTCCTCTCCTTCAGAATAAGTTCTTCTGAGAAATCCTTATATCACAAAGGAAAAAGAGTTAACCAATTAATAGGTAAAACCTTCTCTCAAGATCATTTATTATATTTTAATTCCCCACATGCTCCACTCTATTTATTCTTATATTGTGTGAAAAAACCATTATCATAAATATAATGTGATTTTTTATGCTATGGTGTCAATTTACTGATATATATAACTCCATAAAATGTTTAATGAACATATTGTTTATCGGTACGTTGAACTTCCTCCTAACAAAACGATGATTTTTCTGTTTTTACCACATATCCTTATGGGAATTTGATTGAAATTATATATATATATATATATATATTAAATATTATATTTACCACATCTTATGCATCTTTTATCCTTTTACAAAAAATATATTTTTACTTCCCATTTGTTGTATTTATTTTAATTTCACTTGAGGATGTGTGGACTATAACCCCATCAATGTGATATGATTCATTCACAAACTAAATGGAATTATTATGGATGGGTTTAGTGAAAAAATATGATATATTAATGTTTTTAATTATAAAATAATGATATTATATATATACATGTATTTCAATTTTATTCTCTCCTTCAATACGACATTAATAATGGAAAAAATGCTCATGTGTTGAATGAATTAATGTTTCTATGAACAGAGTATTCTATTTCATAAATCTATATTAAATTGATTATTATAATAAAAATATAAAATATAAACATTATATTTATATCTTGGATTAATTTTGGGATTAATTATATAAATATAAAGGACCAATGATATAATAAATTAAGACACATGTTAATAACAATTTATATATTATTAGATGTGAAAAGATAACATGAGATGGTAAATAATAGGGTAATATAAGGATTCAATAAAACCATATATGGTTTTAAATATATTTATAATGTTATTAATTCTATTGAATATATATATATATATATTACATAGGTTCTTTGAATGAGTATGATGATACTATAGACATAATGTAAGGGGATTTCAACAAACTTTATATTTCCGTGAAATACATAATATGTCTGACAGTCATTCCTTTTATGTGGTGTATATATTTCCCCTGATTGTATTATATGTACCATAAAATTAAATTTATGGGTTTTCACATAACATTTTTATTATTCTTATTTCATGGGTTTTATGCATAAATTGTTACCAAATCGGTTAAATGGTTTTGTCTTATTTTTCCTTCTTTTAGACTCATGCCTTTCTACGCAGCTAAATTTTATTTCACATTTTATATAAATCCATTTAATATGTTATATTATTAATTTTATTATTTTAATGTTATTTTTTGTTTTATTTAATTTCCTTTTCAATCAAAGAGAGTATGATTCCATGAGACAATGTTATATGAGTTTATCGAGAAAATCTCATCACGTATTATGATTCATTATGTTAATGCAGGAATTCATGAAATAATATTATCCATATCTCAAATAAATTCATGATTTTTTTTCTCCTCTAGTTATTTTTTTCTTATATTAGTACCATTTATTCCACTAATTGGTATATAAGATATTAAATAAGGTCTTCGTGGGAATTTCTGTCATTACCAATCTCTTTTGGTCAGAAATCTATGTTCTTTAGAAACCATGTTTCTAAAAAATGATTACATGATTTTTCATGAATTCATTGTATTTTTTGAAATTAGTATAATATAAATGGTTTTAAAAACATTTTGAATGTTTCATTTTATGTTTTATAATTATTTTCAATGAAATGGTTTTCAGAAAATTATCATTATTTTTTATATGTTTTTAATGAATATTCAATGAATGGATTTAAAAATATTTCTAAAATATTATTAATGTTATTAAAATACTTTTTAAATAAAAAGAGTTCTTAAATGCCTAAAATATTATATTATATTGTTTTAATGAAAAAATTTAGCAGTATTTTTTCAATCATCTTTTATATGTTTTCATGGAAAATTATTTTCAACATGTTTTAATGATTATTTTATATGATTTCAAGGACAATGATTTTAAAAACAATTTCAATAATTTATAATTTGTCTTATAATTATTTTAAATTGAAATGGTTTTCATATTTATTTATGTTTTAAAAATAATTTATCCTAGAAGAAAGGATATTTTTCTCTAGATTTTTATTCCAAATACTTGTTAGGTCCACAAGGCTGAATACACTAAGAGGGGGGGTGAATCAGGGTATGACTAATTTAAAATTAAAGCTCGTTATGATATTGTTTAATTGTTAATAAAAACATTCTTCTCTCTCTTTCCTGTTGCACAATATAAACAGAAAGTAAAGAAAGCATAGGACACATCAATTTTACTTGGTTCACCACTAAGGGATACATCCAAGGAGCATACACCGACAGGTTTCCAGTCGTACCAAATTCCACTAAACTTCAATAGTTGTGGATTACAATGTTTGGGAACATATACTATGTCCCAGGATCACTACCTTTACAAGGTTTAGGGTCAGATCATTGCTAACCCAAGGGTCACTCCCTGTTTCTCTCTCTCTGGCTCACTGCTGGTGGAGATGATCACCCTCTTCCTCTTCCGTCGCTCACTTCTCTGGAAAGGATCCACTCACAGTTTATAGACCTGTAGGTCTCTTCATTTTCATGAAGAAATGAATCTTCCTCTCCATGTATATGATTTTATGAATTCCAACATTCACCCGTAGATGAATACCTCTTTGCACCGAAGGTATCGGGAAAACGTCCAGCTTCCACACAGCCCGAAGACACTGCCGGTAAATCAACCTTAATTGGCACGCAAGTCTATGCTGGCACTCATGTATTGGCGCACAAGTCACAACTAGCGTGCAAGTCGTCCTCAACCAATTGCACGACCCAATCTTCTGAAACTCCAAACCTGTGTAACTCACTTCCTTCCTCGCCTAAACCACCTTAGGCATGCAACTAACACTTGGCGCATAACTTCCAACACTGGCGCGCAAGTCCCACTTGTGCGGCCACCACACCTAAGCGTTGGGAGCTCTGAATCTTCAAAGTGTTGAACTCCGTTTTTAAATGAGGAGGGATGGTCCAGTATTTATAGGCAATTTGACCACCCTGCGCGACGCCGCGCAAGTCTACCCTCACACGCTAGTCTCGGTGCACTGCTCTCTTCTCCTACAATTCACAAGCATGACCAAACCAATAACCTGCATGACCCTCTTTCCTTTTCTATATTTTTATCTTTTGATCTTGAAAAACAACAGGCACACAAGTTCTCAAGCATCTAATGCATCGGCGCGCAAGTCACTTCACAGCACGCAAGTTAATTGTGCGACCACACCAATACTTACGCGACCCTTATCCCTTTAACATATTTTGATTATATGATCTTCATAAACATATGGCACTAAAGATTCCTATCCTCCAAGACCTTGTATCTGTTCTTTTTATGATCCCTCCAGATCATCAATTCCTTTTTCAACGTTCTTGAATCAAACATGGATAGTTGACCCCCGATCTTGAACTCGGAATTCCTCCGTGAAATCCCCTTTGTCAACAAATTTTTATGTCATGGTTTACTTTGTCAACAATCACAACAAAGATGTTCACTTTGTAAACAAACACAATCATCTCAAAAATACATCAATGATGCCTTGAGGGATTTTATTCCAAGAATCTCTCCCTTTGGGTTTGTTGACAACTCTTCCATAAAAAGATACATCGTTAATTCTTCAGCCACCATTCAAATTTTTCGATTCTGATAGCGATCAAGGATTTACTCAACACAAACTCTAAGCCCACATGAGCAATGCCCGGAGTGAGAAACCAGAGTAAATGAAAATTTCATCAATGAATCACTTCATCTCTTACACCAATTGTTGACACCAAACTGATACCAATTTTCACCAAACTGATACCAATTGTTGGAAATATTCTTCCAACACCACTCATCTACTTTTATCACGCTCCTCAACTATCATGATATGTATTCTTTGATCGATCACTTCTAGAATCTTCAGATTTAACAGGCTCTCCCTTTCTATTCGTAGCTTCAACTCTTGTTAGCATCAAAACCTCTTTTGACCTATTTCCTATGTTGTCCAAGCTATGCTCCGGTGAAGCATGTTCAACTAGCTTCAACTCCCCCTATCTAGCTTCTCCACTTGTCAGCTTCTTCCCATATCTGTCATGGTTTCTCAAATCTCCACACTATCTCCCCCTTGAACAATCACTATTTTCTCCCCCTTTTTCAACGAACCAAATGGTCACTCCATTTCAATCTGTAACAGAGTAGAGAACACATATTAGTACATTAGGGAAAACACACATCATACCTCGAGGAGAGGGGGTTGTGCCACATCCAAACTCTTTCAAGGGTGGGGAGTCAACTAAACTCCTAGACCTAGTCGATGCCTTTCAAATGCTTCCTTTGGTAAAGGCCTTTGTCAGAATGTTTGCAACCTGTAGCTCTGTAGGCACATACTCCAACTTCACGATTCCCTACTCAACTTTATCTTTGATAAAATGATACTTTATCTCAATTTTCTTTGTCTTTGAGGGATGAATGGGATTTTTTCCGAGATTTACAACACTTGAGTTATCGGACTGCATTCTGATCGGAGACTTCATTTCAACTCCCATATCATCATGCTGCTGCTTCATCCACAATAATTGTGTGTATGCTTGGGTGGCTTCAATATACTCAACTTCTGCGGTGCTCAATGTAATGCAATATTGCTTCTTAATAAGCTAAGAAATTCACAATCCACCATGATAGAATGCGCCTCCTGACGTTGATTTTCTATCATCCGCCGAACCGGCCCAGTCTGCATCAGTATATCCCAATAACTCAGTTTGATATTTTTCAGTATATGTCAAGCTAAAATCCATTGTGCCCTGGATATACCGATGTATTCTTTTAATTGCAAGAATGTGGCTTTCCATAGGATTACTCTGATATCTCGTTTCTTGGAATGTGGTGAAAACAATATTAGGCCTTGTCATAGTCAAGTATGACAAACATCCAATAAATTTCCAATATTTTATGATATTAACTGTCTATCCATCCTTATATTTTGATAATTTAATCCGTGTTCCAACCAGAGTCTTCATTTCCGTGGAATTCTCTATTCCAAACCTTCTCGGAACCGCCTTGGCATATTTAGATTGAGAAATGAATGTTCCATTCATTCCTTGTGTCACCTATAGACCAAGGAAAAACGTTATCTCTCCAATAATTGACATCCCAAACTCATTTTTTGTGAATTTGGAAAACTGTCTACACTCAGCTTCATCTGATCTAACAAAAATTATGTCATCGACATACACCAGCACCATCATCCTTTGATTACTGTCATTGCTGATATAGTGATTGTAATCAACTCCTCCACACATGAAACCAAGCTTCTTCAAGTACTGATCAAGCCGTGTGTACCATACCCTTGGTGCTTGTTTCATCCCATACAATTCCGTCTTCAGCCTAAAAACATTGTTCTCATCCTCTTGAATGAGAAAATCATCTGGCTTCTCAATATACATGTCCTCTTCGAGAACACCATTCAAGAATGTGGATGTGACATCCATCTGGAACACATTGAACTTTTTTTGCACTGTTATGGCCAAAAATAATATGATTGTCTCGAGCCTTTAGCCAGTGCAAATTTCTCATCAACATCTATCCCCTCTATCTGGGAGTATCCCTTGCACAGTAGCCGTGCTTTATTCTGAATCATTGTTCCATACTCATTCATCTTGTCGTGATAGACCCATTTAATACAATCTCCCATGTCTGCTTCTTCTAAATCTGATCAAGATATTCAATCATACTTGGAACCCAGTTTTTATATTCATCTACATCAGAAAAACTTTTCGGCTCCACCTGAGATAAAAATGATTTTCGCTGTAATGATTTCATTGTTCGAGTCTAAACTGGAGCTGTCTGATCACCAATGATAATCTGCCTATAAATTTCAGCTCGACTCTTTGGATTCATTGAAGACACAGACTTTGTTTCCTCTTACTCATCATTAGTATCTTCTTCTGAGTCAGCTTCTTCCACTTATACCCCCCTGTGTTTCTTACCACTTCATCACTTTCATCCGGAAACTGTTCATTGGGTCGTTGAGTATTCTGTTCATTTTCAACGATAGTGACATCATTGCCCTCACCAATTTTTCCCAGCCTTTTGTTGAAATGTTTATATGATTTTCTTTTTCCTGAGTAGCCAAGGAATATTCCCACATCTCCTCATGACTTTAAATTCCTGTGATTTTATTTTTTCAGAATGAAACACTTACTTCCAAATATTTGAATGTATTTCAACATTGGCTTCTTTACATACCACATTTCATACCAATTATTTCCTTGCTTCAGACACAATAGAGACCTGTTTGAAATGTAGACCGATGTCAAAACTGCTTCCTTCCAAAATTTCTCTGGTAGGTCCTTTACAATAATCATTGTTCTTGCCATGTTGTTGATGATCCTATTTCACCATTAAAAAACTCCATTCTATTGGGGAGTTCTCACTGATGAAACTGGATGCATTATCCCATGTTTCTTGAGATAGTCTTTCACTTGACTGTTTTTGAATTCTGCACCATTATCTGAACAAAACATTAATATTTTATGCACAAGCATCCTTTCTGATTCCCTCCTATACTTTTGATACAACTGAACACTTCTATCTTTTGGGTATGGACAAATACCCAAGCCATTCTGCTATAATAATCAATGAAAATGACTTAGTACCTTTCCCCATTTATGGATCGTGGTGAGATTGGTCCACATACATCATCATGCACCAAATGAAGCACTCTGGTTGATTTCTGTTCCTTTGGCCTATATGTCTTTCTGATGATTTTACCTTGTTGACAATCATTTCATGTATGAGTACGATCACGTGATAGCTTAGGAAGGTCTATAGAAGCATCACATTTTACCATATCTTCCCTGGATGGTTGACATAGGTGACCAAGTCACTTGTTCCACATCTGGTTTTTTCCTCTCTGGATAAAAGGCACATATATTCCTCCCCAATTAATAGTTAATGATCTCCCTTTGCCAATTTTCCTTGTAAAACAACTGGTCCATCTTTTTATTTCACAACACGCATCTTCTTGGTAAATCGGATAGTGTGCCCAGAGTCACAAAATTGACTGACACTGAGTAAGTTATGACTAAGCCTCTCTACTACCTAGAAATCAGAACATATCATTTTCCCCAAAATTTGGCCTTTCCGTAACCAACAATATTTAGCCCTTCATCATTCCCAAACTTGAAAACTCCTTCTTTGTTGTATTTTATGTCTGTAATGAGATCCTTGTTCCTTGTCATATGGGATGTGCAACCACTGTCAAGGATCCATATTCCTGAATGATCTGATGTTTTAAGGTAAATTTCCACAACTACTACCTTTTATTATTTCTTCTTCTTGGTTCATTATTTTTCATTCACACTCGGCATAGATTGAGACTTCTATTCTTTCTCAGAGTATGATGGACCAGCTTCATCTTGAAAAGATGAAAATCTATTATGCATTTTTAACTCACCTGTGGGTTTATTGATCTGCTGCTTGTGAATGTTTTGATTCTTCTTTGGATCATTTCTCTGTATAGTCGAGGTACAGTACCCAAACATGTGTCCAAATCCTCCAAAACAAAAACAGTGTCCTTTGAAATATGTTCTGGACAACCGTTCTCTGTTTGGAAGCCACATCTATTCTTGTTCCCTTTGTTATCCCTTGGATATGGAACACACATACTGTGAATGTCTCATCTTCCCGCAACAGTAACACCTGATATATGGTGCATTCATTTGTGGTACATTATCACTTCGATATTCCCCTTTGGATCTTTGAATATTCTGATTCTGCTTTATTCCTAAATCAACCTTCAATCATGGGACTGGTACTTGCGGTTTGACTTCAATTGTCACATATTTTTTCTGATTAAGCCCTGAAATATCCTTAACTTCTGAGCTCAATTGCTACATCTTCCCTGCTTAACTATAAGGCTCCTCTTTCATATTTTTAGTCTTCGTAACAACCTTCCTTCCAAGGAATGTGTTATGAATCAAAGGTTTTTCCTGGCCTTTGAATTTTCTCCTCAAACAGATAACTTCATCTTCAAGCTATTCGATACGCTCGACATTATCTTCCAATTTTCCATTCATGCCATCGATCTCCCTTTTCTGTTCTTCAATATTGAGCTTATGCTCATCAACCTTTTCTGTGCACTCTGGCCATAAAGAGTTATGATTTCCTATTTCTATTACAAGCACAGACTTCTCGTCTTCCATCTTTTTCATGTATTGTTTGGAATCATGAACCACCTTGTTGGCTTTCCTTTTTTTTCTCTCCAAATATCTATCTCTTCAAGAGATACTTCTAATTCAGCTTCCATGTCAACTCTAACTTCAATTTCTTATTCTTCTTCATCAGTTTCGGCTTCTTAATTTTCTTGAGCACAACCGACAACAGCCACCATTGAATTTTGTCCATGATCTTTACAATTTTCAAAATCCTCAACCTCTTCATCCTCAGACTCATATGAACTATCTATTTCGTGTGAAAGAAGATTCTTCTTCTTGAATAAATTTCTCTTGAATTGTTTCTTCCCTTTCATAAATGTTGAATACTTCTTCATGGGAATTTCGACATCGTCATCATCATTATCGTTCTCTTGAAAATTTTTGGGGCACCTTGCCGAATGATGACCATCCTTTCCACATCGAAAGCATTCTAGTCAAAGTTTCCCATTAAACATTCCTTTTCCTCTTTGCAGATTTGAAAAAGGAATGACATCACCTCATCTGTATCTTCTTCTCCCTGAGAATCTTCAATGGTGATCTTCTTCATGGCCTCAAATACCATCTCTTTGGATTTCCCCTTTTACACAGTCTCATTATCATCATTAGTCATCTCATATGAAACCAAGGTACTGTGCAAATTGTCCAATGTCAGCTCTTTGGGATCATTATCTTCTAGTACTAAAACATTCGGATTGAACTGAGGTGGAAACATACTCAAGATGGTCTTTATGATCTTTATGTCTTCAATGACTTCACCAAGTCCTCTCATATCTTCCACAACAATATTAAACCTATCAAAGAATGCATCAATAGACTCATTTGGGTTCATCTTCATATCTTCATTCTTATTCCACATCACTTGCAGCTTTGCCTCTCAAACCCTTGTATCTACTTCATATATATTCAAAAGTTTTTCCCACATGGTATGTGATATTTTGCATGACATAATCATTGTGTATATGGGATTGGAAAGGGCTCCTCCTAAGGCATTGATTGATTTTGCATCAGCATCCAACTCTCTATGTTCAGCTTCTGATAATGCACCAACATTAATATCAGTTGTGATGCCATACATAGCTGCTAAAAACACATCCATTCCCAAAGATCGGAAATATTGTTGCATTCGATACTTCCATATCTGAAAATTACATCCATCAAAAATCGGATTACCTTTATGATTAGTGACCTCCATTGAGAGATGAACAAATATCATCCTTTCCCTATGATACCAATTGTTAGGTCCACAATGCTGAATACCCTGAGATGAGGGGGTGAATCAGGGTATGACTAATTTATAATTAAATCCTGTTCTGATCTTGTTTCTCTATTAAGAAAAACACTCTTCTTTCTCTTTCGTATTGAAAAATATTAATAGAAAGTAAATCAAGAAGAGGACACAACAATTTTACTTGGTTCACTTCTAAGGGATACATCCAAGGAGCATACGCCGACAGGTTTCCAGTAGTACCAAATTCCACTAAACTTCCCTAGTTGTGGATTACAGGGTTTGGGAACAGACACTATGTCTGAGGATCGCTGCCTTTACAAGGTTTAGGGTTAGCTCACTGCTCACCCAAGGGTCACTCCCTATTTCTCTCTCTCTGGCTCACTGTCGGTGGAGAGGATCACCTTCTTCCACTTCCTTCGCTCACTACTCTAGAAAGGATACATTCACAGTTTGTAGACCTGTAGGTCACTTCATTTTCATGAATTAATGCATCTTCCTCGGCATGTAGATTCTCAGTTGAAGTCCTATTTTCACCCGTAGATGAATACCTATTTGCACCAAAGGTATCGGGAAAACATCCAGCTTCCACGCAGCCCAAAATCACTACCAGTAAATCAACCTTACATGGCGCACAAGTCTATTTAGGTGTGCAAGTATCGGTGCACAAGTCACAACTAGCGCACAGGTCTTCCTCAACCACTCGCATGACACATGCTTCTGCAACTCCAAACCTGCGCGACTCAGTTCCTTACTCGCCTAAACCACCTCAGGCATGCAACTAACACTTGGCGCGCAACTTCCAACACTAGTGTGCAAGTCCCACTTGCACGACACATTACCACTTGCGCGACCACCACACCTCCGTGACTGGAGCTCTAAATCATCAATGTATTGAACTCTGTTTTGAAATGAGGAGGTCTGGTCTAGTATTTATAGGCAATTTGACCACCCTGCGCAACACCGCGCAAGTCTACCCTCAGCGTGCAAGTCTTGGCGCACATGTCTCTTCTCCTGAAATTCACTTGCGCGACCAAACCAATAACCTGCGCGACCCTCTTTCCTTTTCAACATTTTGATATTATGACCTTGAAAAACAACTGGCGCGCAAGTTCTAAAGCATACAATGCATCGGCGTTCATGAAACTTCACGGTGCGCAAGTCACATGCGCGACCACACCAATACTTGCGCGACCCTTATCCCTTTGTAATATTTTGGATGATCTGATCTTCAAAAACTGCGCCACCTTGTATCTGTTCTTTTTATGCCGCCTCCATATCATTCATTCCTTTTTCGATGTTGTTGAATCAAACATGGATCGTTGACCATAGCTCATGAACATGACATTCCACCATGAAATCCCCTTTGTCAACAAATTTTAAGGTCATGGTATTTTTTGTCAACAATCAAAACACAAATGTTCATTTTGTCAACAAACAAAATCACCTCGAAAATACATCAATGATTCCTTGAGGTATTTTTTCCCAACAATATCATTCAATGTTATATTACATCTAATATGAAATATGTTGATGTCAAAAATTTCCATATATGAAATTACCCCAAGGATGCATTTATATTATATCTTGAATTGGAAATGTATTGATGGAATGATTCTTACCACACCTATTTCACTTCCACGCAATGTATAATTTCTAAAAAACCTTCTTTCCATGGGTAATGATTCATGGAAATGGTTATAAATCCTATCTACATTCAATAAGTTCTGATTTGATGAAATTTTATTGATACCAATTTCATTTCATGGTTTATGATTTGAGGTTTTTAAAACATATTTTTTATGGGTCATTAGTTATCCGGTGGCACATATATTGAATGATTTTTTGTGAGATTGGTTAGAACTATATCTCCCACCAATGCATTGGGTAATTGTTGATGACTCATGAGTATAAATGTTATGTGTGAACCTGATTACATGTTAAATTTTTTATGTCTAGACGTTGTTTCATGTCCATAAGTTTAGTGATAACCATGATTAAATTTTCACAATATTATGATTGAAACATATTTCATTTTCAATAATATAATGAATGGACCTGAATTAATGTTCAATATTTTATACATGACCCTAATTACATGTTCAATATGTTATCTGTAATCCAAATTAGATGTTCAAAATGTTAGGAATAGCCTTGGATTAATGTCCAAAAGGTTATGCCTGAACCTAATTACAGATTAACAATGTTATTTGTCATCCTAGTTTCATGTCCATAAGATTACTCATGAACAGGATTAAATGTTCACAATTTCATTGATAGACATGTTTTAATGTACATAAGATAATGGGAGTGAACAATTTCATGTCCTAAACTTAATGTCTTAACTTATTTCTTTGTATTCTTGTTCCCTACATTATAAATGAATAATCATTCCAAAAATCCAATGTATTATTCCTATTTTATGCATTCGTGACATGTTTTCTTAATTCCATTATGATCTATGTCCTTTGAACTAAAAATCCATATTATGACATGTAATATGAAGGGTATGATCTTAAAACATTAAGAACACGTTCTGTACCAGTTTTATCATGTTATGCTTAAGAATTTTCTTTATTTAACCTTTATGAGCATCTGATCTCACCCCTTTCTTTTTCCTCCATTCACCTGGTTATGTATAATTTTTCAATTAATAAGTAATAAATGTTGAGATATTGAATATGTTTCTCCATGGTGGAATGTTTTGTTTCTATATTCCCAATTTAACAAAACTATCACAATCCTTGAGCATCTATTTGGGTAACATTCCAAATATTCATATAAAATGATGTAATATCTATGTTTTCTAATCCTGTGTTACTATAAAAGTTATCCTCAAATATTTTATTATTTAAAACCTCTATACATAATTTGAATCACCAATTAATAAAATGATATCAATTGTTACAAAAAAATGTTGAACAATAATTATATTTTATGAAACTCGGCTTTACCCTGAACCTAGGATCACGACACCCAAAAACAACTTATGACTATGTTCCATGAATTCCTAATCTCTAATATATTTTCTCTAAATTTTAATATAAGAAGGAAAAACTTATGTGATACAACATTGTGGTGTCCAAGACCCAGATGTCACTAATGAAGTTCCCCAAGCCTGATGGGCCACATGGCCTCAAAAACATCTCCCCAAATGTCAATGGATGACGAATAGTAGTGAAGACCTAGAATTTCTATATGGGGAGACAATTCCACCATTACAAGAGTGTATAATAGATAATAAATATTTGCACTTGTAATAATGGGATGAAATTATTTATATAGAAGGAATAGATGAAATAGATATAATGGTATAAATAAAAAAAATAAAATAGAATAACATTAAAAAATTTATGATGATATTCCATTTCACTAGTTAGATGAAAAACATGGGTACAATGTAGTAATATTACAGGGAAAACCCAATTTACCAGAAAGGAAATAAATAAACTATCGCAAGCATCCTGAACTACAACTCTATGTTTTTCAATAATATCTACCCTAACACAAGATGAAATCATGTTTTTGATGTTTTATGCTTCCCATTGTCAACACGTGCAATCATGTAGTTTTCCCTGGGTACCAAATAGTTCTGTAAGAGTGTGTGAGATAAATCAAATTGGGAAATCACAAACAATTTCTATAAGCTCATAACTGTGTTATGTAAATGAAATAGTTTGAAAAAATTCATATATAAATTAATGTAATATAGAGTATCTAAATACCCACATATTTGATTCATCCCATGGATAGGTTCTAAACAAGTTACAAGTTCATTACATTATTATCAGATGTGAATAAATAAGTCACATGTTACCTATATTGATGGATCCATGATGTAAAAAATGATACCTAAAATGAAATCTAATATTGAAATTCCAATGAAATAACCAAGGACCCATAGAAATCAAGGGTATCCAAATTACTAATGGGTGTATCTTGGATAAGGATAAAAGTGTAATACAATGATAATATTCAAAGGAATTCGGAAATAAAATAACTACAAAGTACATGGAGTTCGTCCAAGGTAAAATTGGGAAAAGAAATGATTGGGCATGATGGAATTTAACCATGAAACCTACATGTAAAAGATGGATCTGTGGACTAAATTTAAGGTATCCTGTAATATTTTTATAGGATCCTGCAGTGTCATATTGGGCCTCTATTGTTACATAACGATCAGCATCCACGTTGGTCTTAACCACCGTCTGACACATCCTAGAATCCGAATGGGTTTTCCAAGTGCAGAAGGAATTATCTATGTAATACTGAGCTATATCATGTAATTATACACATATTTTATAATGGGTTTTATATAATATTTCATAATTATCAATCAATTTCATTTCATTAGTGTTACAAGGCTAATTTATCATGCTACCATTTAATCAAATCTTAATTATCTAATAAATCCATGTGGTTTAAGGGTTTCCTTTCATTAGATTGACAATTACAAGTAGAGTGAAACCATAAATTACTACATTTAAATAATTTAAAACAGTTAATTTTCACTCCTCTACCATAAACTATCATGGTATAGATTTCTACAGACATGAATACTATTACTCAATTACATTTAAGATGGATATGAAATAAAATTAGTTTATTTTCACATTTCCATTTCATATTTAATTTTCCAAATGAAACACATAACATAGTCAGGTAATATAATAAGAATATATTCTACATGACAATATATAACTGAAAATTTTATTCATTCCATTTAATATAGAAAATCATACCCTTAGAAATGTCAATCCAAGACACACATGAACATCAGCTCAAAAGTGTCAAAACTCTAAAACGACAATTATAGAAATACATCCTATACGGGATGGATAATGTTATATGAGTAACAAAGAAAAACTAATCATATATATAGAAAGATAAATAAAAATACAATTATAATGATTTTAATTATGTCTTATAAATTCAATTAACGAAACCCACAGAAATTGTTGGGCCCCACACAAAAATTCCAAAATCAACGAAAATGATGGATTAGATATAGACAACACAACTACATATTTTGTGAATATGATTCTCCATTATTATCCTATAATTTTTCATGGAATGGAGTATATATGAGAAAATGGTAATAATTAATACATGTTGAAATCTAGGATGAGAGAATGAGTGAAAAGAACAACACCAACAAACTCACAAACATACCATTTCACATCCAACATGTCATGCGGAAGCCAGTACAAATCATGAATTAAGTAGATCTCATGATCCATATTTTAGGAATTCAAAAGATCCATATGGGTGAAAATTGAGGTTTTATCAACTAGAAATCATATTATTAATGAATGAATTGTTAATTAGACCCTAAAGGGAAACAATATAAAATTACACCAAATTTAGCCGACGTATGGTTTAGGTGAACGATTTTCCAAATAGTTTTACATTCATTAATGTGTACCTAGAGATGAGGGGTCAACCCAAAAGGTTAGGATTCATGATTTTAGAAACCATGTTCCATCCATGCGATATGAAACATCATGTATATGTAGATCATCTTCATGTTTAGATCTTACTGTGTGGGCTACCTTCCGAGTTTCCTTTAATCATGCGATGTGCCATGTTTTCCCAAAAATATGGGTTCTAGGCTATGAAAAATCCTTGTAAACCATTGATTCCATCACTATCATTCCAAGACATCATATTATGACCCAAATAATGAATTATATCAAAATTTAATGGATCCATACTTGAGTGAAAACAATATTATTACATTATAGAAGACATTCATATGTATTCAATGTGTAATTAACAGAGTGTAGATCAAGTACGTATAGTACTAATGTCTGTATGAAAATATAGTATTTATGAAAATGTTTTCATGATTGATTTTTAGTAAAATAATTGTTCATTTTTGTGTAATATAATTTCATGAGATGGAATATTAATGGAATGATCAAATTCAATTGATATTTATCATTGGACCATACCAGCCACCATGAATGAGATCTGATTCTTTTTTATGGATATTTTTTATGGTTTTTTGGAGATTTTTTTATGACCATATAATCCACTCAACATGTTAACTCTTATTGGATCCATGTTTCATGGGATATATGAATTTGTGGAAAATTTCATGGATGTAAAAATAATATTAGATAGGGAAACTATACATAAATAATCATATAGTAGATATGGGTTTATAATCTATAGTGATTCATCCAATAATGAAAAGGAAGGTTCCTCATGTATTATGATAAAATGATAGCTTATGCATCATCAATGTTTATATTTTATGATAAAAATTATCCCACAAATGATTTTTAGATAGCATTTTCAATTCATTCCATAAATATATAGAGGAATTATCATTAAGGATTAATGTATGATATATATAGATATCATATGAGTTAATGTATATATCATCATATCAAGTACTGAACATGTCACAATTATTATTTTTGAAGATGATTATTTATTAGGACTACTGAATACATTACCACCTAGGGAATGTCAATAATGTGGCTGATGCTTTGAGTCGAAAGAATCAATCTAGAATATCTTTGATAAGGATCCCAAAAATACAACATTAATGTATTTTTTACTTGTAGATGTAGAAATTTTAATGTATGTTGAGAAATATACACTTTCTGAATTGATTGTTCAAAAATCTCTCCTTGTGAATATTAAAGAGTACCAAAAAGAAAGATAAAGAGAGACAATATAATGTGATACATTTTCAAGAATTTTACATTAAATATGATAAAATAATAAGACTCAGGATATATGTATGCTTTATATACATACTTGAACTAATATAAGTATTGTTAGAGAAAGATTATAGTAATTCAATCACTATTGATTTTTCAAATACAAATATTTATTGATTTCCATAATAATTCAATAGAAATAATAACTGTTTTAGAGGATGGTGTTCAAGATCTGCTTCAATTATATAAAATAAATTAGTGGCGAGGTTGCCTAGATAATAATATTCTAATATATATGATTAGGATAATTGATTTAAATATAATTTCTAGTTAATCCTTTATTAATATCATGATAATAAATTGAGTTTCAATATTCATTATCATATTATGAAGCATATACTTCATAAATAAACCATTATACCCCTATATGTGATATTGATATATTATTTTATATATTTCAATGGTATTTTGGATCAACAACTTATTCTTTTTGATGTTTCATATAACAATTTCATTCACTTGATCATTTAAATGAATCCTTATGATGACCTCTAGATATTGAAATATATAATTCCAATTTCTTGGGAAAATGATGGAGACAAAAAATATATTGGGACCTGAGAAAACTATGGGAATTTTGTAGAATTTATAATCCATTCTAAAAAACATCATTACACCTTAATGTGGAATTTTTTTATGTATAATATTTTATGTGCTATGGAGTTTGATATTGGTGAGAATGTGTATTTTGAAAAAATGAATGAAATATTTTAAGGACATTCTATCATTGGAGATGTTGAATCTGAGAAAGAAGAATGCTATGGTTACGAATCACTCTGAATGCTAAAAGAGGGAATCAGCTACTGCGGATGAAAGAATCAATCATGGATATATTGACGAGTGTTATTTTTATGACTTTTTTTTGCCTTTTTGGGGTTTTTGTACTTTCTTGTTGTACATCTCATTTTGTTAATAAATGGACAAATTTTATCTTCTCATTGAGCTTTCATAATAAATGGAATAAGGTATTGATATTTTGGAATAAGTAATGTTGAGGCCTTGATAAGTTGTCCCTTTAAATATTTTTGGTCCTGTAAGGATGTTTTATTATCATTACTCATTTACATTGACCCTCTCTCAAGTCCATGATGTGTTCCATGTATCTATAATAAGGATGTAAATAAATTAAAATTCACAAGAATTGAATCCAAAGTCCATATGAAGGGAGAATCATTATTTCCATGAATAATAATGGTGGATATTATTAAATTACTGGAGAATGTTCTACATAACAAGAGAACTCATTTTATCAAGGTATTTTTGTGAAAGCATTGAAATTTATATTTAATGTGGAAACCTAGGATTTTATGTGGAAGGGAAGTCCTCAATTTTTTGTATCATAGTGATAGAATATCAATTAAAAAATTCATTTTTTGTGGATATAAAGTATCATTAAATGTTCTAATAACATATTGTTTTCAAAGAGATTTAATATCTTCTATATCTTACTTCCATATAATAGTAATTTTAATTGAACTACAAAATACAGTTAATATTGAAATTAAAACATGATGGATATACCCATCAGTTTTAGGATCTGACCAAAACCAATACTAGAAAATGATTATATAATAACGATGAACTAGAAGAGTCAGGAGTTATAAAGAGAAATTTAAAAAACAGGTAAACATCATATCACACATATTAGAATACACCATTGTAGAACAATAATATGGGTCCCTAAAATACCACATAATTTCAATATCCCTGACCACCTTTTTCTACAGCACATCCACCACATGGTTATCCATTCTATATGCATGTGATATTATCACGTGATAATTTAATTAGAATTGTTTAGACACTCAATCTAATGAGGGAGAATTATCTAATGTACATATATCATTTTTTCATTGATGGAATAAACAAAATGTTTAGAACCATATTCAATCACTAATTATTCTCAATTATATTGGATATCATATCCCATTTCATGAACCATAGAGATAATATCATATATATATATATGTCATCCTAATTGTAGCATAATGATAAAATAATCCATTACAAAATCCATAATTTGTATGGAATATTATCCTAATAAATTAATGAAATGGAAAAAAATGGCTTATTCATCAACAATAAACTTAAACTGTGGGTTAATTAGAGGGATCGGATGAAAAAAAATCATTTTTCGATTCATTGTTTAGATTAAAATACCCTAAAGTCTAAGGATATTTATGTCTATGAGAATATTTTTGAGGCCTCTGGTTAGTAGAGTGTAAGAATCATAAACAAAATATTGTAAAGAAATCATTCCATTGAATATAGATGCCAGATTACCATTAAATTGTTTTTTATTCTAGACATTTTATACAGTTGCGATAGCATAAACTGTTTCTTCATGTAGCATGTTAGGGATATGTGCACTGCAATCAAAATAACATACTTGGTAGAATAATGTTTTTAAATACATGTTGTTAACATGTATGAGTACAAAAAACAATACTATTCATTCATATTGTGCATGAGAAACCCCACAGGTTAATAATAGATTGTTTATATCTTCCATGACTTGAAGATAATGATTATAGGTTGAAGCATGTCGGTAACTATTCTTTTTCTTTTTATCTTGTATGGGAAATCTTCACATACATATCCATTCTTTATTTAAATACCGTGAAGGATTTTTTATTTAATAATTTCACATCATTTTCCAATGTGGAGGCCAATTGAAACCCCCACATTACAGGTTATAGAACACACTAGTATTGAAATTTCTATTTCAATTGTGCATCCAAATGAGTATATCACTATAGATAATGCGGTGTCATTGAATTTCCAAATTAATTTCAGTAGGGATCGGGTAGTCAAAAATGAATCATTGATGTAGGAAGAAATTTATACACACTTTTTATCTATGTACATGAATGGTGACATGATACTTCACTGGACTGTTGAGAAAGGTAGGGATCCAATAGTTAATATTGGAGCTACTACTCAGTATCTAACTTTTGTCTTAAATGAAATTTTTGAAGGAATATCTATTGGATTCCAAAACCAAAGATGAATGGTAATATCTATAATTATTCAACGGTATCTCTTTGAACAAAATTTAAAAGAATTCATATGTACCTTCACTATAAATCATACAACACGTGAACATCACAATGAGTCCATCATTAATGACCCTGAGGTCCTTAAGTATGAGGCATCCTTGTTCAATTGCTATAATGAACTACTTAATGGAAATTGTGACTATATTACTTTCATACACATATCAAATCAATATTAATTGTAGAAAAACGTTCATGTTGAATAATGAGTCATCTAGGCCATAAGTAAACTGAAATATAGTAGATGACCATATATGTAATAACAAAGATAACAAGGAACATCCATGAAACATTATACATAGCCTTCAACATCCACCAAGCTGTTTGGATGAAAATCCATGAGATTATATCTTCAAAATATTAAATCCCAACCTTCCCAATGAATATCGGGATGCCATGTTAGGTAAATGGGTTGGATCATCAACTTACTCCAAGGATTTAAATACTCTTTCATTATTTTGTAACCGATTAACCATAACTAAGAACAATGAAGGATTTCTCCAAACATAGAGATTTCTTAGTAAAATTTTCATAATGGGTTAATGGGTATATGATATTGGATATGGTCCTTTTTTAGGCCTTCCCATGTAATAGAAATTCATATGAATATAATAAATTTGAGGGGATATAATCATTTTTCATTTCGTTGATTTTCATCTAAAATCCAAGGTGCTCCAAATAATTGATACAACTTCCCAAATAGTCTTCAATAATGGAATAGATAATAATGAAAGTGGTTCACCTTATATTACACATCATGTGCACTAATGTTATCCTCTATGTGTTCCATTAATAATAATGGATAGACTTTCAGAGCTATGATTGGGGAAAATAAGATAGATGAATATATTTTTGATACCATATAATCTGAGAACATCATAAATAAAAATACACTTTAATGTATCAAAATATGTCGATATGAAAAGTTTGAGTGAAAGATTAATATCCGTCGCCTTCTGTTTCATTAAGTTCACAGCCTAATGTGTTGTGAAAATACATTACTAAATATTCAATTTATAGACAAAACCAAAATGGTTTTATGTGATGGAGATTTTAACAAGCGCACATCATATTCATAAGAATCATGAAAATGATCTTTGGAATAGTGTTCCCAAGAGAAACTAGTCGAAAGTCCTTGACGAGAAGAGAGATAACTTTTTTGGGTATCATAGTAAGGAATCATTTATTTATCCATTAAATAATGAATGATTGAAAAAAATATTATTGCATAAGTTATATTATCCAATAAGATATCCAAATAAAACATCACAATTTTGTTATTCAAGACATCTGGGATAAGGGAAATCATTTTATTGAGAGAGAAAATAGTTGCCTTTATCACTTCATTTAGAGAATCATAATCAAAGTGAAATTATGATTCTATTCAATATAGGTAATTATATTATCAATAAATAGTTGTTTGTTTTCTACCCCATTGTTAATGTATATCCCCTTAAAATGCTTCACAACTACACAAGAAATATTACTTTCAAAGGTGTAGAATCTGTTATTTAAACAAATGACTGTGTTTTCTTCTCTACATGTATTTATATTAATTAGTCTATAATCTATCCATGAGTTCATATCACCCTCTTTTATAATATTTATATTCAGTTATTTTTTATTGCCTTTTGTTGGTAATTTCAAGATTATTACGTATTTTATGTTCTTGAATCTCTTCGTAAGATGGTTCATCTTGGGGTTAGTTCCTAATCTGGTATAAGAAAATAAATCTCTTCTTATCTTTGATATATATTTCATACATGGATGAGGATTTCATGATACAATCCATTAGAAATTTGATGGTGCGTTTTGGTTTAATAGCCTATAATTGAAAAGGACATCCAATAGGGTTAATTTTCTATATCTCGAACAATGCTTCCCTGCATTGAGGAATCATAATACATAAATTATTAATCTAAAATAAAAAATTATTATACATTTCTAAATGTGTAGAAACATTCACAATGGTAAGATAGTGATCAGAATAATTTATAGAAGTTGTTACTATTGACACTGAATTTTCATCATTGTTATCATCCATTTGTACAAAACAACTATCATGATTAATTTATTTCATTATATGAATATTGTATCTACTCTAAGTGAAGTAATATAATGTAAATAGGACATAAAAATACTATATGGATCATTGCATAAGGATAACCCAATTGTCGGAGTGTGTTTAAATATGAATGATGTCTTTTCATCAGGTTTCTTAATAGTGTAAAATTATCCAAGGGTAACCCATTTGTGATTTATATTCATATAATTTTCCAAAGGTTCCTTCCATTTTTCTATCCTACTATTTAATGATGAATTCTAAAAAAAAGGTTTTTTAGAAGAAACCATTAGATGTTTCACACAATTAATACAGAATGGGCCTTTGTAGTGACATCATTACTCTATATTTTGTCATGCTTTAAAACACATAGATGTTATATTTTGGAAGGAATATCATTATTATTTTGTGAGACATATAATTCCAAATTGTCTCCCAATGAATGGATTTCTAGTTTTCAAATAATTTATTGGGCTTAGAAATACAAACAAGAAATGGATTATAGTCCATCCTATAGTATCTATGGGATTTGAACGTTATGAGGTTTGTATCCCTTGACAACACCAATAAAATATATAAATTTTTAATGGTGTTTCCCCTTGAATTAGGGCCATCATATGGTTCCATAATCACCATTAATTTTCTTTTATTTCTATTTTTATCCTTATTTTCTTTTTGTGATTCTTCTTGTTTTGTGGATTTCTTTATATATAGTTACTAAATATTTTTGCACATTATTATTAACTAATACATTCTCAGGATGTTCAATAGTCCATGTGTCTTCCACATCCTCAGACCATATGACACCATTAATAGAGGAAACATGATTATAGATTTTTTAGTTTCTTTATCTTTGTAGATCAGAGTCTTCATTATAGCATCTTTTGAGAAAGGTATATGTGATCCCCCCACTAAATCCCTATTATCAGTGTGCTGAGAACGCAATTCAAAAGAAATTTCAGAACCATCTTCTTATTGTTCATGTATTCTTATCATGTTTTAGATTCTCACATTGTTCATCCTCCAATTATTTTCCAAATGGGTATACCTCTATCCTAGATGTTAGTGACTTATTAAGATCCACTTAATTCCCTTTTTCATTCACTACTTATTAACATGATAAAATGAATTTTAAGAGGATGTAAAAGTGTCTTGGGAATCCCCTTCATAGTATTTATCTATGGATACGACCACCTCCATGATTGGAGATCATTCATCTAAAAATAATAGGGAGACATTGAAAAACCAACCTTTCGGTTGAATAGTATCACTTAGCTTTACTAGAGATTTATTTTCAATAATACTTTATTCTGTGGGTCACCAATCACCCTCAAATGCATGATTTTTTAAAAAGGAAGTACATATGCGACCCTTGGGTCACATTCTTCACTTACGTGGGATCATGATAGTCATGTAATTTATTTGGAAGTCCAATCATGTTCATAAAATCCTTAAAAATACCAACATGACCATGAGGGTCTTTCAGCAAGAACACAAGAAAGGGGAAGAGTGATAGTCAAAATAACACCCTTAGAATAGACATTGTCCTTTTTCGTGTCAGCCTTTGTTCGTTCATGTCTGTATAAAACATGGAAGGGGAGCAAGAGAATAGTTATTATGATTTATCCCCTTTAATTCTATATTTTTAACTATCCCAGAAAAATGATTGAACTATGGATCATCACGTTCATGGGTTTCTCTATGTTAATTTTTTGAAATAAGAACGGTGAATGGAATCACGAGAAAAAATAAAACCCCTACCTGGAGATTAAATTTGTCATAGAGTGGGATTCTTTGATGATAATTATCCATCAACTGGATATCTCGATCAGTCGTTTATCATTATTTTCTAATGGGAGAGGGTTCCCCGAAAATTAATTTGGAAAAATAAATGGATTTGATGATAACCCCATCTTTCATCACAATTCTAATATAAGAGAAAACCATTTAATTGGTTCTATGTAATGTGAATTAAAATAAATATATTAAATATTTTAATGAAATTTTCATAAAAAACATTCACCCTCGACCTGCATCAGTAAGGTTTAGGATCTCATTAAGTAATGTATGACATTACAAACTCAACGGTGATTTTATATTCCAAATCTGATTTTATGTTTATCAGTTATTAGGATTTTAAAAATAAAATATTTTAATAAAATATTTTATTTACAGCTATATCCTTTTCAGGTTTTCTCACTGGACACCCATGCCGATTAATTATATATCATGCATATCTTAATCGCTCCATCGAAAAAAATGGTCCTATAATATTTCTATTATGAGCAACAATTTAATAGTTATTTCAATTTGTTCAAAAAATTCACTCATATGTGCTATTAAAAACATAACATTTTTCATCAAAACAATTATGGAACACAAGTCCTTAGAAGCGAAATCAATTTCAGCACCTAGTCTTGGAATATTTCATGAATTTTTATAAAAAATAAAATTTGGAAAATATGAGTCATTGCCCATAATTTATGTGGTGGAGAATGAAAACAAAAAAAACTATCTTCAGAAGGTGTTTATCACTTATTTGGGTAACTCCTGCTGGTTTCCAGTAAAATTATTCGTTCTATGGTTTTATTTCAAATGGATGAATTGTAGTGTTATTGTAGGGGTTTGGGAGGATTCATTTATCCTATTAATTTTTATAAAAATGGTTTGAGATGTGTGAATAATTTGTAGGGTTGAGTTCCTTGTTATTATTGAGGAAGAGTTACATTCATGTTTATATTTGATAAGGGCATTAGAACCACGTTTTTACCATTTCACGGGATTACAATAATGATATAAATTATATAAATGGGATGATATGGTATAAGTATGAAAATAAATTTAATTTTGGAAATGCTTCTATGATATTTTGGGCTTTAAGTGTATAGTTTTGTCGTTTTTTATGTTAATTTTTCTCGTAATTGCAATAATTTAATTTAATCACATTTACTAATATTTTTTCTAAAAAATTAACTTTAGATTATTATAAATTAATATTTATAATGATTACATCTATCGAATCCAATTTTGAAATTATAATAATGGATAGAGCATATTGGTTTTAAAAAAATTACTCTAATATACATTTCACGATAGTGGTCTTTTGAGAATAATGGTCTGAAAGATTAAAACGGGTTAATATCCAATTTCATTATGAAATTGGTCAAAAATACCTGAAAATGGATTAATTTAGGTATTAATTGTATAATTATACATTAAACCCACTTTATAAAATAAAGTATCTATAAAAATAAATTAGATGAAAATGATGTTTTAAATTGAAATTCTATGTGTTCTACTATCCATCAAAAATTTAAATATCTCAGAAAAATGTATCTGATATTAAAATTGGATATTATGAATTCCAATATGATATTTATTTTTTAAATAATAATTTATAAATATGTCCACAATAAAATTTATAATTGGTATTCCATTAAAAGGTAGTAAAATAACCTTCTCGAAAAATCAATTTTTTATTCATAAAATTGAATTTATATTTATATTATACCTATTACATCAAATTGGATGAGTATAAAAAATATTTATTGAATATAGAATATATTTATTTTTAGAAAAACAATATTCAATGTTGGGTTTTATTATTATTACTGAAAATTTGCGTTTGTACATTGAAAAAAAATTCATGGAATGGTAATTTTATTAGTTTGAAATAGTTCATACATTAACTTAAACTAATTAAAAACTAGAAGATTCATTATATATAATTGTGAAAATTGTATATTAACAATTTTGATAGTCTTATTAAAAATATCCATTCAAATTGATAGGTGTCAGTTATAATAGTATTTTAATAATAATGTTAATATTATATTTTATATTAGTAAAACGCAACCCTACGTGAACAAAAGATATCAAAGGTACTCAAAATTGTGTGTAATAGTATACAAACATAGTTTTTTGTAACGAAATATAATATAAGTGTTTGGTGAAGCATATATTTTTCAATATGATTCATATAATGCATTCCACACCTTTTTCTATTGTATAAAAAATCTACATATAGTGTTCCATGAAAAGTAAAATATAAAAACATTAAATTAATTGAAAAAGTTGTCAGAAAATATTTTTGTGTTACATTGTCCCCCCTGATTGTATTTTTCCATATTTTTTACTTTATCAATGGTATGTTACATGAAATATCATTTCATAGAAACCCATATAAATAAACTGAATACTAAAATATATATTTAAACGAAATATCTAGAAACATAACAATTACCCAATGTAACACTCAACTAGTTTTTCACATATGAGCACATAGGTTGAAAGAGTAAACTTATAAATGGAATAGCAATATATATATCAATATTTTATGGAGAGTGATATAGATCATGAATTTGAGAAATTTGAAAATCACAAATCCATAAATATGAATTGATCTTAGGGGCCATTTGATTCATCCAAAAGAGGGTATTAGTATAGGATTTTGGGTTCAAAGATCATTTGTCATAATGTTAATGAAAAATAAAATTTTGATATAAATACATTATTTAATTCCATTCCATACACACAATATCACCGTATGGTTGTGCCATGATGATTTCCCACATGATCTCTTACACATGGGAATAATGTTAATTTAGTCATTCTGAATGAACTAACAGATCACTATATCCATAAATATAATGATAATTCATTACATATGTATTTTTTTAGTATAAAAAATAATAATAAAAGTTATCCAATATGAATAAATATTCCTATGCTGACATAAAACATTAATCTATAAAACATCATATGATTGTTATCATTAACTATTCCATAAATAGTCAACCTTTTTACCCCTTATAATGATAAAATTAAATAACATTAGAATGAAGTTATCTAAATCATAATATAATTAATCCCCCATATATATTGATTTATGTCTTTATGGTTTCATACTATACATGTGGATACCCTAATCGTATACTCCCTCAAAACATATCACTAACATGAATTACCATAGAACCTCATGGAAAACATGAATTATTCCATGTTTCGATGATTACTGGATATATTATATAAATACGTGAGGTTATAAACATCATCCGTGATAATATTGGCCACTTTTACAAAAAAATACATTATTATTTTTGAGGTCGTAGATACTATCCAATATTCCTTATCCAAATCAATTGCCTATTTATCCATCTAAACCGAATTCATTGATAATCATAATCACGGAAGGGAGTCATTGTAGTAATTAAAAATATTACCTCTCCATTAAATAAATTTGTTATGTCTTTAAAACCCTTCAACATAACAATTTGATTCAATAATTAAAAACCTAAAATAAAAATACATATATATTACATGATTAATACAACATAAAAATTTAATTCCCAATCATATACACTTAAATCATCTAACAATATTCTAAAACAATTGAATTAGCTTCATCATGTTATTCTAATATACCCCTTGTCCTGGAATACAAAATATGAATCATTTTATAGGGATCCATTACCTAAAACAAATTAGTTAAAAAATAAAATCTGAACATCTCAAAACATACACATGTCATTTATAATATATTTATCATAATAAGTGTAACCAATACTCAAACCTACTTCTTGAATATCTTCATGGGATTTCTAATAATGAAATCCATTTGAATAATTCTCTATCATAAAAAATAATCATTCAATGACTAATCAGTTACTTCTAGTTCCTACTATTAACTAACTGTAGAAATAATTTTGTGAGAAAAAATTATCAATGAATAAAACCAAATTATAATGAAAAGATTTACTATATGATATCTAAATCATGACCCCTATATCATTGACCTATGAAACAATCGGTTTGTACATTTTTTTCAGTGTCATAATCTTTTTATATCATTTGTTATGCTTCATAGAGTGTTTTGAAATTCACAGAGATTTTCACCTAGGAGAGTCAAACATTGTGGCCTTCAAGGATCATTTCCATGCAACTATTCTGGATTAATTCTAACACAATATGGTGTTTCTAAGGTTGTTACACCTATGTGAATGTGATCCAGTTCAGCATCAACTTGTAGTTTCTAGAAAGATATGTATTTCTAGAAAACTAATCACTCTATCCTTTTCCTAAATATTAACTCATTCTTAGACTAATCCAAAGAGACATCCCTAGACACTTCCTTAGAAATATGCTAGGGGATCTCACAAAATTTTTCCTTCCAAGTTTCCAATGGTTGAATAGATATTTACATTGATAAAATTTATAGAAAACAGGCTAAAAATAAATTTATTGTAAATCATTTAATATTAATATTTATTACATAACCAAAATACATGCCCGAGTAAAACAATATAATAATATCATTCAAAACATGGAAAAAATAATCTAACCTAGATACAGGTCTTTATTGCATCGAACAATGATATTCCCCTTTAGTACATGTAATTAAAATATTTCTTGATAATCTAAGGAAAAGAAAAATAATAAATTGTTGAGATGATATTGTCAGTAAAGTTAAATATGTTACATATGAAAGAATTACCAAGAGAATATGTTTTTTAGAATGATCTCATGAATTTAGAATATCATAGTATACTTATCAAATGTCATAAAAACTAATCATGACATAAACATTTTTTTTCATATAAAATGATTCATAATGGTGATAAATCATTTTAAATTAATCATTAACCATAAAGTCATGTCCTATATGTGTGGAATAATAACACATATAGAATCCCATTTCTTATTTCATGGTTAAATACAAAGAAAATTAACATAGTGGGATAGAACACACTTTTTTTCATGAAGGATCAGGTCACAAATGTTTCCCCTTGTGGATCCATACACACTATTTTACCATTGTGGATTAGGTGACACCTATTTCCCAGAGTAGAGTAGGACATACATGATTCTCTTAGGGGATCAAGTCACACTTGTTTCCCATTTACTATCAACCCCATCAACATTTTTCCTATTATCATATCATGATATAAATATATTTACCCAGTTATTTGAAAGGAGATACAGGTCCCACCGATCTCATAATTAATACATACCTATATATTCCATAAAACATTGACCTTATCGTTACCCATAAAAAGATATGGATTTTATGAATCTATTATCATATCCCTTGAAATGATATTGTTTTCATAAAAAATTAATCTTACTATAAATAATGTAAAATATATAGGGTTCATAATAATTTCAGCCTAGAATAACCTCTGAATGGATTTAGGTTTCATAATCATTAATCATGGTATAACAAGTTGATAAAAAATGGGCTTCATAAATATCAGGAAAAAACAAAGAACGCTAATAGAAATAATATGTATTTAATACATGGATCATATACATAGTAAATCATAAAGTAAAATAAAGGATGCAATCTTATATAGATATGGATTTTGAATTATCACATGGAAAAAAATTTATCTTTAAAACTAACATTATAAACCATAAATTCTTTTCAAAATCATTTTCATTGAAACTGCCTTAAATGAATAATGAATCATTACAATTCATTTAAAAAAATTATTTATGAAAATATTTTTTTTACTTTCTAAATACATTTTAATGAATAAAAAATTTTTAATACCAATTTCAATAAATATAACATTGAAAACATATAATTAAGCTTGATAAAAAAATTATATATTTTCCCTAAAAACAAATAATTAAATATTGATAACATTTTAAAAAATCAATAATAATATAATTAAAATATATAAATGAATATTTTATATTATTAATTTCATTTTCATTAAAAACATCCATATGAACCATATAATGGTAGATTATAAAATTAATTAAATTTCTTTTGGAAGCGAAAACATTTTTTGAATAAAAATAGTATTTTAGAAACATTATAATTTAAAAAAAATTAATAATATTAGGAAGAAAATTTCATGAAAAAAAAACATTTTAATCAAAAAGAAGAATAATCATGTAAATGATAGTCATTACTGTGTGCAAGATAATAAGTTCCTAATATTCCTTTTTCTCCATAAAAGTTTAGAATTAATCATTGATAGAAAAATGAAAAGAAGATTCATATTAAAACTTTTTTTTATATGATAATACATCTGTAAAAGATTTCATTAGACAAATTTTATTATTGTCAAATGTTTTTAGAATCATTTTTAGAAAATATAGTTTTTATATAACATAGATTTTTGACCAAAAGATGAAATGAAGTTGAATTTTAATAAATTTTGTTAATGATAATAAGTACAAAATATTATATAAATTGTAACAATACATTTATATAACATCAATAAACAATCATTATGAATATTTATTATAGTTATTGGGTGACATATCATCATATTACATCATGGGAAATATATTCTTATACAATCTCGATAATCAATGATATTATACAAATAAACTATTACCACATTGTTAAATTTTAAAAATAAAAAAAATGAAAATAATAACATTAAAGGAATCATAAAATATAATTAATATATGGTAATTCATTATATAAATTTTAAAAAGAATTTTATACACCCCATTGAAAAATAAATGTGTATAACATGGAATGTCTCTCGGTGAGAGAAAATTGGGACAAAATAAAATTACTGATTCATTAGAATTGGAAAAGTAAACCACATGAATGAATGATCATAATATTGTCATATAAATAGCCATAATATTAGTTATTAGTATCATATAATACATTAATTGGATGATTGGACACTACATAAAAGAAATAGGATGTGAACATGGCTTTTTTTCTCATGGAACAGAAAAATGAGATGAGAAAACACTTACATTAAGTATTCAATTCCATTGTACATGTTCATACATACTATACAAAAACTATTATATTATTATAAATATACCACAAAACCATATTATTTTATTTAATACCATATATTTTATTATAAATTTGTATTTTATATTTGTTGACAAATCCATGTTAATGTTACGTTTTAGGTAATATTGGAAATTTTTTTCTTGTATATTGTATTTTTCTTCATCATTATCATAAATTTATAATGATTTAAATATTATCGTAATTTAATATATATATATATATATATTAATTATATATTTTTTATAATTATTTATAATATATTTAAATATGAAATGAAAAACACAATTCATATAGAACATATTCCATAGGTATGCGTGAACAATATTTCCATTTTATTTACATTTTCAATGGAATAAATAGAATGAAATATAAGTGTGTGTGTGTGTGTGTATTATTGTTACTATTTAATTATTATTTCATGTATATCATATAATTTAACTCAACCCATCCTTAATATATTCCATGTAATGTTTTAATGAATCACATCATATTGAGTTGGTGGTAGTCCACTAACCCACCAATGAAGTAATTATATTTACATAATATGGAAATCATAATGTGATGTTTTATATAATAATTATAGAAGACTAGGGTCATCATTAATATTATATATTTCAGATAAAAATAGATTTTATTTAATAATTAACAACCATTATTTATATTAAACAAAAAAATCCCAACATCGCTTAGTGAGGTGATAGTTTATCATACACAAGAACAGAAAGTTAATTTCCCATTAGATGGAATTTAATGTAAGTGTATGTATAAATAATAGAATAAAATCATAAAAATATATTATTTAAGTGATTTTTTATATAATAACGTAATAATTATATTTTATATGGAGGATAAAAAAAATGGATCTTAATGAAGGATGCAACCTTTAGTTTGGGAAACTCCTTTTGTTTTGCATGAAAGGGAATAATTGGTTGGATTCCCTAAAAAATTTATTCTTATTTAATCAATGGAGTAATTTTTTGGGATTATTTTCATAGTGTTTCATAAATTAAATGTTCAATGTGGTGTGGATAACTTGGAATTGTGAGTTTCATTTTCTAGTCGAGTAGGTGTGACATTCTTGTAAATTATCAAAAATAGAATTATACTGATGTTTTACACATATAATGTGTCTTAAATAGTGGAATAGATTATATAAATTGGAGTATAGGAAAAAAAATATAAATATGAATGGGATTTTTGTATTATTTTATAGGTTATTTCGGCCCTTATGTTTAAGGATTAGTCCATTGTGGGGATAATTTTTAACCAAGTAAATTTAATTAATTTTAATCACATTTTCTAATAAATTTTGTAAAAAAAACAAGATGAATGTATTATAAATTATATTTTTTATGATTCAAAATATATATTCAATTTTTCTATAGTAAAATCAAATAATGGGCAGAATATAATTAAAAATTATTAATATATAAATCTCATGCAACGAGGATTTAAGAAAAATGGTCCAAAATATTGAAATGTTTTTATATCCAATATCAATTAAAAATATCATAAATTTAACTAAATTTTATTAACAGATTTATAATAGATATAATAATACTATAAAATGATTTAAAACCCTAATTTAACTATATAAATAATTTATATCAAAAAATAGTTTTGAATCTAAATTCAGTGTTTTCTGTAATTATAAAAAAAACATAACTTCCCAGAAAAATACTCTAAAATTAGTAAACAAATATAGAATATTCCTTTTTGAATTTTTTTAATTTATTGATTTATGAATTACAGAATTTTAAAAAAATATATTTAAATTGTATTATCCAATAAAATTTGGTAAAAATATCATTCTGAAAATGTATATTTTTATTTTTAAATTTGGATTTATTATTATATTATAACTATTAAATATATTGGATGAGTATAAGAAATATTTATTAAATATATGTTATATATATATTATTTACAAATTAATCTATGTATTTTTTTGATATATTTAATAAAATTGTGTTTTTACATTGGAAAAAATTCTAAATAAGGGTAATTAAATAATTTTAAAAAATTTACTAACATTTAAGTATATTAATTGATAACCAAGGGATTCATTCTATATGCAATTGAAAATCTTATTTTTATGATTTAGTTATTCTTATTCAAAAATTGTATTTCAATGTTTAGGAGGTATCAATAATAATATTTTAATATTATTATTAATAGTATCTTGTAGATCAACAAATCGAAACATTACATATCACCAAAACTATCATAGGGACTCAAAATTGGGTGAAATATAATACAATATTACTGTTACATTTAGCACAAGATAATATAAATTTTCTGTGTAGTGTATATTGGATTGGGTGTTATGTATATCATAAGCCACACATAACCCTTTTTTGTTTCAAAATATATATCTATTGTTGCATGAAATGTAAAATATCAAACTATTAAATGAATTTGAAAAAAGAAGACACAAAATCTTGGGGTGTTACAATGATGATTTATTTCAAAACATACACCCTAATTTCATTTGAAATGGCTTCTAATGTTCGAAAAAAAAACTATGAGATTCTTATTATTCCTATTTCACTATTGAATATTTAAGAGAATAATTCACACTATTAAAATAAAAATTTTACACAACCAATATAAATCAAATTCCCATATAGTACATAAATGTTTCTTTAATTTTTATAAATAGTCAACAGAAAATAATATGGAAATAAATGATTGGAATACCCAAAACACCGAATAAAATTGATCATGATATTGATTAACCTTATTATTGTGTGAAAATTGTTAATTTATATTGATGTGGAAGACACTATTTTCAAGACCATGTATTGATATCAATTGAAGAAACACATAGAAAAATTTATTTGAGTGAACAGAAAAAAATTATTTTACTTCTACATTTTTCTATTTACCTCACCATGTTATATCATATAAAAAAATTTTGTTGATTCATTTTGTCATGAACCATACCAATGGGGCCCGCCTCCAATAGGCTAGTGGCTGGTGACTAGCACCGATTAGGTATATTACTAATCAATAGAGGCATTGCCTATGTAACTATACACATGCACACATCTCCAAGCCCACAAATGCTGAAATGTAAAACCACTAAGGATCAAAATGCATGCATACAACTAAACCCAACTAGCAGAGTACGACGAAATGTAATGTACTGAAATTAAATTAGGCCAAAATACAATCCCACCAAAACAAAATTCTGAAAACTGCAAAGTACAACCTGTAAACACAAAAGGTACTGGGACTGTCGCTCGTAGCTGTTGGAACGCTTCGGCCAGTAGGGAACTCAGAAATCTCATTCTTGTCCTGGTCTACCCTGTACTCTATCAAAATGTTACTTATCTCCACAAGACATGACACGTGTGTGAAAATCTCATGCATGGGTGATTATAACAATACTCAGTAGAGGACCCCAAAAAACACAACGAAGTACACAAAGTAAAGGAAAAGTCAGTTATGCACATTATATGTCTAAAGAACATATAGAACATTCCATATACAATCAATACCTAGACTCGTAGTCTAGAGATAAGTCACACAACCACATAACCCCAGCTAGAGGTTCAGTTCAAAGATTCCATGAAGCACTCATTCTCGGAGAACACACTCCATGAGTCTTATATCTCGGATGACGTTCATACGAGAATTACTGTTCATAGGGAAGCGTCACGAGATTTAGTTACACTCATTACGGGAGACACACTCTTATGTGAGAAGGTTACAGTAGATAGATGCACTCATTACAGGAGACACACTCTTGAGTGGGAAAGGTCACGATACATAGATGTGGATCACTACCAGGGCCATGGAGGATACTGCGACTAATCTGGAATTCACCTGCTAGGTATAGGATCGATGCCTAGTGGATTTGGACATGCCAATGCTGGACTCTACCTAGAGTTAAGAATGGATTGAGTATATCGATCTAGGCCTCTCGGATGGATGCATGACTTTATCACAAAATGTCCTTCTAAAGGGATCATACTAATATAAAAGGAAATGATGCATGAACTTCAGATGAACGATAAGAAGGGTCACAAACCCAAAAAATTGATGTCTAAGATGCAGTGAACAAGATGAAAATGTCATTTTCCAAAAAGTACATGACGTGTGGAAAAGGTACACACCGTGTTGTCTTGCCTCTGGTATTGCTCGTGTACAATGACCTGTTTTGTAAGGCTGGTATTCTAGAAAAACTGAGTACACTGTGTGTAGTATGGTGTACACGCTAGGTCCAAGTGACTGGGGTTGGCTCCGAGTACGCTAGCCATGTGCCTCTACACAGTCATCAACCTGTGTACTCCATCCCATGTAATCGGTAAACGGGGTGGCCCGCGTTACTGGCCTCACCTGGTCATGAGATGGAGTATATGGACGTGTACTCCATCCCATGTTTGTGTGCACCCAAGATACACCATTAGTTCTACATAGCCGCCTCTACCATGCTCTACATGTCGTGTCGCCAGAAGCCATGTATTCCAACCAATGTCTGTGTACTTCCCAAAATACATGCCGAGTTATGGGGAAAGTCAAACACGTCGTGTGACCAGGGTCACACACCGTGTGATTCCTATTTTACCCTCGAAACCCTATCCACTGCATCCAGTACTACACAGTGTGTTCTTAGGAAGTACACACTGTGTATTCTAGAAATTTCCAGAAACGCAGAACTCCACCGTCGCGTCTCTGGTGATACTCTATTCGTCGATCTGTTTTTCCGATCATGACGAAACTCCCAGGTTTGGTTTCCTTGAGACCACAATGCCGATTCCATTGTTTTTGGACAGCCAATCAGCACCAAAAACATTCCACAATCCATCCGTTCGAAGAACTCTTGAAGAACATCTCTTATAGTTCTGGTCCGATTCGTCATCTGATATCATCATTGCACCTCCGCAAGGTCATTGGGGTTTCAATTATTCAATTTGGGATCATTGCATCACAGAACAGATGTGCAACTATCCATTGTTCGTCGCCCTGCGAAGAACGCGAAAAATGCATGAGAAGAAAATGGGGGATGTAAAACCAATCAAACATAAAGAGGAACGAACCTCCACCGTCATTCATCAAGGATTTGATCCACTCCCATTAATATGCTTAAATAGAACATTAAATCAACAAAAACAACATTTATTAATTCCCCCATAATCATCCCAAAGAAAATCCTTTGCGGAAGAACCCACGAATCGGTGGATTATCTTGTTCATGGTTGATCTGCGTTCGTCGTTTAAATCAAATTCAGGGAAAAGAAAAAAATAAAAAACAAACCCCTACCTCAAACTGGGATCGATCGCTGAAAAAGTGGTCGTGATTCAATCGTCATCGAGATCCTCCAACTTTGTTAGTGCACCGATTCGCAGCTTCGATCCGTCATCTTTCGCCACCGAGAGTTTTCTCCAGCGTTTCTCTCAATCTATGACCCATGATCGACGTTTGATTATCCCAATAAAAAGGGAAACATATTTTACATTCAATGATACACTACGGTATTAATTATTCTATCTTGACATTCTTGAGTCATTATGACCTTCCATTTATTAAGGAAATAGGTACCCCATTGCCACGCTGCAGTGGATGTTTCCATAAAAGGAATAAAATAAACTTGTGAATTTATTTTATTTTATTTTACATAAAACGTCTGAATGTTAACTTTTTCTCTCCACCCGCGCTGGTCGATGTTAGGCTCATTCTTAGAATTTTTTTTGCCCTGGATGAAATGGATCCCTCCTATTTTTAATCCAGGAAACTGTTAAAAAACTGCCACAGCCACGCACAAGCTCCAACTCACTTAAAATAAAAAATTTCAATCCATCATTCTGCGCTCATTGGGCCTCAGAATGATGTGTCATTTTTGCCCCCAGTTTCGAAATAATTCCATATAATATTTAAAAATAATACATGGAAAATCTGAGCCATTACATTCTCCCCACATTGGGGCTTTACATCTCTGAAAAGAAAAAAAAGACTACTCAAAAAGATGGGGTTACTGGGCACGAATATGAGCCACCCGCTCCCATATGCTCTCCTGAAGATTCATGTACTACCAACAAGCGCACACATATGGAAACGTTCACCCACAAAGGATCCACTCCTGCAAATCTACGATCTCCACTGGGTACTCAGAAATGGTCACTCCATCCTCAATGTCCTTCACGCCCCAGTTGATGACGTACGATGGATCATGCACATACCTCATCAGCTATGATACATGGAAGACATCATGTACCCTATGAAACTATGGTGGCAGAGCTAGGTGGTATGATACCTCACCAACTCTACACAATATCTAGAAAGGTCCAACGAATCTAGGAGATATCTTGCCACCTCGTCCAAATCTATGTGACCCTCGTCGAGATGAGACCCAAATAAAGGTGTGGTCTCCCTCTTCGAACTCTAGAGGTCTCTTCCATCTGTCAGCATACGACTTCTACTGGCTCTGTTCAGTCTTCATCCGCTCCCAGATAACATGGAACTTCTCGGTGGTAGTTCACACAAACACTTGACCCATGACTGCTGACTCTTCAGGGTCAGTCTAGTAAAGCGGTGACTGGCAGGGTCTCCCATTCAATGCCTCGAACGGTTCCATACCAATGGTGGAGTGGTAACTTTGATGTATGCTAACACCACCAGTGGTAGGTGGTCCACCCAACTGCGACCAAAGTCCAAGACAGTGGCTCGCAACATATCCTCCAGAACCTGAATGGTCCTCTCCTTCTGACCATCTGTCTTGGGATGAAATGTTGTGCTCAAGCGTAGTTGAGTCCCAAAAGCCTCTCGCAATCCCTTCCACAGCTGGGACGTGAATCCTTTGTCTCTCTCTGAGGCTATTGTCAAGGGGACTCCTTGATTCTGAACTATCTCCTGCACATAGAGGCATCCCATGATCTCTATGGAACTCTTCTCCCGGCTATCTATGATGTGGGACGACATAGTGAGTCGGTCAATGATCGCCCAGATAGAATCATGCCCCATAGACATCTCTAGCTAGCCGGTCACAATGTCAATGGATATTCCACCCCACTTCTACTCTAGAACATCTAGAGGTATGCTAATCCAGCGGGGACGTGGTGCTCGGCCTTCACCTCCTTTCATGTATGGAATCGAGAAACGAACTCTGCTACGACCTTCTTCAAGCTTGACCACTCGATCTGTCATCGGAGATCCTGGTACATATTTTCCACTCCAAGAAGTACCACCAAGGGGGATGTATGAAACTCTCTCATGACCGCCTCCAGCAACACCACCGGTACAATATTGCATCCTTGAAAAAGAAGTATGTTCTCCCCACCTTGTGAATATCCATCAGGATCATGTCATGTGGATAACTGAGCACGTAAATCCACGCAGTCGACATCTCCTAGCTGCGCCTCCCTAACCTGTTATAAGAGTGGAGGGGAAACAACCATCTACCATAGGTAGGATTCATCTTCCCTGTCCATGAAGGACAACTACAACGTGGATAAATGCTCTGTCACCTCACTCAATAGTTGTAAACTCGATCATCTGCTCAGAGAATCCACCACCTTGTTCCCCTTCCCAAGAGTATAGATGATTGGAAAATCATAGTCCTGGAGGAACTCTATCCAATGACTATGTCTCAGATTCATATCTTTCTGTTAGAATGTGTACTTGTGGTTCTTGTGGTCAGATTAGATGATAAACCACTTGCCCATAAGGTAGTGTCACCACATCTTCAATGCAATAATACCGCAGCCAACTCTATATCATGGGTCTCATAGTTCAACTAATGTGGCCTATGCTAGTGCAAACCATAATCAATCACTTCCTGCCTATACATCAGGACACAACCAAGCCAGGTCCCTGATGCATCGTAGAAAACTACATACTCGACACCCTCCTCTGATAATCCCAATACTAGGGTGCTCTTAAAACTCAGTCTCAACTGCTCGAAAGCCCCATAGAACTTCTCCGTCCATATGAAGGGTTTCCGGTTCTTGGTCAAGGATATCATATGTGATAATATCCAGGAGAAGTCAGGAATGAATCCTTTCTAATATCCTTCTAATCCAAGGAAGCTCCATGCCTCCGTTATGCTCTGAGGTGGCTCCCAAGATAACACTACCTCCACCTTGGCTGGGTCTACAGCTACTTCATCTACTGAGATGACTTGTCCCAGAAAGTGGACCTCCGGAATCTAGAACTGACACTTGGAGATCTTCCCATAAAGATGGTGCTCCAAATGTACGTCTAGAACCATCGGCATGCGTCTCGCATGCTCCTCCTCTGATGCCGAGTGCGTAAGGATGTCGTCGATGAAGACCACTACGAACCAGTCCAAGTAGGGCTATAAAATCTAGTTCATCAGTCCCATGAACACCGCAAGGGCATTCGTCACACCGAAACGCATCACCAAGTACTCATAGTGACTTTAGCAGCATCTAAAATCCATCTTCGGTATATCCTCTCCCCCTACTCATAACTGGTGATATCCTGATCAAATGTCAACCATCGAGAACCACTGTGCCCCTCTTTGCTGATTGATGATGTCATAGATCCTTGGTAGTGGATACTTGTTCATCACAGTCACCAGGTTCCGGCACCGATAATCCACGTACAACCTCAAACTCCCATCTTCCTACTTGATAAACAAGACTAGGGACACCTAGGGTGAAACATTGGGTCTCATGAAACCCTTGCTCTAAAATTACTCCAACTGCACCCTCAGCTCGCGAAGCTCTACGAAAGGCATCTGATATGATGATGAGGAAATCAGTATCATCTCGTGGTGTTAGTCGATGCAGATGTCGATTTCCCTACGGGTAGGTAATCATGAGAAATCTTCGGGAAAAACATCCTCATACTCCGCCCCTACTGCTGGGAACTGGGATCTCTCAATATCCCCTACTCTATGGGAAAGGCTATCCAACTCATGACCAATTGGCTGCACCCTCCTATGCATAATCTCATTTTATGCTGCCATGGTTTCCCTTTCTCTAACAACAGAAAACCTTGTTCCATCACAGCAGACACACCGTAGTCTTCTCCTAAAATAGTCAATCTGGGCATGGACCAATGATAACCAATCTATAACAAGAATGAAATCATTGTGCCTTGAAACTACCACCATGTGGTTCCAACCGAAACTCTCACCTCTAAGTGTAAGATCACACTGCCTACAAAGGTACATGGTCTTCCAGTCTCCTCTCATAGATGAATCCATGCGTAAGGATCGAGTCAACAGTTTTACCGGAATATCGAGGTTTCATACAAGACATGTGGCTATAAAGGAATGAAAACACTTGTGTCTATATGTAGGACATCTAAGGTAGAAAAGACACATACCGTACCTTGAATAATATCTGGAGCCCCTAGTTCGTATGCATCGACCACATGCATCTATCCCCATCTGTGTCCTCCAGCTCCATGTGCTTGGTGTGGGCCTCTTGGGGATGTTGGTGGAAGTAAGTCAAAATTTATTCCACCTCCCGTAGCTTTCCCCACTCCTCTACCCTGTCTGTCATGTAGTGGGTCTTTCTACTCCACTCTTAGCCTCTGACTTGGTGGTCTATCCACTACATCCCTTTCAGCAGCTCGATGGGTTGGGCAATCACTAGAGTTATGTCCCCTACCATCGCACGTGTAGCATAACCTCTTCATAGGATGACTGGATGCAGAATGAGAGACCTGGACTATAGATCCTCTATCTTGGGTCATCATATGGCTCCTCCCGCATCCAGATCCCAGTTTCTGACACTGGATCACTACTTCTGGTGTCTCCACACCTGTCTGGCTACTACTATCTATCGTCGGTTATCTATGATCATCCAATAAGATCTCGATCACCAATGCCCGCTCGATCACTCCAGCATAAGTAGAAATGCATATAGGAATGACACTAGCTCATATATCCCACCGTAGAACTTTCTCAAAGGTCCGAGCACTGAAGTACTGATCAATGACCATATCCATCGAGTACCGGGTGAGGTTGGTCAACCTCGATGAATAGTCAGCTACTGTCATACTACCCTGCTAGAGTTGGAGAAGCTCCGAGATGTGAAAAACACTTAGCGTAACCGTAGAGACATCCTACCTGAAGATTCACTCAAACTCCATCCACGAAAGAGTCTCCTAATCGTGAGTCTGTGTGGTCAGACTCCACCATCATCCTGCCAACCACTGATGAAGGCTCTCCACTCGGATGACCATCTGGTCTACTAGTGTCCTCACCAGACGGAAAACTTTAGTCACCACCTCAAGCCAGTCCTCACCCGCTTGAGGGTCAGGCTCTCCTGAGAACATGAGGGGTCTCTGTCTCTGAAACACATGGAGCGTGATAAGCATGCGCTCCATGTCGGTCGGTACCGCATGTTCCATGGGCTTCTCCAATGGTGGTGGCCTAGAAAGTGCACCACCTGGTGGAAAATCTAGTGGGACTGGTCCCTGTATCAAAGCCTCATCACTTAGGGGGTTTTCCACGTGATCGCACTGCTAAATCCTAGAGGGTATGCATCATAGTGTCATCCTGTAATGAAATGAGATGTACCATAGACAATGAGTATATCTGGATAGCTAACACAAAGGATATGGAAAACACAACCAATTCCTATATGATTCATGTACCATTATTTTATTTCCCCGCAACCAGTTTCTTCATGTACTGAGTTGAAAAGAAGGTTATCAGAGTCCTAGTGTACAGATACATCAGCCACCGCACCAACACTGGAGTCTCTGGCCTCAATGATGAACTCAAAACACTTAACACTGTTTCCCCAAACCAATCTCATAGACTCTTTGTCCTACAGTATAATCGACCACCTCTGATACCACTCTATCATGACCAGTCCCAGTGGGGCCTGCGCCGTTACTCCCCAAGCCCGCCTCCAGTAGGCCAGGGGCTGGTAACTAGCATCGAGTAGGAATATTACTAATCATGGGAGGCATTTCCAAAGTACCTATATACATGAACAAATCTCCAAGCGTACAAATGATGAAATGTAAAAACACTAAGGAACAAAATGCTTTCATACAACTAAACCCAACCAGCAGAGTATGTCGAAAGCTAATGTTCTGAATGTAAACCCGGCTAGAATAAAAGCCCCCCCAAAAAAAATTTTAAAACTGAAAAGTCCAACCTGAGAACACAAAAGGTAATGGGACTGCCGCTCATAGCTGTAGGAACACCTCAGCCTGTAGGGATCTCAGAAATCTCAGAACTATCCTGGTCCACCCTGGACTCTGTCAAAAGGTTTCTCATCTGCACAAGACACGACACGTGCGGGAAAAGCCCATGCATGGGTGAGTATAACAATACTCGGTAGAGGACCTTGAAAACCAAAAAGAATTACAGAAAGTAAAGGAACAGTCGGCTATGCACCGTGTATGTGTATAGAACATATATCAGAAACCAGATACACTCAAAACCTAGACCCGTAGTCTAGAGAAAAGTTACACAACCGTATACCCCTATCTAGGGGTTCCGTTTAAAGATTCCACGAAGTACACGTTTTGGTAGAACACACTCCATGAGTCTTTTATCTCTGATGACATCCGTCTTAGAGGTATTATTCATCAAGAAGTGTCACGAGAGGTAGTTATGCTCATTAGAGGATACACACTCTAGAGTGAGAAGGTTACAGTAGATAGATGCACTCATTATGGGAGACACACTCTTGAGTGGGAAAGATCATGATAAATAGTTGAGGATGACTACTAGGGCCGTGGAGAATACTGAGACTCATCCAGAATTCACCTTCTATGTTGAGGATTTATGCCTGCGGGAGTTGGCCACGTCTATGCCTGACGCTACCTAGGGTCAAGAATGGATATAAGATCTCGATCCGGGACTACCAGATGGATGCCTAACTCTATCACATAATGTCCTACTGAAGGGATCAAACTAATGTAAAAATTAAATGATTCCTAACCTTATGGGGAAAGTGAAGAAGGGGAACTAACCCAAACACAATATTTCCAAGATGCTGTGAACAAGAGGACCATGTTGTTTTTCAAAAAGCACACAGCATGTAGAAAAGTTACACGCTGTGTTGTCTTACCCCAGGTACTGCCCGTGTACAATGGCCCATGTCGTAAAGATGGTCATATAGAAAAACTGAATACACGATGTGTATTATGGTGTACATCTCATGTCTGAGTGATTGGGGCTGGCTCAGTGTACGCTCGCCATTTATCAATACATGGTCATAAACTCGTGTACTCTAACCCATGTAATCGGTACATTGGGTGTCCCGCGATACTGGCCTCTCCTGGCAGTGTGATGGAGTACTCGGTCATTTACTCCATCCCGTATCTGTATACCCCCTGGATACACGCCGAGTTCCGCATAGCCACCTCTTCCATGTTTTACACGCCGTGTCACTTGAAGCCATGTAGTCCAGCCTGTGTCTGTGTACTTCCCAAAATACACACCAAGCATCTAGGAATGTCTAACATTTCTTGTGACCAGGATCACATGCCGTGTGATTCCTCTCTGACCCCAAAAACCCTAGCCGCCACCGCCATAACTACATGTCGTGTTCTTCGAAATTACACGCCGTGTATTCTAGAAATTTCCCAAAACGTGGACCTCCACCATCGCGCCTCCGGTGATGCTCCGTTCAACGATATGGTCATCCAGTCACTATGAAACTCCCATGTTTTCGTCGCCCCAACACCACAAAGTCGATTCCATTATTTTCGGACCTCTGATCAGCTCTGAAAACATGCAACAGTCAATTCACATGAAGAAATATAAAAGAACTTATCATCCTGATCCGGTCTGATTCGTCGTCCGCTATCGTCATCACACCTCCACAAGGCCGTTGGGGTTCCGATTCTTCAATTTGGGATCGTTTCATTACAAAATGGATGTGAAAAGATCCGTTGTTCATCACCCCATGAAGAACCTGAAGAACAAGTTGTAAGGAAATAGGGGAAGGAAAACCAATCAAAAATAAAGTGGAACAAACCTCAGCAATCGTTCGTCACGACTTTGATCATATCCCATTAATATGCTTAAACGGAGAAAAAAATCAACAACAAAAATCACCATGCATTAAATACCCGATAATCATCCCTAAAAAATCCCTCCTGTAAGAACACACACATCCGCAGATCAACTTGTTCGTGGTTGATCCGCGTTCGTCATTTAAATCAAAAAAGGGGAAATGAAAAAAATTAAATAACAAAATCCTACCTCTAACTGGAATCGATCACCGATGAAGGGGCCATGCTACCTTCATCGTTGGGATCCTCCAACCATGTTGGTGCAGCGATTCACAGCGTCAATCTATCGTCTTCCATAGCCAAGAGTTTTCTCTAGAATTTCTCTCAATCAATCACAAACGATTGATGATCGATTATCCAAATAAAAAGGGAAATGTATTTGACATTCAAAAATATGTTGTGGTATTATTGAGTCCAACTTTCTATTCATGAGTAATTATGGCGCACCATTTATTAAGGAAACAACTTCACCATTACCACACTGTAGAAGATGTTTCCATAAAAGAAATAAAATAACCTTGCAAATTTATTTTATTTTTTATACACAAAATGTCCAAAAATTAACTTTTTCCCTCAACCCGCACCGGTCAAGGTTGGGCTCGTTCTTAGGTAAAGTCAACGCACAGGATGCAATGGTGCCCTCATATTTTTAATCCGGGCGTCCGTTTGGAAACTTCCACAACCGCGCACAAGTGCCCACTGACATAAGATAAAATAGTGCATACCACCATTTCGGGCACACTGGGCCTTGGAATGATGTTCTGTTTTCGAGAGTGGTCTCGAAATAATTCCATATAATATTTAAAAATAATACACAGAACATCTGAGACATTACATAATTACTCCACATGGGATACATGAAGAATAAGGTAGGTATTATTAATCTCGATAATAACCATTGAAAATAATTGTGTGTCCTATAGTTTCTGATTCGATGTGAGGTTGGCCTCTATAATATAATGAGAATAATAAATCATATAAATCCTCCACCATCCATTATATCATTTTGCAATCGGCCATAAGCGAAAGGAATAATCATTACAATATTTTTCATATTTTATCATATATATCCATCATATTTACTATATAAATAAATATTTATAATGTCACTCAATCTGATACATATTTAGTTTATATTTTTGGGAATCCATAAAGGGGAAATTTTTCCAATGGAAACAATCTTTTTCATTGAAAAAATTTAATTCTTTACTATTATACAATGCATCCAATGGCCCGAAGGCCTCCATTTTTTATTGATTTTTGATAATACACTTTTCATGGTGTGATCATTTCTTAAGTTAAATTTCAGAAAACCAACTCTATTATCTAAAAAATGTTTGAAAATAGGTGTATGCTTAATTAATATTTGTGGATGTTTGAAAAAATTGTATTTATAATATATTTTTTATCTTATTTACATGCCAAACCATAATCATTATTTTTCTATTCTATAAAAGAATCGTACACTTCATCATCATCATCAAACTTATAATGATTCATATTTAGTATATGGTTTTTGTTTTCATCTTACACATAGTACTGAATAGTTACATATTCATGGGATGTAAATTCTTCCATGAAAAATGTATTAATTTTTTCATACAAAATTTGTTTATGTTTTTCACTAGAAACTACCACATTTAATACCATCTAAACATTAGAAGATAATTTATAAAATAATATTATTTCATACTACCATTCCTTGTAATAATTAGTCAATAATTTATACTTCATAAAATACACCATTAATTAATATAAAAATAGTTAATAAATAAGAAATTGTTACCATGTTTCAAAGTTAATAATCCATGAATTATATCATGATTCTTGGATGAGGTTAAAATAATGTTCAATAATAACCACTCATTATGTATGTATATATTATCAATTTCTATTATATGTATACATAACATAACTATAGTAGTAGAAATAAAAAAACATGATTTTCTACATCAAACAAAATCACTAGGTCATGATTCCCAAATATTTAAAAATACTCAAAATGATAAATAATATCTTTTGGTTCAATGAGAATACATTGAATAAATCATACAGTGTTCATTTATAATGTAAAACTATAATTGGGGATCAGTAATGGAGTTCATTTTTTTAATGATAATTTGATCAACCAATGAATAATCATGGAATTGTCAAACTAGCAGTTCAATTATGCCTATTTGATGGAAAATAAGGGAATAATTAGTTATTTACTAACCATATAGATACATGGATATTACACATAGGTGCATTTGATCTAGAGTCAACATCCACTTCTTTTTTTCCAGAAATTGATATCAATTCACATGAAATGACTTGATTTTGAAATTTAATATATTTTATGACTTTTATATATTTTTTAGAGTTTTGGTTACAAATACCGAAAAATTAAATATTAGATAATTAAAATAATAATAAATTATGTTATGAATTTTTACTATTATTTTATATAAATTAATCATTATTATTATTAATTTAAAAAAAGCTGTCCCTAACAAATTTACCATTATTTTTACGAGATTTAAATTTCTTACAAGGAACTAATGTGACTTCATTATTAATAATACTATTAAAGAAACATTTTTCAAATTAAAAAAAACATTTTTATTGGTTATTAACAATAATTAATTGTAAATAATTATAATGTAAAACATAAAACATCATATGAATAACATTTAAAAAACATTAAGAATAATGACATGTAATTATTATATAAATAAAATATTTATAATTTATATTATTATTTTTTACTAAGAATAATTAATTCTTAATCATCATTATTAATAATTAGTTTTATTTTATTTTCAAAATAACTAATAATTAATTACAGTAATAAAAACCATTAAATTAGTTACTATGTATATTAGTAATTTTTTAAATTATTATTTTTCATTAAATATTATAAATCATTAATCAGTATTAATAAAAATATTTATTATTTTATTTTTATCTAATTAATCATTGTTATTATTAATAAATAACGACTAATTATTAAATGGTTAAATTAATATGAAATTCCAATATTTTATAAAAAATTTATTAATAATCATTCGTTGATATAACTAATATTAAAAAACTTATTACGCGCTATTTAATAATTATTGTTTGAAAAAATAAAAAAAATTATTAATTAATTATAATGATACTAAATTTTATTTTTTTATTAACTGGTTGAAAATTTTCATTATATTTACTACTAATATTAAACAAATTATTTCTATCATACTAAGAATTATTATTACTAGTATAGAATGTTCTTTTACCAAAAAACACAACATTATTATTACTAATTATTTAATTACATACAAATAATTAATCAAAAAAACAATGTACTTATAATAAGAATGATTAAATAACAATAATAAAATGTCGAAATTATTTTAACAACTAAATTCTATATAAAGAGATTCCTCAGACCCTATAACTCTATACTCAAAATACGGGGAAGAAAAACATGATGAATAGTGGGAGGAAATCTAGATTTATTTGTTAGAAAAAAAATGTGTTGAATCCCACACATTCATTTTAATATTATTTACAAAAAAAAATATTGAAAGAAACACCTTTAAAAAAATAAAAATTGAATGTCATTGAGTGATTAAAAACCTTTTCCACATCAATGATTTGAGGAAAATTCATTGATTTATTAGATTACTTTTAGATTTTATGAATGTAATTGATGAAATAAATCCCTTGGAGCCCATTTTATAAAACAAAAAAAATACAATTCTACATTGACTATTTTTTCGAAAAACGCCTTATAATCTCCATCGTTTTTAAAAACATAACTCACACATCGATCCCCAAGAGCCATTGCAGACATAACACATTACATTTTGAATTGAATTGATATTGAATGGGATAAATCCCATACAATTTACATTTCATGTATTTTACCATTCCACTAGCCCACCCATTTTTAATTATTATATATAAATATGTAAATATATATGTATGACCCCATGTTTTCATTTCGGTACAGATATCTCTTTTCATGTTATTGTTGTTCATTTCTTTTTGGCTTATACTGTAGGCCTTTTTGTGTCCTAGATGTGCAGTTATTCAGAATAAAAGATAAAATGAAGGCTGAAATCTGGCTATAGGGCAGGTAAACGTTGTGTACTTGGACTACATGCCATGTACATCCAATACACACAATATACTAGCTGGTCAGGATGTGTAGCTAGTCTAGCTCAGAAAAAAAATTATTGAGAGTACAAATCGTGTAATTGAGATACATGTCGTGTACTAGCCCTATGGTATTTTTGATAAAAGATGATGTATCTCATTTTTTATTAAGTAAAATAAGTTTTAATATTGTTTTTTAACCCCAAAACCCTTTATTTTTGTTTTTCATGTGTAGAAGTCATTCAGGCTCTGATTCGAGCATCGTCTGTCATGTTGGATCCACATCGAAAAGTACACAATTCCAGTTTCGTCAATCAAAATGATTCTAAACAACTACTGTGATATTTGGACTTAAACTCATATGCCCTAATATTACATTCTTTGTGCATTATTTTTATTTCATCTAAACTACGATGAATGAGAACATAATAAAAGATGAGTTGTCAATTATCGGGGCGAGGTAGGTGTTCTATACTTTATTTCAGCTTTTCAGCTACTTTTAGGGAATTTAACCATTTCCCACCCATTAAGCATTCTAATAAGGCCTCGTTTTTTAGCGTGTTACATGTTGTAGCTATAGTCAGACCTAGTGAGGATTCACTTAGGATTTTTTAGGTGATTTGACAGACATTTCTCTTTTAAAGGCCACCCAAGGGGAGTTCCCTCGGGAAATAACATATTTATATCTATTTTAACAATATATGGGGTGTGTTTTTGTGATTTCTTATTTATAGGAATCACTTAAATTCGTTGATTTCTTTTTTAGGAGATTTATTGCCCCCTCACTCAATGAATATCTGGTTCTTCCTTGTATATATTGATATTTTATAATTTTACATTGATAATATGGGTTGGTATACCTATATATAATTGACTAATGGCATGTTAAATTTATTATATGGGAGGGTAGGACCATATTCAAGCTTTGATAAATGTTTTTATTTAGTGGGTATACTCATGGATTTTTCAAGAGGATGTGAGTGGGTATAATCACATGGAATGAATGTTTAATTTGAATGCTTGAATACTTGATTGAATGGTTTGATAGATTCCATAAACTTGTCTCTATCGATCTAGAAAGAGGTAGTGGATTCCTTGGGTTCATACTACACCTTGGGTCTTGATTATGCGAGATTCCTCAGGGCTTGCTACCCCTTGGATCTAGCTTGCATTGGCTCACATATGACTTGTTATTTCCATGACCCTATGACCCAAACCAGTGCATAACCATTTTTCCACCATGGATTCCCATAGTAGTCAATGGGTTTCCTGGGACAAGATCCTCTGATCCAGACCTCAATGGTCTAGATATTATTACTTTGATGCCTTGGTTTGCTTACACCTTTAATCTATCCCTTGGGGTTTTCAATTCCCTATATTGTGTGGACATGGGATGCTACTTTCACTATATGGTGTGGATATGATTTAAATGATCTCTTTATATAGTGAGGATGCTGATTTCATGATACAGATGGTTGTATGGTGTGGCATTGTGACTTTCTTGTTTACTGGTAATAGATTCCTTGTTGGGAGCTGACTCTCTTTACAGGTATCCATGAAGGATTTCTGGTTTCATGTGTTACAGAAGACTTATTCCATTGGAATACACACTTACATACAAGTGGTTTAAAATTTATAGAACCTTCATAGAATTGATGTGAGAATTTTATAGATCGGCATGGTTTCCTATATGGATGTTTATCTCACACACTATTTGCACCTCCCTGGAGACCCAAACAGATTATATAGTTTCAAGTGATGAGCGGGGCATGTTCCATAGTATGGGTTGTAAACCGTGTCATTAGAGAAGGGGATAATATAACCCAGATAAGGCTTGTGATGATGGGATGTCTTTTTGGTATTTTGTTCTTTTTGCGATATTTCTGTAGTATTGTGTTTTCATGTACTATTATGAATGCCTTTTAGATACCTATACCAGTTGTATCATTTTTTTATATGAGAAACTTCTAGTTATTATTATTTTTTCATCCCTTTCTTGTATTACATTTAGTCATCCAATTTTTATTTCACTTTCACAATTTATAAAATTTATGAATTATGATGTGATTCTCTAGAAATAAGGGCATAGTCTCTAAACTGTCTCTCCTAGCCTCTCATTTCTAGTCCGAAACCTTTGTAATTTGAGGAGATGTGCTTGAGTCCATGTGGCCAACTGGGCTCGAGGAAGACATTTGAGTGGCATCTAGGTCTGGGACAATAAAAAGCGGTATGAGTGGATTTTTCTGGTTTTTCATACCAACTGGCGAATTTAGACAAGGATAGGAAGTAAATAGAGATTAGTAATTATTTCTGCTCGGGATTAGTTTCCCTGCATACAGGGAAAATCCAAATTGCCTCAAATTGAATTATACTTTTCTAGTTTTTGACTATTATAGTTGACTTTACATCCCCATTGGGTGAGGCACTTGATTTATTCTATTACTGTAGATGCATCTTTTGGTTCTATTTCAGTTGCAACTCGATTAGATGATGGTGGCCCATATCATGCATCAAATTGAAACTTTTTAGAATCACATTCCATTCATTATGACATTCCATTCCGGATACATTATATAATATATGTTGTTTTGATAATTGATGTGATTATTGTGCCTATTGTTGTTTTAGTTGGGTGCATAATACAAAGGTGTGATGTCATCATTAGATCCATATGGTTTATTGGTCCTTATGATTTGCGAAATGATTCACTAGTGAAATGTAAATGTTAAATAAACATGTAATTTGTTTGGCTGTAATAGGATCCATGTTTTGGGTTCATGAGGAGTTATGGTCCCTCATGGATTCATAAATTTTAAAAACCGTGGTGGATTTTCATGAATAAAAAATATGAAATTGAAATGGAATCTTTAAATGGATAAAGATACGTGTACTAGTCCTAGATTTTGATTGGGAAAGAAGTATAATTCTAGTTTTTTGTTGGTTGTTCATTATTAAATCTTAGCTTTAGGATAAAGTTGTGGGTTTAACATGGTTTTTAGTTGGGTTATTACCACTCCTACAGTTTTGATATTTCTTCCATGATGTTGTTCATTCCAAAAGCATGTGTTTGGAATTGCAGATACATGCCACCATGAAGATATCTAGTGGTATGCCACAATTAAGGTTATGAACAAAATTCGGAGACAACGGTCATGGACATACCACTTGATCCTCCTATTGTGCCAACTACAACACTCCACGCTATTCTTGAAACAATTGTTCAGGAACAATTATAAGAGCTAATATTTTGCAATATATAGTCTTTATAGGGACCATCCCAGCAAACATTAAATATGAATGAGCTGACACGGTTGTTCCACCAGCATCCTCCTCCTACATTTTCAGGGGATCGGAGACCACATTATATAGAGGTATGGATAGATACCACATTAAAAATTTCAATGAATCTGTATAGGTCTCCAGAGAAAAGGGTCAATCTCACGACTTACATGATATGTGGAGTGACAAAGTGGTTGTATGAAATTTTGTACTAGGATGATAGGCTACGTAATATGGGTTGGGACAAATTCTCAACCATTTTTTATGACTACATTTACCCAGCGATTCTGCGAGCTAAGCAGGCTAATGAGACTATGCATCTAAAATAGGGCACAATGACTGTTACGGAACAATCAAAACTCTTAATTGAGCTGAATCATTTTGCATCGACGTATACTACAACTGAGTTGTCGATTTTGAGTCAATTCATGGATTTCCTCTGACATGCAATTCTATATCAGGTCAATGTGTTCAGGTTGCCTTATATCACTGATATTGTGAATGATTCACTGATTATAGAGCACAAACTGAGGGAATATGGGTATATAAAATAAGGGAGTTCTGTTTCTCGCCCCATTGGATCTGTGTCTTCAGGTAGGAGGCACTGTTTTGAGGCATCTCGTGATGTGATTGTTGTCCAAGATGTCGGTGCTTGGAGCTTAGTGATTTTCTATCAGCATGGTAGGCAATTGTGGATGAATAATTAGTGCGACCATGACCCAGTCGAGTGACGAGTTATGGTAGGATAGTAGACTGGCAACAGTTTTTCTGGACCATCCTTCCTGCTATGATCGGAAGGGGATCAGCTCCGACATTAGGTTCAGGATCAGGTTTTTCTGCTCCGCATTGGGCTAGGAGCTATATTAGTCTAGGATAGTCATGAGGGGGAAGTGGTGGACATGGCAGTAGTTTCCTTTCATTGGGTTCTCAGAGATAACATGGGAGATCATCATAGGATAGCCATGTCCGGTCCCAGGGTCCTGGTACGTTCAATACTTATCCAGAGCATAAGAAACAACATGAGTAGGATCCCATTCCATCTACATTGAGAGGAATGATCATAGTAGCTACTATTTTTTCAATATCGCTTGTTTGATACATGTTCCTCCCAGTGTTTTATCTCTAAACCGGGGGTAAAAATTCTTGGTCTGGTGGTTTTACATTCTGAGGGTAATTTTATGATAGAAAACCTTTTTGGAGTTATAACAGGTGATTTATGCCATTGTATGGTATTTCCCATTGATTTTGGTGGGTGAAACATCCTCAATATTTTATATGTCCTTGAGATGACAAGGTTTGACATCATTATTAGAATGGACTGGATCATTGAGTATCGAGTGTATATTTGTTGATATCACTAAATGGTGAATTTCACATCACTAGAGGGTGCAGTTTTTATTCATAATAGTGAATGGGATTTCCAGGATAGTATAACTAGACTCCATCATCATGGGCTTTGAGTGATGACAACCCGAATTGCTATTTTGTTTCTGGATGATTAGGGAGTAGGCCATGTCAGCTTTCTTCTAGTGGTTGAGAGCATTAGGGGAATCATTCCTACGGACTATTCTAGTTTACCTATAGAGATAGAGGAGTATTTCTCCATTGAGGTAGTGTCAGGATATGCACATGTATCCATTCTTCCTTACAGGATGGCTACAATAGAGGATATGGAGCTCATGATAAATCTAGTGGATTTAGAAGCAAAGTGGTATATCAAACCCAATAATTCACTTTGGGGTTTTCAAGTCCTTTTTCGAAAAATTCAGATGGTACAATTAAGCTATGCTTGGTTTATCGGAAAATTAACCATACGATGGTTAAAAATAAATATCAATTTCCCCTAATATATGACATATTTTACCATCTTCTAAGAGATTGAGTGTTCTCAAAGATCGACTTGAGTTCAAGTTATCAGCAGGTGTGTGTCTGACCAGTAGTCGTACCTCGTACAACCTCTCATAGCATGTATAGATTCTATGAGTATTTGGTTATGTCGTTCGGTCTCACAAAATCTCCAGTGGCTTTCATGGATTTTATGAACTGAGTGCTCCATATTTACTTGGATTCATTTTTTGGTTGTTTTCGTGGAAGGTATCTTTTATTATTCTCACAATCGACACGACAATGAAAACCATCTAGTGATCATTATGAATACATTTAGAGAGAATTATTTATATGGTTATCTCTCAAAGTGTCACTTTTTTATGGATCAGATTGTCTTCATGGGTCAAATAATCTCAAATATAGGAGTTTCAATTGACCAAATGGAAGGTGAGTGCTATACTTTACTGGGAACAACCCACAGTCATTTTTGACACATAAAATTTCTTGGGGATATATAGGTAATACATTCCTTTTATAAAGGACATATACCACATAGTAGCACTATTTATGGGCATGAATATGAATTTTGAAATGTTTGTGTGCTCAAAATCTTCTGAGATATCCACTGAAGAGCTGAATGGGAGGTTGACATCAGCACTAGTCAAGATACTTTCAGAGTAGGTATTGAGATACTCGGTGTGTTCTGATGCTTCAAGTATTGGGTTGGGGGTTATACTAATGTAGAGAGATCACGTAGTGCCATATGGGTATTGGTAGATGAGGAATCATGGAAGTAATTACCCTACAATTGATCTCGAGTTAGCTGATATTGTCCTTGTGTTGCATTTTTAAAGACACTATTTACTGTGATAGTATTTTGTGGTCTTCACGGACCACAAAATCCTCATTTATATATTTCTTCAACACAATCTGAAGATGAGGAAATGATTGTAGGTGGAGTAAATATTTTCCTATGACATGAATCTTTCCTACATGTGTTTTTAGGGAAATGCATTGGCCAATTCATTATGCATGAGGACTCAGATACATACAGTGCAACAGGACAGTAGCGGGTTGCAGCTTATGGTGTTGTTTTCAGAGATGAATCTGGAGTTTCTTTCTTCATGTGGTTCAGTGAATCCTAGGGTCACCAAGATGTATCATGACATGGTAAATCAGTATTGGGGGCCATTAATGAAAGGAGATGTAGCTGGTTTGGCTATGAGGAGTTCCACCTATCTGCAAAAGAAGGTGTAACATTAGCTATGAGTTGGTATTTTGTAGAAATTACCCATCCCAGATTGGAAATGGGATGATGCTGTGATTGATTCCCTGGCATTATTTCTGAGTTCAACTCGAGGTAATGATGTTGTGTGGGTTTTCATGGACAATATTTTAATGATCACACATTTCTTTCCAATCAAGGATACATTCAGTGTTGATGATTTTAGAAGACTGTACATCTATGAAGTTGTACGTTTTCATGGGTACCATGCACTATATATTCAGATAGGTATTAGTACCTTACATCACATTTCATGAAAATTTTTCATTTGGCGATGGGTATACATGTGATTCTAAGGAAATTATACCACCCTCAGACTGATGAACCATCGGAGCATATGATACATGTGTTAGAGAACATGTTGCAATAATGCATCATATATTTTGGGGGATCTTGGGAGATGTACAGTTACTTGGTTGAGTTCCCTACAACTACAGTTAACAAGAAGAAAATACGAAGGGAATATTATGATGCTTTATATGGTCGGCCATGTCGTTATCCCCTGTTGTGGATTTTGGCAAGAGACGATGTTTTTCTAAGACTGCATCCCATGCATGAGACTTATAAGCAGGTACAGAAAATTCATAAGTAGATACCTACAACATATTCTTGTTACATATCATATGCCGATCACTGCAGACAACCTCTATATTTTGAGGTATGAGATTGGGTTTTTTGTGTTTCACTGAGGTAGGGACACATGTAGATCATGATACATAGTATTCATTCACAGAGATATATTAGGCCGTTTGTGGTTCTGGAGTGATTCGGGTCGGTTCCCCATCAGCTGTTGTTACCATAAAGGTATCGATACATGCATTGCGTCTTATATTTATCACAATAATTTCTCTATCACTCAAACACATCTCATGTTTTTAATCATGAAAAGGTTGAGGTTCATGTTGATGCATCATTTTTAGAGCATTCGATTCATATCATTGGCATGAGAACGAAAATTTTTAGAGGATGGTTAGTTCCTCTAGTACACGTTATATTGAATCATGTCAGTTTATTGGATGCGACAATGGAGAGGGTGGTTTATGTACATGCTCAGTGGTCATTTTTGTTTTTAGACAAATCTTGAACACCCTTCATATTGTAATACAGGGACGAATTGCGATTTGTGTTGATGATTGTAAGATCTCATGTTTTTTTTTGAGCTATGAATATCTCCTTTCGGATTAATGTTGTTATGTTTTTTTTGGACTATACCCAAGGCTTGGATGTGGGCCTCTTGGGTTATTTTTTGGAATGAATGTAAAACAATTGGAAAAATCAGTATGCATGCCACATACACATCATGTACTTAGACTAAAAATCATTTACTTCAAGTACATGTTGTGTTCTAGCTCACCATGATGTGTAGCCAGTCTGGCTAAGAAAAAATAAATCGGAGTACACACTGTATACTTGAGGAATATGTCATTTACATGCCAAAATTGTTTTTTTAAAAGTGGCAGTAGCTCAGATTTTCTATAGACAATATTTTTTCCCCTTGTTTTGGAACCCAAACCCATCTATTACAGTTTATCATGTATAGAAGACATCTGGTATCCGATAATACATATGTCTGTCATATGGGAACCACATTTGTATGTAATCTATTTCTTTTTAGTCATTATTGATTCGTTGGAACAACGAATTCATTATTGGGATATATGAACATATTCCATAATATCTCATTCGTCATTTGTTCTTCAAGTTTCATACAAACTAGGATGAATCAAGACATGATATTGTACTAGCAGTTTAATATGAAAATACTGTAGGTGGACTATACATTCATTCATATTTTAGGTACTTTAGGGTGTTCATCCTTTTCACTGCCCATCGGAATAACTTTTGAGGCATCATTTATTATTGAGATAATTTTTGTAGATATAATCAGACCTAGTGAGGATGCCAGTTGGTTTAATTTGAGTGAATTTATAATATATTCTTGTTTTAAGGTCACCCAAGTGTTGTGACTTAATGAAATAAATTATTTATAACTATTGATACCACCCAAGGGGTGTGTGTTTATGCTTATCTATTTATTGGAATCCCGTTGATGGATTGATAGCTAGTTTAAGAGACGTAATGCCTCCTTGATCAATTAATAACATGTTATTCCTTGACTGTTTTGATACTTTATAATGATAAATGGAGAATATGGGTGGGTATACCTATATGTAAATAAATAATGGAATGTGTAACGGATTATATGATAAAGTAGGATCATGTGCTTATTTTGATAAATGGTTTTCATGAGTTGGTATACTCATGGATTATGGAGGTCGATATGAGTGGTTATAATCACATGGAATGAATTTTTAATATGAATGAATGAATTCATAACTGAATGTTTTGATAGATGCCATAGAATTCACACTGCGGATCTTGAATGGGGCAGTGGACACCTTCGGATGAATATACCCCATGGATCTTGATTCTGTGGTATGCCTTGGGCCTTGCTACCCCTTGGATAAGGATTGCTTGGGATCTCGAAGGGCTTTCAATTTACTTGCTTTAAGGATCCCAACAACTGGATAACCATGTATCTAGCAGGGATTCCCATGGTACTTGATTTGATTCCTTGGACATGATCATTGGATCAAGTCCTCCTTGGTCTTCATATTATTACATGGATTTTTTGGTCTACTAAAACCTTGGATCTGGCCCTTGGGGTCTACACATCACTATACAACATGGTCGAGGAATAATAATTTCACTATACGGTGTAGTCGTGAATTACTTTACCTCTCTATATAGCGTTGACGTGGATTCCATGATACTAATGGATGTTCGTTGTGGCCATGTGACTTTCTTCTTTACTTGTTTTATCAAGATTTTTAGGAACTTACGCTTTTTTTTCGGTAGACTTGAGGGATATTTGGTTTCACTTGTTACAATGGACTTATTCCATGGGAATAAAAGCTTGCATACAAGTTGATTACACTTACTAGCACCTTCGTAGAATATAAGTTATAATTTTATAATCCATGGTGGTTTCCAACATGGATATTTATCTCAAAGACATTTTGGGACTCCATGGTGACCCAAACAGATTATATGGTTTTAGGTGATGATCGGGGTAAGATCTTTATTATAGGTTGTTGATTTAGGATTTGGAATAGGGGAGAATTTGACCACGCTCTGGCTTGTGAAGCTGGGATGTCTATTAGTTATTTTGTATTTCTGGATATATATGTTCTATTGTATTTCCCTGTACTATTTTGGGTGATTTATAGATACATGTTCAATCTGCATCATTTTATTATATTATAAAAATCTGATTATTATTATGCATTATTTCCCTTCCTGTATTAATTTAAGACATCTATGGTTTTTTCACTTATACTTTAAATATTATGATTAACTTCTAATGTGATACTTTTTTAATGGGGGAATATTCTCCCCAATAAATCACATAGTCCCTCCCTTCTAGTTGGCAGCCACTGGTATTTGGGGAGATGCACTTGAGGCCATGTGGACAACTGGGCTCGGGGCACCGTTTAGGGTGGCATCCGGGTTAGAGATGCTAAAATATACACCAATATACTCTTATATTATTATAGGTATATACATATTTATATTTATATACAAATAATAGAATAAATATACTTAATATATATGTGTTTATTAATATATATTTTTATGTATATATTTTTACATATATATTATTATAAATTCATAATATATATTTCAAAAAAATTGAATATGTTTAGGTATTTATATATATAAATATTTAATTTTATTTCCATGGTCCCATTGTATTATGAAAATTATATATTGTGTTCATTCAATAGTTCTTCCAAAATTCAATGACAATATTATAGGAGATGAAGATACATATATATGTTCTAGAAGATATATAATTAAGAATCATACTTCTAATAGAGGAACCATAAAAAAATAACACTCATGAAATTCTATAAATCATTGTATGATAATGTGATGCAATAAATTTGAGTAGATTTACTAATTCTACATTTGGGGTTATTAATAAAAATTTTACATATGTAATTTTTGAATATTAATAATTAAGAATATGAACGTAATACAAAAAGATAAACAATCATTATAAAAATCATGAAGAAAAATAAATGTGTATTATCTGATGTTAAAAGAACACACCAGATTTTAAAATTGTTCCCATGATTGATTTTTGAATAATATATAGATACCTTCACATTAAGAGTATAGTTGATGAGATAAAAATGAAAATCCATGACATGTTCACCATTGAATGGAAAACATTCAAGGTGATTATAGTAATATTTTTGGTGAAGCTCCATGAGGATATATGTTTTATTTGGTTTATAAAAATGTCTAGAAATATTAGAATAATGATCTATGGATTATTAACAAATGGTTTATTTAGAATAGTGAATTCATACTATTATTTAACAGATGTTAACATGATGAATATAGTATTTAAGTTGACCTCCATTGATCATTGATGAGTATATCATAACTAATTTATTGCATTTTAAATTAATTATTTATTAGAATATAAATATGAACTAAATAAATGACGGTGAATCCCCCTAGGATAATTATTTTGATGTTTTAACCAAAAGATATGGATTATTCGGTCGGTAGATATGATGATTAGAATATGATTAATTATTTATTATATAGAATTTTATGGTTAATTATATAGAGGCCATTAAAGGAGACTGAATCATTCATTATAATGCATCATATTATAATGAATAAAAAAACTGCCTTAATTATAATATAGAAATTGATGTATATGATTTTATTTTATGTTGGAACACATTCAAAAATATTATAGATGGAATTTACATTGTTTGATATTACATAATTATTGTAATTTTGTCCTAGATGATAATAGTTTAATATTAATTGAAGGATATTATACCAATCAAGCCGGTATGTATAAAAGAGATTTATAATATTTAATGCCAAATTTATAATTAGAAAATATTTTGATAAAATTATTATTTCTTTAGATGATAATAAATGATGTAATTTAAACATTTATGGAGTGAATTTTAATTGGAGACTCATGAATTCACCAAATATATCAAAGGAATATTTATTATATAATTTGGGTAATAACACATGTGATTTATGAAATTGAATAATAATTGGGAGATGTACAAATCTTATAGATAAAGAAATTATCTATCTAAAAAATTTAATCTGAAGATCAGATGGGTTAATGTTTGAGAAGACTGGAAAATGATGTTCGGAAGTACTAAATGTGTCCTTCACATTAAATAAAATAGGTTGACATCTATATTGACACCAAGAATCAATATCTTAGCATTTGGTACAATTTATATAATGGAATTCAGATATGTAAATGAGTGTTTTCTTAAAAAAATGAAGGAATTGAATTAAAGTGATGCTATGAATTACCAATGATCATTTGGAAATTGATGTTCTATCCTGGGGTAAATTTCATGCGATTTCTCAAATCCTAGTGGTTTCAATATATACTAGGACATAGAGGTTAAATAATCTTTCTGGTGTTAATATGATCCCATTTTTAATAGTGTGGTTTAATAAGTTGGAGTAACACACACTGTGGGTAAAGAGTTATTCATTACTACACAACATGTATTTTTTAGATATTTAAGTGTAGAATAATGGTTTCGGTGCATAACCAACATAGAATTTAGAATGATTTTATGTTAATTGTTATAAATATACTTATGTGTTAATTAATATAAATTATCAAAATAGGGAATTACGGAGATGGTGAATTAATTTATATCTATAAATTCGAACTACTAATTGATTTTGAATCATCGCAAAGGAATGATGATTTTTTTGAAAAAATTCAATAAGGGTTTGTCACCGTGATTCAACCTGACTATGAGTAACAAAAAAAATCACTAATAATGTCATTTTAATCAAATAAAAGGGTTCATATTGTTTCATTGTTTTGGTATTCATTTATGATGGTGTTTAAATGTTTTAGAGGAGGTTCATTGGTATATATTTTTATGATAAAGAAGATATTATTTGGATGATGAAAATTGATGTAATTACATGTGATTTAATAAGAAGCTGTCATCTAAAACTATAATAAATTTCTAGGGGAAGGAATATAATTTATGTTGATGTTGTGATATAAATAATAATGTAAGTAAAATGAACCACAAATATAGGTTGATTTGTGTGGTATTTATTTATATAAATATAATAAAATTAATCCCCCTACAGAATATTTTAATTCATTGAACATTGTTAATTTGATGAACATGTAAAATAACATTAGTTTCATTTTGTGGATTAAATAAAAAATTTCCATACCCATGTTATTATATCTAAATATTACTTTTTCAAGGGATAATAAGTTAAAATTACATAACACTAATCTATTTACAAGGTAATAGACAATGAATTTCCTAGTATGTATCATAACTATATGATTCTCAGATTCCTAATGGATGAAAATGAAGAATAATTAATAAAGGACATAAAAAATTTTCAAATATTCATATAATAATTTAAGAGGTATGTTCTTCAGATAAATAGAACATTTCAAAGTATTCAGATGTATTTCATGTATCAAATGAACAAAAAATATAAAAAAAATCTCAGATGGATAATGATGACATCAAAATCAATGATCATTATAATTGAATATTGAAAAAGAGTAAATAATAAAGAATAATATTTATATTGTATATATATGTTGGTGATGTGAAATGGGTTTTCCTGGAAAAATATAGGAACACAATAAATTTACATAACATTATTATTGGAATAAAACTGATAAACATAGATTCTATTCACAATGAATCATCATATAAAACTACGATAACATAACCAACTTTTGATTATATAGATATTTAACTTTCCATAAAGACTCAATCTAATTATAATCATAATATGAGATAACTTTTTTCAAGATCTTATGATTAGTTGATGAAAAATTTAATTCCCTGTCCTATTGAATTTTTATTCTCTAACTACTATAAATTGAATAATGTTTGTTGTAGTTTCAAGATATGATTGGTAAATAAAATTTATTATGACCCACCACATCCATGAATGTATTTATTAATGGATTACAAAATTAATCCCTATAAATATTTTCATATGAACATTGTATATCACCAATTTTAATATGTTTAAGATGAAGTATACATCTAAAAAAATTAATCACAGTAAAAGATGTCCTAAATAATTTGCTATGTTTGATCCTGTAGAATGTTTGGACATAATAACATTTATTATTTTAGAAATATTCCAATGTATAGATAAATAGATTTAAATTATTAATGGAGGGTATAATTTAATGTGAAACACGTTCTACTAAGAACACCAAACCCTCAATGGAATAAAAAAATAATTAGAAATAGAAAAAATATTTGTAAATCCTTCATATTATTATGGATTCATAGGAATTAGTATCCATTTTGGGTGCTAGTTTATATCTACTAAGAATAGTAAATATTCTACTAAAAAATGATCCAAATAATTATTACAAAAAAATAATTATTGATTGTATGTATACCATGAGTTCAAATCTATTAAAATATACAAGGAGTGTAGCACATAATAAAATGTATCAAAGTATATAATAGCCACGAAAATATGAATATATTATATATGATTATTAAATTTTATTTTTAGTATTAATATAGATGTGAATTTTCTCATAAATTGGATAACATTCAAGAAACAATGTCAAACACTAAATTAAAGTCCCCTATAGACTAGAATGGTCGAAAACATATCTGGTGAATAAGTTTTTGTTCATTAGATGTTACCACTGATTTTTAACTCACCAGTAAAAGAAAAATGAGATAATGGTTTGTGTTGTTCATTCACACATATTAATTTTCAATGAATATTTTTCATAGAATGAATAATTTTTTTTAATATAATGAATCATTAATTATAGGAAACAATGTTTTTTATGATAATAAATTGTAATTAGAAGACAATAGATAACTGCATTATAAAATAACTAATCATTTTATGTTCAAAATTGATTGTGGAAGAATGGATAATTTATTTATATTAAAATACGAATTTATTAACCTTGAAAGTGGTGTTTACAAATAAAAATTCAAAAAAATTTACAATTGAAGGTCAATTGAATAAATCCAAGCTAAATATAAATATCAATACATAAAAAACAGATGTTAAAAGAATGAATAAAAAAGGTATTTAAAGAGATAATTTATATTTTGTGAAAAAATATAAATCCATACTTCATTATCTACATTTATATAATTGGTCTATAATTTTCCTTAATATATTCGAGAAATAATAGAAAAATATGAAAACTATAGGTGATATAATTTATAGAAATATATGAAGTTATGATGAAATACCCAAATAAATAATCCTATAGTGATAAAAAAATATATAAAATATATATAATTGATACTATATTCATCCATGTGGTTTGATGTATGTACTTTACCATCTTCATATTAGAACCAATTTTAAAATACAATGGAGTATTATTGAGTTGATAATGAAAAAAATTATAATGGTCCTAAAAAATGGGAAAACATGATTTATGATTGAACATTTTTGATTTGTTTTTTTATGAATAATGGAAAGTTGGTTGAATGAAAATTTTATGAAATTAAAAAAAATGATGAATATATAAAAAATAACATATTTATTTATTTTTTATGGAATGAATTAATGTCTGAGTAAATTTCTCTTGTTTTAAACTCTGATAATTGAACATAGTTAAATAGAGATGCTTTATTTTTGACTAATTTCATTTACAAAAGTTATTCTATCAGTATATCAAAAATATCATGTTTTAGATTTAGTTGAGCATAGGAAAAGATGATAATTTGTAATATATTGAGTAAAATTCCACCCTCAACTAATGATGTCCCTTAGAAGGATTTGATTTTCGATCATTATGGGTGATTGAAAATAAATACCCCATGTTAAATAATTTTAATTTATTCTGAATAATGGGTGGGACCTTATTAACAAAAATTATAATTTCATATTTTCCAAAATGTAATATGTGGTATTTAAGTGACACTAAATGATGATGATGGTCTATTGTATAATTTTAAATATATTATTGAATATTAGATGAGAATTTTGATGGAGAAGAAACTTCTAATGGATGATCTAGAAACAAATCCACAAGATGAGAATACACTAGATTAGGGAACCAATAGAAGAAGGAACACTGCGGATATAATATCTACTTCAATAATGTAATCATAAGTATTGAATATGTGTAGAGTACATAGTTTCGATAGATGGAAGAATATATTTTTATATTTATATCTAAAAAAATTAGATGAAATATAGGGAGGATGGATACTATCATCCCAAATTAGAACTAATAAGAATAAATTTAATTATATTAGGATGATTTTTTGTACAAAATATATTGAAGGCTCGAATAATTATATATGATTTTGTCAAAATGAATTTATGTTGATCATCGCCATATGATGATAGTTAGAACAAACAAAAATTAAAAATGGAATTATTCACAATAACATTAGAAGAAAAAAACTAAAAAGTTATAGAAGGAGTTTTCATAAGATTTTTTTTATACATAATGTTTTAGGTTTCATATAATGTTGAATTTCTTTTTAATAATGATCTATTAATATTGAATCATTTCATCTGTTAGAAGAACCAAATCAAATGATGTTTGGACATTCTACAAAATACCATTATATTAGAATAAAAGTAACTTTTACCCCATCGTAGTCGATCAAAATCAAACATATGTTTTGGTATACCATTTTTTTATCATTGAATCGATCCTATATAAAGACCTAATGAATAATATTTAATAGATACATATCTTAAATGAGAAACTATATGGTACTTTTGAATTAATTTCAGGATATGAGGATCATTAGAGGATTCACCAATCATGTTTCAATATAATTGAAATTTACTATATTCGTTACTAGATGATGAACAAGAATTATACTAAATAATTTTCCATTTTATAAAGGATGTTTGAGATTGTGTTGATGACAATGAAAAACAAAAGAATGTGGATATTTTTTATAGAATAATATTTTTCGATGGATGATAGAAAGAAATTTAAATGTGTTTAGACAAACATTCTAATGGTGATGATTTATAAATATTAGGTGTTATATTGTTATATGGAAATTACATGATTAAATACATGATATATAGATTTTATGGATTTTTTACGCCATATTATTTAGTGTTATTTTGATGACATAATCCTAATATGTTTAAATAATATTGAAGGCAGTAAAATCATGATAATAAATGATTTGAATTTCAAATTAATGCATGTGAAATTCCATGATATCATCATGAATTATTATAAGCCTATAGTGGGTAGCAACACAAGAGTTATTTCTGATAATTTTGATGTATTATGAGAGATATTAATTATAAAAATAGTGTATGAAATTGACTATGCACATCAACAAGATAATCATAAGTGTCAAAATTGTATGTTACCATTACATGAAATTAAAAAGTACATTGTGACTCTAATAGATTGTGAATATCAGATTTAATAATGAATGATAGACATTACAGTAAACTAATGGAATCATCATACATAAATTTCCATTCCTCAAGAGTTTTGGAAAAAAAACACTTTTTGAAACAGAATCATAGTTTTGTCAACTATACTTGGAATTATGAGTGATCATATGAAATTCGATTTAACATATATTTGGTGGATTGAGGATGTTAAAGTATGAATTTTGGTTCCATTATAGAAAAAAAAACATATATGTATATTTAGATTATTGGGATGAGATCTTATACATGGAATATTTTGGATTCAATAAAGATTGTGATATACTTTAATGGTTATAGTTGATTCCTTTCAAAACCAATTGATGTTAATGATACATATTTTAGGGAATAATTCATGTTGGGGTGAATAATCATAATGAAATTTTGTAATATTCTAGGTGAAACCTTGTCAAAATAATTTTGTGTTGTTTATGATTCATTCTAATTTTGGAAAAATGGAAATTTTTTGAGGTTGTATTTCTAAATATACACATATAAAAAAAACTACAAAAAAATAATATTAATGGAAGGAATAATTTATGATAATCGTAATAGTACAAGATATTTTCACCCTTTTTCTCCCCCACATTCTCAATTAGTGTACAATATCCCTTTATAATCATATATTTAAATAGATAATTAGTTTGTAAATATTTTTATATATTAATATGTCTATATAATTATTTATAGAATTTTGTGTTATATATAAATATATTATAACATGTTATAAATTTAGAGTTATTAAATATATTTATATATAAATAAAATATATTTTTTGTGAAAATATTTCAACAACATCATATTCATATTAATGTAGTACTGATGAATTTGGACTTAAGGATCCTTCATTGTTTTGTAGTTTTATTTTTATTATTATGGTGTTATGTGTTGAATATAATGGTATCAATTTGAATTTATAAAACATGAATTTTATGAAATAATATAGGAGATACCAAGAATAAATTTTTATGAGATTCATACATGAGAAGTTAAACGGTTTGTTATTATATATTTTCTGAATTAAAATCTAACTATTTTTATTGTGAAAAGTGTTCATTTATTCAATTACATGTTTGAATGGAATTGTAAAACTAACAAAAAAATTAACAACAAATGATAAAAATTAATGAAGACAAATAATATATTAAATTCCAATGAGGAAATCTTTGATGGACCAGTAAAAATATAGTAATATTTTTTTAATGATTATTTTTTTATATAAGGGATAGAAAAGGCATAAAAATTCTCTCACATTGTAATTAATATATATATTTTGGGTGCTAACAAAAACTTTGTCTTGTAATAGCCAACCAAAAAGGCAAGACTAATCCAACACACGTCTGAGAATGATTAACAATGAGGGATAGAAATTCATGATTGTTAACCATGTAGTTGTGAGTTAGAAAGATTTTAGAACATGTAGGGAGTGAACGATTATACAGAAGGGATGAAACAAGAATACATGTAGGTGCCTAGGGGACCCCAAAAGTGTGTGACCTGACTCATTTGGGGTAGTGTGTTCAAGGTGTTTTGGGTAAAAACCATAGTGTTTTCCCCGTAGGTCGAAGACATGGTGACTATTAAATAGTTATTAATTAACTATGTTAAGTAGATATGATACATAGGTGGAGTCTATATTTTTCCTCTACGATAAATATAAACACATATTATTTCTTCTATATGGTCAATTTGTTAAAGAATTCCCATTTGAAAAATAAATTTTTTATATTTCCATGGGTGTACCCTTACATAGTTGAAAGACTATAATTATGAAAATATGATTGTCTTCAACATTTATCTATAATTTTTTTATGTCAAGATGTCAAAACATTAAAATGATGTCTAAACTCCATATTTGGTAAAATAATGAGAAATTGAGCACCAAAAGGATCAAAATACACTCATTAATCAATTTATTTGTTGCTAATTGCGTTAAGAATACAATATTTATAATGATGATCTGATTATACATTAATTCCTTCACATATTTAAATGTATTCATGTTTGTGAATTTGATTCAATAAACATGAATAATATGGTTCATCGCAAAAGAAGATGTAAGACCACGTGAAACAGAATATAAGAAAAATGATCTTTATTAGTGATATAGAATTTACATGATACCAAATAAATCCATTGTTATGAATACTAATGAAATATTTAGGAATTTAATCTCAGTAAATGAAATTTAATGTTTTGGTAATATTTGGAATGTTTAATGGTATAATATAAAAAATAAAACCAAATGTGATTAAATTCATCTATAAAAACCAATACACCAATTCCACGAGACACTATTGAATATCATGAGAGTAATTTGAAAAGAATTCTCAAAAATCATCCCACAGGAACTAGTTCATGTGATGGATTTACATGAACATAAATATATAAAGTAAAAAATAAAAAAAAATCGACGATACATTCTACAAGAATTTAATTAATAATCTATAATGGCTTTATGAGCCTCCTAAGACATAAATAATGAATGGTTGATGGTTCTATGAACAATGTTATAGAAATATCGTCCTTTATTTTAGAAAAAGTATTTTTTTTCTAAATGAAAATAGAGACTCTACAGACCATCCATTTATTTCATGATTTCATTCCATGTTATTTTGTGAATGGATGAAGAAACACATGATGGTTACATAGACCATCATATAATAAAATTTCAAAATCTATAAAATTTAATAATTAGGATCATGACTATGATTTTTCATTTTCCCTAAGATAATAATGGTTAAACACACCCATATATGTGTTTTTTCACAATGGATGAAAATAATGGTGATATAAACACACACATTTTTGAATGGTTGATAAAATATAAAAATGTGTATATCCATGATTCTTATTTGTATGATTTATGATACATATCATCATAAAATAGTATTGAGGGTAAACATAAAATGATTTATTGTTGAGAATTTTCAGATAAAAAATTCAGTATTCTTTTATGGAAAGGGATGCAGATTGAAAATACAGAAATATAATTTTATTTATCATATTTTATGTTAATGCTCTAATGAATATGATGAATCATTTATGTGGATGTTATTTTCATATTATATTTTCGTTCCAAAAAAACATATATTATTAGTAAACAACATATTAATATTATTTTTAATGATACAATGTTATAGAATACCCAATTATTTCTTTATCCATGTAATCCTACTAATAGATAAATATCACGAAAGTTTATCTCATTCATTAGAATCAATAGAATTATAAATTTTTTAAAATGTTGGCCAAATTTTGTTGTGATGGATTACATTATGACATTTTAAAAAGAATGTTGTTTTAATTATACCATATTGGTGGAAGGGTAAGCACTCCCACTTTGTTATGAAGAATCTGTTTTATTTGATATGAATGTGCAAGTTGCATTTATTAGATAATAAGCAATTTACGCCAAGGAGATTTCATCCACACTAGTGGTGCACCATGTTATAACATTGGTATATGTTTTTTATTTTCCATTTCATTTTTTGTATTTCAAACCAAATGTGAAGAACCATTGAGAATAATTCAATAAATAATTGACAGAGTTATAAAAATGGATAAATGATTAATGTGGTATAAAATATCCTAATAAAAATTCACACCCTAGTCTTTCTATCCAACAATTATACTAGTATTTTATAATATAATAGGTCAATCTGTTGATTTGATTAACTTATTTAAATTAGGTGAATATCTCATTTTTCATTTAGATTTTTATTAAATAATAAACAATGTAGAGTGTTGTATATTACAGTTGATAATTAAAAATCATCCTAGATTATTAAAAACATAAGTAGGAAGAAATTGAGATAATAATTACAACATCCCTCTTGTTCAAAGAGGATGATTTATGTGATGAACTGAACCAACTTTCCCTCAAACCATACACCCGAACCATTCTATCAAATACTTGAAAGGCATTTCGGATCCCCACGGGCTGGCGACATGCACCAAATAATCGATCAACAAAATATAGGTAACAATTATGATCATCCAGAAAAACCACATGGAATACATAAATATAATTTAAGAATGAAATACTGTATGATTAGAATATATATATATTCCATTACTGTTAAGAATCAACAGAAATGGATAATAGAAAAACCTGCCAAAATCTGCAAGAAATGTCAAATAACCTGTTCTAAAAACCACACAACTACTCCAAATGATGGTATATAACAACTCCCACTATATCACCCTTAATACCAAACATGCCAATGTGAACCCCGCCTCAACACTGTGGAACATTTCCATTCCCAGCACTCAATGAAAAACAAAGTTCTATACACCATTAATATGGTACACATGGTGAGGAATAACATGCTCTGTATGATTCCACATAGGTTTTCCATAACATGTCTCTCTATAAAAATATATTTATACTCATTTTAAATAAAAACATGGTATGATATATTGTAAAGCAGCTTTATAGAAAAATTGTTAAACATCTCTATTTTTCACTTTTCTATACTAAAAGTATGTATATCAATTTCAAATCACATTTTCCATATTATATTCCAAAAGAAAATACATTCATATAAAAGATAACTCAAATTCAATGAATTAAACAACTAAAGAACATGTATCAGAAAAACATGAAATACTGCAAGTATAGGCTATAGTTCTACCTGTTCCATAATAATCATGTGCACAAATCTAATCCAAGAATAATTGTTCAATTAATAAGTGGAATACCCCATGATTAATCCCCAAAAAATGACAACATTAGTCCCCTAGAACAATGTTCCTAAAAAAAGGTAATCTGCACAACAATCATCCTTGATAATAAAAAAATGTATTATTTCCCCATGATTAACATTCCACTAATGTTACATAGGTAACACGTGTCCACTATTTCACAATTAATTTCAATAATTTGAAATCCATTTCATAGATATTACAATAATATAATTTTAATTCATTAAAACATCGATTTTCTCTCCGTTAATCAATAAACATGGGAAACACATTTTTCATTGAAAACACTTTTCAACAGACACCAATCACTCATTCCAATCATTAAATATGAATCATTTTTTAATGAAAAAAAAACAATATTTATTATCATAGGTTAGAGACCAAACCACGTACCTAAAAACATGGGTACAAAATGCCCAAAATGGAAGACCAAAATCAATGAAACCCTATATAATCAATGAAGTTCTTGTATTAAAATCACCACATCAAATGATTAATCAAAATCTGAACACATGTGGTCAGCATAACAAAGGGAACATACATACCTCGATCACGAATGACCACCTCACCAGAACAAACAATGGAAAATGCCACTGGAATGGGATTTCATAATGGATCTAGAAGAAGAAAATAAGTGACATCCAACATTGATTAATGGATCTACTAATTCAAATATATTGGTATATAATGATCGACCAAAAAGATGATTCAGAATGATCACATACCCAGAGAGACACACCACAATCACAATAGAGTTTGAACACCAAACAGATCGATCTACGAGGAAACATTACTTTGATAATCTCATATGCTGAGTCCCAATAGGATAGATAAGGTTACTATATAAGAATTAAAAAATAAGATTTTATTCCACCATTTTTAAAATTGTATGAGGGCCATGTTGTAACACCACATGATTTTATGGTATACTTCTCATTGAATATTATAATAGCTTGCTTTTTATGCAACTTCGAGTTCTAACACACCGCGACCAATCAAACTGGACACTGTGAATTTTAATACCCGCTTTTTGAAAATTTATAAATTTTATTATTCAAATTGGACATCATTTTTGAATTTTTAATATTAAGGTTCTCTTAGGGTATATTTCCGGTGCTTTTAGGATAACTTTCATATTTTGATGAATATTGAAAATTACTTATTTTTAATTAAAAACTACTTTTTTAATCAAAATAATTTATTATATTAAATTACAAATTTTAGTGGTTTTAAAGTATCATTATATTATATTATTATAATTTAATATAATTCAGTTAATTGGATGTAAATTCACATATAAACTCGACATAAAAAAGTGCCAATCTTTTTATAGTTATTGTTTCTAAAGAACACACTTTATGTTTTGAAAAAGGGAATTACTTTTAAATTAATTTATACCACTTTGGTGTTTTGAATTTTGAAAAATAGATAAAATATTTTGATTCAAGATGTCAAAATTGTGTAAATAGGTAACCTTTATTTCTAGAAATTCTGAATATTTACTATATTAAATATTTCATTTAACACGGTTAAAGGGTAAATATGTTAAATAAGGGTAAACAAATATTATTATTATAATATTAAATTACCCTAACATGTGTCCTATTATTATTTTTTGATACATTTCTGACCATGGAAATCCTTGGGTCGATTTTGGTACCACAAAGAGCCACTTGAGAGTGATAATGACACATTATATTAAGAAATTTAAGGTAATGAAAAAAATCACATAAATGTATATCATTTACTAAAAATACTTTTAAAAAAAGATATAAAAGTTATATTTTAGACTATAAATATTAATTTGAATGACATATAAAAAATTTTATATAATTTTATTCTTTATATAATTTTTAGACATCATATATGTATAATTATTTATGACACAATAATGATACAGTATTTACCTCATTAATGAATGCTTTATAAAAATGATATTATTAAAATTAATACAATGTCAAAAACCTATAAAATTCTTATTGAATGATTTAATTTCGAACATGAGTCATCATATATTTGACAATAATGAGTTTTGGATCTTTAGAATTTGAAAATCATTATATAATAATAAAATATTTTCAAACATTCTTAATGAGCCCCTCCCCTCCAACATAAAAAGTCATCAACTCAAACCCATTTCTCACATATCTCAAGCCTATTGGATCATACAAACTCTACCCAATTAAGCTCCCTACAACCCTCTCTTCCACCAAGAAGCATTACTATAGGCAGAAGACACTTCAGGGATTCCTTTTGGTTAAAAGCAAATGGTGTTACCCAATTTAAAGGTAACATCTCCTCTTATGTTCTTTTCTTTTATTTTTCTTCTCCAACCCCATAAAATATCATTATTCCATTCATTTAAAACAATACCAGTATACTCAATATAATATGTTGTTTTTATGATATGTATTTGAACTACCCTTACAGACACCACAATCCAATGGCTTCATAACATAATGATTATGTGGATGGATAACTACTACCTCACGAAATGATGATTATTCAATCGTCTACTACCATCTCTTATGGTGGCCATTATTACAAAAATGTAATTATATATGATATTTATGATATATATTATATCTATAATCTTATTTAATTCTATTTTATAGCATAACTTTATTCTTTTAATGTTGTATATAAATGATTATTTCATTTGAGGAAATGGGGACAACTGCCCCCTCAAAGTGATATGAAACTTTAATGCCATACATGGAACGTATAAATGGTGATGTTAATAAACTAACATAAAATATATAAAATAGTATATTATACAGGAATAATAATATAATTTTGTATTGTAGGATCGAAATAAGAATGTAAATGCTCAATATAAAATAGGAGGTGTGAATTGTATACATTAAAAATTTCTTTGGAACCTTTACAGTTATGTTTAAAATGGTTAAACACGCATTGAGAAAAACTCTTAAAGAAACATTTTCTAATTTATTAAAAGAAAGATTCTACCTTAAAATGTATAGAATTTGTAATATAATTAGTGTAACAGAATTACAAATTATAATAAATTTATACTTTCTAACTTTTATAATGTTAAGATACAAAATCAAAATTAAAACCACTTATAAATGAAATCAAGTAACAATAGGATTGTTTTAACCAAAAGATAAGGGTATCCAACATCCTCGGATAAAGGTTCCCTGATTTATAATTTCAAAAAAAGTCTTTCTTACCCAATATTTGGTAATCCCTCAATCTGACGTTCGGTATCTGTCTTTTTATCCCCTCAAGATCTCGATTTAGAAGGAAATTGGAACCTCTGTCTTCCAAACTCGGAAGCCCATGATCAGCATGATCATAGTCTTCACTAATAATGTCTGACCACGTTGTTCATGCATGAAAAAGTATATCACAACATCCGCACGAAGCCCTGAGAATTGTAAGAGCCTCTCACTCTAGAAATCATTTCACAAGCTTCTTCCAAATACTATTTGTAGCTTCATAAGATTAAATCTGGCTATATTTGTTTCTAGTGATGGAACATAGTAAACTATTTTGTACCTTAATGTTCAATTAATATTCCACCTTTTCTGGATTATTAATAGTTCTAAGTTCCTTATCAGGAATCTCATAATCTTTAGTTAACATAATGTAGTTTTCTACACCTGTGTTTTTCCCAACGGTCTTCATTCTATCTCTCTAGTACTCATAGTCATTTCCATTGAAGATAAGTTGTATAGTAGGATTGAGATTGTCTAAAGATCCAACATGAATTCCTGCCATACTAAAAAGATATATCATTCCACAATACATATTAATAGTAAAAGATAAAAAAAATTAAGAACATAAGGATAGGAAAACATGAGAAAGAAATCTTATATATGGATATATGTATTTCAGAAACCTCCTCTGATACCAATTGTATGATCGAATATATAAAAATTATGTGCACAATATACTAGATAGGGGTGAATTGTATACTTTAAAAATTCCACTAGAACATTTAAAGTTATGTTTAACAAGGTTAAACAAACATTCACAATACCACTTAAGGAAACCTTTTATAATTTCTTTAAATAATGATTCTACATTAAAGCAATAGAATCTATAATATAAGTAGAGTAACTGAATTACAATGTAGAATAATGTTATACATTCTATCTTTATCAATATTAAGATACCGTAGTGGAAATAACAAAACTTTTAATAGAAAACATGTAACAATAGGTTTTTTAACCCAAAGAGGAGGGTATCCAACAATCTTGGATAAAGGTTCCAAAATTTATACTTTCAAGAAAGTCTATCTTTCCCAAACCTAGGTAATCTCTCAATTAGAAGATCAGAATATGTCTTTCTATCCCTGCAAACCCTAGATTTAGAAGGAAATTAGAACCTCTATCTTCCAAACCCGAAATCCCATGATCAGCACGATCAGAGTCTACACTAAGCATGTTTCGAAATGTTGTTCATGCCTAGACAATTTGTTCACAAAATCTGCCTGAATCAGATAGATTGGAAGAGCCTCTCTCTCTAGAAATCACATCACAGTAATGTTCAATGTCATGTAACTTTCTCATTCAAATGAGCTTATATTTATATGAAAAACATCACAACGGCTGGCTCTATTTCAACGATCTTATTTTCCTTAAATTTTGGTGGGACCTAGACACGTGGAAAATATAAAATGATTAGTATGTAACAGATTGTAAGACATCATTTCAAGTAAAAAAATGATATTATGTTAAATAAAAATGATAGGTATATGAAATCTTGGAATCTGATATAATTGTAATGATACATTACGAAACTCTAACATTATCAAGAAAACATAATCTTATGAAATAAAGAAAATGGATTCATATGAATAACATTATAAAGAAAACTGAATCATAAAGGAAAGTAAATCAGATTTCGAAATGGGAATCTCATTTGTTCCAGAATTGGAATCATAAAATCGGAATCACTATTACACCAGAATCAATGTCACAAAACTGAATCACATATACACTGGAATGGGAATCAAAAAACCAAAACACATATACACCACAATCAGAATCATAAAAAAAATCACATATACACCGGAATTAGAATCATAAAACTGAATCACATATACACTGTATTCAAAATCATAAAATGGAATCACATATACACTAGATTTAGAATAATAAAACTAAATCACTTATACATCGGATTCAGATTCATAAGTACTAAATCATATGTACACCGGATTTGGAATCATAAAAACTAAATTAAAAATCATAAATACATATTTGTAAGTATAAAAAAATGGAAAAATGTAATGATATATCTGAATTTATAATAGAATGACAATTCCAGATCTTTAGAAAAATACATAACATAAAAAATATTCAAAACATAGATTAAGTGTTTGTGATTTTCAAAACATAAAACCATAAGTAATCGAGATGTCATAAGATAACCTTATTGACTCATCATGTATCACTTTTTCTTTATTTCTTATAACATTTTAAAAATGAAATGGAACTAGCGTTCATGTGTACTTACGAATTACAGTCTCCAAGAACTCGATGAGATTCATTCCTCATCATAACCATTCAAGAATAATTTTCATTTGATTATTAAAAAAAATATTTAAGAACATTATATCATTGTGGATATTAATCAAATAATTCCTATCCATTGCAAATGAGACTTACGTAACAAAACATATAAAAGAAAACGAACTAGTTAACACCCGAAACAATGATAATACTAAAATATTAATAACATAGAAATACTAGAAGATCATATATTATATCAAATTTATATATGCAGTTCATGTATAATTTAATAATTTTTTTACTACTATACAGGATGTTAACGTACCCATAGCCATGGAAATGTACAAGGTAAGGATAAATTTTACAATATCTTTATTATCCAAGGTTGTTTTTCCGTAAGTATCTATTGGGACCTCTTTATCATCCACATCCATGTTTTCATTAAAATATATTTCAATAAATTTTTACTATTTAATATAAAATGGGTTAATCTCAATTATACCATTATTGGACCTTATATGTTTTGAAATGAATCTTTTTGTCTTTTTCCAAACAATGTTCATAATTACATTTTCAACAAAATTAAGTTAATAATTTTTTTTAACTTATATGGATGGTGTGGCTGATTTCTGCCATTATATCATCGTCGAAGATTCCTTTACAAGCTTATAAGAATTTATTAAAATTAAATGTTTTCTTTTATCACAATGTCACTCATAAATTATTTCAAAATATAAAGAGATATTTCTATTAAATAGTTTGGATTTAATCTATGTCAATGTCATATGATAAATATTACACTTATTTGAAGTCTTTTCATTATGATACAAATCATCCATATTTTATTTAAGGTTTTGGGATATGTTTTATTTTTGATGTTTTATTTTTATACAATTCATGGTTTATGGTTAAAGTATTGACATTTCATATAGTACTTTTAATACGAAACATTATGTTATGTTTCAACCTTTTCATATGTGGAATGTATTAGACATAGTAAGTGATGGGTAGAGCTCGATATAGCTCCTCAGTGAATCGGTAGGTCAAATGAGACAATTAGATGTGGAATCGATAGAGGCCCATCCCCATTTGATATATGGTTTTGGCCGAGGCCTTAATCAATTTTAGACATCATGGCCAAGGCCTTGAAAAATGTTTCAGAATGTCCTGCATTATACATTCCCTCATTATAAAAATAATATTTATCGATCATGTGGTTATTTGACTAGAATAATTGTAACACCCCAGGTAAATAAGGAATATGACATTTTCATATTTATCCATATATGTGAATAAAATATTAATATGACTTTAAAGGGGACGCTATGCTCGATGGCGTACCCAACACGCAACAATGAGTTTCTTGGGAATCTTACGTTGCACTCTAATAATAAAATAATACTATTTTAAATGGTAGCTAACATGTAGCTGTTGTAATGGTAGGAATGGATAGAAATAACTAAAATATGATTATATATGTTCTTAAATATTTTTACATTTATACAATAAAAGATAAAGGCTTAAAATACGGAAAGAATTCAATTTTAGGCGTATATGCCCTAGTTTTCACTAAAGGTTCACTTATCACCTTTTGATGGAGAACCGTCATTAAATATAGTTTTGTTCACTCTTAAACATTATTTTGAACCAAATAAAATTTATATTAAGAATCGGGACATCAAAATTTACTTTGTGTAAATTTTTGGTATCTTTCCGATAAAGTTCATTTTTTTAATGAATAGTGTAAAATGATGTATTTTAATTCAAAACCACTTTTTAATCTAATTTATTTATATGATTAGATTATATTTTGAATTGGTTTTAAAGTGAAATTAGAAAATATTTTTACCATTAAATCCAATAGTGGTCGTTGGAATCAATTTGACTTTGAAATCAGACTTAAACTAGTGTCAATCTTTTGATACTTATTGTTTCATAAAACACACTATTTGTCATGACAGCGGGAATTAATTATTAAATTAATTAATGTGACTTATATGTTTTGAATTTTGTAAAACGGACTTCATTTTTGAATTCAGAATATCAAATATAGGTTAGGGTGAATTTTTGGGATTTTTCTGAAAAACTTCAATTTTTGTTGAATAGTGAAACCACTAAGTGGTACTTATAAAAACTGATTTTCCGTTTAAATGAAATTTTGCCATCATTGTGTTTTGATTTTCAAAAATCTGACATACATGGTTGTCATTAAGAAGTAAAATGTGTTTCAATGAGATTAAAATAATTTTTTGGTGAATAGTTACTTATTAAGTTTTTAATCGCGATTAGAGGTATTTAGTGTAGTTTAAGGTAAAAATGATATTATAAGAATGTGAAAACACCATGAAACTTGTCCTACACCTATTGGTTGTATCATGTCCGACCAAGACAATCCATGGGTCAACTTGGGGACCCCATGGATCCACTTTGGATGGGTAATGACATAAATAACATTTTATTTAATGTAAAAGTAAAATTGACACAAACATGATATGTTTTACTAAAAAAAATTTCAAGTGGGGTTATACAAGTCATATTTTTGATTATAAATATTCATTGGAAATATAAAAAGATTTCCTACATCATAGTAATTTTTTTATAATTTTTAGACATTAAATAAATTAAATTATTTATGACATAATAATGATGCAGCGATGACATCATTATTTGACGATTTAAATAAAATGGAAAGATAATGTAAAATCTATGAACTACACATGTCCAAAACTTATTGGATGAGTTGATTTCGAAGCCTTATCACCTTATCCACGAATTATATCAATGTGGGACCTTTTGAAACCGAAACACATTTTCAAATAAAGTAATATTTCTTTACATTCCAAAAGTACCCCTCCTCTCCTCTTATAAAAGGCCCCCACCTCTACCACATTTAACACACTCCTCAAGCCTTTGGCTCGGCCAAACCCTGCCCATTTACTCTCTCCACATCCCACTCCTCACCCTAGAGGATTCCCTTTCGGCATAATCCTTTCAAAGGAAGCCTTTAGGCTCAAATCAAAAGGAGTTACACTTTTAATGGTAATTCATTCTCTCATGTTCATTTGTTTTATTTTTCTTCTCCAACCCCCTAAACTCTTTTTATTTACATCTTTTGTAACAACACCAGTATCTTAAATATACTAGGATGTTGTTATAAGATTTATTCGAGCTACACTCTCACACAACTACATCAAATGGTTAAAGAACATACGGTTTCCCTGGATGGTGAAATTCTACCTCCCGAAACGATGATTGTTCAATACTTATTTAAGACCTTCAAAGGTGGCCATTATGATGTCACTATTTTTATATATGATATATAATATGTTTATGTTTTATTTATGCTTCTGTATTTTTCATTTTTGTCTTACCTTTATGGCTTCCATTATGGGTATACGTGATATCTTCATTTAAGGAAGTGCGGACTACCGCCCCCTCAAAGTGATTTGATTCGTTAAATACCATATGTGGGATGTATAAAGAATTTAATATGATATTATATATGATATTATACTGGAATTATAATATACCCTTATATCATTATTATTCCATTCTATAAAATACGAAATAGAAATGAATGTAGCGTTCATGCGAACGTACGGCTTACCGTCTCCATGAACGGTGCATTTCATTTCTTACCTCTAAATGATTATGTAATGTTATAAATGCATGCATTTACTGTATATATATTACATATATGATATCTACATAATTAATACAATTCTGGATATAATAAACATTTGGCCACACGAACAACATGTAATTGTAAGAAGTCCACTTTCGACTTAAGAACCAAATATCGGCAAAACAAATATTATTTACTTAAATGATTACATAATGTTCATGACATGGTAATAAGTGGTATAAAAGTAATAATGAACTTGAAAAAGGTTCTTAAGGAATTAGAAATTAACTTAAGTTTATTATTCAGGAGATTAAAGAATGATCAACTCAAGTCGGACCCGAGGTAAGGGATCCTACAACTCTCTTTCTTTTTAAGTACACTCTTTTATGTCATTTCTTTTAAGCTCATCTTTCTTATGATTGGTATGTTCTTTTATATTAGTCCTACTGTAATTTTTATGTTCATGTGATGAGAGACCCTATTCTCTCTCATCAATCCATATTCGGAAGTTTTATGTGGCGCCGTTAGGCTGCCGAGTTTTCGTAAGGGATTTTTCATCTCACTTTTATTCTCGTGAGATTTATGCTACATTTGCCACAAATTCCATTGAGTGGTGTATGTACTTCCCATTATTTTAATCATTGTGTAATATACTTTCCTTTATGAGTATTTACATCAATGATCTATTGTCTTTCTTTCATGGGGTGTATGTTTTGAAAGATACCCAAGTCGGTAAGGGAACCTTTCACCCTCCTCTTTTTTAAAAGACTTCTTTTGTTGGGTCTTTTAATTTACATATTGTTATGTTGGGATATGTTCTCATATATCCTTATTGATGTAAATTTTATGTCCAAGTGATGAGATACACTTTTTACCTCTCATCAACTCATTTTGATGTGATGCAGTTAGGCTGTCAAGGGAACTTTTTAACCCAATTTCGATTTCTTTGGGTTCAACTTGTAGTCATTGAATATGTCATCCATTGAATATGTGTGAATGAACTTTTATTGTTTTACACTTAATATCCACTTATATTGGGTGTATATATATATTTCACACATATTTTTGAGATTTATTTGTCCTTAATTTAAGGATACCTTCTTTATAAGGGATTTCATCACATTTGACATTTCTATTGAGGGTTCATTGTTGTTATGCACCAATTCACTCTTATATGGTGTATATACTGTCCTATGGAGTATTATATCATGAATCCTTTTATTCTCATGATATTATAAAGTTCTGACTAAATGTTATTCCTCAATTATTGTATTCAAGTGTCTCTAATTTTGGTAAAACCCCTTTAAACAAAATATCGTTTTAAATGTTTAAATTATTTGTTCTTATTAATATCCATGTTTTCAAAATGGTTTTAAGGATTTATTTATATGGATATTAATGGATTAAAATTTTATGCTTCAAGGTGGTATGGGACTTTGTCTCAATCTCCTTTCATTGAGGCATATTTTATTTTATACACAACTTTCTTTTATACGGTATATAAACCCCTTTGACTTTTATGTTTATTCAAAAGGAATCTTTTTTATACGAAGCGTTTACTAAACGACAAAAGGGAATGTTTTCGTCGTACGTATGCGGTGACAACGACTTCTCCGCCGTCGTGACCATTATTTGAGTTTTGTCTTCCTCTACAAGCCATACCTTCTTTTTAAAAGAAAAATAAATACCATGTTTTACTTTTCTTTTATTTTGGTATGGAAAATGGTTTTCACAATGTTTTTGTGTTGTATTGATATCTTGTGATTGAAATGTGGAAATGTTATGTTTCCTTTATGCATGTTTTATGTGATATGATTATGGTTCTTGGGCATTATTATGAAGACGGGTGGTTCCGTGATAAACTAAGGGCGGGTGAGGCCGTTATAGCTCTCCAATGCATTGGGTAACGCGAAGGAGTGAAACGTTAAGGTTTCTCCGAAGAGATTTAGGGAATATACTGTGATGGGTATTCCAAACGTAACCAAGAGGGTTACTCCCTACGTAAGAATGTTATGAATGACTCAAGTTACCTTTTATGTCTTATGATTTCTATGATTTATTCATGATTTGATATGCCGATGCTTTATGGGTAAAGTATGATTTCATTCTTATGTATACATGTACTCATGTTTCCTTTCCATATTTTTATATCCCTTACTGAGCTTTTTATGCTCATCCCAAGTTTTTGAAATGTTTTTCACAGGACAAGGGAAGGGTACATGATGTGATGATAGTGTCAAGGATGTGTCAAGATAGAATCCATGTTTTATTTTAAATATGTTTCCGTTGATGGGAAGAATGAATACTGTCTTTTATGTAACCACTTTGTTTAAATGTGGAATGTAATGCAAGTTTCATGATCTAATTCTCTAAAACTCTAAACCTGAAAAGATCCTCAATGTGAATTATTCATTTAATTCAATTTTAAGTAAGGTTTAAGGCTGGGGCCTTATAGTTGGTATCAATGGTCAGTTTAGATAACTTTAGAGGTTAGGGTATTCTTTAAGCATAATTGACAATTACCATAATGGTTAGGATTTCAGAAAGAGTCTTAGTTTTAGATAAAGTGAATGAGTAAGTATATCTTATTATCTATCTTACTCATTAGTACATGATGGTTTTTTTGATATACTCACACTGACCTTTTTGGTTTTAGTAAATGGCTGGATCTAGCAGGCACCAAAGTAACAGTGGATGTGAAGGAAACTGTGACAGTTTTTTGAGCAAGCAACTGAATGATATGGGAGCTGCAATGAGAACTCTTTTGATTATCCTCAACCAACTATCTGGAGTCATGATTGACCAACTAAACATTGGACATTTCTCTAAGGCATCATATATGCAAGAAACAAATCCCTACGGAATTATAGGTAATAATCATAAAGGTAAGTGTGTTCAAAAACCTATGTGTCAAAGATGTGGAAAGAAACACCTAGGGAAATGTTTCAAAGGGACAGAAATATGCTATAGATGTGGGAATGAAGGTCATAAAGCAAGAACCTTCCATGGAAAAAGGAAGCATCCAGTTGACTCGAGGAAAGGGAAAGAAGTTCTTTCTGAGGGATCAATTGAATGTTTTAAATGTGGTGTGCATGGTCATTATGCAAACACATGTCCTATGAAGAAGTTTCGTGAATGGGGTCACCAAGAGCGTACCAATATTCGTTTACCAATACCTAATGCCATTCTGATTGAGGATGAAGAAACTGACAATGACCAATCAAAGGTATGTACTATTTCATGAGTATTGTTTTCTGATTTTGGAATATTAGGATATGATTCATGATTTTGTTTGTAGGAAAGAGGTATTTCGGAATAAGTTGGAAAGGAATGGATAATGGATCATGAAGAATGTTGAATGAGTAAGATGTCAACATATAAGGGCTTCAAGAGTTAGGGTGAAATTCTTAAGAGTATTAAGTCTCTTTTGATGATGGGGTTACATTAGAAGACTTTTTATATTATGTGTAACCCTGATGTTTAATATAGGAAAATTTTATTTAAGTAATAGTTATCTTTACTTTTGTGGACATAGTTATAAAGAACCATTTGGGTTTATATGATCCTTACTTTTGAGGTAATTATGGGTTACCATATGTTATGATTGAAGTGAAAGGCATGAGATAAAATTGAGGATAAATTATGTTATGGTTATTTTTGATGATTTTATCCCTTTTTGGGTAATGATTTGAGAATTATATAGTTTTGGAAAAAGGACAACACGCAGACCGTGTGACAACCCGTCGCATCGGACAATGCTGCGGTAATCGAACCCACAACCAAAGTGCGACTGGTATTTATCACCTACCACTGGACTACGTGAAGTCCCTGGTTAGTTTGACTGAATCTTTTTAGTTATATGATTTTATGAATTAAGAGTAAGTTGATTTTGGAGGATATGTGATTAGGATAATTAATTTTCAATGTGAGACTTTAGGAGCAACTGATGTTGTTTGGAGATAAATGTTACGATTTAACTTGGAAGACTATGTGACTAAATCCTTCAAATATTTGGGTTTCAATCTTATATTGGTTTACTTTGAAGAATTTTATGGACAAATTTTTTATCGGATGGTCCTCGTTGAACTTTGGGTTTTGTTGGACAAATTTTGGAGATTAAGAATAGATTTTCTTTTTATAAGGGGTTATCCTTTTCTGGATTATCTGATCTTGTACTAACCTTTTTGGTTTTGGTTTTGGTTAAAGCCTAAATACATGGGATGTATATAGTTCTCTTTTGGGGATTAGGTGATTCTCTAGAAGTTGATTATAGTACTCTTAATGCGAAAAAGTCTCCCTAAATACTCATCATTTGGAAAAAATATGAGTTTGACTAAGGAATCTAGTAAAAGTTGAAGGTCAACATGATAAGTGATTATGCTTCCTTATGAATAAATTCCTCATTAAAAAGTAACTTAAAACAAAAATGTTGTCTATTAACTTTTCCTACTGGGGAACCCAACACCGTTTAACCCATCACAAGTTTGTGATTTTCTTATTGTTAACTTTCTCCTAAACATGTTTTCTATCACTCTCCATCGGAACATGACCCTATGTTTTCTCCTCCATGTCCATATTTTCATACTTAGAATCCTAGTATGGGTTAACTCAGGTGACCTATGTTCTTATCTTTCTTTATTTTAAAGTGATTTTTTTACCGACTCTTGTTCCGATGTGGGACGTTCAAGGATGTTTCCAAGCGCAATTTTAAAATTGCGACGACGCAATTCCCAAAAGGGGGGAAGGATGTAACACCCCAGGTAAATAAGTAATATGACATTTTCATATTTATCTATATTTGTGAATAAAATATTAATATGACTTTAAAGGGGACGCATTGCTCGATGGCGTACCCAACACGCAACAACGAGTTTCTTGGGAATCTTACGTTGCACTCTAATAAAATAATAATATTATTTTAAATGGTAGTTAACATGTAGCCGTTGTAATGGCAGGAATGGATATAAATAACTAAAATATGATTATATTTGTTCTTAAATATTTTTACATTTATACAATAAAATATAAAGGCTTAAAATACGGAAAGAATTCAATTTTAGGCGTATATGCCCTAGTTTTCACTAAAGGTTCACTTATCACCTTTTGATGGAGAACCGTCATTAAATATAGTTTTGTTCACTCTTAAACATTCTTTTGGACCAAATAAAACTCTTATTAAGAATCGGGACATCAAAATTTACTTTGTGTAAATTTTTGGTTTCTTTCCGATAAAGTTCATTTTTTTAATGAATAGTGTAAAATGCTGTATTTTAATTCAAAACCACTTTTTAATCTAATTTATTTATATGATTAGATTATATTTAGAATTGGTTTTAAAGTGAATTTAAAAAATATTTTTACCATTAAATCCAATAGTGGTCGTTGGAATCAATTTCACTTTGAAATCAGACTTAAACTAGTGTCAATCTTTTGATACTTATTGTTTCATAAAACACGTTATTTGTCATGACAGCGGGAATTAATTATTAAATTAATTAATGTGACTTATATGTTTTGAATTTTGTAAAACGGACTTCATTTTTGAATTCAGAATATCAAATATAGGTTAGGGTGAATTTTTGGGATTTTTCTGAAAAACTTCAATTTTTGATGAATAGTGAAACCACTAAGTGGTACTTATAAAAACTGATTTTCCGTTTAAATGAAATTTTGCCATCATTGTGTTTTGATTTTCAAAAATCCGACATACATGGTTGTCATTAAGAAGTAAAATGTGGTTCAATGAGATTAAAATAATTTTTTGGTGAATAGTAACTTATTAAGTTTTTAATCGCGATTAGAGGTAATTAGTGTAGTTTAAGGTAAAAATGATATTATAAGAATGTGAAAACACCATGACACTTGTCATACACCTATTTGTTGTATCATGGACGACCAAGACAAGCCATGGGTCAACTTGGGGACCCCATGGATCCACTTTGGTTGGGTAATGACATAAATAACATTTTATTTAATGTAAAAGTAAAATTGACACAAACATGATATGTTTTACTAAAACAATTTTTATGTGGGGTTATACAAGTCATATTTTTGATTATAAATATTAATTGGAAAGATAAAAAGATTTCCTACATCATAGTATTTGTTTTATAATTTTTAGAGATTAAATAAATAAACTTATTTATGACATAATAATGATACAGCGATGACATCATTATTTGACGATTTAAATAAAATGGAAAGATAATGTAAAATCTAGGAACTAAACATGTCCAAAACTTATTGGATGAGAGTATTTCGAAGCCTTATCACCTTATCCACGAATTATATCAATGTGGGACCTTTTGAAACCGAAACACATTTTCAAATAAAGTAATATTACTTTACATTCCAAAAGTACCCCTCCTCTCCTCTTATAAAAGGCCCCCACCTCTACCACATTTAACACACTCCTCAAGCCTTTGGCTCGGCCAACCCCTGCCCATTTACTCTCTCCACATCCCTATCCTCACCCTAGAGGATTCCCTTTGGGCAGAATCCTTTCAATGGAAGCCTTTAGGCTCAAATCAAAAGGAGTTACACTTTTAAAGGTAATTCATTCTCTCATGTTCATTTGTTTTATTTTTCTTCTCCAACCCCCTAAACTCTATTTATTTACATCTTTTGTAACAACAACTGTATCTTAAATATACTAGGATGTTGTTATAAGATTTATTCGAGCTACACTCTCAGCCAACTACATCAAATGGTTAAAGAACATACGGTTTCTGTGGATGGTGAAATTCTGCCTCCCGAAACGATGAGTGTTCAATACTCATTTAACACCTTCAAAGGTGGCCATTATGATGTCACTATTTTTATATATGATATATAATATGTTTATGTTTTATTTATGCTTCTGTATTTTTCATTTTTGTCTTACCTTTATGGCTTCCATTATGGGTATACGCGATATCTTCATTTAAGAAAGTGCGGACTACCGCCCCCTCAAAGTGATTTGATTCGTTAAATACCATATGTGGGATGTATAAAGGATGGAAATATGATATTATATATGATATTATACTGGAATTATAATATACCCTTATATCATTATTATTCCATTCTATAAAATACGAAATAGAAATGAATGTAGCGTTCATGCGTACGTACGACTTACCGTCTCCATGAACGGTGCATTTCATTTCTTACCTCTAAATGATTATGTAATGTTATAAATGCATGCATGTACTGGATATATATGACATATATGATATCTACATAATTAATACAATTCTGGATATAATAATCATTTTGCCACATGAACAACATGTAATTGTAAGAAGTCCACTTTCGACTTAAGAACCAAATATCGGCAAAACAAATATTATTAACTTAAATGATTACATAATGTTTATGACATGGTAATAAGTGGTATAAAAGTAATAATGAACTTGAAAAAGGTTCTTAAGGAATTATAAATTAACTCAAGTTTATTATTCAGGAGATTAAAGAACGATCGAGTCAAGTCGGACCCAAGGTAAGGGATCCTACAACTCTCTTTCTTTTTAAGTACACTCTTTTATGTAATTTCTTTTAAGCTCATATTTCTTATGATTGGGATGTTCTTTTATATTAGTCCTACTGTAATTTTTATGTTCATGTGATTAGAGACCCTATTCTCTCTCATCAATCCATATTCGGATGTTTTATGTGGCGCCGTTAGGCTGCCGAGTTTTCGTAAGGGATTTTTCATCTCACTTTTATTCCCGTGAGATTTATGCTACATTTGCCACAAATTCCATTGAGTGGTGTATTTACTGCCCATTATTTTAATCTTTGTGTAATATAATTTCGTTTATGAGTATTTACATCAATTATCTATTGTCCTTCTTTCATGGGGTGTTTGTTTTGAAAGATACCCAAGTCGGTAAGGGAACCTTTCACCCTCCTCTTTTTTAAAAGACTTCTTTTGTTGGGTCTTTTAATTTACATATTGTTATGTTGGGATATGTTCTCATATATCCTTATTGATGTAAATTTTATTTCCAAGTGATGAGATACACTTTTTACCTCTCATCAACTCATTTTGATGTGATGCAGTTAGGCTGTCAAGGGAACTTTTTAACCCAATTTCGATTTCTTTGGGTTCAACTTGTAGTCATTGAATATGTCATCCATTGAATACGTGTGAATGACCTTTTATTGTTTTACACATAATATCCACTTATATTGGGTGAATATATATTTGTCACACTTATTTTTGAGATTTATTTGTCCTTAATTAAAGGATACCTTCTTTATAAGGGATTTGATCACATTTGACATTTCTATTGAGGGTTCTTTGTTGTTATGCACCAATTCACTCTTATATGGTGTATATACTGTCCTTTGGAGTATTATATCATGAATCCTTTTATTCTCATGATATTATAAAGTTCTGACTAAATGTTATTCCTCGATTATTGTATTCAAGTGTCTCTAATTTTGGTAAAACCCCTTTAACCAAAATATCATTTTAAATGTTTTAATTATTTGTTCTTATTAATATCCATGTTTTCAAAATGGTTTTAAGTATTTATTTATATGGATATTAATGGTTTAAAATTTTATGCTTCAAGGTGGTATGGGACTTCGTCTCAATCTCCTTTCATTGAGGCATATTTTATTTTATACAGAACTTTCTTTTATACGGTGTATAAACCCCTTTGACTTTTATGTTTATTCAAAAGGAATCTTTTTTATACGAAGCGTTTACTAAACGAAAAAAGGGAATGTTTTTGTCGTACGTATGCGGCGACAACGACTTCTCCGCCGTCGTGACCGTTATTTGAGTTTCGGCTTCCGCTACAAGCCATACCTTCTTTTTAAAAGAAAAATAAATACCATGTTTTACTTTTCTTTTATTTTGGTATGGAAAATGGTTTTCACAATGTTTTTGTGTTGTATTGATATCTTGTGATTGAAATGTGGAAATGTTATGTTTCCTTTATGCATGTTTTATGTGATATGATTATGGTTCTTGGGCATTATTATGAAGACGGGTGGTTCCGTGATAAACTAAGGGCAGGTGAGGTCGTTATAGCTCTCCAATGCATTGGGTAACGCGAAGGAGTGAAACGTTAAGGTTTCTCCAAAGAGATTTAGGGAATATACTATGATGGGTATTCCAAAAGTAACCAAGAGGGTTACTCCCTATGTAAGAATGTTATGAATTCCTCAAGTTACCTTTTATGTCTTATGATTTCTATGATTTATTCATGATTTGATATGCCGATGTTTTATGGGTATAGTATGATTTCATTCTTATGTATACATGTACTCATGTTTCCTTTCCATATTTTTATATCCCTTACTGAGCTTTTAATGCTCATCCCAAGTTTTTGAAATGTTTTTCACAGGACAAGGGAAGGGTACATGATGTGATGATAGTGTCAAGGATGTGTCAAGAAAGAATCCATGTTTTATTTTAAATATGTTTCCGTTGATGGGAAGAATGAATACTGTCTTTTATGTAACCACTTTGTTTAAATGGAATGTAATGCAAGTTTCATGATCTAATTCTCTAAAACTCTAAACCTGAAAAGATCCTCAATGTGAATTATTCATTTAATTCAATTTTAAGTAAGGTTTAAGGCTGGGGCCTTATAATAATACCCATCAATATGTTTTATTAGGGAATTATTTACTCAGCTCATATTCCTGCCATAAAGTGTACATGTTTATTATTTTTAAGGGCTTGTGTTTTCAATTATTCACCATTCATAATGTTTAAGTTATCTTCTGTTGTATTGTGTACTCTTACTGAGCATTTGAGCTCACCAATTTCTTATGTTTCATTTTACTAGTATATTACGATGATTGTTATGTGTTACTTTTAGGAATAATCTAGGAATATTTTATGTTTTTTATGGAATAAATTAGTGTTTTATTTCTTTTCATGTTGTAATGTTGATCTTATATATGTATCTTTTTTCCAATATTACTAAACTGATCGGCCTATCGAGACATGATTCTTTGTATCATGCAAATTTTATGTAATAATGAACAGAATCTAGGTACTTGGGGTAAAGGTGTTGCAGTTTTTATCATAGTGAGTTTTAGTACAAACCTTGGAAACAAGATTTAGAAAAACTATGAACATAGAACACCACCCTAAGATAAACATTGAGAATTAGTATAGAAGAACATCCTAGAATTTTGGAAATGTAGTTATTTTATGAGTATTCCCAGAAATAAATCTCTGTCTGTATATGAGCAGGTAGAGGCGGCTCTGGAACTAATGTTCCTTGGAGTGAAACCTCCGACAAGGAGTTTCGAGCATGACCCATGTAATCATGGTACATGACAATGGGCCATGCTGCACTGTTGGTTACGACACTCACGGGGGATTTTCATAGGATAATTCACATTTTAATTATAAACCATTATGAAGGATTTTTGAGTGTATATACCTCCTAAATGAAAATAATTTTATGATTATTGTCAATATCCATAAAATTTTCAATTTATGTGAAGTGTTTTAAAAGTTTGGAATTATGTATTGTGATTCATAAACTAATGCAGTGTATGATATTGTTTAGAAATGGCATCGAATGGATGGAATATAAACCTTATCAATTCACATAATATATGTAGAGATTTTCCTCCAACTCATGATTATTATAGTTGAGCTGGTGAAGAAACTGGTGATGATTAGTATATCACCATTCTGGGACACCTCACTTAGTTTATGAATAATTACCTTACCCATATAGAGCACCCTGATCCACAACGTGGAGTATCAATGGTTGACCACTTTATGAGGAAAAAACCACAAATATTCAATGGGACACAATTTAATTTGTATCCAAGTAATGGATAAGATCCATAGACAAAATATTTCATGATTTGGGGATTATAGAAAGGGAAAAAGTTTTCATGGCAGTTTGTCACCTCACTAGAGATGTAGATCAGTGGTTGTCATTGATTCAAAACACAATGGAGGATGAAGAGCTATCATGTATGGAATAGAGGGAGTCTAAAGTGATTTTATTTAAAAAATAAAATCCTGTTTACCCTCGATCATATATGGAAAAGAATATTTCAGAGTATAAGGAAAAAGGTAGATGAGAATGTTGCAATGTATCAGACTAACATTAAATAGCTAGTAAGGCATGAAACAAATTATATACAAAACCCAAGGAGTAACACCGATTGATTCATTTATTGGTCAAATCCATTTATATGTTGACCATTAGTCTCACAAACAATCTCATCATACGAAGATATTATCTCATTTGATATCAAGATAGAAAGGAATTCTCTATGTCATGTGATATTAAAGAAAACATAGTGAAGAAGAGATCTGATAAACACTAAGGGAATGTAAATAAAGAATCAGGGAAGTAGGGAAGAGTTGAATTTCCACACTATTATAATTGTGGAAGGACACACCCTAGTTCCTATCTAGATGGAAAATGAGAATGCTAAAAATATGGTCTAAAAAGCCTTCTTTCTTGTGATTATAAGGAGAAGAAACAATATAGCAATATTCAATGATACAATTGTAGGGAGATGGGACATTATTCACATGAATGTCCTTTTCTGCAAATAAAATTAACCCAGAAAAGGCCAAGGAAGCAAGTGCAAGTGTATGAGATCTCTACTGCCGAGGTCTAAGCTCAGAATGACGTCTTACAAGGTAATTTAATGGTTGCCTCACATTTAGCCAATGCATTATTTGATTATAGATCATTGAATTGTTTCATATCAACCCAGTTTTTGAAGATAATTATATATTTTAAATATGATATGACAAAGGAGTTTTTAGTAAAAACTACTAATGGATGTATCTTTGAAACTACATTTTGTGAATAATTTCCCATTAGGGTATATAATTGTTTATTATCCACTGATCTCATCATTATACCCATGATTGAATTTGACATAATCATCAGTATGGATTAAAATTTGGTTGATGATGAGAAAATTTATTGTAAGAAGAAGTAGGTTACAATTTTTTATGATGATAAACAGTACCTTATCATTATAGTAGAAATGAAACCATCTGTTTCATATCTAGGTACACCCCCAATAGCTCTACTAAATTTAATTTTTTGGAAATAGGGGACTGATATAACTGTGGTTGAGGAATGGAATGTTTCAAATAGAGGATGTATCTATTTTGTAGCAATATGTCGATGTGTTTCCAGAGGATACACATGGAAATACTCCAGGACAAAAAATTGTGTTATCCATTGACTTAATTCCTAGTTTGAGGCCAATATCAACGACCTTATATAGAATAGTCAATGTGGAATTTATGGTATTAAAGAAACAATGAGATGAATTTAGTAATAAGGTATTTATTCAACCATGTTTTTCTTCTTGGGGAGCTCCTTTGATTTTTGTTATGAAGAAAGATGGATCTATGAGGTTGTGAATTGACTATAGGGAGATCAATGATATAACAATAAAGAACATGCATCCCCTACCTCGTATTGATGATTTATTTGATTAAATTTATAGAGGTCAACAATTTTTAATGATTGACCATAGATTTAGATGCCATCATTTGTCGGTGATGAGGGAATACATTCCGAAGATAGCATTTCGAACCATGTACGTGCATTACGAGTTTATAGTAATTCATTTTGGGCTGACTAATGAACCCTATGTCTTCATGGATCTAATGAATATAGTTTTCAAGGAATATCTTGATGACTTTGTTGGGGTATTTATTAATGATATCTTATTATATTCAAAAAGCTACAAAGATCATGAAAATCACTTGTGAACTATTATGAAAACTTTTTGAAGAAAAGAAATATATGGAAAGTTTAGAAAGAGTTAATTATGTCATCAATAGATTTCTTTTCATAGCCATATTGTCTCTTAGGAAGGAATCATTGTTGATCATTCAAAAAAATGATGAATCCTAGAATGTCCATCACTGACAAGTATACATGAAGTACCTAGTTTTTTGGTTTATTAGGTTATTATCAACATTTTGTCAAGAATTTTTACTGATTGGCTAACCCATTAACCATGCTCACATGTAATGGTTTTAATTTTTCTGGACTAAAGAGTGTGAAAAATGTTTTGATGAATTAAACAGAAGATTATTCAGTGCTCTTATATTGACTCTACCATCGGGGAATGATGGGTTTGTTATTTATAGTGACTGTTCAATGAAAATATTTGGTTGTGTCCTTATGAATAACAATACGGTTATTTCATATGCATCATGACAACTAAAAATCTATTTACAAAACTATCATACTCATGATCTGGAGTTAGAACATGTATTAATTTATTTAAAGATATGGAGAAAATATCACTAGGGTGAGAAAATATATATATATACCGTTCACAAGAGTTTGAATATAATTTTCTTACAGAAATAACTTAACATGAGGAAAAGGAGATGGCTCAAACTAATCAAGGAAGATGATTTTACTATACACTACAACATGGGGAAGGGAAATAAGGTCACAATTGTTTTGAGTAGAAATGGTCATGGTGTATTGAAGAAAATGAGAGTTGAAAGGGATCTTATGTTCATGGATCTAGTAAAATGGATATAGGAACAATCATGGAAGGTGCTACATCGGCACTTTTTCAACTGGTTGCTAAACCATCATTACTAGAAAGGATAAAAAGTTATCAGGCTTATTATGAGGAGTTTCTAAATAAAATAGAAGCTATAAAAGATGGGAGGTTGATAATATTCATATATGAAGATGGAATATTTAATATTAGTAAGATACATTGTGTTCCTAAAATAACTGAACTAAAAATTTAATTGTTGGATGATGCACATAGCTCCAAATTCACTATACACCCATGTAACAGTAAAATATTTTGAGATTTGAAGAAACATTTTTTGGTGAGACAACATGAAGAGGGTGATTTCTGAATATGTGTCAATATGTATAGTTTTTCAATAAGTGAATTATAGAAGGCAACACCCTAGAGGAGTCACACTACCTCTTCCCATACCTGAGTGGAAATAGGATGATATTAAAATGGAATTTTTCAGGGGACTACCAAAGACTCCTCGAAGGAATGACGTAATATGTGTCATTATTGATGATCGTACCAAGTCAATACATTTTATTTCTATAAGAGATGATTTACACCTTGAATTTTTAGCAATTATATATATTAATGATGTTGTAATACATCATGGTGTACCCCTATCGATTGTTTCTGATCATGATCCTTGTTTTACATAAAGGTTCTGAAAAGGTATTCAGAAAGCCCTAGATAATACTATTCATTTGAGCACTACCTAACTCCCATAATCAAATGGACAATCTGAATGTACTATTAAAACCTTAAAAGACATGTTGAGATATTTCTCTGTTGGCTTTCATAGTATGTGGGATCTATATTTAGTAACGGTAGAATTTTCCTGTAATAATAACTTCCATTCAAGTATTCACGTGGTACCATATGAAGTGTTATATTGAAAGAGATGTCGCACACCAACATGTAGGTATGATTTTGGTGAATGAAAACACGTAGGCCTATAACATGTTGAGGAACCAATGAAAAAGGTGAAGATTATCCAAACACACATCAAAGATGATCAAATTTGGCAAAAGATCTATGCTGATAAAAGGTGGAATTATTTGGAATTTCATGCAAGAGATCATGTTTTCATGAATGTATCACAATGGAAGGTTGTTATACTATTTGTTAAGAATGGAAAATTAAGTCACAAGAACATATGATATTTCGAAATTTTAGAACGAATTGGATTTGTAACATACCATTTAGCAATGATGCCATGTCTCTCCAAAGTTCATGATGTGTTCCATGTATCACTATTGTGAAAATACATTCCTAACAAAATGCATGTACTCATCTATGAAGAAACAGAACTGGTACCTGATCTTCCTTATTGCGAAGAGCCTATCAAAATTCATGATACTAGAGAAAAAGTGTTGAGAAACCATATGACTCATCTGGTGAATGTTCTATGGAGAAATCATAATATGGAAGAGGAAACCTGAGAACCTGAGGAACATATGATGAAGATCGACACTAATATTTTTATGTAGTAGTATTTTAGAAATTTTGAGTATGAAATTATTTAATGGAGTGAATAACTTAACACCCCAAGCTTTTAGAGTATGCTTCTATTTGAATAATACAATAGCTTGCATTTTACCAAACATCGAGTTCTTACACACCACGACCAATCAAACAAGCCATTATGAATAGTAATAATGTAATAGCCTAAGCTTCCATGGTACGTTTCCCTTTGAATAATGCAATAGCTTGCATTGTACACAAGTTCAAGATTCTAACACACCGTGACCAATAAAAATAACCGTTATGAATAGTAATACCCACATTTTGAAATTTTATCATTCAAAATGGTCTTCATTTTTGGATTTGGAATATCGAAATTTTCCTAGGGTGAAATATTGGTATTTTTCTGAAAACGTTCAATTTAATATGAATAGTGAAAATTACTAAATTTTAATTTAAAACAGTTTTTTTAATAGAAATAATTAATAGTGATAAATTATTAAATTGAGTGGATTTAAATTATATTTAGAATATATTTTTACAACCTAATATAATTTTGGTCATTGGACATAATTTCACATTTAAACCAGACATAAACAATTGTAAATATTTTGGTAGTTATTATTTCTTAAAAACATGCTTTTTGTTTTAACAGCGGGAATTAATATTAAATTCATTTCTTCCACTTCTGTGTTTTGAATTTATAAAAATGCATTACATATTTAGAATCAGGATGTCAAATGTATGTAAATAGGAAATTGTTTTTTGACATTTTGAATAATTACATCGGTAAATATTTTATTTACCATGGTTAAAGGGTAAATCATGTAAATAAGGGTAACCAATAATATTATAATAATAATAATTTACCCTAAAACGTTTCATAACCCTATTGGTTGATACGTTTCCGACCACGGGCATATTAGGGTCGATTTTGGGACTTCATGGATCCACTTGTAAGTTATAATGACACTTTATATTAATTATGTTAAAGTAGATACAAAAATGACATAAGATTATATCTTTTATAAAAAAAAATTTACATAGGGTTATATGTGTTATATTTTCGAATCTGAATATTCATTAGAAATCTATAATGATTTCATACATAATGGTATTTTATTTATAATTTTTTTACATTTAATTATTAAATATATTTATGACACAATAAGGATGCAATATATTTCTTATTTACGAAAGATTCAAATAAATTGTATTATAAATGTTAAAATGAATATAATTTAATGTTTTTATAACATACACAAATTTTATTGATTAATATGACATGTTATATTTTCTTAAAATAAATTGGTTTGAATTTATAATGTTTTTAAGACTTTAACAAAAATCAATTATTAAATATTTTCAAAATTGACATAAATGAGTTTTCAAAAAAAGTATTATATTATTAATTGATTTTCTATTCCTAAAAATATATGGTTCAGAAAAAGAACTTATATCATGATATTTGTATCATTAATGGACCATTTGTGAGTCTTTTGGTTTTATATAGTATGTTTGATAACTATATAATATAAAAATAGAAAGTGACATGGTAAATGTCAATCTAATTAACTAAGAGTAAAAACTAATAGATATTGTTAATATAATGAACCAAACCTATCTAAAATATATTAGTTTAATGTATTTAGACCCATACCCACCTTAGACTTTGAATAATCCACATTGGAGCCATTATAAACAGAATATGAATTTATTATAAATTAATACATTATGTTTTTTTCCTAAAGATCCCCTCCTCCACCTTATAAAAGGGCACAACTTCTAACCAATTCTTCACACATTCAAAGCCTTTTGGATCGGCCAACCCCTTCCCAAATACTCTCTAAACTACCCTAAATTTATCCTATATTCCTTCCTTTAGTAATAAATGAAACCTAATTATACCTTTTGATCAAATTAAAAGAAAGAACCTGAAGAAGATGTAATGTTTTCACCACCCTATTTCAAGTTCCTTTCTTCTTCAATGTCTCTGTGCTTTGTTGTTTGCATTCTAAAATAATAACTCCAGTATCTTATATATATTGTTATGTTATTATAAATATGGTACATCCATATTCAGTATTCTATCCATTCATTGAACAACATGTCACCATACGTGCGTATGTACGACCTACCGTCTCCACATCGTGGTGTAATTGTTATTCAATACATTATTATATGGATAGGTATAATAATGACATGTAATTCATGTAAATAATCAATATAACACGATAATTATTCTGTATATATGATATACTATCCAATTATCTATTATTTTAATATCACAAGAATGATATTGTCGCTCGTGCGTACGTACGGACTACCGTCTCCACGAACGCGATTAGATTCATTCACCCTTGTATCCATTCAAGTATAATTCTAATTTTATGATTAAAATTAATGTTTAAGGACTTGATATTATTTTGGATATGAATAATATACATCCTATCCATAACAATCATGGCTTACGTAACAAAGCATATAAAGGAAAACGAATCACTTAACACCCGAAACGACGATAATAATAAAACATTATTAACAAAAAAATATTAAAAGATCATTTATGATATCATATTTATATGATTATTTTATAATTTAATAACAACTATTTAACTATTATACAGGATGTTAACCTACCCTCAACCAAGGAAAAGTTCAAGGCAAGGGATTATTTCACAAGATCTTCATTTTTCGAGGTTGTTTATACGTAATTATCTACAGGGACATCATTATCATCCACATCTATGTTTCTTAAAAATGTATTTAAAAACATTCTTATTATTTTACATAATATGGGTAAAAGTCATTTATACCCTTGTTTGACTTTTTATAAGATTTTTATAAAGGAATCTTTCAGTCATTTTCCAAACAAGGTCCATTTTAACCTTTTCGTCAAAATTAAGGTAACAATGTCTTTTTTTAACTTATATGTTGGGTGCGGCTTTTTTCTACCGTTATAAACTCGTCGAATCTTCCCATACAATATTATAAGAATGCTATCAAATTAAATGTTTTCTTTTATAGTTATGTGACTTTTAAATGATTTCAAAAAATATATATTCTCTAAAAAGAGTTTTGATTTCTTTTATGTCAACACCCTTTGATGGATTTTAAGTTTATTTGGAGTTTATTTATTATGATACAAAACATCCATATTGTATTGAAGGTTTTGGAATATGTTTTCCTGTGGATGTGCTATTCTTATTCCATTCATGAATTATGGTTAAAGTATTGACATTTCTTATGCTAGTTTTAATATGAATTTTTATGATATGTTTAAACCTTTTCATATGAGGAATGTATTGGACATTGTAAGTGACGAGTAGAGCCCACTATAGCTCCTCGATGTATCAGTAGGTCTCATGAGACAACTAGAAGTGGAATTGGATGAGTCCCTTTCCTAATTTGATATGTGGTTTTGGCCAAGGCCTTAATCATTATTATACATCTTGGTCGATGCCTTGAAAAAATGTTTTAGAATGTCTTTCATTATACAGTACCTCATTATGAAAATAATATTGATGGTTCATGTGGTCATTCGACTAGTAGAATACCCATGATTATGTTTTATTATGGAATTATTTACTCAGCTCATATTCCATCCATAAAGGAATTCATGTTTACTATTGGTAAATGCATTGGATTCAATTATTCATTGTGCTCATTATTTATGTTTTCTTCCACTGTATTGTTTTCCCTTACTGATCATTTGAGGTCACCCCTTTCTTATGTTTGATTTTCCCAGGATGTGAAGAAGTATTTTATGACTGGCCCATAGGGACAGTCTTAGGGGATATGTGTGTGGATTATGGAGGCTATGTTTTTTTTTAGTTTTTTACTTTATGATATAATATAAGACTTATGAATGTATCTAGTTTTTATAGGGCTACTAAACTAATCGGTCTATCGAGACATGATTTCCTTGTGATCATGGAAATGTTATGTAATAATGAACCGAATCTAGGTAACTAGGGTCGGGGTGTTACATTTGGTATCAGAGGAAGTTTAGTATAGACATTGAATTCTAGATTTAGATAAACTCTGATTATAGCACATAGCCCTAAGCTAGACCTTGAGGTTTAGTATAGAAGAACATTCTATATTTTTGATATTATAGAGATTTTGTGAGTTTATCGAGTAGTATATCCTTGTCTGGATACGAGCATGTTGAGGCGGCTCTGGCACACATATACCTAGGTGTAAAAGACAAAAACACCGCTTTGAGCTAGACTCGAACGGGAACAGGTGCACAAAAATAGGCCTTACAGCACTCTTTGTTACGACACTACCGGGGGACATGATTAGGATAATTATTATATTATTTAATAACCATTATGAAGGGTTTATGAGTATATACAACCTCAAAGAAATTTTTTTATTATTATTATGGATTATATCCATATTCTATTTAATTTATGTTAATTGTTTTACAAGTTTGGGATTAGGTATTGCTATTCATATACTAATCTTGTGTATGTCATTGTTCAGAAATGGCACCCAGTAGAAGGAATGAGAACTCCAGAAATACGCATGATCCAAAGAGTAATAAGGATCATATATTTCCTGGTCTTAAGCCTGAATTTAGAAGGGAAGTAGTCTCCCACATATTATCATGATATAAAGAAATAATATCATGTGTTGATAAGATAAGTAAAGAATTTTCGGAGTCCTTTGGCTTTGAAGGGAAGCCATATAGTGAAAGGATGGTAGAGAGAAGGACAGATAAAGGGAAGAAGGTAAAGAAGGATTTTCCCATATGTGATAACTGTTGAAAGAATAACCTTGGAAAATTCGTGAAGGGAATGGGGGTATGTTATAAGTGTGGAGAAAAAGGACACCTAGTACGTGACTGCAAGGGTAAGAAAAGGGTTTCAAATGTACAATGCTTGTTCTTCAAGGAGTTCGGAAACCACACGAACCAATGTCCCAGTCATCAGACTATGCCACAAATTATGCAATTGGATAATAATCAAGTTATGATACTACCACAGTTGAAGAGGAATGACTAGTGTTCTTATGTTGTTATTTTGGAATTATTTCATTGGAGTGTTATATCAATGATGTACTAGGAATAAATAAGGATTGTACTGCAGTACTATTTCATTGAGGATTTGAGATTTTATGGTACTAAGAAAAGTGACTCAACAGCAAGTTAACCTTTTTTGAAATTACAAGGTTAAAGGAAAGATAAACCATAATATGCTCATAATATTTAGGTACTGATTTTGGAATAAGATATGGTTGCATTGGTAAATTATATTGGATATTCTTTACTTCCTTGAAACTGATTAATGATTTGTATATTACATAATTGTTGGAGTTTACAACATTTATGGATGGATAAAGTATATCTAGTATTCTATAAGGAATGAGATAGAACTAATGTAATCAATAAGGTTTTAGGGTAATTCAGGATGTTTTAGTGTTTTAAAAATACATGATGAAGGTATTCACATGTAATTATGGGGAAAATGATCTACATTATGTTTTCCTTTCATATAAATTTTGGACTGAGGGTTTACAGAAGTATTTTGGTTAAGAATAAAGGTTGTAATGGATTATATTTTACATTGGATACTATTGTTAATATTATATTTGGTTATTTATAAAAATGACAACACGCAGACTGGGTGACAACCCATCGCGTCAGACAAATCTTCATGAATCGAACCCACAAACATATGGAAATTGGGATTTATCACCTGCCACTAGACTACGTGAAGTCCCTAGAGTGTATAATGTAGTTTTTTTCTGATAGATGAATTATAAATTGATTTTTGGAAGCTGATATGGTTAGGATAAATATAATATTTTTGAGTTCTGTTTCCTTTTAGCGAGAAATATGGGTTATTGGAAATTTTTTATTAAATAATAAAATTCTACATGAAAAGTAAGTATATTTACTTACGTTTTTGGTAATTCTCATAGATAAATTCCTCAACTTTATGAAAGGTATCTTAAAACAAAAATGTTGTAAGTTAACTTTTCCTACTGGGAAATCAAAGACCGTTTAACCAATCACATGTTTGTGATTTTCTTATAGTTAAATTTCTCCTAATCCTGTTTTCTACAACTCTCCATCAGAATTTGAGGGTTTTTTCTCCTCCATATCCATGTTTTCATAGAATCCTAGTATGGGATATCTCGGGTGACCTTTGTACTTCACTTTCTTTCTTTTAAAGTTATATTTCTGTTAACCCTATTTCTGATATGGGATTTCCACAAAGGTATTTTCTATTTTAAGGCTTTTATTTTTGAAGAACATTTTCAAATAGTAGGAACCCAATTTATTAGTGGAGAGGAGAATGTAACACCCCAAGATTACACTATACATTTTCCTTTGAATAATTCAATAGATTGCATTGTACGCAACATCGAGATTCAAAGACACCATGACCAGTCAAAATAGCCATTATGAATATTAATAACAACTTTTTGAAATTTTATCTTTCAAAATGGACTTCATTTTTGGATTTGGAATACCGAAATTAGCCTAGAGTGAATGTTTGGTATTTTTCTGAAAACATTAAATTTTTGATGAATAGTGAAAATTACTAAATTTTAGTTAAAAACAACTTTTTTAATCGAAATAATTAATAGTGATAAATTATGAATTTGAGTGGTTTTAAAGAATATTTAGAATATATTTTTACCACTTAATACAATGTTTTTCATTAGACATAATTTCAAATTTAAACCGGACATAAACAAGTGTCTATCTTTTATTAGTTATTATTTCATAAAAACACGCCCTTTGATTTTGACAGCGGAAATTAATTTAAATTAATTTCTGCCACTTTTTTGGTTTGAATTTAAAAAAATGTATTCCATATTTACAATATGAAGGTCCAAATTTTCTAAATATGAAACTTTAATTTTTTGACAATTTGAATAATTATTTTGGTAAATATTTTATTTACCATGGTTAAAGGGTAAATCCAGAAAATAAGGGTAAAAATTATATTATAATAACAATAATTAACCCTAAAACGTGTCCTAACCCTATTTTTTGATACATTTATGACCATTGGCATCTTTGGTTCGATTTTGGGACCGCATGGATCCCCTTGTAATTTATAATGACACATTAAATAAATTAAGTTAAAGTAAATACCAAAATGACATAAGAATATATCTTTTAGAAAAACAATTTTTACAGAGGTTTATATATGTTATATTTTAGAATATAATATTTCATTAGAAATATAAAAATATTTACTACATAATGGTATTTTATTTATAATTTTTAGACATTGAAAAATTAAATATATTTATGACACGATAATGATGGAATATTTTCCTTATTAATAAAATAATCAAATAAATGGTATTATATATGTTAAAATAAATATAATTTGAAAGTTTTGATGACATAAACGAATTATATTAATTAATATGACATTCTAGGATTTCATAAATGAATTTTTTTCTAATTAATAATGTATTTATGAATTAAAAATAAATAAATTATTATATATTGTCAAAATTGACATAAATTAGTTTTCAAAACAAGTATTATTTTATTAATTGATATTATATTCCTAAAAAGACAAGGTTCATTAAAAGGACTTATATCATGATAGGTGTATTATTAATGGACCAATTGGGGGTCTCTTGAATGTATATAGTATGTTTATTAACTATATAATATAAAAACAAAAAGTGGAATGGTAAATGTCAATCTAATTAACTAAGAGTTAAAACTAAAAGATAAGGTTAATATAATGAACCAAACCTATCTAAAATATATTGTTTGAAAGTATTTCTACCCATACCCACCTTCTACATTGAATAATCCACTTTGGATCCATTATAAATATAATATGAATTTATTATAAACAAATGCTATAAGTTTTTTCGAAAGAGCTCCTCCTCCTCCTTATAAAAGCACACAACTTCTAACCAATTATTCACACCATAAAATTCTTTTGGTTCATACAACCCCTGCCCAAATAATCTATAAACTTACCTAAATTCAACCTAGAGGCCTTCCATTAGTTATAATTCGATTCTATGGATCTCTTTTGATCAAATCAAAAGGGAGAACCCAAAGAAGAGGCAATGTTTTCCCCACCCTCTTTAAAGTTACTTTCTTCTTCAACTTATTCATTCTTTGTTGTTTACATTCTAAAATAATAACTCCAGTATCATATATATAATGTGATGTTATTATAAATATGGTACAAATATATTCATTATTATATCCATCTTTTGAATGACATGTCACCATACGTGCGTACGTACGGCCTGCCGTCTCCACGTCGTGGTGTAATTGTTATTCAATTAATTTTTATTTGTATGGGTATAATAATGATGTGTAATTCATGTAAATCATAAATATTACATGATAATTATTTTTTATATATAATTTACTATCCAATTATCTATTATTTTAATATCACAATAATGATATTGTCGCGTGTGCGTACGTACAGACTATTGTCTCCATGAACACGATGAGATTCATTCACCATCATATCCATTCAAGTATAATTCTCATTTTATGATTAAAAGTAATTTTTATGGATTTGATATATTTTTGGATATGAATAATATACTACCTATCCATAACAAGAACGACTTACGTAAAAAATCATATAAAGTAAAACGAATTAGTTTACACCCGAAACGACGATAATACTAAAATATTATTAACAAAGCAATATTAAAAGATCATATATGATATCATATTTATATTATTTTTGTATAATTTAATAAAAATTATTTAACTATTATACAGTAGGTTATCCTACCCTCAATCAAGGAAAATTACAAGGTAAGGGTTTATTTCCCGATCTCTTCATTATCCGATGTTGTTTATACCCAATTATCTACTAGGACCTCTTTATCATCCACATCGATGTTTCATAAAAATGTATTTCCAAAAATTCTTATTATTTTATATATTATGGGTTAAAGCCATTTATACCCTTGTTTTACTTTTTCTTTTTTGTTTATAAAGGAATCATTCCATCGTTTTCCAAACAAGGTCCTTTTTAACCTTTTCGACAAAATTAATGTAAGAATGTCTTTTTTTAATTTATACACCGGATGGGGCTATTTTCTAACGTTATAAACTCGTCGAAGCTTCCCATAAAATCTTATAATAATACTTTCAAAGTAAATTTTTTCTTTTATAATTATGTGACTTTTAAATGATTTAAAAAAAAGACATTCTCTAAAAAGAGTTTTGATTACATCTACGTTGACACCCATTGATAGATTTTAAGTTTATTTGGAGTTTATTTATTATGATATAAGACTTACATATTGTATTGAAGGTTTTGTGATATTTTTGACGGTGGATGTGATATTTTTATACCATTCATGATTTATGGTTAAAGTATTGACATTTCGTTTTCTAGTTTTAATACGAATGATTATGATATGTTTAATATTTTTCATATGAGGAATGTATTGGACATAGTAAGTGATTGGTGGAGCCCGCTATTGCTCCTCGATGTTTCGATAGGTCTCATGAGACAACTAGATGTGGAATTGGCCAAGGCTCTTTCCCAATTTGATATATGGTTTTGGCTGAGGCATTAATCATTTTTTGATGTCTTGGCCGAGGCCTTGACAAAAAGTTTTAAAATGTCTTGCATTATACAATCCCTCATTATGAAAATAATATTGATGGTTCATGTGGTAATTCGACTAGTAGAATACCCATGATTATGGTTTATTATGGCATTATTTACTCAGCTCATATTTCTGCCATAAAATTATTCATATTTATTACAGGTAAAGTCATTGGATTCATTTATTCACGATGATAAATATTTATGTTATCTTCTTCAAGATTCCTTTCCCTTACTGAGAGTTTGAGCTCACCCCATTCTTATGTTTCATTTTCTCAGGATGTGAAAAGTATTTTATGACTGGCCTACAGGGATAGTCTGAAGGGATATGTGTGAGGATTATGGAGACTATGTTGTTGCAGTTTTTCACATTATGATGTAATGTATGACTTATGAATGTATCTAGTGATTCTATGGCTGCTAAACTAATAGGTCTTTCGAGACATGATTTCCTTGTGATCATGCCAATGTTATGTAATAAGGCACCGACCCTGGGTAACGAGGGTCGGGGCATTACAAATACCCATTTATTATAATTTTATTTATTTTATTATTCAAATTTGGATTCATTTTTGGATTTGTAATATCAAAATTGGGTTAGGGTAAAATTTTGTAACATTTCAGAAAAAGTTTATATTTTGTCCAATAGTGAAAAAATACTAAATCATAATTAAAAACAACTATTTAATAAAAATAATTTATAGATTTAAATTATATATTGGAGTCGTTTTAATGTATCATTATATTATATTTTAATATTTTAATATTATTTATGTTATTGGATGTAATTTCACATTTTTACTGGACATAAATAACTGTCGATCATTTGATATTTATTATTTTTTTAAAACACCCTTTTTGTTTTGAAAATAGTAATTAAATGTAAATTAATTTCTAACACTTCTGTGTTTTGAATTTGGATAAATGGATTACATATATGGAATTAGGAGGTCAAACTTCTGTAAATATGTAACTTTTATTTTTAAACATTAGGAATGTTTACTTTAGTAAATATTTTATTTACCATGTATAAAGGGTGAATATTGTAAATAAGGGTAAAATAATATTATTATAATAAAATTAAATTACACTAAAATGTGTTGTATTTTTTTTGTTGATACATGTCCAACCATGGGCATCCTTGGTACAATTTTGGGATCCCATGGATGCACTTGAGAGTGGTAATGACACTTTATATAAATTAATTTAATGAAAAGGAAAAAATGACAAAAAATATATCTTTTAGTAAATAACTATTTACATGGTGTTAAATAAGATATATTTTTGATTATAAATAATCATTTGAAAGATAAAAATATTCCATATAGAATGGTATTTTTTATAGTTTTTAGACATCAAATAAAAAAATGATTTTTGAAACAATAATGATGCAGTGTTTACCGCATTAATTATTGACTTAAATAAATGATATTATAAAAATTAAAAAAGTATCCCAAACCTATCTAATTATAATTTTATGATTTTATTTCAAACATGAGTCATTTTATTTTTTACAATAATGAGTTTAGGAACTTTTAGAAATCAAAAATCATTATATAATAAAATAATATTTTCTAACATTCCAAAAGAGCCCCTCCTCTTCGTTAAAAAAAGCCATCACCACTAACTTATTTCTAACCCTTCTCAATCCCCTTGTCTTGTCCAAACCCTACCCAATTATTCTCTCTAACTCCCTGTATTCCTCCAAAAATCATTACCTTAGGTAGAAGGCACATAAAAAACCCATTTGGTTCAAACCAAAGGGAGTTACCCAATTTAATGGTAACATCACCTCTTATGTTCTTCTTTTACTTCTACAACCCCCTAAAATCTCTTTATTCCTTTCTTTTATAACAAAAAAAATATCGTAAACATACTATGTCATTTTTTTAGGAATTATTTGAACTAAAATTACACACACCTCCTACTAATGGGTATTGAACATAATGTTTCTGAGGATGGTGAACTGCTGCCTCACGAAACGATGATTGTGAAATCTTATACCACAACTTCTTATGGTGGCCATTATGAGGGCACAATAATTATATCTTGTATTTGTGATATTTATTTTATCTATAAAATTTTATAATTGTCTTTTATATCATATCATTGTTATTTTTCATGTTGTATATATACGATAATTTCATTTCAGGAAGTGCGTACTACCGCCCATCAAAGTGATATGAATCATTTATACCATACATGGAACGTATAAAGGATGGTGTTAATGAACTGAAGTTCAATATATAAAATATTATAATATACTAGAATAATAATCTATCTATGTATCCTTTGGTATTTTTTATTTTAAAAAAACTAAATTGATTTAGTGTTTGTCCGTATGTATGGATTATAATCTCCACGAAGGCGATGTGTTTCATTCCCCATCATACCCATTAAAGATTAATTTTTATTAGATTAATAAATAAATATTTAATTACATTATATCATTTTGTATATGAATCAAATAAATCTAATCCATAACAAAGATGACTTATGTAACGAAACATATAAATGAAAACGAATCAGTTAACATCTGAATCGATGATACTACTAAAATATTATTAACAAAGAAATATTAGAAAATAAAATATTATATGATATTTTAGTATTTAGTTTTTGAATAATTTAGTGAAAATTATTGAACTATTATACAGGAGTTTAACGAAAACACGACCATGGAAAAATACAAGGTAAGGGTTAATTTCACAATCTCTTTATTATCCAAGGTTGTTTTTACGTAAGTATCTACTGGGACATCATTATCATCCAATTCTGTGTTTTCTAAAAAATTTGTTTCAATTTTTTTTTACTCTTTAGTAGAATATGTGTTAAATTAATTTCTACCATTATTTGTCCTTATATGTTTTGAAATGAATCTTTTTTCTGTTTTTTTAACAAGGTAAGTTATGACCTTTTTGACAAAATTTAGGTAGGCATGTCTTCTTAAACATATACTGCTTGTGTGTCAATTTTAAGCTGTAATAACATCTTCGAAGCATCCCTTACCATATTATAAAAATATTTCCAATAAAAAATTTCATTTATAATTACTGGACCCTTAAATTATTTCAAAATAGAAAGAGACATTTATATCAAATTGTATTGGTTCCATCTATGTCAACATCTGTTGATAAATTTTGTAATTGTTTGAAGTTGATTAATAATTATACAAATATTCCATATTGTATTTAATGTTTTATGATAGGTTTGACTATGGATGTGTTACTTTGATACCATTCATGGTTTATTTTTAATGTATTGGCATTTCGTATGATAGTTTAAATACGAATGATTATGTTATGTTTCAACCAATTCTTATGAGGAATGTATTTGTCTAAGTATGTGATTGGTAGAGCTCTCTATATCTCCTCGGTGCATCATTAGGTCTCATGAGATAATTAATAGTGGATTGGTCGAGGCCTTTCCGAATTTGGTATATGGTTTTGGCCGAGGACTTAATCATTTTTAGACGTCTTGGTCTAGGCCTTGAAAAAATGTTTCAAAAGGTCCCACATTATACATTCCCTCATTATGAAAATAATATAGTTGGTTCATGTGGTTATTAGACTAGTAGAATACCCATGACTATGTTTTATTATGGTATTATTTACTCAGCTCATATTCCTACCATAAAGTGTACATGTTTCTTATTTGTAATGTCATGTGTTTTCAATTATTCACCATACTAAATGTTTATGTTATATTCCTCTGTATTTATTACTCTTACTGAGTGTTTGAGCTCACACATTTCTAATGATTTATTATCTCATGATGTGAAGATGTTAGTTAAGATTGACTTTCAGGCATAATCTATGAGGCTTGGATGTTTATAATGGAATAAATTAGTGTTGTATTTCCATTCATGTTGTAATGTTGAACTAATATATGTATCTTGTTTCCAATAATAATAAACCGATTAGTCGTTCAGCAAATGATTCCTTATATCATGCTAATGTAATGTAATAAAACACCAAATCTTGGTATTATGGTTGGGGGTTACAAAAGTCTTGTCGTGTAACACCTAGTCACATCGTGATATCCATGCTGGATAAATATTCCAAAAAAACGATCGCCAAAGTATAAGAACTGAAATATTTACAAGTCGCATCATGAAAGACATGGTAACGATGTGTACCCTTTCACGACATGGTGTGGTCTATCATTAAATTCCTCCCAAAGCCATTACAGGGCATGTATAATGGTAACACTGCGTGTAACTATTCTGCATCCTACAGAAAATACAAAAAATAGCTTCTATAGAAATTTAACTATAAGGGAACATGGAGAGTGGGGTAATAATTCCCAATCATGGTAATGAGATGTTAAAAACTCACCAATATAATGATTTTTTTTCCCCGGGAAGTCATGTTGAAGATGAAATCCCTAAAAATTGATGAGGCCACTACTCCCTCATCAATGGTTTGTGTTCCCAAGTCTTTTGAGATTTTGAACCTCATTTCCATAGATCTTTATAAATGTAATAAACCTCCATTGTAATTTATTCAATTGAGAGTCAACGATCTGAACTAGTTCCTCCAAAAAATAATCATCTAGCTGCAACTAATTTTCCTGTGAACTCAGAAGATGAGCGGGATCAGGGAGTTACATCCTGAGTTGTGATATGGAAAAAATCATGAATTACCTTCAAACGATCTATAAATTATATCTAATAAGCTACCTTTTAGATCCATTCTGTTATCTCAAATGTTCTATCATATATTGAGATAAAATTCTTTGTATTATAAGATGATAGTGAACTAAACGAGGAAGAATATTCCTGAAAATCTAGTCACTGATGAAAAATGAACGATAACACCACCAATAAACATATGATATATGTCAATTATGGGAGGTAACCAGAAATCATCGTACATAATGACTATTTACTAATATTTCTAGAATGAAACATGGCCCAACCAAGGACACATCAATAACCTCTTCCTTACAAACTGGTAATCGGATCATGTGACCAAAAATGCTTCAGTGGAAGACATTATTGTCAATGACTAATAATAATTGTAGTAAAAAAACATATAATGTCTCATATTCCCATATGGAGATCTACTGTAATACAAGAATAAAAAACAAATATTATCCTCTATGATCTGAATTACATGTTCTTTCTATCTTTTGGTCGATTAATTCAATGATGGAAACATCTTGATTGGATTTTCCACATACTCACAAAGTCTCCTCCCGAACATCAGGGCAATACATGGATCACTATACTAAAAATGGTGAAAGGAATCCCATGAAACCTCATAACCTCTTGCACATATATTCTATCTGGATCTACAACCATAGTGGTGTCTATGATTAAAATAAAATGAGTAGACTTCATCATCCAATTAACAACCACCCATGTTGCATTATTCTCCTCAGGCATCTACGTTAACCCAACAAAAAAAATCTAGGGATTATTTATCCCATTTCAAAATCATAACCTAATGATGTTGATGGAAAATATAGGTTTATATGTTCTCTTCATTTATCCATTGGATGTTGTAACAGTAGGAGACATAATTTATGATGTCACACCTCATACCCATCCACCCGAATTTTCCTCTATTATCATAATAAATATTCATAGTACCTAGGTGAATAGTCCCTGATAAGGTATTAAAATCATAAAATACATAACATCTACCCGATGTTTTGATGAAAACCGTCTTTATGAAGTGAAGTATTCCATTAAAATAAATAGTACAAAAAGAAATGGTGTCTGTACAATAAGGTATTTGTTGATCTGAACTCAATAAATCATCCTACTACTGACTATCTAAAATAGATTGTATTATAGATGATGTGAATTGAATACTAGTCAGAACCCTATCACAAACACCATCAAAATATTCCAAATGTAACTATGATAATATCCCAATACGATGCATCTCATCCTTTAAATCTATATGATCAGGCGATGAAATATTCCTTCTAATAGCATCTTCAATGACAATCAATTTCATTGGGGGTGTAGGTGATATAGAAGTACAATTTATGAAGGTATTACACCCATGGACTTTCATAAGGTTCATGTCTTTCTAAAAATATATATATCCTATATTCATATGGTTAAAGAAGACTATAAACTTTTCCTCACAGAGATAGTTCCACATACATTTTATAGATTGCATCTACACCATAAGCACTAAATAATTAGTGTGTAATTTTTCTCATTTTTATTTAAGATAACAAGAACCGTATTCTTGGACGTTGTCACCCTATATAAAAATGCATCTAAAAACACCACATGATGCACCAAAAAACACCACATACACCTAACTGAGCTTGGGTACGATTACAATATGATCTGATGAGAGAGGACTTTTCAATTCATCAAAATAAGTATAACACATTTCATTCCTGGTGAATTTCATAACATTATTGGTACAAGATTTCAAAGGTGACAATATCATTTGGATTTAATTGAATCTCTTATCGATAGTATCCAATAATATTATGTAATCCTCATAAATGAAATACATTCAATGTTTCATTCAATGAAAAAGAAACCATTACCTTTTCTTGATCAATAAATAAGTCGTGCTCATAAATTCTATGACCCCAGATCATCATGTCATAAATCTTGAAACTACATTTCAAATGCATTACATACTAATGGTGACTTCTCAAAATTTCCATAACCAAAAATAGATGGTTTTTAGGCTCACTCTAGGATTTAAAATAAACCAATATATCATCCACATACCATACTGCAAAAGTGTTGAGATTCTTGTCGAATATTTCATTCATCAAATCCATAAAAACTACATAAGAATTATTCATAAAAAACTCATCACAAGATATTCATAATTGAAATTCCTTCCCCTACAGTATATGATTTTTATATCAGGCTCAAAAAATCTAAGATGATGATACCATGACTGAATATCATTATTTTGAAACGACATTTTCCTCTTTAACTGATCATACAGTTCATCAAAACATGGAAAATGATATTTTTTTCTTAACCCTTACATAGTTAATCATATGATAGACCAAAAATAATCATAGTGAACTATATAATTTCTTCTCAAAATGAACAGGGTACCCCCAAGGGGAAACCCATGGACAAATGAAATATTTTTTAATAGACTATAAAACTGAGTCATGGGCTCCTTCATCATTTTAGGCTCCATATGATAGGCAGGTATCAATATCAACTCTCTTATTGGAACCAAAATAATATTAAAATCATCCACTCTACCTAGAGGAAGTCTTGAGAAATATTCTAAGAAAGCATAATTAATTTATCAAACACCAATGAGGAAGTCAATGACATGAGATGTGTTATTGGGATCTAACATAATAGAAGAAAACTAAATATTAAGCTCTATGTTTGAAGGCCCTTCATGATTAGACCTCAGTCCCCACTCCACTAGAAACACATATGTTCTACCATCTGTAGAATGCAGTAAAGAACACTGATGATATCAAAAAACATTAGATGATTGTGAAACAAGACAATTCATACCAATTATGATGTCAAAAATATCCTTATCAATAATGTGAAAAACCTAGGCCAACACCGTATTGTTTTTGATCAATGAACAAGAACACTGAAACCCTTACTCTTTACTATTGATAAGTGGTTTCACTAAATTGGTTATAAAATGAATTTGTTCCATTTTAATTTTAATAATATCATCAAATTGTGAAGATATAAATGAGTGGGAGGCACTGGTATCAAACCATGAAAATGCTGATAATGATGCAATAAGAAGCGTACATATCACTATTTCTAGACCTACTCCAACATCCATTAGACACTCATCTACTACATATAAATTATTCACTCGTAAGGTATGTGGATGGAGGCCTATATTGAATGATTCTTTTTACTACACCACCGTAGACTTTGTAGCTAACAAACCCTAACCGTATCAAGGCATAGTCATAGTATTATAGAAGCATTATAGATGAAAAACATGCCCAAAAATATTTTATATCTTCCTTGAATTAGGACTTGAACAAATATTATGTACTCACATCATACACTAATATAAAGACATAGGTAAATTAACTGCTGTAATGGAAAATTCAAAGGTAAATCGTTGCTGCAACCCACCACCACCACATCTACTATGATCATACCACATCCTATTATTGACATGTAACTCACAGAATCTATCACTGGATGGAAGTGCAGATGTGTAAAATCCATCCATTCCCTCAATATTCATCTCTTCCATCATAAATATGTCCACTATCACCATATAGGTTTAAATATTCCGCATAAACTCATGTGGTATTTTATATGGTCACAGACCCAAAAGGTACTTTAATACCTTCAACTTGTCATTTGTTACCTTGTATAGTGAAAAACGGACAAGCTCTGCAAAGTGGTAGGTGTATGATGACACTAAACACTATCCATGTTGTTACAATAGGAACTACAATGACTTCTCTAGAGTTAATGAATTTGGAAAAAAACTACTGATATAATAGGTTTTTGAAGCCCTTCTAATCCAAGCCCACATACATGTTTGCCTCGACTCTAGAATCCCCCTACTACTTTTTGGAGTCCAAATGTTTGAACATTTCACAATTCATCCTGATATTCTCAGGGTTTTCCATGAATTCAAATAGTTGAAGGATCGTGTCTTTCCAATCCTCCACATCTTGAGGTATATATGTTCCTTTTAAAAAGGGTGGATTCTCACCCCTAAACTCCCCAATCCATCTTTCTGTAACATTCCAATGATTTATCATTTGAATTTAATTATTATAATCATTCCATATAGGATAATCACATTAGGAAGAATACTGAAATTTAAAGACAATAAATACTATGTTACCATTAAACATTATTTTTCTTCATCTATTTTTTGAATTTTGAAAATATGACATACATAGTTGTGATGACTATGATGTTTGGAATCTAATAGGAAAAACTAAATTTGATTCGAATAACAACCTAACCATATGAATATAATCTAACCTTTATGAATAGTAATATGTCCCTTATGAATAATAAAACCTCAAAAATAATTGTTACCTTACCCATGAATGATAAAATATGATTTAAGAATCCTACAACTAAAAATTTTACCATTTAAAATTATTGGTAATAATTAATTTATGTTATCTAATAAATTTAAATAAAAATATTTTTTTGTAATATTTTTTTTCATAAATTAACAACTCTATGTCTTCTAGTTTTCAGATAATCATATATGACCTTATGTAATTATTGAATTCTTTATAAAAAAATTTAAATTTAAAAAAATAAATTTGTCAGGTAAATTATGATTTTAAATAAAAATAATAATCTATTCATATGTAGAAAATTATTTTTGAAAAATGGTCTACATTTTTGGATTCTACATGATAATAAATGATTATGGTGAATTTTATGTGTTTTCTTGAAATACAAGGATTTTTTTAAACAGTAAAATACATTAATTTTCCATATAGATATATTACTATTTAAATAAACTATTCCTAACATCACATGTTATGTCTGTAGATAAATTTATAAGTCACATTCCCTCTTTAATATTTTTTTTCATGTAACAATCACTATTTCTTTTCTTGGTGTAAGTTAATAAACTAATGATTATAATATTAATAAACCCCCCTCCCCTCCACTATAAATACCACCATCACACCCTCATTTCATCACAAATATCAAGATGCAATCCTTGTCAAAAATGTACAAAACAACCTCATTATACCTTCAAACAAATAAAGGTTCCATTGGTCTCATCAGAATACAATTCCTATGTTAATTATGGAGAATCTCAAAAGGAGGATTCAATAGATAATTCCTCCCCCTCTTTTCATTCAATTTCCTTTGAAATTTCATTGGTTTTCTTGACTTATTTTAAAATTATCTTCTCCAACATTCATTATAAATCTAGTATGATTGATAAAATGGTATTATATCATGTTAATGGAAGATTATTCACTATACTCCACCCTCCCGATATTTTTTAAGAAAAGAGAAAGTGTTTCCTACGATTTGTTAATTTACCTATATCTTGGGCGATGCACTACGATTTTCTTTCAACTCATTCAAGTGTGAAAATAAAACCATAAATTGGTTGAAAATTGATTATAATGTTTATTATTTATCCAATTTTATGATATGGAACAAACTTAATTACAGGAAACTATGTGATAAAATAATGAAAGTTCATTGTGATCGAAAAACCACCGAAATTTACAAAAAATGATCACCATAAAATTTCACCTAATAATTGATACTCATAGTATATAACAAAATTAATTATAATAGAATTTTTTATCTCTGGAATTTCACAAGTATTATATATTAACAAATCAGTATGTATAACCACATTTTAAATGAACTTCCATTCATGAATACAGGTGAATTGTTCATGTAAACTATAAAAATTAACATTCCCGAAAAATGAATTTAAACTCAATAACCCAACAAAAATCCATTACATAAACTTAATAAAATAAAAATTAATCATAGTAATGTATAAATGTTCTAGGTTTTATAATTAATTAATATAATGTCATTATATGTGATATTAATGTGAAGAAAGTAATTGGATACAAGGTAAGGGGAAATTCTCAAAATCAACTTTTATTTTTTGGGATCTCCCTCCTTCACAGCATTTGCGGTGTGGATTCTACTTAAAACCAATTTTCTCGTCATTATATATCCTTTTATAGGATATTAATATTTTAAACTAGAATTTATTCCAAAAAAAATGTTTTCCATAAAAACACTATTTTCAAAAACATACCTTTTAGTTCTCACTCATGATTGATGCTACTTGTATCATCTATGTCATTCACTATTTATTTTAGGAACCCAATGATTATGAATATTTTCTTTCGAGATGATACCCATTAATTCACATGGATTATTTATGTTCATTTTTTAAATATTTTCAATGTTGCATGCGTGGTAATAAAAATTTTATGATGTGATGGGTGAACCTGGACTATATAGTGTAATATAAATATTTGAATGTGACAGGTGCACCCGAAATTATACAACACACCAATGAATTGGGTAAATTAATGAATCTGATGAATTAATGTAAAATTATATGTGAACATAATTATTTATTTTTTCGTAACTATGTGTTGTATTTGACCACTATGACATGATTCTTACTTTTTAGGCATTTCTGGATTTAAAGTATTTTATTAATAACTATTCTCCTATTCATGATAACTATCTTATGTTATGATTGTGCTCAATAAATGTTATAGTGTTCATATATATCCTTCTACTGGGCTTTTATCTATCCCATTATTTAAGTATATCCTCAGGTGACTAGTTGTACTATAGAGGAGTCCAGAGCCAATAAGAATCTATAGAAGAATGAATGAAATAAAATCTTATGCCTATTGTTGTAAATATTTTTTTTGGTTATTGTTTCCCAAAGACACTAAACCTATAGATCCTCATTGTGTAATACTATTATGTTTTTTTATATTTATCATTATGTAATACTAATATATGAAAATTCTTGGCCGATATAGTTGGTATCAAAGGAATTGTTTTCTTCTACATTTGGATTAGTGATCATTATAAAAAACCTCTAGAATGAGAGGATGTTAAAATACAAACACAATATGATTTAAATATGGATCACATAAGTAATTATTTTAGAGAAAATTTTAAACATGAATATATTCTTTATTCATGACTTGATGAATTGTGTTTTCATTTAACCTTTTCTATTATAGAAAATTGTGGGAATTCAGAGAAACCAGGCCAATAACCCGTGTTTGTGACAATGAAATAATTGCACAAATGACATCCCCAATGCTTTGGGAAGTGGAGTTCAAGTAATCTTGGATATTATTACACAACTATATCATGATATGAATAATAACATGAATAATGGGGAACATCATTCTTTACCATATTGGGTGAAACAAGCTATCAATTGTTTTATGCGGTAACAACAAATGACATTTAGTGTCTGTTCTAATCAACTAGTTGCAGAAAAAAGAGTCAACTCAATTGAGAAGATATTTTTGTTCTTCACAATTCTGAGATAGACATGGTGACATTATAAGTTTATTTTCAAGAGGTTTGGGATGATAATTATTTTTCTTTGATTAAGAACACCAATACAAGAGACACAATTAAGGATAAAAAAAAAAGAAGACATTATGATCATGTTTCTTAATAAGTATTTACCATGAACTATTCATAAAAATCTGGAGAGGGAATTCATATAGCTTACGAAAAAGTATAGAGAATATTTCCTGACTAATGATGGGAATTGCAAATGTCTTCGATGGTATGTTTCGGGTTTGTTATCAATAATGATAGAAAATTAGATAGATTATTTAGTGGGTTAAAACCATACATTAAAAAGGATCTTCCAATTCAGGACATTGGGGTTATAAATAAGTCATTCATTATGCCCTCAATGTTGAGATAGAGTTTGGCGAAAGGTCCCCTGGATATGGTGATAAGAAAATTAAGATGTAGTTTCAAGCTAGAGGATCTGAAGATACAGTTGGGAAGAAATCTCATCAACCCACATGCCAAAAATTTTGGACTTGTATCATGATAACTTCCTAAAGGGGACATGGAAATGAATTAAGTGTGGGAATTAAGGCCACTAAGCTCCAGAGTGTCGAAAATAGATGATAAGAAAAGATAATTTATTGGTAGAAAGGGGATCACCACCAATGGTCCAATGCTGCAACGATGGAGAGTAAAGGAACTATGCAAGCCAGTGTAGTAAACCTCGAGTCCTCGAGGGTAATCAATGTTAGCAGCTACCATAGCCAATATAATAAGAGAATTCATATTCTATCACTATCTTCTAAGTGGAGCAATATAATGAATTCATACAAGGTAAACATCATGTTATCTCAAGAATGGAAAAATATGCATTTTTTTGGGTTCTTTTCACTCATTTATATCTTTCATGTTTTCATGAACTATAGAATCAACGCCCTACAACCTTGATGTAGAGATATATATGAAAATACCAATTAGTGAAATCACTACAATCCAATTGTTTTACTCTTATCCTATTGGAATATGTTGGAATATTTTTCTATTTAATCTTGTAATACTTCCCATTAAGGAATTCAATTCTGTAATGTGATGGGATTGGCTCTGGTTATATAGAGAAAATATAAACTCTTGGAAAAAATAAATATGTTTTCATATTTTGAACCACCCCATGATCCTCTAAAAATCCATAGATGTCCATTAATATCCATTGAAAAATCATTCAACGGTGTGGGTGTTAATTCTCTATGAAGATGTATACCTCACCGAAATTGGTGAGTCAAAGGAAAGTTCCAACCCTGAGGAAATTCCCATTTTGAGGTAAGTGGTGACGTATTTCTTTATAGTTACACAGAAATACCCCAGATCGTTAGGCAGTGTTCATAATAAAACCCAAACCAGAAGCTACTCCTATATCAGTGTGTCCATATAGGATGGCTTCTATCGAACCAGATGAGATAATGAATTAGATTTAAGAGAATTTTGACAAAGGGATCATACACCCTATTGAATCACCATTGGGTGCACTAGTGATATTTGTAAATAAGAATGATTGAGAAAGGCAGTTGTGTATTGATTATCAGGAACATTACAAGATCACCATAAAGAACAATTATCCTCTTACACGAATTTATGACTTGTTTGATAATTTAATTGGAGAATATTACTTGTTAATGGTGGATCATTGTTCAGTATATCCTCAGCTAAATGTGATGAAGGAAGATATTAAGAAGACTGCCTTCCAAACATGGTATGGGCACTATGAGTTTCTGGTGATTCCCTTAAAACATACAAAGACCCCTACAATTGTTACATAATTTATGAATATATTATTTATACATTACATTGACAAGTTTGTGGTAGTTTTTATCGATGATATTCTCATCTACTCCAAGAGAATGGAGGAACATGAATAATAAATAAAACACGTTTTTAATACTTTGAAAAATGATAATAAGTATGCCATATTGACTATGTGTGTCTTTTTTATGAATAAGGTAACATTCATTGGACATGTGATCACAGGTGAGGTAATTTATATAGAACCTTAAAAAATATTCAATTGGGGAATGGACCAATCCCTATAGTGTCACTGAAATCCTTAGTTTTCTGGATTATGGGGGTACTACTAGCATTTTGTGAGTGATTTACTATGATTGTTAAGCCCATTAACTAGGTTAACAATAAAAGTGGTAAAGTATGTATAGAAGGAAGAATTAATGGAAAGCATCAATGAGATTAAGAGAATGTCGATCCCTTCACCTATACTCAAATTACCAAGATATGGAGAAGGTTTTTTATATAAATTTATGATTTCATGAATGTATTTGGTTGTGTACTCATGAAAAATGTAAATGTGATTGCCTATGACCCACTAAAGTTGAAGATAAATGAGAATAAATAACGAACACATTATGTATAGTTGGAAGTCGTAATTTCAACCATGAAAATATAGGTTCACAACCTTTGTGGAGAGATGAGTGATATATATAATGACAGTGAGATCCTAGACTATAAATTCACACAAAAAGATATCAACATGCGTCAAAGCTGTAGGTTATATATAATCAAGGACGGCGATTTCTCTATTAACTATCATCATGGAATGCATAACATGGTTACTAATTCTCTAATATGAATAGATCATTCTACTCTATTAATGATACAGATTGAGAAAGACCATATGTTCTTGGATATTCAAAGGTTGGATATGTAAATCATGGGGGAAGATGATACATCCTACCATTACCAAATGATTATGCTACCATAATTCGATGATATGATTAAAGAGGCTCAAAGGGATGATCTGAATTATAAAATTATGTGAATATAGTAAAGGAAGGGATTCTGCAAGAATACATATCGATGATGATGAGTTTATTCAATTGGGAATGTGGAATTTAGAGCCTTCATCACCCAAGATAAAGAAGTATCTATTGGAAAATGAACATAGGTCAACCTTATCTATCCATTATAGTAGTACCAATATATACTGAGATCTCTAAGAACATGTCTGGTGGGGTAACATAAAGAAGAAGTTTGAAGAATACATCTCAAGGTGCTTGGAATGTCAAAAAGTTAAATCCGATCAATAATATAAAAATGGAATGATGCAACCATTTCCTATACGCATGTGGAAAAGGTAGATTGACACTATGGACATTGTCATGGGTCTCCCAAAGACATCAAATGTAAATAATGTGATATGGTTATTGGATGACTAACTCAACAAGAATTTCCATTTTTATTGGTATTCAAGATAATATATTACTTGAAAAACATCAGAAGATGTATGTGAATGACGTGGTGAGACAACATTGTGTTACACTCTTGAATATCTTTGAACATGATCCAAGGTTCACATCTACATTGTGGAGTAGTCTTCAACATGAATTTAGTACTGAATGAAATTTCAGCTTAACCAATCACCCCAATCTGATGGCCAATCTAAAAGGACCATTCAGACGCTTGAAGATAATCTAAGAGCCTACACTTTAAAATTAAAAGGTAGATGGGATCAACAAATCCCATTTGATGTTTTCTAATACATCAATATATTCCACTAAAGTATTCGTATGGATACATATGAACCTATTTATGGAAATCTATGTAGAACTCCAACATGTTGGGATGAAGATGGAGAAAAAAGCTACATGGACTTTATCTTTTGCAAGAGATGCCAGAGAGGGTTCAAGTCATCATGAAACATGTCAAATTTTCTCAGAGTCCACTAAAGAGATATTCTTACAACTATTGAAGGGAAATGTATTTTAACATTGGAGATAAATTCATCCTTTGAATATCAACATGGAATAGAATAACGTGGTTTCACAAAAATGGGAGGTTATTCCCAAAGTACATTGTCCCCATTGAGATTATTTACCACCTAGGAGTTATGTCCTATCAGCATGTTATTCCATATAATATGGCTTAATATCATGATTTCATTCACATATCATTCTTTGGATGTACATACCACATCCCTCATATGTACCAAACTCAGAGGTGGTACATCAGGATGATGATCTCTCTTTTGAGGAGTTTCCACTAATGATTATGGACTGGAAAGATAATATTATACACAACAATACAACTAACCATTCAAAGTGTTGTGATGGAACCATATGATTGAGACGAAACATGGGAACCATAGGAGGCAATGAAGGTGATGTTCCCTCACCTGTTTGTGTATACAAAAATTTTGAAGGTGAAATTTCATAAAGCGGGAAGAGTGTAACGACCCAAGGTTTTATAAAGAGGATTTTATTTTTAAAATTATGACTTATAATATAATTAATTTATGAAGAAAAATTTAATATTATGATATTAAATACTATGAGACCATTAAACATAATTTTTCCACTTCTATGTTTTAAATTTCTATAATCTGACATACACGGTTGTGATTAGTTATATGTTTGGATTATGATAGGAAAAAACAAATTTTTTTTAAATAATAACCGATCCTTATTAATACTAAACTACAATTATGAATAATCAAATGACTCTTAGGAATAATATATTTCCCAAAATAATAGTAACCTTACCCATGAATCATTAAATAAAATTTAGGCATCTTAGAAGTAACAATATAATGATAGTAAAAGAATTTGTATTTTTGTACATCATAAATAATTTTGTATAATTAATTAACTAATTTAAAAGTTAAATTATTTACTTAAAATTTTTCTATAAATTAACAATTCTATGACTTCATGTTTTATGATAATTTAATAAGACCTTATGTAATTTTTGAAAGCATTAAAAAATTGGTTTTAATTTTAAAAAAATGTATTTTTCAAGTAAATTAGAACATTAATTGAATAATTAAATTAATCTTATAATGAAAATTATTTTTAGAAAACGGAATTCATTTTTGGATTATAAACATTAAAAAATTGTTAGGTTCGTTTTTTTTATTTTTCTAAAACACTTGAATTTTTAGTAAATAGTAATATATATTAATTTACCGTATTAATACATAATAATTAAAATCCACTATTCCTGAAATCCCAAGTGATCAAAGAAAAAAATCTAGAAATCACATTCCTTATTTACTATTTTTCATCATGGAATCATCACTATTACTTATCAATGAGTAAATTAATAAACTAATTATTAAAATCATATGAAAACCCATATCCCCTCCACTATAAATGCCACCCCTGACACCCTCATCACATCACACATCTCATGCTTCAATCCTTTTCTAAACTGTACAAAAACATATTCCCTAGACCTTCCCGCACATCCAAGAGCCTTTGTTTTCATCGAAAGACCAATCCTAGTTTCATTAAGGAGGATCTTAAGAGGAGGATTCAAAAAGTAAATCCTCTCTTTCTCTTCATTCAATTTCCTTTCATATTTCATTTATTTTCTTCCATTATCCTCAAATTTTATTATCCAAAAATCATGAAAACTCTCATATGATTGATGTTCTGGTATGATATCTTATTAATTAAAGATTATTTATTATCGTCCTACCAACATATCTTATCTAATATAAAAGAAATTGTTGCTCATGACGTGTTACTTTACCAATATCATTGGTGATGCACATCCATTTTCCATTAACTTCTTAATGGAAGTAAATAAAAAAAATAAAATTATTGAAAATATATTTTAAATATTATTTTTATCCCCCTTTATCTTCTAGATCTTATTTATTTACATGACACTAAGTGATAAAATAAAACAAGTTCGTTTTGATCAAAAAACCACCCAAAATAACAAAAAATTATCATCATTACATTTTATTGAAGGATTCATCATCCTGGTATACAAAAAAAATAATTATAAGATCAATTAAATCATTGTAATTTTACTAATATTATATATTATTACATCTGGAAGTACAGTAACATTTTAAATGAACTTCCATTCATGAATATAGTTGAACCATTCTAGAAAACTATAAAAATAAACATTCCCAATCATTAAATTTAAACTCTATAACTCATCCAGAAGCCCATAACTGAAAATATTATAGATTAATTAAAATTATTAATGTATTAAATATTTTTTATTTGTTAATTAATGAATATAATGTCATTATATTCGAAATTAAAATGAATAATGCTATCAGATACATGGTAAGGGGAAATTCTCAAACCCAATGTTCTTTCGTGGGGTTCTCCCTCTGTCAATCCATATTCGGCATGGTTTCTAAATAAAAATTATTTTATCATCATTATATTACATTTTTTTACATAAATATATTCCATTGCAGATTATTTCCAATAAAATGTTTTTCAAAATAACTCTTCTTTCAAAAACACACATTTTACTTCTCACTCAAGGTTGACGGATCTTGTATCAAGAATGTCATTCCCTCTATTTTATGAACCCAATAGTTATGAATGTGTTCAGATGAGATGAACACCATAAAATTACATGGTTTATTTATTTTAAATATCAAAATATGTTCTATGGGTCATGTTTGATAATGAAAAAATTATGATGTGATTGTTGTGTCTGGAATTTTATAGCGCAATATGAATGTTTGAAAGTGACGGGTGTGCCCAGAATTATACAGCGCACCAATTCTTTGGGTAAATTGACTAATCTCATGTCTTAAATTTGAAATTATATGTGAACAAAATTATATATTCATTCACTAGTATGTGTTGTACTTGATTTCTATTACATGATGTTTCAATTTTTATGCATTTGAACATTTCAAGTATTTTATTAATGCTTCTTCTCATGTACATGATCCTTTGCCTATGTTATGATTTTCCTCACCCATTTTCATATTATTCATTTCTATAATATTAATAGTATTTTAGATCACCCTTATTTATGTATATAATCTTGTTCCTATATGTATTAAGAAGTGGAAAAGAGATAATAAAAAGATAGAGAAGAATGAATTAATAAATTTTAATGCATGATATTATAAATGTTATATTTGCTCCTAGTTTTACAAAGACACTAAACCTCTGGATCCTAATGGCGTGACACTCTTTTTTTTATCATTATAACGACACAATGAAAATATAAGAAATTATTGGGTCACTATATTTTCTAACATGTAGGCCATGGTTGTACCTTAACCACTATGTTTTGAATGTGTGGCACATTGTGTTTGATAGAACAAACTGACTGTACAATCATCTCATTGAGGTTCTTTTCTATATGTGGGAAAATGTGAGGAGAATTAGATGCACCCTCTAGAGTAACTAGTGGTAGATGTCTCAAAGTAAAAGTATTATATAGTGAAACATTAGAATGATATGAAAACAAAACAAATCTCAATCCAAAGTAGAAATACCATTAGAAAAAATAATATTTTTGAAAAAAAAACCAATACCAGAGACACACATATCATCATCAAATGGAATGGTGAGTTACGTTATGAATAAAGCTGGACTACACATATCACGACATAGCTCTTAGGTCTGGATAAATATATATCCAATGAAACAGATGTCCCAATACATAGAATCTTGAGGAAAGACCATATAAGATATCTAAAATTGATAAGCCGACCCAGGTCTCCATAAAACCCAACTCTCGATCCATTCTGTCACATACCCTATGGGCATTCCCAATCACTATGGGATGACAACAAGTACTTAGGAATCAAACAAAAAAATATAGAAATTGATTTCAACCAACCTGAACAACCACATTGAATACATATATTTACATATAGAATTTATGAAATAGTGGATTACTATTGAATATACATTCCAAAACTATAAGGAATTAGAGGAAACATACTATAATAAATGTAGAAAAATAACTCCATGAAATGGTCAATAGAATTAACTATAAAGCACCTAGTTACTCCAAATAATGGTATGGATGAAGTCCAACCATCTCACTACCAGCTACCGAATTAGATAACTGGAACCTCTCCACATCAATATGGTTTAGTTTCCTTTTGCTCTCGTAGAAGACAAATAAATATCTACGCACCACCAAAGTGGTATGCAGGGTGTGACCTAACATGCCCAGTAAGATCCCACCCACGTGTACTATAAACCATATATATATATAACAATCCATGTATTGTAATTTTATAAAAATACATGTCATGATATGTTGTTAAGTATTTTTATAGAACACATGGTATACATTTCCCTTTTTACACGGTTTAAAAAAATCTAGTATATCAATTTGAATGAACATTTTTTATATTATTTTCCACAATCATAGATATATATATCATGGATAACTCATAATTCCTAGAAATAAAAATGAGAAACAAATGTCTTACTACACCATGGAATAGAATAGGCCCAAGATTCAAAATAACTGTATAATAATAACATTGTTAACAAATCTGATCCTAGAAAAACATTCCTAGGTTGAAGAGGAATAAACCTTGTGTAAACCCCATAAAAATTAAATATAGTTCCCCTTGAAAAATTAAAATCAGAAACACAAGAATGCTCTAAGATAAACCTTCTTGATAATCTAAAAATAATGGATGAAGTCACAAAGATAAAACTTCAACAAAAGTACCCAATGTAACTAATGTGTATTTTTTTCACAATTCTGTTCAATGCTTTGAAAACCATTTCAAATACATTTCACAATTTCTTTTCTTGAAAATACCCATTTTCTCTCCATTTATCAAAAACCTATGAAAATGATTTTTCATTGAAAAGTGTTTTCCACGCACAAAAAAAAAATTAAACCAATTTTTCAATATGAATCACTTTTTAAATAAAAACAACCATATCTATTATCATATGCTAGAGAAAAAACCGCCTACATAAAAACATGGTTCTCACACACCCACAACAGAAGAACAATCTCAATAAAACCATAAAATTTATAACAAATGATTGGATTCAAATCCCCAAATCATATAATTAATCCAAATATAAATACAAGTTGTCATCGGAAGAGAGGAAACCCACATATCTCGATGATAAATTCCTACCACACCACGAATAACAATGGAAAAGTTATACCTCCCATGATGTCACAATAGATCGAAAAAATATAAAAGGGGAATACGACATAGATCATTGGATCTAGTACTGTAATTCTTGGGCACTAACCCGATCAACCAAAATGAAAAAATAGAAATATCACTTACCAAAATAGATGCACCGCAATTGCAATGACGTTAGAATGAGTAAATGATTGATCAAGGGTAAATTTACCCCATAATATTTCCTAGGATGAGTTCTATTTTTATATAAAATGGGTTTGGAGAAGGATTCATGAAAAAATAACTCATTTTTTTTAACACTGTACATGGAATAAGTCATGACATGTAACCCCTGGCCATGTTATGATGTCCCCATTGGATAAGTACGACAAAAAACCCATCACAACATGTTAAAATTGAAATTTTAACATTTTCTGTCATCTAATCCCAAGTATCAAAACTCACCATTTCAGGTGTGGTTTGGTTTATCATGATTTCCATGCAGAGGCCATTACATTGCATGTAACATGGTTACATGATGTGTAAATTCTGAATATCCTACAAAAAATTCAGAAAAATTCTTTTAAGGACATAAAACAAAAATATAACATGCAGAGAGGTGAATCCCCACACGATCAAGGTAACGAGATGTTATAATGTATATCCATCCATTTGAGTATCATATCATATATATGAGTATATTAATGGCGAATAAATTTTAATTTGAATGATATTGTGTATAATAGTCTGATAAAAAAGTTTATTTTATTTATGTCTCATTCAATGGAATGTTGAATGAGATCCATATGATTGATGAATATTTTAATAACAATGATAAATAAATGAATGAAACAATGTGATCTAATATTTTGATCAAAAAAAATTATCACCAATGATGCAAAGAGTGTAGATATTGAACAAAATATATCCTACTTTCGAGAACAATGGATTAATTATATTATAGATAAATAGGAATATAATAAATAATGTGATTAAATGTACCATGAATAAGAAAAATGTAGATGAAAAACATAAATTTAATTAATTATAAATTTTAAATATAACTAGTTATGAAACATTATTGAAAAATAAGAAAACTACTCATTATGATAACGATATAGTTGTAAAAAATTGTTACTTAATATTGATGTTATTGGATAATGATAAAAGAATCATGAATATTAAATTTCTAGTACTTCATATAAAAATATTAAATTTTTAAATAATCATGATGAATATTCAAAACATACAAGATGAATATTAGTTACTTCTAGAGTTGTATCCAATCAATTTTTAGTGGGGGAAAATTATCATAATATTCCATTATATGAATGTATTAACAGGTTGATGTCATTTATTATTAAATATCATTTATTTCCAAACAAGGGGGTATATTCTAAAAGCAATTATAATATCCTAATTACATCGAGTATTATAAATTTCATAGGTTCAAAATAAAAAAATGTAAAAAAGAGGATAAAGAATTATGATTAAGTTCATACAATTGCATCATTGGTAATAAATGGTTGAAGTGGAATTAAATGTTCTCAAATATGACACAACATAATTAATTAAAATAGTGAGACATGAGAATATTTTCCTTATAGTCAAACTACTATTGAAATTAAGAGATCATGATTTTCCCTTTATAGTTAATTCATTGAATGATTCACGAAAAAAATATCTGAGTTTTTTTAATATTTGTGTTTCATAAAATTAATGGTTTCCAATTTCAATGTGGTGTATGTATGTGATGATGAAAAATAAATTGATTTAATGGTGTATAGCATCCCGTCTTTTTATAACATAATCATTCAATACATTACACAAACTGAGGATCTTTAAGGTTTAGTGTCTTGGAAACCAGGAACATAAAAAATGAAAAAATAAAACATTCTTCTTAAACACTTGAAAGGATTATCCTCATTTTCATCCTAGGTTCATTACTGCATCTCATAACCTGGGGACATACATCAAATGAAAGGGTGAGCAGAATTCCCAGTAAGGGAAACAAGCGAAACATTTAACATGTGATCTTGAGATACTTCAATAAGGCCATGAAAAGAACTTTAAGGCATGAGAAAGAAATCATGAGACATATCATAATAAAGATAACATTTTTCATAACTTTAAGATGTGGCTGCAACATTTAATATAGACAATCATGAACATATCACCAAGGTCCATCCCCAAGGTTTCATTTGAAAATTACCAAGGTTATTCACCAAGATATCGTGAAAATTGTAATCTCTAGTGGTTACATCATTACCCAATGCATTAGGGCGCTATCAGGGCGCACCCTTAAATATTCCTTAATTATCATGTGATCCACATATATCATCATAAAATATTTCATAAATAACCCATATAGCATAAAATAAATGGGTTTCATTTCATAATCATAACGTTTTAAAAACTACTTTAAAGGCATGATCTTTACGTCACTTTAAACCCACGGAAGGGGAGAGAGGGTTTCATGTATGTAAATCCAAGAATTTCAAATTGAACATTTTGATATATATGTGAATACGCCTTTAGAAATAAGATCTTTGAGTATTGACTTTATAACATAAAATAATTTTGAGAAAAGATAGAGGCATTTTGAGACGAAAATTCTGCAGCATAACGGCTATGTTACAAGGTTTTTGAAAACATTTAAAAGAGAGGGGACATGGGTCAAACATTCATAAATGACCCATAAAATGATATAGGGACAGAATAAGAAGGATATATGAACATGGTAATGAAATTTTAAAATATACCATAGGAAATGAAGAACATGAAAGGACGACAAAAATAAGATTTCTCTTATGAAAATTCGGCAGCCTAACGGCGTCACTTAAAAATCAAAAAAATGAATTGACGAGATCAAAAAGGGTCTCTAATAATATGAACATAAATGATAAGTATGATAGATATAGATATAATACCCAGAAATAATAAAAAGGAACTTGAAATACTTGACATGAAAGTAGAACATCAAAACGAGAAGGGTGAAAGAACCACTAAAAAATTCGGCAGCCTAACGGCATCACTTAAAACTTAAAAATACATAATTGAAGAGATAAAATGGGGACTCTCATCATATGATCATAAAAGATCAGTATGATAGATATAGAGATCATTCCCCAACATAATAAAAAGGAACTTTCAAGACTTGACATGGAATTAGAACTTTGAAAAAGGAGAAAGGTGAAAGAACCACCTAAAAATTCGGCAGCCTAACGGTGTCACTTAAAACATCAAAATACTGAATTGAAGAGATCAAATGGGGTCTCTCATCATATGATCATAAAAGATAAGTATGAGAAATTTAGAGATCATACCCCAACATAATAAAAATGAACTTGAAATACTTTACATGAAAATAGATCTTGAAAAATGAGAAGGGAGAAAGAATCTGTTACAAAAATTTCGGCAGCCTAACGACGCCACTTAAACATCATAAAACGAAATAATGAGAGTAAGAGGGGATCTCTAATTATATGAACATGAAAAGGGCAGTAATAGGAGTATAAAAGAACACCCTTTAACATAAGAACATGGAGCATAAAAGAAATTACATAAAAGAGATTTCTTGAAAAGAAAGAGAGAGATCGGATCCCTTACCTTAAAACGTAACTCTTAAAACACAAAGGTTGGGACCTTGAGGGCTTGAGGGAACCTTGGGAGGACTCCATGTGAGGTAATGAGACCATAACTTCGTTGGGGGAGGGTGGGGAGTCGAAATGGATGAGAGGATGGCCTGATATTTATAGGGAAGGTGAGGGGAGAAGGCATTAATGGCCAAGGGACACCTCAAAAGTGGTTTTCTCAAAACCATGTGCTCTCCCAAGATATTTCCCATGAAGTTAGGCCACATGGGGCCCCAATACAATACTTTATCACCTTTGGTCGACCATACCTTAAAATATCTCATGATATCATCATGACACAGTTATGATGTCATTAACCATACAGAAACCCTAAAACTGTATTTTTACTATTCACTGAAAATTCAACTTTCTCAGAAAGATCCCAAAATTTCACCTTAACCAAATATCAATGCTCTGATTTAAAAAATGAACTCCATTTTATAGAAATAATTTTCTAAATATTTTTAATTTATTTTTTAAATAAATACACTATTCACAGAAAATTCATTTTTTCAGAAAAATCCCAAAAATTACCATAACATAATATTGATGCTCTGAGTTCAAAAATGAAATCCATTTTATAAAAAAAAAATTTAAATATTTTTATTTTGATTTTTAATTAAAAAACACTATTAACTCGAAAAAACTAATACTTGATTAATATTTTATGAAACCATTATTTAACCATTTTATTGAATCACATTACTTAATCAAGGTGCCTAGATTATATTAATACTTTCTTTAAGTGAGATTACTAATCCATTTGGACACATTATTAATCCTAATCATAAAATCACTATTCATAATTTACTATTCATCAAAAATTAAGTTGATCTTATTAGACTCTAAATTTCGTACTGGACATAATTTTAGAAGACCATTTTTTGAAAATCATTACACATTTTTAATTATTTAAGGTTTACATAAACATTTTCAAAATATCCATTTTCTAAAATTCTTCAAAAATATGCATGCTATATTTATCCGGTCATTTGAAAATTCATAAACTTCATCATAAGAAGAAATCCCAATTTTTTATTTAAAACAAAGGATTACACAAGGCAGTTACGGTCTCCTTACATAGCCCCTTATCACACCAGCATAGGGCCTAAGTGTAACGACCCAAAATTTCATTAATGGAAAATCCCTCTTGATCCAGTTAATTGTTTCTTTATGTTTTTATAGGATGTCAACTTCTTTAGTTTAATGTTAAGATTTGTGACCGTTACATTTATAGTCGTTGAACAGTGATCATCTGGGTAGTTTAAATATAAGGCTTTAACGAACCAATTTTCTACTCAGACAAAGGAAGCGATGGCCTCATCCAGTAGAATTTCCCCTTACGAAGCCCATTTGTCGGAGCTCGGAAAGGAGGTGGCGTCTTTGGGATTTGCCCTTGACCAAGCCCAAGCTGAGCTTCATCAAGTCAAGCTCGAACGTGATCGTCTACGAGAAAAATGGAAGTTGATAGAGATTACCACTCGAGCGATGTTATCCGAGCAACCCCAAGAGTCTGTCACCATCGCACACCTTACCCTTAGGTCTTATGCGGCTATTTTAAGGGGTTATGTAACAAATAAGTAGCACCATTTTCATGTACATTATTTTTTGTATATAATAATGAATATAATTTCTAGTCATTTTTGATGCATTGTAATTAGTTTTTAAAGTACAAATGATGTTTTTAGTTATTATTTAATTAAGTATTATATTTTATTAAATTGAAGGATTTTTTAATTAAATAATATTTTAATAAAATATTATTATTAATATTAAATTAATTTTTATTAAATATAAATGATCTTATAAGTTTATGAATGCAATTAAATTTTTTATTAAGGTTTGAAAGCCATTTCTGTCAAAACCCGTGAATTTTTTATAAATGTCGGTTTTTATATTAAAAGTAAAAATTCACATATTTAGAAAATTATTTAGATAAAATAAATATTATTTTTGGAATCAGGACGTCGAAATTATCCAACGGTGAATTTTTCATAATTTTCTGAGACAGTCAAATTTTTGGGTAAAAATTAAATACCTTTTAAATATATAATGTGTTTTATGACATCATAATGACCCAATGGTGATGTAATAAAATACCATAATCCTTACGTTCGGCCAATATGTGTTTTATCATTAAAATAATAAGGTTTTGGGTTTGTTTGACTCACTTTTCAAAGCATTAATGGAGCCCTCAAGACTTATTCAACACTTTGCCTTTTTAAATTAATTTCCATGGGAGTGTGACTCACCTCCACATAAGCAACCCTAATTTTTTAATAAGTTCGGACCTTGGCCTTGTAAAATATTTTTTTCCTCTTTCCTTTTCCAGAAACCATTGGCAAATACCATGGGATGATTTGTGGTTTGGATTATTTTAATATAAGGGGTCCCAAACCTAAATAATAAAGAATTTTCTCACCTTTCCTATATAAACCCACCCAAGCTCCCACTTCCTCCTCACTCAAAGCCCTTGAAGTTCATCCAAACTCTGCCCTACCCTCTCTAGAATCCTCTCAAGGTGCCCCAAGCTCCCAAGATGCCTCTCACAAGCCTCTCTCTAGCCTTTCGAAGCACACTTCCAAGTAATGGGTTTTCTTCCTTTCTCATTTTTTTGTCAATTTTCTTTAAGTTGTATTTCCCTTTTTATTTCAATTATGAATGTTGGGGTATGGTTTCGCACCTCCCCCATACTTCCCTCTTATAGTTTGAATGATGGGAGAACCCTTTCTCTCTCATTAAATTCCTCCCATGTACACCCGTTACTATGCCGAAATTCCGAAAGGAACTTCTCTCTCTTCTTTTACATTCAAGCAATACTTTTGTATCATGAATATAAATTCAATTTCTATTGTTGGGACATGTATATATATGATATCCTTACTGTCCATTACATGTAAATATGATGAGGAACCCCTTTCTCTCTCATAAACCTTTTTTATGAATTCTTATGTCACGTCGTTACGCTGCCGAAATCGCACCGATTTTCTAAGCCAATGTCTTTGTGTAGTGAATACCATGCCCATTTCTCCATCAAGGGTATTCACCTTTATAGACATTTACATATTGATTATAAAGTTTCATGTATGAATTCCACTTTCCTTTATCGTGGAAGAAATGATTATGTTTTATGAATCTATGTTTTATGATCCATGTGGCACACTTATGCATGAAACGAAATGTTTAAGAAGGGTGCGCCCTTTATAGCGCTCCAATGCATTGGGTAAAGTATAGTATCATGATACGTCATGTGCAATGAGTGTTGACTCATGCTAATTCATGTGAAATGAGGGTTTACTCGTGCTTCAAGTGCAATGAGGGTTTACTCATGCTCCATGTGCAATGAGCCTTGGCTCATGCTATTTCAATGTTAACTGTTGTTGCCACATTTCCATGTTATGATTATCATGCTTTATCATGCCTTTATGTTCATGTATCTATTATGCTCTATTGATATGCCTATTGCCTAACATGTATTGTACTCCTCATGTTATTCATTGTGTACTCCCTTACTGGGCTTTATAGCTCACCCTTTTCTTATGCATGTCCTCAGGTTATCCCATGCAATGGTAAGTACGAAGGAATGTAGTGGTCATGTAAAGGAAGTTTTCAATAAGGATGTTGTATTTCAAGTTTAAAGTTTTTATGTAATGATACTAAGCCCCAAAGACACTAAACCTCTCGATCTTCTTTTTTGTATCAAGTGAATTTTTATGTAATAAAGCATGTTTAAGTTGTAATAAAAAGCAGGGTTGTCATAGTTGGTATCAGAGGATAGATTTAGTTATTTTTGGGATTAGGAAACCCTAGTGGAGCCTTAGATACAAGACTAAGCATAATAAAAACATCCCTAAGTTTTGTTAAATAATAAGTAAGTTGTTTATCAAACAAATACATCCCTTTCTGGATATGAGCAGGTAGAGGCGGCTCTGGCACAGATGTATCCTAGGGGTAAAACCCGAAAACACCGCTTTGAGCTAGACTCGAACGGGAACTGGTGCACAACAACGGGCCTTGCTGCACTCTTGGTTACGACACTCCCGGGGGATATGTTTTGATAAATTCACAATCTTAGTATGAACCCTTATTAAGGGAAAAATGCCCCTAAGGATATATGTTAGAAGGAAGATCATGAAAAGCCTGGATTGAATCCTATAGACTCTTTAGTTAAAGATATTAAAGTTTATTTATAAGTCATCAACTTATGTCTTTGGATTACCCTTTATGTGTTACCCCTAACTTTCCTTTTATTCCAGCAAATGGCCGGTAATAGGAGAACTCAGGCTAACAACCGTTGTGAAGATCAGTGTGATGATTGTACTTATGAGATTCCCAATCCAATGGGAGCGGGAATCGCGAACTTTGTCACGCTTCTCCCTCATCTAACTCAAGTTTTGTATAGAAACACTGGTCAAGAGGAATGTTCAACCCCCCCTAAGAAAGAACAAGTCACTATTGAAAGCTTCATGAGACAAAGGCCTCCTACTTTTAGTGGATCATCCGATCCCACGATCGCTGAACAATGGATCAACTCCATTGAAAAGATATTCTCCATCCTTCAATGCTCTGAAAAAGAGAAGGTTCTCCTGGCGGATTATCGTATGGAGGGTGAAGCTGATCAATGGTGGACGTTGATCAAAAATACGAAGCCTGAGGAGGAGATCGAGGCTTTGGAATGGATGGTATTCCGGAAGATGTTTTTCGATAAATATTTTCCACGCACCCTCCGTCTTAAGATGGAAAGGGACTTCCTTTCCCTTAAGCAGAAAGATGAGGAATCTGTGGGAGCGTACGAGGCAAACTTCACAAGGCTTTCACGATACGCTTCCGGCTTTGTCGTTACCCCCGAATGCAAGGTTGACCGCTTCTTTGGTGGGCTGAAGCCTAGCTTGCGGAAAGCATTAGCGATCCGTGACTTCGACAGCTATGAGGAAATTGTCCGATGTGCCGTCAAGGTTGAAATGGAGATCGGAGAATCACAGGGGTATCATGGGGACAAGAAGCGGAAGGTTGAATTCAATGCTGGTGGTCCGATGGATAAATCCAACGGCGCTAAGAAATTCCAGCACCCCACTTGCCAAAAGTGTGGAAAAAAGAACCCTGGAAATTGCCTTAGGGGGACAAGAAAATGCTTCAAGTGTGGAAGAGAAGGGAACCTAGCTGTTAACTGTCAGCAAGAAGGACCCGCGGCTGCGACGGAGGGGAGGAACGCTCCGTTCGAACCTCAACGCGTTGTTCAATGCTTAAAATGCAAAGGACCAGGTCATTTTGCGAATCAGTGCCCTAATCCAAGGGTTATCGGAGGCAATCAACAACCTCCAAGACAGCAAGGAAGAGCTTTTTCCATCACTTCTGCCGAAGTGAACCCCGACAACGAAGTGGTGACAGGTACGCTAGTTATTCATTCAAGAATAGCGAACGTACTTTTTGATTCTGGTTCTACGCATTCTTTTATATCTCAAAAGTTTAGTAGAACAATCCTGGCACCACCACAAATCATGGAAGTAAAGATGTCGGTGAGTACGGAAAATGGGGCAATCATTGCATCCCATGAGTATAAGTCCTCCCCTGTTATAATCTGTGGATTGAATTTCCCGGCGAACCTCATCATACTCCCTTTGGTGGAATTTGATGCAATTATTGGCATGGATTGGCTTTCCTTATATAGATCCAACATAAATTGTCGGGAGAGGGAAATCACACTCCATATGGAGAATCGACCCCCGATTCTTTACAAGTGTCAGGAGGAAGATGAATCTCCTTTAGCTCCATCATCTCAAGCATGGATATTACTGCCTTATGAGCACGCATATCTGACTCAGATGATTGAGTCCAAGGAAGAAACCACCCTTGAAGAAATGCCTATTGTGAGGGAATTCGCTGAAGTATTTCCCGAGGAACATCCTGGTCTTCCTCCAAGAAGAGATGTTGAGTTCTCAATTGAACTTATACCTGGGGCGCTACCAATATCCAAGACTCCATATAGAATGGCTGTGGTTGAGCTTGAAGAACTGAAGAAACAACTACAGGAGAATCTGGATAAAGGGTTTATACGCCCAAGTGCATCACCATGGGGTGCACCAGTCCTCTTCGTCAAGAAGAAGGATGGGTCAATGCGGCTTTGCATCGATTATAGTGAACTTAACAAAATCACGATAAAGAACAAGTATCCTCTCCCAAGAATCGATGACTTGTTTGATCAGCTGCGTGGAGAACAATACTTCTCCAAGGTCGACTTGCGGTCGGGATATTATCAAGTAAGGGTGAAGAAGGAAGATATCCCCAAGACTGCTTTTCGTACAAGGTACGGGCACTATGAATTCATAGTAATGCCTTTTGGACTCACCAATGCTCCAGCAATATTCATGGACTTGATGAATAGAGTCTTTTGAGATTACCTAGATAAATTTGTGGTAGTCTTTATAGATGATATTCTAATATACTCCAAAACCAAGGAGGACCATGAGGAGCATTTAAGAACTGTACTGGAGACTTTGCGCAAGGAGAAGCTCTATGCCAAGTACAGCAAGTGTGAGTTCTGGTTGAAGGAGGTCTCATTCTTGGGCCATATCATCACAAGAAATGGGATATCTGTGGACCCCTCCAAAACAGATGCAATTGAGGGATGGCCGAGGCCAACATCGGTAACTGATATTCGTAGCTTCTTGGGGTTAGCTGGATATTATCGACGATTTGTGAGAAACTTCTCACGATTGTCCAACCCTCTTACCAAGCTAACTCGAAAGGGAGTAAAGTTTACTTGGAGTGATGAATGCGAAGAAATCTTCAAGGAGTTGAATAGGAGGCTTATCACTGCACCCATTCTCACTTTACCCACAAGTGGGGAGCTTTTTGTGGTATTCAGTGATGCTTCAATGAAGGGCTTAGGATGTGTGCTGATGCAGAATGATAAAGTGATATCCTATGCCTCAAGGCAGTTGAAAATCCATGAGCGAAACTATCCAACGCATGATCTGGAGTTGGCGGCGGTGATCTTTGCCTTGAAAATCTGGCGGCATTATCTCAATGGAGAGAAATGTGAGATATATACTGACCACAAGAGTCTTAAATATATATTCACACAGAAAGAGCTTAATATGCGCCAGAGAAGATGGATAGAGCTCATCAAGGATTATGACTGTTCAATACATTACCACCCTGGGAAGGCGAACAAGGTGGCGGATTCCCCAAGTAGAAAGGATCCAGCAATTCTATCAATGAAGAGAATTGAGAAGGATCCAATCTTCTTAGACTTGATGAAGATGGACGTGGGAATCATAAAGAAGGGAACATCATCAATCCTTTCACAAATGGTTGCTCAACCATCTCTTTTGGGAAGGTTAAAGGATGCTCAAAAGGATGATGTGGGAATCCAAGAAAAAGTGGAAGCTATCAAAGAGGGAAAATCCTCAGAGTTTAATGTTAATGAAGAAGGAATTGTGCGGTTTGGGAAAAGACTATGTGTTCCATCAAGTTCGGAGCTGAAGAAGGAACTTTTGGACGATGCACATAGTTCAAATTTCTCTATTCCCCCTGGGAGCACAAAGATGTATCGAGATCTCCGAGAAAACTTTTGGTGGGATAATATGAAGAAGGAGATCGCTGAATATACATCAAAGTGCCTGGTGTGTCAGCAAGTGAAGGCAGAGAGGCAGAAGTTTAAGGGGATGATGCAACCATTGCCCATACCAGAATGGAAATGGGAGAACATCACCATGGACTTTTTCACTGGACTTCCAAGGACATCCAAAAGCAACAATGCAATCTGGGTTATTGTGGATCGTCTTACAAAGACTGCACACTTCATTGCTATTCGAGAGGATTTCTCTTTGGATCAACTGGCACAGATATATATCAGGGAAGTGGTACGGTTGCATGGAGTACCACTATCTGTTGTGTCTGACCGAGATCCAAGATTTACCTCTAAGTTTTGTAAGAGTCTTCAACATGCTCTGAATACTGAACTGAACTTCAGTACGGCCTATCATCCTCAAACTGATGGCCAATCCGAGCGGACTATCCAAACACTTGGGGATATGTTGAGAGCGTGCTCAATGGACTTTAAAGGAGGATGGGATCAACATCTTCCTCTAGTTGAGTTCTCTTATAATAATAGTTTCCACTCGAGCATCCAAATGGCACCATATGAAGCCCTGTATGGGAAAAGGTGTAGAACACCGGCATGTTGGGATGAGGTCGGTGAACGTAAGCTGCTTGGACCCGAAATGGTCGAAGAAATGGTGGAGAAGGTGAAAACCATTCAGCAGCATATCAAGGCAGCCCAGAGTCGGCAGAAGAGTTATGCAGATAATCGTCGACGAGACATTGAGTTTAAAGTCGGATACATGGTGTTTTTACGCATATCTCCATGGAAGAAGGTAATGAGGTTTGGAAAGAAAGGGAAGTTAAGTCCAAGGTACATCGGCCCCTTCGAGATTCTTGATCGTGTTGGGGCTGTGGCCTATTGACTAGCACTTCCACCTACTATGGCCAAGGTGCATGATGTCTTCCATGTATCCCTCTTAAGGAAGTACATACCAGACCCTTCACATGTACTCTCTTCTGAGGTGGTACAATTAGAAGACGATCATTCTTATGAGGAGCAACCAGTGAAGATCTTGGATCGTAGAGAAAACGTTCTACGAAATAAGACAATTCCCCTCGTCAAGGTGTTGTGGAGAAACCACAATTTTGAAGAAGCAACTTGGGAGTCGGAGGATATTATGAAGCTAAGTTACCCACATTTGTTTTAGTGTGGGAAAAGGAAAAATTTTGAGGGCGAAATTTCTTAAGGGGGGAATGTTGTAACGACCCAAAATTTCATTAATGGAAAATCCCTCTTGATCCAATTAATTGTTTCTTTATGTTTTTATAAGATGTCCACTTATTTAGTTTAACGTTAAGATTTGTGACCGTTACTTTTATAGTCGTTGAACAGTGATCATCTGGGTAGTTTAAATATAAGGCTTTAACGAACCAATTTTCTACTCAGACAAAGGAAGCGATGGCCTCATCCAGTAGAATTGCCCCTTACGAAGCCCATTTGTCGGAGCTCGGAAAGGAGGTGGCGTCTTTGGGCTTTGCCCTTGACCAAGCCCAAGCTGAGCTTCATCAAGTCAAGCTCGAACGTGATCGTCTACGAGAAAAATGGAAGTTGATAGAGATTACCACTCGAGCGATGTTATCCGAGCAACCCCAAGAGTCTGTCACCATCGCACACCTTACCCTTAGGTCTTATGAGGCTATTTTAAGGGGTTATGTAACAAATAAGTAGCACCATGTTCATGTACATTATTTTTTGTATATAATAATTAATATAATTTCTAGTCATTTTTGATGCATTGTAATTAGTTTTTAAAGTACAAATGATGTTTTTAGTTATTATTTAATTAAGAATTATATTTTATTAAATTAAAGGATTTTTGAATTAAATAATATTTTAATAAAATATTATTATTAATATTAAATTAATTTTTATTAAATATAAATGATCTTATAAGTTTATGAATGCAATTAAATTTTTTATTAAGGTTTGAAAGCCATTTCTGTCAAAACCCGTGAATTTTTTATAAATGTCGGTTTTTATATTAAAAGTAAAAATTCACATATTTAGAAAATTATTTAGATAAAATAAATATTATTTTTTGAATCAGGACGTCGAAATTATCCAACGGTGAATTTTTCATAATTTTCTGAGACAGTCAAATTTTTGGGTAAAAATTAAATACCTTTTAAATATATAATGTGTTTTATGACATCATAATGACCCAATGGTGATGTAATAAAATACCATAATCCTTATGTTCGGCCAATATGTGTTTTATCATTAAAATAATAAGGTTTTGGGTTTGTTTGACTCACTTTTCAAAGCATTAATGGAGCCCTCAAGACTTATTCAACACTTTGCCTTTTTAAATTAATTTCCATGGGAGTGTGACTCACCTCCACATAAGCAACCCTAATTTTTTAATAAGTTCGGACCTTGGCCTTGTAAAATATTTTTTTCCTCTTTCCTTTTCCAGAAACCATGGGCAAATACCATGGGATGGTTTTTGGTTTGGATTATTTTAATATAAGGGGTCCCAAACCTAAATAATAAAGAATTCTCTCACCTTTCCTATATAAACCCACCCAAGCTCCCACTTCCTCCTCACTCAAAGCCCTTGAAGTTCGCCCAACCTCTTCCCTACTCTCTCTAGAACCCTATAAAGGTGCCCCAAGCTCCCAAGAAGCCTCTCACAAGCCTCTCTCTAGCCTTTGGAAGCACACTTCCATGTAAGGGGTTTTCTTGCTTTCTCATTTTTTTGTCAATTTTCTTTAAGTTGTATTTCCCTTTTTATTTCAATTATGAATTTTGGGGTATGGTTTCGCACCACCCACATACTTCCCTCTTATTGTTTGAATGATGGGAGAACCCTTTCTCTCTCATTAAATGCCTCCCATGTACACCCGTTACTATGCCGAAATTCCGAAAGGAACTTCTCTCTCTTCTTTTACATTCAAGCAATACTTTTGTATCATGAATATAAATTCCATTTCTATTGTTGGGACATGTATATATATGATATCCTTACTGTCCATTAAATGTAAATATTATGAGGAACCCCTTTCTCTCTCATCAACCTTCTTTATGAATTCTTATGCCACGTCGTTACGCTGCCGAAATCGCACCGATTTTCTAAGCCAATGTCTTTGTGTAGTGAATACCATGCCCATTTCTCCATCAAGGGTATTCACCTTTATACACATTTACATATTGATTATAAAGTTTCATGTATGAATTCCACTTTCCTTTATCGTGGAAGAAATGATTATGTTTTATGAATCCATGTTTTATGATCCATGTGGCACACTTATGCATGAAACGAAATGTTTAAGAAGGGTGCGCCCTTTATAGCACTCCAATGCATTGGGTAAAGTATAGTATCATGATATGTCATGTGCAATGAGTGTTGACTCATGCTAATTCAAGTGAAACGAGGGTTTACTCGTGCTTCTAGTGCAATGAGGGTTTACTCATGCTCCATGTGCAATGAGCCTTGGCTCATGCTAATTCAATGTTAAGTGTTGTTGCCACATTTCCATGTTATGATTATCATGCTTTATCATGCCTTTATGTTCACGTCTCTCTTATGCTCTGTTGATATACCTATTGCCTAACATGTATTGTACTCCTCATGTTATTCATTGTGTACTCCCATACTGGGCTTTATAGCTCACCCTTTCCTTATGCATGTCCTCAGGTTATCCCATGCAATGCTAAGTACGAAGGAATGTAGTGGTCATGTAAAGGAAGTTTTCAATAAGGATGTTGTATTTCAAGTTTAAAGTTTTTATGTAATGATCCTAAGCCATAAAGACACTAAACCTCTTGATCTTCTTTGTTGTATCAAGTGAAGTTTTATGTAATAAAGCATGTTTAAGTTGTAATAAAAAGCAAGGTTGTCATGCTAAGTGTAAGGTGTGCTAAGGTGAGAGAATCTGAGGGAGGCTCAGCCAACATCCCACGAGTAGTAATTTCTATCAGTTTGAACTTCTCATGAAGGCGATTCCGTTCTAACTTCACATGATGAAGTTCGGCTTGGGTTTGGTCCAGAGCAAAGCCTAGTGGTGCTACCTCCTTCCCATGTTATGTTAGATGGGCTTCGATCGGTCCAAGACTACTGGGTGAGGCCATCAAATCTTCTTTCTATAATAATTAACCAAGATTACTTGTATTTAGAGACAAAAAACAAAACATTTTGTTCACATCGGTCATATTGACCAATGGTCATATAACAGTCAAAACCCAATGGTATCATTTTAATTATAATCATGTTTATCAAATAAAACATTTTAGTTGAGTATAAAAATAAAATAAAATAACACATGAAATTAGGAAACAAGATTTATTCAAAATTTCGGGTCGTTACAATCTTCCCCCCTTAAGAAATTGCGTCCTCGCAATTTTTAAAATTGGGTTTTGAAATTTCATTGAACGTCCCACATCAGAAAAAGAGTCAGTAACACTATTACTTTAAAAGAAAGAAAAGGAAGTACAAAGGCCACCGAAGTTTACTTATACTGGGATTCCATGTACGAAAACATGGACATGGAGGAGAAAAAAAGGGTCAAGTTCTGAGGGAGAGTGATATAAAACATGATTAGGAGAAATTTAACCATAAGAAAATCTCAAACTTATGATGTGTGTAAATGGTCTTTGATTACCTAGTAGGAAACGTAAACCAACAACGTTTTTGTTTTACGTTCCTTTTCATAATTTTGAGGAATTAATTTACAACATAAAACAAAAACATAAGATAATATACCTATCTACATGTAGTGTTTCATCCTTTAATAAGTTTCTACCCAAAAATAATCCTTTCTCCAAAATATGATAATTAAAAACTACTTGGTCTCATCAAAACACAAGAATCATCTTCTAGAGAATCAGATAATCCACAAAAGATTAAATATCTATTTCTTCAATCTTTAAACATTATCCAAAAAACAGAAAGGGTAAGGTAAAACAATTCTTCAAAAAGAAATAATCCCATAGGAATGGAAACTACTTTTAAATCTTCATAGTTATATGGTACTACCCAAGGTTCATCAGAGACCATTCTATAAATAACGGTCCTTAAAATTCCTCAAAATAAACCAAACTATGATTGAAACCCAAATACAAGAAGGATTTGATAACATAGTCTTCCAAAATAAACTTCATTGTTCATCTCCAAACAACATCATCCACTCCTAACATCTTATAACAAAAGTATCTAACCTAAACATGTTTTACCCAAGATAGGTTAATCATTCCCATAAGTAACCTAAATTACCATAATTTCACCTTAAATTCATCAATTCTTTAAAATATAAGTCAAACATACTCCTCAATGAAAATAGCATAGTAATATATTTACCTCGATCATATAGGGTCCCCAAAATAGTGAACGTCTTCCAAAATAATAATCATATTTTAATCCCCTAATCATCATTGTCATATTAATATGGAAATCATAGCATTTCCTATCACATTGGTTGTTGGGACATGTTCTTCCATTCCCCTCCATTAACTAAGAAAAGAAACTATAATTAGGGTCTTAAATACTTAGCCAATAATCATGAAAAGAAACATAAAGCATATAAGGATAACTTGTAGAAGAAAAGTATAACCTAACTTGTGAACCCCTAGGTTCCCATATAGGTTATGCATGATCATGTATTCTTATGTGAATCTTTATTTTATTTTATCTTTTTTCCTTTAACAATGTCTCATACTAAGATTATGAATTTACCAAAGCATATCCCCCGGGAGTGTCGTAACCAAGAGTGCACCAAGGCCCGTTGTCATGTACCAGTTCCCGTTTGAGTCTAGCTCAAAGCCGTGTTTTTGGGTTTTACCCCTATGTACATATGTGCCAGAGCCACCTCTAGCTGCTCGTATCCAGACAAGGATGTATTTTCTTGGCAACCCATTACTCAATACTCACCAAAATACCAGGAATATTTCCTAAATATAAGATTTTCTAAAGGCTTCTTCTTAAAGTTTTCATATCCTAATTTCCACAAATAATTAAACCATCCTTTGATACCAACTATAGCATCCCGTATTTTTATAACATAAACTTTCAATACATTACACAAGTTGAGGATCTTTAAGGTTTAGTGTCTTTGAAACCAGGAACATAAAAAATGAAAAAATAAAACATTCTTCATAAACACTTGAAAGGCTTATCCTCATGTTCATCCTAGGTTCATTACTGCATCTCATAACCTGGGGACATACATCAAAAGAAAGGGTGAGTAGAAGGCCCAGTAAGGGAAACAAGCGAAACATTTAACATGTCAACTTGAGATACTTTAATAAGGCCATGAAAAGAACTTTAAGGCATGAGAAAGAAATCATGAGGCATATCATAATAAAAATAACATTTTTCATAACTTTATGATGTGGCTGCAACATTTAATATAGACAATCATGAAAATATCACCAAGGTCCATCTCCAAGGTGTCATTTGAATATTACCAAGGTTATTCACCAAGATATCATGAAAATTGTAATCTCTACTGGTTACATCATTACCCAATGCATTAGAGTGCTATCAGGGCACACCCTTAAATTTTCCTTTATTATAATGTGATCCAAATATATCATCATAAAAAATTTCATAAATTACCCATATAGAATAAAATAAATGGGTTTCATTTCATAATCATAACGTTTTAAAAACTACTTTAAAGGCATGATCTTTACGTCACATTAAACCCACGGAAGGGGAGAGAGGGTTTCATGTATGTAAATCCAAGAATTTCAAAATTAACATTTTGATATATATTTGAATACCCCTATAGAAATAAGAGCTTTTAGTATTGAATTTATAACATAAAATAATTTTGAGAAAAGAGAGAGGCGTTTTGAGATGAAAATTCTGCAGCATAACGGCTATGTTACAAGGTTTTAGAAAACATTTAAAAGAGAGGGGACATGGGTCAAACATTCATAAATGACCCATAAAATGATAGAGGGAAAGAATAAGAAGGATATATGAACATGGTAATGAAATTTTAAAATATACCATATGAAATGAAGAACATGAAAGGAAGACAAAAATAAGATTTCTCTTATGAAAATTCGCCAGCCTAATGGCGTCACTTAAACATCAAAAAAATGAATTGACGAGATCAAAAAGGGTCTCTCATAATATGAAGATAAATGATCAGTATGATAGATATAGATATCATACCCCAACATAATTAAAATGAACTTGAAATAATTGACATGAATATAGAACTTCAAAATGAGAAGGGTGAAAGAACCACTTAGAAATTCGGCAGCCTAACGGCGTCACTTAAAACATAAAAAATACTGAATTGAAAAGATAAAATGGGGTCTCTCATCATATGATCATAAAATATCCGTATGATAGATATAGAGATCATACCCCAACATAATAAAAAGGAACTCTCAATACTTGACATGGAATTATAACTTTGAAGAAGAAGAAAGCTGAAAGAACCACCTAAAAATTCGGCAGCCTAACGGCGTCACTTAAAACTTCAAAATACTGAATTGAAGAGATCAAATGGGGTATCTCATCATATTATCATAAAATATCAGTATGAGAAATTTAGAGATAATACCCCAAAATAATAAAAAGGAACTTGAAATACTTTACATGAAAATAGATCTTGAAAAATGAGAAGGGAGAAAGAATCTATTACAAAAATTTCGGCAGCCTAACGACGCCACTTAAACTTCATAAAACGAAATAATGAGAGTAAGAGGGGATCTCTCATTATATGAACATGAAAAGGGCAGTAAGAGGAGTATAAAATAACACCCTTTAACATAAGAACATGGAGCATAAAAGAAATTACATAAAAGAGATTTCTTGAAAAGAAAGAGAGAGATCGGATCCCATACCTTAAAAAGTAACTCTTAAAACTCAATGGTTGGGACCTTGAGGGCTTGAGGGCACCTTGGGAGGACTCCTTGAGAGGTAATGAGACCAGAACTTCGTTGGGGGAGGGTGGGGAGTCGAAATGGATGAGAGGATGGCTTGATATTTATAGGGAAAGTGAGGGGACAAGGCATTAATGGCCAAGGGACACCTCAAAAGTGGATTTCTCAAACCATGTGCTCTCCCAAGATATTTCCCATGAAGTTAGGCCACATGGGTCCCCCATACAATAATTAATCACCTTTGGTCGACCATACCTTAAAATATCTCATGATATCATCATGACACAGTTATGATGTCATTAAACATACCGAAACCCTAAAACTGTATTTTTACTATTCACTGAAAATTCAACTTTCTTAGAAAGATCCCAATATTTCACCTTAACCAAATATCAATGCTCTGATTTCAAAAATGAACTCCATTTTATAGAAATAATTATCTAAATGTTTTTAATTTATTTTTTAAATAAATACACTATTCACCGAAAATTCATTTTTTCAGAAAAAATCCCAAAAATTGCCATAACATAATATTGATGCTCTGAGTTCAAAAATAAAATCCATTTTATAAAAATAATTTTTTTAAATATTTTTAATTTAATTTTTAATTAAAAAACACTATTCACTCGAAAATACTAATACTTGAATAATAATTTATGAAACCGTTATTTAGCCATTTTATTGAATCACATTACTTAATCAAGGTGCCTAGATTATAGTAATACTTTCTTTAAGTGAGATTACTAATCTATTTGGACACATTACTAATCCTAATCATAAAATCACTATTCGTAATTTACTATTCATCAAAAATTAATTTGATCTTATGAGACTCTAAATTTCGTACTGAACATAATTTTAGAAGACTATTTTTTGAAAATCATTTCACATTTTTAATTATTTAAGGTTTACATAAACATTTTCAAAATATCCATTTTCTAAAATTCTTCAAAAATATGCATGCTATATTTATCCGGTCATTTGAAAATATATAAACTTCATCATAAGATGAAATCCCAATTTTTTATTTAAAACAAAGGATTACACAAGGCAGTTACAGTCTCCTTGCATAGCCCCTTATCACACCAGCATAGGACCTAAGTATAAGGTGTGCTAAGGTGAAAGAATCTGAGGGAGGCTCGGCCAACATCTCACGAGTAGTAATTTCTATCAGTTTGAACTTCTCATGAAGGGGATTCCGTTCTAACTTCACATGATGAAGTTCGGCTTGGGTTTGGTCCAGAGCAAAGCCCAGTGGTGCTACCTCCTTCCCAAGTTCTGTTATATGAGCTTTGATCAGTCCAAGACTACTGGGTGAGGCCATCGAATCTTCTTTCTATAATAATTAACCAAGATTACTTGTATTTAGAGACAAAAAACAAAACATTTTGTTCACAGTGGTCATATTTACCAATGGTCATATAACAGTCAAAACCCAATGGTATCATTTTAATTATAATCATGTTTATCAAATAAAACATTTTAGTTGAGTATAAAAATAAAATAAAATAACACATGAAATTAGGAAACAAGATTTATTCAAAATTTCGGGTCGTTACATGGTATAATCATCATTTTTAAAAATTCTTTCATTATTTTAAGAACCAATATAGTCTTTGTAGTGGAATTGGTAACACTGAAGAGTTTTGAATGTAAAATCATTCAACAATTACAATAAAATAATTCAAAATAATACTCCACTAGTATAATTGTAAAGAACCTACACTCCCATTTCCCGTGATGAAATATATAAAATTACCTTCATGACACTGATGCTGATAATTGTCACCCAACTTTCTTCGTAAAACCCATTGAACACAAAATGATAACACAGATCACATATACACTAATTGAACTTTTAGGATTAGTGTTTTAGGGAATTAGGAAAATCTCATACATAAAAAACACGTATCAAATTGAAATCATATGTCATATAAAGTAAAACTCTATAATTAAACCATAATTTTCTTATTTCAGAATAGGTCATCATCATCATTTTTTTATATCGTTTATAGACATAAATACTTCAACATTCTTCATTATGACTATGGTAAAATAAAACATATGAAAGGTGATATCAAATGCTCAAAATGGTAAAAATAATCATCAACAATCAAATTTCCTCAATAGTCACAAGAGTTCAAAATGGAATGATCACATAATAAAATAGTGTGTGATAATTATAAATGATATCAAACCAATCAATATGAGAACCTTAAATGTTGAAAACATGGGAAATGGAATAGTCATTAGAATAAAAAATAATGACCAATGTGACATCAATCACGGTCATGATAATAATTATTAACATATAAAAATAATAAGGAGAAAAATAAAGGTTCCTTAGTACATCATTATGCCTTTTAGAAAAATAAATTGAAAAACAAGGTGGTTGAATTCCATACATGTTGCTCATACAAATTTAATAGTCATACATCTGACTTCTATAACCAATATATTAGCAGGATATCGTTGACACAACAATCTTTGCACTAATATGGAACAACCCATCATTGATTTATAATGTAACCACCAATAACGTATTTATGTATAGTATAAAAATCATCACACAAAATTATCATAAGTAAATTAAATTGGTTTAATAACAATTACATTGAAACATGATTATCCCATGGAAAAGAACTGGGTTCATTAAAAAATTATTTTTAACATTATTAAATCATGGAAAAGAACTAGTTTTAATAAAAATATTATTCAAACATGAGAATTCAATGGAATATAAAATAGATAAATAACAATAACAATGATTCATGGGTAACCCATGGAAGGTAAAATGGATGAGTAATAATATATTTGAAAATTCATAACTGTGTGGAAATGAAATGGGTTAAATAAAATTTATTTTTAAACAATCCTAATCCATCATTGCAATCAACATAGATGGCCGCAATAGAAAATACCCCTAAATGTTGGTAAGTAACAATAGGGGTTGTTATCGTTAATGAAATGAAATACCATTAAAATACTAACAAACCATTACTGATGAATTTTCTTCTACATTGAGAAACATTTTGAAAATAATTTTATTACAAAACAAATTTTGGAAAAAAATTAAAAAATATTTTTACTATTTAAAAAATAAAATAATGCTTTGATGAAATTATGGCGGGAAAATACAAACATTCCATACTAGGTAAAATGAACATTCTTTTTTCGTGGACAAATTGATAGAAAAATTTCTTGTTTGTAAAGAGATAAGAATATTCCAATGAAAACATTATTAAAATTAAAAATGGTGAAAAAATTAAAAATAATGTTAGGATGGATAAATTATTTTTTCCATTTTATAAAATTTGGGTTTTAAAAGAAAATTGGCTCCCTAAAAAATTATTTATTGATATAGTATATTCCTAAAAATATTTTTACTACCATAAAGTGGAAAAATGGTACTAATACTTGAAAAATTCAATAATAATAAGAGGATAAGAAAATAAATTGTTTTTTGAATAGTGGTAATACAATTTCCTCAAGTAAACTAGAAATATCATTATAATTATTCTTCAAGAAAAATACATTAATTGTTCCAAAGATTCTAATACAACATTGAAATATTTTAAATCAAAAGAGTCGTGAATGAATCATACTAATTTTAAATTATAAATTCCATGTAAATAATATGATTAATGATACAATATATCAAAAAATAGGGTAAAAACATCACACATAATATGTAAGTGATGAATATTACATTTATCTATAAATTGAAAAAAAGTGAGATAAAAATACATTACCTCCAGTCTGATTTTTCATTCTTGTCATATATATTCTTGAAAAATAATTTTTTTGATAAGATAATTTCTAGATAATAATTTAAATGTTTATTTTACATTTTATTTTCTTATAAATGATTTTTACCCATTTAAATAATCAGTAATATTTGTGAAGGTTGTTTGGACAATATTCGGTTTATCTCTCAAAACTGAATTTGATGGGATGATTATGGACACTGATGTCATTACATTTACATGTAATTAATAATATCCATCAAATATTTATCATATATATACATTAATTATACGTTTAATGCTAATAATTATGGATGGTTCAGAAAAATTATCCAAGGATACAATCATAGAGATGGTATTCCATATGTTCACAGAAGTAACATTTCCATTTTTCAATGATCATTGTGGAATGATGGTATGTAAAAATATATAATTATATAATTCATATTTTTTAATAAATAAATATTTCATTTTACCATATTTACATATATATATATAATTATTGTGATGTAAATGGAATCACATCATGTTGAGGAGGTTGTAGTCCACAAATCCATGAGAAACATTATCACATTTTAGTGTCTGAAAATGGTAAAAAATAAAATGATATATTATACATACCAAAATGTATTTAGGCCATAAATATCAAATATATTTCATCTATTTAGCATATTTTTAATTAAAACTATCTTTTATAAAATCCATTTCTATTTTGAACGAATCACATTTATTTAGGAAGGTGGTAGTCCACACTTCTCGAAAATATGTTGTCATAATAAAAAATTGTAATTACTAAAGTATGTTTTTTAAAATGATTATTGAAGAATATAGAGATAATAAGAATAATGAATATTATATAAAATGTTATTTCTATAATAATTTAAAACCATGAATTGTGGTAAATGAAATGTTAATGACATTGTTTTGTGGGGTGGTAGTTCGTCATACACATAAATAGTAATTTTTTTTACCCATTATATGGAAATGAGTGTTGGTGTAGATAAAAATCCTTATAATATAAAAATATAATTATACTAAGGATACTAGATTTATAATATAATAATAGAATATGATTATTATAAGGAAAGGATAATGTAAATAAAATAAAAGACATTAAATAATAATGTCACCTATTATTGATGTAGCTCATTTTTGTTTATAAAAATGGGATTACTTGTATATATTTTTGAACATTTTTAGGCCTCTAGATTGCATCTTTAGATTTTTAATATCTATTTTTAAGACCATTTTAGAACCAATGATTCTTGATTTGTATGTTGATGTTGGAGGAATACCTGCCTATTTATAGTGGAGGCAGAGTGTTAATCATTTAAATTCCAAAAATACATAATATTGGGAGGTCTCCCATTCCAAATCTGACTAAAAATTGGAAAAATAATATAATAAAATTGAATTAATTTTTATAAAATCCTTCACCATTCATGAAGAAGGTAATTTTATAATTCTCTTTATTAACATCTATGTTTCCCCAATATTACAATTATTTATTTTCTAAAATAACTATTTTTTCTAACCAATGTAATTTAACCATTAATACCCAATTAAATGGATATTTTGGTTAAAAATTTTCAAAATGAAAAATAATAATTATATCTAATGTAAAAAATATAAATCTTATGTTATATGGTAACAATCACATGTAACGCGCCAAATCACTTTTTTAACACATACTGTGCCAACAATATTTTTACTAAATATTGCCAAAAATGATAATTATTAACGATTAATTGGTACAATTATAGAAAATATATGATATTTATTGACACAAACAAATAATTCTGATGAATATATAAATTTTAATGTATTTTAATTTATTTAATGAGATAACATTTCTTTTGAAAAAACACAGATATCAATTTTGACACTATTTACATAATTTTAATTTAAAAATATAGAAATAATATTATAATAATTATATGTCACATTAAATGATTTTTAACAAGATATATACTTATAAAAAATAATTAAATGTTAAAATTCAATTAATTTTATTCAATTTTATTATTTGAAGTATCATTTATTTAATTAATAATTATCTAAACAATCATTGAGTTTGTATTTCATAAGGAATTAATGTAAATTTTTTTTATCAAACATATATTGATAAATAATAAGAATAAATATAACTCATTTATTTTTAAAAGGATTTCGATTAACAGAAATATTTTTTTTCATATCTCAATATTTTATAATTGTTAAAGGTAATGATGGTTCCTTTTTTTCTGTTTCCTTATATAACTTATCAAATATGGAATGATTATGAACATGTGTCCCACATACTTTTAATATAATAAAAATTATGGGATTTAGTGAAAATATTAGATTAAAATGGACTTCACTCAAGTGACTAGGACATTTTATCAATTAAAATTAATATTTAGTCCCATATTAAGTGTAATTGTACCGTAATCACTAATTTTGGTTTAAATTATTTTTAATAATATATATTTTAAAATTATTATGTATATATTATTAAAACAATAATTTCATAAACATTGATACTATTTCTGTCATTTTATTAAATTCAATTCACTGAATTGGAAAATTTAAATTTAAATTTTACCCTAATGTCATGGATATAAAGCATGTTTTTTAAATGAAAATTTTCTTATGTTCATTTGTATTTAATGAATTATTCAAAATAAAAATAATTAAAATTGCCTAAATTTTATTAATATTAGTGTAACATGTCTATTTTTACTTTATAAACAATTAAAAATATAAATAATCATTAATAAAGTTTTGATTAGAATAGAATTTTTCCACATAAATGTAATGTCTTTCACTATTAATCATAAAAGGAAACATCTTTGAAAAATACTGATCACTCCCCCAAAATATATTTTGATATTATTATTTTAAAATATCAATTAATTTTTTATATAAAATTTATCAATTTTCATATGATTAAATAAAAAATATGTTCTCTATTAATTGGTGGTTAAAATTTATTTTAAAAAAATATTGATTTTTATGCATAGAAAATTGATTGATTCATATTTTTAGCCTATAAAATTTATTGAACAAATATAATTTTTTTATAAATGTTTTCAAATAAAATAATTTTAGATATATTTATACCCTCCAATATAACATTAATGTGATAAGATCCATCTTAAATCATATTATCAACTATATATTATAGATTGTTAAGACTCAACCCTACATGTACCATGAGTTTTAAATTGGACTCGATGTTAAATGAAATTCATGATTTTTGTGTTATTATGTGTGATGAATTTTAAACTATTTATTTTGTATTACACAATCTATTAAATAATTTAAATTAATTTGATACAATATATTTCATAAAATCGTGGTTTGTTATTTCATATGCCCATCAAAATGAATTTGTCCCTAAAAATCATTATGGTCATAAAATGATTTAGAATTATACTATTACTTTATTGAATACCATATCATACAATGATTTCATAAAGCCTCGTGTAAAGATGGGAAATTGGGGAAAAATGGTATCCCTAATTAAAACATTATTGGGATTCCACCAAGGTAGAACATATTAGGGAATAGAGGAAAATCATAAATAATTATAGGGGAAATTATGCTAATACATAAAAAATAGGTTAATTAACAATGGAATGTTAAAGGTATCATAGACATAAAAGTTTTATCACAAAAATGTACATAGGATTGTTAGAAATGAAGGCATTTGGATAATTATTTTTTTTATAGAACTATTTATTAGTGTTAATGAATTCTTCAAAAACTAGTCCAATAGAATATGTAAATACTTAATGAGTATCATTTCTTTGTTTCATCAATTTCCTTTAATATATCATGCTTTTCTCTAAATTATGAGTATTCTAGACGAATTTTTAATTATTGAAATATTAAATTCAACATTTAAATAATATATAACAATAAAATTAATAGTCCTGTTATTCCACCAGTCTTCAAACATTAACAAAATCAATTTTTTCACCTCACAAGATAATTCCAAATTTGTTTATACCATCAAATGATACCTTAATAACTTAATCTAAATAGTAATACCCATATTGGAAACTAAATTTGTCCATAAATAACATTAATTAATATTCATCATATGCTTATAGACTAGGATTGAAACCCAAATAATAGGTAAATTTTATCCTATAAAATTACTAGATAAAAACCCCATTATTTAACATATAAAATAACATATTTTTTAAATAATAATATTATTTCGTTAAAAAATGTTTCACCAACCCGAACATCTTTTCTTCATGTGTTAAAGTATAAAACCGTTATCTTCATTTAATAATGTGTTCAAGCCCCAATTACCTTACCAGATATTGTGGGATGTCATTGAAATTATGTTTTATAATATTTTTTATACAATAAAAATTATTCCTACCTAAAAGAAATAAATTTTGATCATAGGGGATAAAAATCCGTCCTTCCCAAAAAAAATCTATAAAAATAACATTATTATCACATCACCTAAAACATCAATAGTGTGTATAATACATTAAAATTATCATCTTCTTTAATCTTATATACCTATGAATATATTTTTAACTTGTAGGATAACATCACAATACAACATCCTCATCTCCAATGTTTTCTAAACCGAATTTTTTTCCAACTATAACAACCCAAAATCATCACTTATAGATCATGTGATGAAATCCCTAGAATTAAATTCCCAAATTTGATCCTAAATTTCTTTACAAATCTTTTCTATCATAATTTTACAACAAAACTTTAGAAAATGGATCACATATATACTACAATAATTTTAAGCATAATAGTTTCAGAGAATTTGGTGAAAATAAAATATAAACAACTAATTTAAACATAGACATATATAACCTCAAATGTACCTTTCTCCCATATAATGGAACTTAGTTTATATCACAATAGGTGATTAATATCATCCTTATGATATGCATTATTGAATTATGACATTAAAAACACTATTTAAAACCTGTGGAAAAGGAAACCTAAGAAGGAAGATCTCAAATGCTTAGTAAGGGTAACCATAAACACTAACAATTAAATTTGATCAATAATAATTACTTTGATTTGGGGAATAATGACATACGAATGGTATTTGAGTGAATGATAAAATAATTTATTCCCATAAATATATGTAAATTCAATATTAAAGCACGGAAATGGAGACAATTATTAGAATAAAAAATCATGATCAATGTGATCTCAATCATGATCATAACAAACATTATAAAAATATATGAAGAATAAATAAACACATAATGTTACATTGGGATATCATTATTCGTTTCAAAATTATAAATCGAATAACCATGAAATTGACATCTTGAAAAGTCTCTCTTCAAAATATAAGAGTTATACGAATAACTTATATTCTAATTATATTAGAGGGATATCACATACCCACCTATCCTTAGCCTATCACAAAACGACCCATCATTGGTTTATCGTGTATCCCCCCACAAAATGTCAATGTACCATGGAAAAATTAATATACAGAATTATCCCATTGAAATTAAATTGGTTAAATTAGAATCTCTACCAAACATGAATAACCCATTAAAAATAATTGGGTTCAATAACTATCACTTTGAAAACTGATTAAACAATATAAAATAAGTGGTTCTAGTAAAATCCTAATTAAATCATTAGTAAAATATAAAAATAATTTATAAAATAAAAATATTTTTGAAACATGATAACCCAAGGGATGTTTAATGGTTAATGTTATAATAATTATGTATGCTGAATTGGTATCCACTCTTGAACAGATTAATGTTTGGAGAGATGAAATGATAAAATCCCAAAATGTGGGTCATGATTCTAATCATTCTTTTAAACAAAATGAATAAATTTAAAATCTATTTTATTCAATTATAGAGAGCTATGAAGATATTATTTAGTATGATATCGAAATCAATAAAAAATATTAATTGATTGTTTGAATAGACTAGAAAATAAAAAATAATACATATAAAAAAATATGAAGAGAAAGTATTAATCATTTTTTGAATAGTTAAGGATTAGAAAAATACATTTACTCTATATAATTCATATGGAAGGAAGACCATTTAAGAAAAAGAAATATTCTAGTGGAATATAAATGTACACTAGAATAGAAGGAACATTAAAATCCAAATGATATGTCTGGAATGGGAATTGATCGGAAAAAGATAACATTGATGGTTGAATTCATACCACATTAACCAAATCTGATATTGAATATTGTTTTGGGTGTGATGAAAAATCAGAATATTTAGGGAACACAAGAGACAACTAGTGGTGTAGTAATTACACACAAGAATGCAACCCACATTTTGTGTTATTACATTGGATTGAAGATACATTGAGAAAATATGTATTCTATATCCATGAGAATCCATTGGGCATAAATAAAATAGGGGCATTCAAAAAAGAGCTCAATTAACTAGGATATCTTCCAATTGAAATTTTTTTATGTGGAGTATTTGGACATATGGCCATATTTTGTACATTAACCAGGTAAAGGAATGTGTTGAAGCATAATCAAATTGTCCACATGAAGAAACACAATTAATCATCAATTATGTTGATAAAAACTCATTTGTAGATCTACAAGATAAATTTGGTCCATCATAGTCCAAGGAAGTCCATGATTATCAATTTATTCTAATTCTGATGTTGAAAATTTGGATTAGAAGGAACATAACTAAGAATTTAATGGTTGTGTAATTTTCATCTTGAATCATTTCATCATTCTCTTTTATTGATCATTGAATATGGACGAAAATCAAATATGAAAATAAATAAGAATCTTTTTAATGGGAAAAAAATATTACATATAAGGTTGTGACAAATATGGATGTGGTCAAGGCCATAAGATAATTTTCTTGGGAAAAGACAAGTTTTTTTGAAAATAATATGAGACGTGATGATGTATTATCCACTAGAGGTATCAATCAAAATATTCTCAGTTTCAGTAAATTTTGTGACACGAGTAATTTTATAATATTTAATAACATGTTTTGTATCCTAAAATTAACATATTATAATGTTGTTCTATAGGGAAAAAGAAAAAAGGGGAATCTGAAACTTTTATATAGACAAGAAGTTATGTAACTTTTTTATAGAGAGGAGTAAAACATGTCATGGTGTAAACAAAAAGTCCATCAATTCCTACCATATGTGGAAGATATATTTAAATTTGATTTATCTCAATACCACCCTAATCTACAACATGATTGTTCTCATATATGTGATTATTGTCAATAAGGGATGATCATCTAATATACAAACATGGAAAATGATTAAAAATCAACTATTGTACATGAATTAGTCCATTGAAATGTATGTGGAACTATATAATAATTGTAGATTGATGGTATGAGGTATTATGATGTTTTAATTAAATATTTCAGTTGGATTGAATGAGTATTTTTCATTTTATTAAATACTTATGTGTTCACCAACATTAAACAATATATACATGAATTAGATAAGAAATAAGAAAAAATTTCTATGGTTTTATACTAATTATTATATAGAAATTAAAGATATATATGTGGATTATTTTATCATGAATCGTGGTATATAGAATCAGGTTTCATATCTTATTACTCCTCAAAAAATAGAGTGGTTCAGAGGAGAAATCATATTATAAAAAAAATGTTTAAAACAATGATTACTGAAAATGCTCTACAAGATAAATTTTTTTAAGGAAGCAGTATTAACATCAGTAGAAATATCTTATATAGGTATGTAGTGTGCGATGCAAGAGAAGACACTGTATGATATATGTTATTCATTAATGCCAATATTTAAAAAAATTAAAATATTTTGATATAAAATTTTTATTCTAAATAATGTGAAACACAACAAATTTTAGTCTCATGAATATGAGGGTAAATTTCATGGCTAATTAGGAATATTTAATGTGTTTATAAGCTTCAATAGAAATATGGAAAGATTAATTGAAATCAATGATGTTTTTGTACTTACAATTTCATACAATCTACAACATCACAATGTATAATTCCCTAAGTAAAGTGATGAAAATGTAAGAAACAAAATGGGAGATGAAAAGGAAAATAATTATTTAGATGAATAAACTAATTATTAGTATGAGGAACTCAAATATGTATATATATAGAAGAAAAATATCCAAGATGAATGTGGCATAAAAAATATCATATTCTATTAGGAAATACTAATTAAAAAAAGTATAATGACGTCATTACAACAAAAATCATTCTTATAATAGGTAGAGTAGAAATTTTCGAGGAAGAATCTAGTGATTAGAACTTTGTTCAGGATATGATAGAGGAGATATGCCAAATTGAGAAGAATCATACATGGATGATTATTTATATGCCTAACAAAAATTATTCCATCATAAATGATTGGGTATTTAAATATAATATTAATGAAGAAGTTGTTTTATATTTAAACAAAAAATGACTGAAGTGAAAATTGTACCCCATATGTAGGTTATCAATGTTGATGAATAATTTTCACTTATTAAAAGACAATAGACAATCTAATTATTCTTGATGTAGATATACAAATAATGATAATTGTTTTCTAGATGAATGTCATTAAATAATTTCCAAATTGGTATCTAGAAGTGGAAATATATATTGATCAACCAAAAGGTTTTATAATTCATAAATATGATAATATATTTTTTCGTCTAAGAAACATTGTGGGTTAAAACAATCACTGATAATTTGGTATTATAAGATCGACCAATTCATAAAGATTCTCAATATGCCATATGGTTTAGTTGATTAAAATTATTTTTCAACAATGAATGTAATCCAAGGAAGATGGCTGTGGTGTTTGTCTGTGACATAATATTTACTGGATCATATGAAAATCTATTTTTTGAATTCATGAAAAGTGTGCTCAAAATTTCTACAATTAGAGAAATGGTCATTTTATTTGGATTACAAGTGACACAAGGAATACATGGATCATTTATTTCCCAATCCAAATATATCAATAATGTTCTGGGAGGATTTGTAATGAATAATTCAAATAAAATGACAACTATGCTATCTAGTTTGATGAATTTATCATGACAAGATGAAGAAAACGTAGTTAATATAATAGAATACCGTAAAATAATTGGTTTTTTATTGTAATTTATAAAAAAATACAAGGTTATTTTTTCCACATGAAAATAAGTATATTATAAAATTAATCCTATTGAATGCCAATTTCATTTATTAAAAATATTACTTTATTTTATAAATGGTATGGTGGATTTTGTTTACTATGAAATGAAATTTCTCATCAAGAGTTGTTGGGACATACAGATGCAGAATGGGAAGGATTTGTAGATGATTGATGAGATATTATGTGTCTCATTAAATCATGAATGATTTTTTCTTTCTTATATAATAACGAAACAAATTTTTTAATCACCTCATAGGATGAATATATTTCATAAACTCAATAATGCACATTTTTTGGGGGATGAAGAATTAACTTAACGATATGGGATTGAAGTGAAGTTCGTGAGTGTAATCCATTATGATAATTCATGTTATTTAAACCATTCAATTATTCTGGTCAATTATTCATATAAAAAGGAACATTTAAATCATATATAATTTTTTCAAGAAGATGGTAGACCGAGATCTTATGATGTTGGTGTACATTCCTACAAAACTGTGGGTATTAGAGATTCTGTTGATGGCCAAACCCAAATAATAATTTGAATTAAATCAACTAGATTGGTGTGTAAAGACCCGTAAATTCCAATGAATTTTTTTTCTTAATTTTCTTTGGAATTTTACAAGAACGCAGTTTCTGACGGCGCCTGATTCCGAGGCCCGGTGTGCCCGGAAACAATTTTCGACGTTTGGCTCGGGTACGTTCAGTGAACGGACGAGCAGGTTTTTCTAACTTTTGAACCGGTGCTCGGAATCGAATTCTGAGGGCACCGATGGAATCACAGCGCCAGTAATTTCTTAGAAACGCCTCTTCCGGAGTTGCGTTTGCTCGGGTGTGGTTTTTAATAATTAGTCTTAAAGTTAAGAAATAAAATAATTGTAAGACAAACTTTATTTTATTTCACTTAAGCCACTTGGAATCCACCTGAAAGCCACTTAAAGCTGCTTAAGTGGAGTTGTTACGGATAGGGTTCTATCCAAAAATATCCTACCCTCTTGGTAGGATATTTGTGAGGTGGGACCAGCACGATCCCCACCGTTTCTTGTCCGCTAAGTAACGCACCCATGAAAACCCGTCATTATGAAAGTCAACTGACGCGTTTTCTTAATTTCTTAACGCACCAATTAATTGGGAAGTTTTCTTCGTTGAATTAATTGGGCGGTTTATTTCGTTGAATTAATTCTACGAATTAATGGGTCGTTACTTATCTCTTTATTCGTTTTATAACTGGTTTGAAATCCGTTGGCGTAGTAATAAAATAAGACCAACGCCACATCTTGAGGATTACACGTTGAGAGACCTTTGACAGAATTCTTGTGCCTTCACCCTTCTTCGTGAAGAACGTGAAGAACGCGAAAAATGCTGGCCTCCGACAAAGAACGCCGAACCCGCGGAAATCGACGACGCGACGCCGTGTGCCGCGGCGCCGACGTTTCCTCTTCTGCGACGTTCCTTCCTCCACAACGAAATCTTCAACCATCTGTTAAAGTTAAGAGATTTCAGGTTCCTTTTAGAAATCCTTTTTGGTTTTTATTAATGCACAGATTTAATTATTTTTAAATAAATCTTTTTTTCTTCTTGAACCTCAGAGTTCGACGACGCGACGCCGTTCCGCGACGCGACGATCGCCTCCTTCCGCGGCGATCAAATCTGCGAAGAACGCGCGTGCGACGACTTGATGATGTAGGGATTTTACTATGGAAATACCTTTATATTCCCGTGAACGTTTCTTTAAAATTAAAGAACCAGTTTCATATGAACAATTTTAATTTATTAAAATTTTTGTTTCATGTGTTGAATAATTTTCCGGTTGATATTATCTAACGTAGAGGGTGCGGGCCAAACGAACATGGCCCGACAACCCTCCGCAGATTGTTTATTGATGTGTGGGTCAACGGGATTTGATAAACGATGCTGCAAGGTGATTTTGAGGCCTCCGCAGTGAAGTTCAGGTCCTGGGAGGACTATAGGCGAAGACGGTAGGAGAAACGGACCACCGGAGCGCGTCCGATGGTCCGCGAAAGGCGGCGGCGGCGCGCCGCCGAAAGGGAGGCGGTCAGCGGTTCGCCGCCGACCTCAATCATCGACGAAGGGCGGGGGAGCCGCGCACCCCGCCCGCGATGTCCGCTCGGCCGCGCTGGCCGAGCCGTGGCCGGCCGGTCGGGCCGGACCGAACCGGACCACGCCGGGCCGGGCCCAGCCGTGTCGGCCCGGGCCCCGACCCCCGTTTTCGGACCACTTTCGGTCAAATGCCCGTAACTTCAGCTACGGCCCCCCAAACGACTTTCCTTCACCGGCAACGTGATCCTTGGATCGAGACGCTCGTTTCGGTATATCGCACTCACGGTTTCGGATTACTTGGGGTTCGACCGGGTTGGTTCAGATACAAAACCAACCGGGCCCTCTGAGTGGGAACACTTATATCTTGACTTCCGGACGTCCGATTGACGTGCCGTCAACTTTGATGGATTCCTCTAAGTGAGACGGATCTTTTGGCTTACTCCACTCGAGGTTTGGACGTAGTTGGAGTACGGTCGGGTTGGTTTTAACTTAAAAACCAACCGGGCCCCCAGGACGAAAAGGCCAATAACTTCCAGACCAGGCGTCCGATTGACGCACCGTCTGTTACGTTGCGTTCCTGTTGACGATACGGAACTTTTGGCATCCTCCGCCCGAGTTTTGGATGCAGTTGGATAGTGGCCGGGTTGGATCGCACCCGAAATCCAACCGGGCCCCTGGAACGGAAAAAGATGATATCTTTCAGACAGGACATCCATTTGACGAACCGTCAGCGGCGTTGTTGATCTCATCGAGAAACGGTCCCTATGAGTATACCCTATGAGTGTTCGGGGTATATTTGAGTTATGGCCGGATTGGTTCACCCATGAAACCAACATGGCCCCTGGGATGAAATGGCAAATAACTCACAGATCGGGAGTCCGATTGACGCGTCGTCTATTGCGTTGAGACCCCTATGACGAGGCGGTCCTTTGAGATACTTCTTCGTGGGTCTTTATGATAATTGGAGTATCGACTTGTAGCTCGTGTAGCGGACTCTCCCAGAGACGAGCGTACGGAGTATGAAGACCGTGTAGCCGGCAGAGACCTGAAGACTGCTTGTCCGATTCGATTCGGAGTGAATTACGTAGCCCAGTGGGGAGAACTACTTTGTGAGGTGGCATACCCACAGTGGAGGAGCGCTACTATGTGAGGTGGCAGACCCGCTATACTTGACAATAGTAGTACCACTGTAGGCTATGAGGGGGGAGCACTACTGTGTTTGGGTGGCAGACCCCGGCGGGAAGCACTACTGTGTGAGGTGGTAGGCCTGTGGTACTCGACAGGAGGAGTACCTCCGTAGTCTTAGGATAGTGAGCAGTACCTCGGAGTCATGATAGGACCACTATACACTCAAAATACAGAGCTCTTCAGCAGTTATGGTTTCGATAATGAAAATCCTAGTTTGAGCTGAATCTTTTGACCTTTGTGTTTACCTCATGATTGAGATGGGTCACTTGATAACTTAGGTATATGTATGTCCATATACCTGGGTAGTGGTTATCTGTTGATTTCACAATCCTTGTGTTTCCTCATGTTTGAGATGGGTTACTTGATAACTTAGGTATATGTATGGGTATATATCTAAGTTGAGGTTATCTGTTGAGATCTTCTTGTGGTTATCCTTTTTGGTTTAGTGAGACCTTGAGGGTCTCGGGGTCCCTATTAAGTATCATTATACTCACCCCTGCACGGGCTATGCCCGCACCTCGTTGTGTTGGTTGCAAATGACGGGCAGTGCTGACGGAGGTCGAGCGTTCGAGGATGAGTCGGAACCCGGAGGTGGACTACACGACGAGTCCGTACCCGGAGGTGGACTACACGACGAGTCAGTACCCGGAGGTAGACTACACGATGATACGACACACAGAGGATGTTGACGGATGATAGCGTGGTGGAGGCTATATGTACCTACCCTTCAGGTAGGATCCGTGGTGGAAGACCACGAGCTGCGCTATCTGTACCTACCCTTCAGGTAGGATCCGAGGAGGACGACCCAGGAACTGCTTCCTTCTTCCAGCTATTTGTCTTTTTGCTGTTGTACCTTGTTCAGTTGTTGTTGTGGTTTCTTTTGGGTTTGTATTCTGGCACATTTACTTTTCAGCATTTCTTTTGTACTTAGTGTTTTTCTTCCGCTTGTACTCTGTGGTGCTTGTTTTCTTTTATAAAGCCAATGCCTTCCTAGTTATCGGGATTACTCCTTTGGTGCTAGTCGCCAGCCCCTGGCCTATGGAAGGCGGGATTGGGGTAGTCACAACATGGGCCCCGAGGACGGGTCATGAGAAATTGGTATCACAGGAGTTCGGTTCTACCGCAGAACTTATAACTATGGTGTTTCTTTCTGTGAAGCAATACTGTTAAGAGTACCGAGTGTGGATTTCATTTCAGGGAGTCCAGTGTTGGTACGGGCGGCCGATGTATCCATAAACCAGGACCCTGACAACTGATTTCCGACCTTGTGCACGAAAACAATGACTGCGTGTGAGTTTTTCAGAAGTTTTATTTAAATGTAAGCTCAATCCAGGTTAGCTCACCAGGGATAATCTTTTGACCGTGTCACGTTGTTTCTTTCAGTATGCCTCCCCGTGGATGTCCAGCTAGAGCCCCGAGACTGGTACGTACTGACAGCCCGCCGAGCGACGAGGCCTCAGTACAGGGCCCTATCCCAGTTGAGGCACCAGCAGTAATACTACCCATTGGGCCACCGATGCCACCAACCCCAGTAGCAGAGGATGCACGTCGCTTGAGCGCATTGCAAGAGTTCCAGCGCCAGAGGCCACCCAGGTTTCAAGGAAGGACGGACCCGCAGGCGGCTGAGGATTAGCTGGAGGCTGTGGTGAGAGTCATTAGGCTAGTGGGGACGCCGACAAATTTCATGGTGATCCTTGCTGCCGGCCTTCTTCAGGAAGCAGTAGGCAGATGGTGGAGACTAATGCTTCAGATGCATGACGAGGAGACACTTCTATGGGCAGACTTCGAGAGCCTGTTCCGGGCAGAGTTTGTACCATCCACCTTTCGAGCGGTGCGTATACATGAGCTACTTCAGCTGCGGCAGGGCAGTATGTTAGTGGCGCAGTACTCAGCAAGATTCATAGACCTATCGCTATACTCCATAGATATGGTACGGGACCCGTTCCTCAGGGCCCGAACCTTCGAGCAGGGGCTCAGGTGGGAGATCAGAGCTTCGGTTGTATAGCACAACATTCTGATGCAGACAGGAGTGTTGGAGCGAGCCCTCTTAGTGGAGAGTTTCCTTGCTGAGCAGTCTCCAGCAGCAGGACCCACCACTAGCCAGCATGTGGCAGAGTCTTCTTTAGCGGGAAGTAGACAGATGACGCAGGGGTCCAAGAGGACCAGACCTACATGTGGTCGACCGTGTGACTCAGGGTCAGTAGTGCGAGGCACCAAGGGAAGTGATAGAGCCAGACCTGCCATGAAGTGTTACTCATGCGGCAGAATTGGTCACATAGCACGTGATTGTCTGACCCACCATGCATATGACCAGCAGTTAAATGAAGAACCTCCGAGGCAGAGGCAAAGGTTCAATCAGGACGGACCGCAAGGAGCAGGCGGCCCTGGCAGAGGAGCTGGTCGTGCAGCTGGAGGTGGACAACGCTTCGGGATGTTGCCACCACCACCAGGAGGCCCACCCCGACCGCAGGGGAAAAGAGGACATGGGAGAGCTTAGTGTCAGGCAGCTGAGGCCTATGGTCATGGAGCTCCGGAAGAAGATGGACAGGAGTGGGACTAGCTTCTGACCTGGAGGCTATTGATCCCGTTGCTTCTGGTTTTGTTGATGTTTGTCTGTAGTTGCTTTGTGTCTTGTACTATGAGCTGCAATAATAAGAAGACACTTATCATTGTTTTCTTTCCTGTCCTTTTGTTTGGTTGATACTGAGTGGTCCCAGTTAAACTGTTGACTTGACCCTCACTTTCGAGATTTCTACTCGAGGAGACCCCGTGACCTCACACTGATGCCGACAGTGTGACTCGACCCTTAGAGGTGAGAGTGAAAGTTGGATCTCTTGGTAGTTACGTCGAGGCCTTACGACGTCATCCATGGCATGAATGCATCATTCATGTCAGGATTTACTGTATTAGGCAACGGATGTGGTTCATCCAGGGGATGAGACCGAATTTCTCTTATCGGAAAAGAAGAAATCATATCAGCTCTTGGGAGACTAAAGAAGGTCCATGTTACCCAAGAGCGGATGAAGACTGCACAGTGGAGTAAGAAATAGGAAACCGGTGCCAGTCTTAGAGACTCGGGCGTGTTAAATGTTTCAAGAAGTGGAAGCTTTAAGGATAGATGAGTCTGCGAAGCAGCAGACGTGGAGGCAGATCTAGGAGAGCAGTATGAGGTGATGTACATCTTAACATGCTACAACCACCAGCCTTTGATATCCCCGCCAGGCTCAGGGAGCTGGAGGGCGGTGGAAGAGTGTGGCTGCGTGCGCTCAAGGAATGTGACCCAATGTCTCTAGAAATGATTCAAGGGATAGTCTATATCCACTACTATCTGTTGTAGTAACGGAAGTAGATATGAATCATTCCTTGCTTTCACAAATCTTGTTCCAGACCTAGAGTTTCCGGTAAGTCGTGGACTTGACCCTCACGTCTGGAGATACCTTGGGAGGAGGCTCGATAATCACACTTACGCCGACGGTGTGGTCAGATCCTCGAGGTGAGAGTTTCGGTTGGAATATCTTAGTGGCAGTGTCGAGGCCTTACGACGTTGGTTTGAGTATGGACTAGGCAATCACATTTCATACACAAATTGACGGTATTATGCAAAAAGAATGTAGTTTAACTACGACATCAGGATGGGTTTTCCTTGGTCGGCGAAAAAGGAAACCCCAGGCAGCGCAGGGTAACTCTTGCACAGGAGGGTGAGACCGATCACTCTTGAGTCAGTAAACCTTACCCTCGTAGCAGCATTCATTTTTGAGTTTTAGTTATAACAGAAAATGGACACCTCTGGAGTTCGAGGATGACGACCATGTCTTCTTACGGGTCTCACCTCGACGATGTTTACGGGGATGTGGCCAGGGAGGCAAGTTATCTCCAAGGTTCAACAGACCTTTCTAGGTCCTCATCTGGGTAGGAGAGGTGGTTTCCCGCTTGACCCATCCACCTCAGTTGCACTAGGTGCACGACGTTTTCCAGGTATCTCAACTGAGGAGATACATGCTCGACCCTTCGCATAGCATCGACCATGAGAAGCAGGGCAATGGAGATGGGGTTACTTCCACAGAGGTTCTATTGAGGATCAAGGATCAACAGGAGCGGATCCTATGGGGACGATCAATTCCTCTGGTACACTTTCTTGGCAGCACGGGAACCTCCAGGTTAGTACATAGGAGCGGAAGGCTCAGATGCGTGCTCAGTACCGCCTTTGTATCCAAAAGATTGTGGTGAAGCTTTACGGGGACGTAAAGCCCTGTGGTGGGAGTAAATTAAAGACCCGTAAATTCCATGGAATTTTTTTTCTTAATTTTCTTTGGAATTTTACAAGAACACAGTTTCTGACAGCGCCTGATTCCGAGGCCCGGTGTGCCCGGAATCAATTTCGGATGTTTGGCTCGGGTACGTTCAGTGAACGGACGAGCAGGTTTTTCTAACTTTTGAACCGGTGCTCGGAATCGAATTCTGAGGGCACCGATGGAATCGCAGTGCCGGTAATTGATTAGAAACAGCTCTTCCAGAGTTGCGTTTGCTCGGGTGTGGTTTTTAATAATCGGGCTTAAAGTTAAGAAATAAAATAATTATACGACAAACTTTTTTTTTATTTCACTTAATCCACTTGGAAGACACCTGAAAGCCACTTAAAGATGCTTAAGTGGAGTTGTTACGGATAGGGTGCTATCCAAAAATATCATACCCTCATGGTAGGATATTTGTGAGGTGGGACCCGCACGAGCCCCACCATTTCTTTTCTGCTAAGTAACGCACCTGCGAAAACCCATAATTATGAAAGTCAACTGACACGTTTTCATAATTTCTTAACGCACCAATTAATTGGGCAGTTTTCTTCGTTGAATTAACTCGGCGGTTTATTTCGTTGAATTAATTCTACGAATTAATGAGTCGTTACTTATCTCTTTATTCGTTTCTTAACAGGTTTGAAATCCGTTGGCATAGTAATAAAATAAGACCAACGCCACATCTTGAGGATTACACGTTGGGATCCCTTTGACAGAATTCTTGTGCCTTCACCCTTCTTCGTGAAGAACGCGAAAAACACCGGCCTCCGACGAAGAACGTCGAACCCGCGGAAATCGACGACGCGACGCCATGTGCCGCGACGCTGACGTTTCCTCTTCTGCGATGTTCCTTCCTCCGCAACGAAATCTTCAATCATCTGTTGGAGGTAAGAGATTTCGGGTTCCTTTTATAACTCCTTTGTGGTTTTTATCAACACACGGATTTAATAATTTTTAATTAAATCTTTTTTTGTTCTTGACCCTCGGAGTTCGACGACACGACGCCCTTCCGCAACGACCTGACGGCCTTCTACGACGCGATGATCGCCTCATTCCGCAGGGATCTAATCTGCGAAGAACGCGCGTGCGACGACTTGACAAGGTAGGGATTTTACTTTGGAAATACCTTTATATTCCCGTGTACGTTTCTTTAAAATTAAAGAACCAGTTTCATATGAACAATTTTAATTTATTAAAATTGATGTTTCATGTTTTGAATAATTCTCCCGTTGATATTATCTAACGCGGAGGGTGCGGGCCAAACGAACACGGCACGACAACCCTCCGCAGATTGTTTATTGATGTGTGGATCGACGGGCGACGACAAACGAGGCCGCAAGGTGATTTTGAGGCCTCTGTAGTGAAGGTCAGGTCCCAGGAGGACCATAGGCGAAGACAGTAGGAGAAACGGACCACCGGAGCGCGTCCGGTGGTCCGCGGAAGGCGAAGGCGGCGGCGCGCCGCCGGAAGGGAGGCGGCCGGCGGTTCGCCGCTGGCCTCAATCAGCGGCGAAGGGCGGGGGAGCCGCGCACCCTGCCCACGGTGTCCGCGCGGCTGCGATGGCCGAGCCGCGGCCGGCCGGTCGGGTCGGACCGAACCGGACCGCTCCGGTCCGGGCCTGGCCGGGCCCAGCCGGGCGGGACCCGGGTCGGGTCGACCCGTTCCGGGCCGACCCAGGGGGGTCGGGCCGGGTCGGCCCGGGCCCAGACCCCCGTTTTCGGACCACTTTCGGTCAAATGCCCATAACATGAGCTACGAGACTCCAAAAGACTCTCCGTCAGCAGAAAAACGATTCTTGGATCGAGACGGTCATTTTGGTATATCGCACTCAAGGTTTCGGATTACTTGGGGTTCGGCCGGGTTGGTTCGGATACGAAACCAACCGGGCCCTCGGAGCAGGAATGCTTATATCTTGAGTTTCGGACGTCCGATTGACGTGCCGTCGACTTTGATGGATTCCTCTAAATGAGATTGATATTTTGGCTTACTCCGCTCGAGGTTTGGATGCAGTTGGAGTATGGTCGGGTTCGTTTTAACTTAAAAACCAACAGCCCCCCCCCCCCCAGGACGAAAAGGCCAATAACTTCCAGACCGGGCGTCCGATTGACGCGCCGTCTGTTACGTTGCGTTCCTGTTGACGATACAGATCTTTTGGAATCCTTCTCCTGAGTTTTATATGCATTTGGATTGTGGCCGGGTTGGATCGCACCCGAAATCCAACCGGGCACCTGGAACGGAAAAAGATGATATCTTTCAGACAGGACGTCTGTTTGATGAACCGTCAGCGGCGTTGTTGATCTCGTCGAGAAACGGTCCCTATGAGTATACCCTATTAGTGTTTGGGGTATAGCTGAGTTACGGCCGGATTGGATCGCCCATGAAACCAATCGGGCCCCTGGGACGAAAAGGCTAATAACTCACAGACCGGGCGTCCGATTGACGCGCCGTCGGTTGCGTTGAGACCCCTATGATGAGGCAGTCCTTTGAGATACTTCTTCGCGGGACTTTGAGATAATTAGAGTATCGACTTGTAGCTCGTGGATCGGACCCTCCCAGAGACGAGCGTACGGAGTACGGAGACCGTGTTGCCGGTAGAGACCTGATGACTGCTTGTCCGATTCGATTCGGAGTGACTTACGTAGCCCAATGGGGAGCCCTACTTTTTGAGGTGGCAGACCCACAGCGGAGGAGCACTACTATGTGAGGTGGCAGACTCGCGGTACTCGACAGGAGGAGTACCTCTGTAGGCTATGAGGGGGGCACTACTGTGTTTGGGTGGCAGACCCCGGCAGGAAGCAGTACTGTGTGAGGTGGCAGGCCCACGTTACTCGACAGGAGGAGTACCTCAGCAGTCTTACGTTATTGAGCAGTACCTCGGAGTTGTGACAGGACCACTGTACACTCCAGAGACGGAGCTCTTCAGCAGTTATAGTTTCGATAATGAAAATCCTAGTCTGAGCTGAATCTTTTGACCCTTGTGTTTACCTCATGATTGAGATGGGTCACTTGATAACTTAGGTATATGTATGGGCATATACCTGGGTAGTGGTTTTCTGTTGATTTCACAATCCTTGTGTTTCCTCATGTTTGAGATGGGTTACTTGATAACGTAGGTGTATGTATGGGCTTATATCTTAGTTGAGGTTATCTGTTGAGATATTCTTGTGGTTATCCTTGTTGGTTTAGTGAGACCTTGAGGGTCTCGAGGTCCCTACTCAGTATTGTTATAATCACCCCTACACGGGCTATGCCCGCACCTCGTTGTGTTGGTTGCAAATGACGGGCAGTGCTGACGGAGGCTGAGCGTTCGAGGACGAGTCGGAACCTGGAGGTGGACTACACGACGAGTCAGTACCCGGAGGTGGACTACACGATGAGTCAGTACCCGGAGGTGGACTACACGACGAGACGACACACAGAGGAGGTTGACGGACGAGAGCGTGGAGGAGGTTATCTGTACCTACCCTTCAGGTTGGATCCGTGGTGGACAACCAGGAGCTGCGCTATCTGTACCTACCCTTCATGTAGGATCCGAGGAGGACGACCCAAGAACTGCTTCCTTCTTCCAGCTGTTTGTCTTTTTGCTATTGTACCTTGTTCAGTTGTAGTTTTGCTTTCTTTTGGGTTTGTATTCTGGCCCATTTACTTTTCAGCATTTCTTTTGTACTTAGTGTTTTTCTTCCGCTTGTACTCTGTGGTGCTTGTTTTCTTTTATAAAGGCAATACCTTCCCAGTTATCGGGATTTACGCCTTTGGTGCTAGTCGCCAGCCCCTGGCCTATGGAAGGAGGGCTTGGGGTAGTCACGGCACGGGCCCCGAGGACGAGTCGTGACATGGGGAGTCATTCGACTCCCTGTACAAGAAAATGTTGAGATGTGGGACCCTATATCCCTAAGGTATGGTGTGTTTTTGATTAATGTGATGATTTTTATTCTTTAACATATTTCAGACATTCTATACTAGGTAAAAATGAACATTCCTTTTTCATGGTAAAAAGGTTTTTAAAATTACTTATTTGTAAAGGGAGAAGAATATTACATTTAAAACATTGGTAAAATTACAAATGGAAAAAATATTTATTAATTAATATTTTAATAGTTAAATTATATTAATATTTTTAGTTAATATTGTATTTATAATAATTTATGCACTCTGAAATATTACATAATCATATATGGTTTTTCTTAAAAACATATTTAGTACCAAATATGGGGAAAATGATACTAATACTTGGAAAAGTTCATGAATAACAAAAGGTGAAGAAAATAAGTTGATTATTGAATAGTAGTAATAGAATTTACTCAAATGCAGATGAAATATCATTAAAGTTATTATTTAGTTTAAATCTTTAAACATTCCAAAGTTTCTCATTCCACTTGGAAATATTTTAAATCATACGACTCATGAATTAATAAAATTAAATTTAAATTATAAATTAAATAAATATAAAATGATTAATGATATAATATATCATAATGTGGAGTAGATACACCACACATAAAATTTATGTGGTGAATTTTACATTTATCTCAAAAATGAAAAAAGTGAGAGAAAAATCCATTACCTCAAGTCTGATTTGTCATTCATGTCATCAATAATTTTAAACAATAATTTTTTTATAATATATAATCAGGAAAAAAATTCAATGTTTATTTTATCTTTTTTAACTTATAAACTATTGTTACACATTTACTGAATAAAAAAGTATTATGAAGGCTGTTCTGACCATATTCAATTTATCTATCCAAACAGACATTGAAGGGACAATTATGGACAATGATGTCATTAAATATAAAAATAAAAAAATATTCCTAAAATATCTAACATATATATAATTTAACTATTCGTTAAATCCAATAATTAATGATGGTTTAGAAAATTTACCCAATGGTACAATCATAGAGATTGTCTTCCATATGTGCCCATGAGTTACATCTCCATTTTTCAATGATAATTTGGAAAGAGTTTATGTAAAAATATATAATTCCATATTTTTTATTGTATAATAAATAAATATTTTTTTCTATAATATATATTTATAAATATAATTACATCATTGTAAATGGAATCAAATCGTGTAGAAAAGGTGGTAGTCTACACATCCAAGAGCAACGTTATGACTTTTTATTGTAGGAAAAGGGTAATAATGAAAACGTTGTATTAGAATTACAAAAAATAATATTATATCATTGATATCATATATATTTCATATATTTCACATATTTAAAATTAAAAAAATCCTTTATAAAATCCATCTATAGTGTGAATGAATCACATTTCTTCTGGGTGGTGGTAGTCCAACCTTCCACGGTCATTGTTTTCGTAAAGAAAAAAAGGAAAAAATTGTATGTGATATAAAATGATAATAAAAGAATAGATACATTATTATTAACATCTATGTAATATATAAATTGTGTTTATATCATAATTACCAACCATGGAAGGTGGTAAATGAAAATCCAACGTCATCATTTTGTGAGGTGCTAGTTCTTCATTTACAGAAATAGTAATATTGTTTCCCGTCAGATAGAAATGTGTGTTGGTGTATCTAAAATGATATTATATAAAAATAACATTATATTATAGATACTAGTTATATAATATAATAATAGAATAACTATATTTTAGGTGGTAGATAATGTAAATAAAATAATATACATTGAAGAAGAATGTTACATCTTATACATGTAACCACTTTTTCGTTAAAAAGGGGGATTACATGGAAAGATTAATGAACATTTTTTGGTATCTAGAATTATTATAATGATTTTTATTAATTATTTTGTAAGAGATTGTCAGAACAATTTATTTGTGATATGTGTGAGGATGTGGGAGGGATGAATGCCTTTTTATATTGGAGGCAAAGTGTCACTCTATTAAATACCAGAAGATATATAATATTGGAAGGTATCCCATTCCAAATTTGACAAAAAAATGACAAAATAATGGATTAATGTAGGAATAAAATTTTTAAAATCCTCTACCATTCAAGAGGAAGAGAATTTTTTTATTTATATATATTAACTTCTATGATTCCCCAATTTTATCATTTTTTATTTTGTAAAATAACTTTTTTATGATGAATGTAATTCGACCATTGATACCAAATTAAACTAATATTTATGAGAAAAAATAGACAAAATGAATAATAATTATTATATACACAATAGAAAATATAAATCTCAGGTGTTTTGGAATCAATCACATATAACATTCCAAAACTACTCCTTTTACGTATACTAAAAAAACAATATTTTTACTAAATGGTGATAAAAATGTTAATTATTAAATATTAATTTGTAAAACTATATAAAAGATATGATATTTATTAAGAAAAACAAATCTATTGAAAAAATATTGAAAAAATATTATTAATTTTAAAATAAAAATGATATCAAATTTGACATTATTTATATAATTTTAATTTTAAAATAGAAAAACAATATTATAATAAATATATATTAATTTTAATGATGTATAACATGATATATTCATATAATAAATAAATAAAGATTAAAATTAAATCAATTATATTCAATTTTAAAATTTAAAATATCATTTGTTTTAGTTAATTATTTTCTAAATAGTCATTTGTTTGGTATTCCATAAAGAATTAATGTTTCTAATTCATATCTGAAAATTAATTATAAATTATTATGAGAAAAATAGCTCTTTATTTTTTAAAAGGATCTCTATAAATGAAAATATGTAGTTTTCTTCATATCTCAAAATTTTAAAAATGATAAATGTAAGTATGGTTGATTTTTTGTCTTTTTTGTTACATTACTTATCAATGATGTGGTGTTCATTAAAACATGTCCCAGTGAATTTTAATATTAGAAAAAATGGGAGATGTATGGAAAATATTTGATTAAAATGGACTTTGTACAAGTGCTTAGGTCATTTTTTCCTTAAAATTAGTATTTTTCCCATGTTATGTTTAATTATACATTAATCACAATAATTGGTTTTCAATAGTTTTACTAATTTATTTTTTGAAATAATAATGTTGATATTATAAAACCAAAAATTTAATAAAGATTGAAATTTTTTATGTCATCTTTTTAAATACAATTCACTGAATTGGAAAATTTTAATATAAATATTATCCAAAAGACATTTCTATAAATCATGTTATTAATATGAAAATATTTTTCTGTTCATTTGAATCTAATAAATAATTAAATATAAATATCATTAAAATTTAATAACTTGTATTAATAGTTGTATAAATTCTGTATTGTTATAGAAAAATAGTATTTTTTATAATTAAAAATAAAATAAAACATCTCATAAAATTACAAAAAATCACTACCAAATTAATTCGGAAATTAAAATTTAAAATTTAAAATTTATATTTCTGTATAAAAATTATCAATGAGTCAATTATTAAATAATAATTATGGTCTCCATTAATTTTTGGTAATACTATCTTTTAGAAAAACATAAATTTTTATATATAATTAACAGATTTATTATTATTTTAAGCCTATAAAATTTACTATAAGAATATAAATTTTATTAAATGTGTTTAAATAAAATATAGATAGACGTCTTTTTACCATCTAGTATAACATCAATGTGATAACTTCAATGTTAAACAATATTATCAATAGCATATTATTGTTTGTAAAGATTAAACCCTGCATTTATCACATGTTTTAAATGGGACTGTTACATGTAATGCATGATAAAGTTGTTATTATGTGTGAAGAAATATCAACTATTTATTTTTTTTAACATAATATATTAAATAATTTAAATTAAATTGACAAAATATCTTTTATATAATCATGGTATGTTACATCCTACCCCCATTAAAATGTATTTATCCCAAAAAATTCACCATGCTTATGAATTGATTAAAAAATTGTATTACATTATTGAATCTCACATCATAAAATTATTTAATAAAACTTCATTTTAAAAAGGTAAATTTGATAAAATATTTGTCACCATACATTGTACACTATAAGGATTAAATCAAGGGAGAACAATGTTGTGAATGGTGTATATGCATACATAATTATAGATGGTAATTATGCCAATCAATAAAAAATAAGATAATGAAAAATGTAATGTTAATGGTATCGAAGAAATTAATTTTCATAGATAAAAAACTATATAGTTTAGTTAGAAATGAAGGAATTGTGATAATAATTTTTATCTTGATCTGTCTCTTAGAGTTAAGGAATTCTCCTACCATCAAGTCCAATAGCAGAAATAAAGACAGAAGGAGTATTAATTCATAATTTAACTAATTTACTCAAAAATATCATCTTTTTATATAAATGAAGGGTATTTGTGAAGAAATTTAAATTCATAAAATATTAAAATCTACGTTTAAAGACTAAATATCCACAAAAGAAATAGCTCGACCACTCATTAAATATTAAAAGACAATTTTTTGCACATGACAAGATAATTCCCAAATTGTACATACAATAAAATGATACACTAGACATCTAAATTAAATTTTAGTACCGAATGTTGAATCAAATTTATTCCATAAATATTGTATTTTAATATTAATTAAATATTTCATAAATATGATTGAAAATAAAATAATATAAGGATTTTATCATATATATGTCAATGAAAAATATTCCATTATTTGTCACATAAAATTACAAAGTTATTCAAATAAAATAATTATTTCTTGATAAATTGTTATACTAACCTGAATATCATGTCGTCCTGCATGAGTGAATAAAACCTTTATCATCCTCCAATCATGCATTGAAGCCCCAATTACATTACTAGATAATATGGGTTGTCATCGAGATAATGGGTTATCTAATTTTTTAATGAAGTAAATTTATTCATGGCCAGAAACAATAAATTTGGATCATAGGGGAGAAAAACACCACATTCCCAAAAAAAATATCAAAAAATAACATTAATATCACATCACTTAAAACCTCAATAGTGTTTCCAATATATTGAAATTATCATCATATTTAATATTATTTACCTATTACTATATCCCTATCTCCTAGGATTACTTCACATGACAACATCCTCATCTCCAATGTTTTCTAAACCGATGTTTTATACCAACTATAACAACCCATAATCATCACCCCAAGATCATGTGATGAAATCCATATATTTACATTCGGGACATTGATGGTAAAAATTTTGAACGAAAATTTTCCACAAAAATTTTACAAGAGTAATAGGGAACATGGATCACATATACACTATAATACTTTTTATGTTTAGAGTTTTATAGAATTGGGTGAAAATCCTAAATAGAAAACTATTTTAAACATGGATATATAAGTAAAAAAGGAACATTTCTCTTATATAACCCATGTTTTCTCATATCACAATAATTCATTAATAAAATCCTTAAAATATCCATTATTGACATATGACATTAAGCATCATTATTTAAAAACTGGAGAAAATGATACATAAGAAGTCTGAGATCAATTGATCAGTAATGGTAAACATAAACATTAACAATTAAATTTTATCAATAATCATTAATTTGATTTTCGGAATTATGACTCAATAATGTTGTATGAGTGAATCATAACTTAATTAATACTGATAAATATATTGAAAATTAAATATAAAAACATTGAAATGGAAATAGTAATTATCATAAATAATCATGATCAATGTGATCTCAATCTTGATCGTTAAAAACATTATAAAAATATATAAATCATAAATAAAAAATTAAAGGTACCTTGGGACCTCACTATACATTTGAAAATTATAAATGGATTTACCATTTGGTTGAAATCTAGGCATGTATCTCTTCCAAATGGAAGATCTATACAATTAACATCTATAACCAATACATTGGAGGTATATCACATACCCAGTTGTCCTTAGTCTATCTAAAAACCACCCATCGATGTTGTATTGTGTAACCACCATTCAAATGTCCATTTACCATTGAAAAATCAATATATATAACTATCATATAGAAATGAAATCAGTTTAATAACAATATCTTCAAAACATTATTAACCTATAAAAATTAAATGGGTTCCACAAATATGTTATTGAAAAATGATTAAACAAAGGAAAATAAATTGTTTTGGTAAATATATAATTGAAATACTAGTAAACCATTCAAAATAATGAGTAAAATAAAATTCTATTTGAATCATGAGTACTCCACAGAAATTAAAAGGTTAAAGGTATTGTAAATACGTAGGATGAAATGGTAACCACTATTAAAGAGATTGATGTTAGGATAGATAAAATGATTAAAGTAAACAAATTGTTTCCTGATGCCAATTATTTCATGAAAGAACATGAATGAAATATATGTCTAATATTAATGAAGAAATTTAAAATCAAATTACATCCATTTTACAGATCTATGTAGAGACTGTTGAGTACAATCTCAAAAATCAATTAAAAATGATAAATCGATAGTTTGAATAATAATGGAAAATAAAAAAGCGTATCAAAGAAAATTAAGAGAAGGTATTCATCCTATGTTTATTTTTTATGTATTATGAAAAACTCTATAATATATGTATGAAATTTGGAGTGAAGATCATTCATGCTATAAAAAAGATGAATTTGGAATATATAATTCCACTAGTATTAAATATACTATTAAATCCAAATGATATGATTCGTATGAGTATTGATCTAAAACATATATCATTGATGGATGAATTTATACCACATCCACCTACTATAATATTAATTATTGTTTTGAGTATTAAGAAAAATCAGAATATTTTTGGAACAAAATGGACAAGCAATGGGGAAGTAGTGACATGGAAGAATGAACACCGCATTTTTTGTTATTGTAGTTGATTGAAGAGACACTCATAAAATTTCTATTCTATATCCATAAGAATCCAATGGGAACAAGGAAAAAAATTAATCTAACCATAGCTCAGTAAACAAGGATATCATTCGATAGACAATGTTTTTATGCAGATTATTTACACACAAGGAAATATTTTGTACATCAACCATGTAGTGGAATGTGTCGAAGGACGACCAAATTTACCACATGAGGAATCACAATGAACCATAAATTGAGTTGAAAAAACCAAACCAATTTGTAGGTATACTATATAAATTGTGTCCATTATACACCAAGGATGACCAATATTATCAATTTATACTGATTATCTAGTTAAAAACATGAAATAGATAGAAAGAAAACTTAGAAAATTGTGGTTGTGTACATATCATCATAAAGAATAATATCCTTATGTTTTATAAATACTTGCCAATGCATGAAAATCCCATATTATATGAAATAATTATCTAGTTATAGGAATAAAATATGCAAAATAAGGTCTTGTTAAATATGGATGTGTGGAAGGCCAAAAGATATTTGTTTTGGGAAAAGACATGTTTTGGGGAAATGAATGAGACATGCTTATATATTATTCATTGATGGTCTCAATAAAAACATGTTCATTGTTACTCAGCATTGTGACATAGGGAATGCTTCAAGATTTAATAAGATGATGTGTATCCTCAAAGGAAGAGATTGTACAGTTGTTAAATAGGGGAAAAAGGGTAATATCTATCTTGTCTGAGGAGAAGAGGTTATGTGACTATTATCTATCGAGATGGAGAACATATTGTTTCGTAAACTTCATGGACATCTATTTATACAATTCATGGAATATATGGTGAAATTTGATGCATCTAAAAACCTCCATAAGATTGCACATGATTGTATGGATACATGTGGTACATGTCAAGAAGGGATGATCATCTGAAATACAAACAATAAAAATAAATAAAAGTCAACATTTGTGGATGAATTAGTCTATGAAAATGTATGTGGATAAATATAATAATGGTCCATTTATAGTAAGAATTATTACATTGTTTTAATTAATGATTTTAGTTTAACGGATTGTGTATATTTCGTTGTCCTAAATACTGATGAGCCTAGATTAATTAAATAAATATCATATGAATTTAGATAGGACACCTAAAAAAATTATGATGTTTAATATTAATATATTTATTAAATTTAAAAATTGATATGTGGAGTATTTTCACTAGAAACTAGGAATAATGAGTCAGATTTCAGATATTATAAACCCTCAAAAAATAGAGTGGTTCATAGGAGAAATCAGATTATCAAAAAACATGTATAGAAAAATAAAAACATAAAAATTATTACTAGATAAATTCTGTAGGGAAGCAGTATTAACATCAATTGATGAATCATATAGGTCTATGCTGTGTGTGATGGGAGATAACACTCTGTATGATATATACTATGCACGCAATCCAACATTGAAATAAATTCATATCTTGGGATATAACATTTGTATTCTCAATAATGTAAAACATAGAAAATTTGAGTCACAAAAATATGAGGGAACATTTCATGGCTACTCAAGAATATTTAATGCATATAAATTCTTCAATAGGAATATGGGAATATCAGTTGAAATCAATGATGACACTATTGTAAAAATTCAATACAATCATCAATATATCAATAAAAAGTTACCTTATTAATGTGATGAAATGTTAAGAAACATTGTAGAATATGATGTGGAAAATGATGATTTAGAAAAATATAACGATGATTAGTATGATGTTTTCAAATCGATATCAATATAGAAGACAAATAATTAATATTAAAGTGGAATGGAAGATATCATTGTTTATAAAAAAACACAAATTCATTCAATGAGAATTAAGTCATTAAATCAAACATCATTGTTATAAAAGGAAGAGCATAAATGTTTTGAGGAATAATCTATTGACGAAAACTTGGTTCTTGGTATGTAATATGAGCTATACCAAATTATAAAGAATTTACATGGGTGATTGTTTGTAGGCCAATAAAAAATAATTTCATTTTAAATAATTTGGTCTTTAAAAATAATATTAATGAAAAAGGTGTGGTATTTTTAAACAATGAATGGATAATGTGAAAATGGTACTTCGAGATATAAGTTAACAATGATGACACATCATTTTGTCCTATTGAAATATTAGAGACTATATGATTATTATTGATGTAGCTATACAATGAATGATCTTATTTTTCTAGATGGATGTCAAGTAAGAATTTTGTAATTGGCATATAGAAGTGGATATGTATATTGGGAATCTTAATGGTTTTCTCATTCATGAAAATGATAATATTTTTTCTGTCTATTGAATGAATATTATGGGTTGAAACAACACTGAGACTGTGTTCTTAGAAGATCCTTCAATTCATGAGGAAGGTCAATCTTCGGCATGGTGGAGTTGATTAAAATTTAATTCAACAATGAATGTAATCAATGAATATGATTCTGGTTTATGTCGATGAAATAATATTCTTCATACCATATGATGCAATGTGAAATCAATTTATTTAATTCTTGAAAAGTGTGTTAAAAAATTCTATGATTGAAGAACCGATATTTTTTCCTTGGTTTACAAGTGACAGAAATACATGGCTCTTTTATTTCCCAATAAATATATTTCAATGATGTTCTGAGAGGATTTGGAATGAATAATTCTTCTGAAATTAAAACATTAGATTCTAGTTGGATGAAATTTTCATGAGATGATATATGCAATTTAGTTTATAAAATAGAATTCTAGAAAATAATTTGTTGTATATTATAATTGATAGAAAGAAGTCTTGGTATATTTTTCCACATACCATGAAGAACAGTATTGAATTCATCTCATTTAAATATAATTTCATATATTAAAAATATTAATTTATATTATAAATGGAATGGTGGATTATATTAACTATGAAATTACATGTCTCATCATGATTTATTGAGAAATATAGATTCATAATGTGCTGGATTAAAATATGGTTGATGATCAATGATATGGGGTTTTTTATATCATGGAGGATTTTGTATATCGTAGACAATAATGAATTTTTTTATCACCTCATAATATGAATATGTTTTAGAAAATAAATCTTTCAAAAATTTATTATGGATGAAGATGCTACATAATGATATGGGAATTGAAGTGTCGTCTTTTAGAGGAATCCATTGTTATAATTAAAGTTATATAAATAAATTAATAATTCTAATCAATTACTTGAGGGAAAAGGAACATTTAAACAAAATAACATTTTTTCAAGAAGATGGTGGACCAAGATCTTTTGATTTTGGAGTACCGGCCCACAACACTATGGGTTGTAGACATTCTGATGAATGCCTATCCAAAAAATCATTTGACTGACATCAACAAGACCTGGGAGTTCATTGGACTCTGTGAATATGATAAAATATGGATGTGGGACCCCCTCTCACTAAGGTATGGTGTGATTTCTTTAATGTGTTTATATGTGGTCTTTACCATTTTACAAACAACAATGACATGTCATTGATGTTCATTGAAAAAGGGGGAGAAATTATAGTTATTAATGGGGATAAGATGTACAAATCAAGAAAGGAGGAGAAAATTATATGGGTATTGGGACGTGGGTGGGGGGGTTTATCGTTTTATATGTGGCATGTTTTTGAAAACCCATTCAATGCTTCTAGTACAAAATTAGTGTTTGTGTTATGTGGAAGGAATTCATGGATATCAGAACATATTTCAGATATAATTATTTATTCCAAAGAACAAGAAGCCTTGTATTGTATTATATCGTGTAATAAAAATTATTTTCTAATGTTTATCGATCAATGGCTATAAACACAACATATAACATTCTTCATAAAAGAAAATGAGTGTTTTCAGGACTAGTATATATTTTTATTAGTAATGCATGATACACTTGTTTCTCATCTTTTGAATGTATTATGTGGGATAAGAGTGTGTATAGAGTAATCATTGAATTATATCATAATCTCAAGAAGAAAATGGTGGATTTAAAAGGATGAATCATTAAAATGTTATTAAAATGTGATGAGTTTTCAACAAAAACAAAGATATAGATTAGGGGGAAAAAATAATTCAAGGTAATATTACTATTTTATTGGGTTGATTGTGTTTGATATAAAATAAGGATTATATAGGATGTTTTGGAATTCAAGAGATATTTTTGACTAAGCATGATTTTAATGTTATAATAAAAAGGATAGGACTTTATTGTGGAGATACAAAAATATAAAATATATGATTCATTTATTTAATAGTGTTTTTGTAAAAGGTTGTTTCACAAAAGATTCGAGATGAATCTCAATATTACAAGACTGTTGAGATTCAATATCATCATAGTAAAATATTTCGACGGTATGAAATGTGCAGATGATTTGAACATGCATGAAAGATGTGTTTTTGTGAAAAAAGGGACTTGTGCGCATCCACAGAATAGAGATGGAGATTATTCGGGAATATTTTTTATGAGTCCAATGTGACAGCAGACCAAGATCTTCAGACTTCGCGAAATAAAATGCACCCAAAGAATGGGATGTAAGTATTTTGGAAAAAGGTTATGTTGAGATTATAAATATGTTTCAACCCCCTCAGTTTCATATCATGACCCTTAAAGAAAATTTAGGCTCTGATTCACATAATATGTGTGCACAAAGAGATTTTCATAGAAAAAAGGGAGTCTCATGAAAAACAAAAATGTCTTAACAAAGTAGTTTTCCACCAAAAAGTTACATATTGTGTGAAATTTGATAATGTTTCATACAATGAAATGAAATGTTTCCTGAAAGATTATGTGTAATCCCAGAACTATTATTCAATTAATATCCACTAAAGTTTTATTAAACATGTTGATGTAATTCTATGTTAATGAAAAAATAATTGATGTTTAAAATATAATAATTTAGGTAATAAAAGGAGTATTTTGTGAATAATTAGTAAGAATAAATCAATTTAGAGTGTATATAGTATTCAATTTTTTGATGGAAATTATCATAGAGGTATAATGTGTCTACATTGATCATTGTTAAAGTAGTCTGTATTAGTGGATCTGTTATATAGGAACATTACCATCGTATTATTCTTAGATGTAGCCAAATTCATGTGAACCTTACAAAATTGGTGTTTATTGTGTATTCTTTAATTTTTGTTCATATATTTCTTTTTAAATGGAAGTGAAGAGTGGATTTTTTTCAATAAAAAGATATCAAATGAGGACTTTTTATTAATCGATCATACCCTTGTTCACTCCCCTCTCAGGGTATTTACAATTGTATGGAAAAATATATTTCTTAATTAATGTAATACCAAAATAAAAAACATGGTATTAAAGGGGTTATAAGTCCAACACAATGTTCCACCATAATAGAATATGCTCATTTTTATAATTTTTTCATTAACATGTATGTTTCCTCAATTTTATCATCTTCATTTCCATTAATCTAGTTTTTTGTCTAAAATATGAAATTTAACAGTTAATACTATCTTAATGTGATATTTATGATAAAAAATATACCCAATGAATTATAAATAATACAAAAAGCTAAAAAATAGAAATCTTTAGTTATTTGGATATTAATTTTGAACCAATTTCATATAATGCGCCAAAATTGTACAATAAACTGGACAGTGGGAACAAATTTTTTACATTTGATTGGTCAATATGATACTTATAAAAGAAAAATTTGTAAATTAATTAACTATATATAAATATTATTGAAACATAAAAATTACTTGGCATAATATATGATTTTTGAAATTTTATTTTTTTATTTAATATCATTCATTAAAAAATTACAATAATTTCAATTTTATTTTATTATTTTGATTTTAATTAAAAAAATATTTAAAATAAAAAAATTTAAGATCCTATATATTTAAAAAGATATATTAATCTATAAAAATAGTTATAGTAAATAAGTCTTTCAATTTAATTCCCCATTAATTTATCTATTTTACTATATTTTCATTATCTATTTGCTAAACTATTACTACTTTAATGTTTCGTAAGATGATTATGTTATTAATTCATATATAAAAATTTCTGATACATAATTACAATTAAAATAATACATTTATCTTTCAAAAAGTTGTTTATAAAAAATATTTATTATTTTCCATATCTGAAGGTTTTATAAATTTTAATCTTAAGGAAGGTTAATTTTTTTTGTCTTTTTCCCAACTTAACCCATCATATCCAGCACCTTCATGAACTTGTTTATCAATAACACAAAAAATTAGAAAAAATGGTATATGGTTATTTTATTTGCAGATAATGAACCATGTAATAATTTTTAAGACATTTTGGCACTTGTGGTTGTGGTTTTGTCCCTTGTTAAGTTTAAATTTAACTCAACCATTGTAAATAATTCTAATTACTTTTAAAAGTATTGTTTGTCAAATTTTTAACCTAATTATATTAGAAAAAAATTCATACTAGTTATAAATGTGTTTTTTCAAAATTAAATTTACAAAATTGGAAAAATTTAATTTGATGCTAATCCCATAAATGTGACTACAAAGCATGTTTTTAATGTTAAAATAATGAAATGTTAATTATAAATAAATATATAAATTCATTATAAATTTTTTTAAAAGGATATTAATTATATTTTTATATATATAATTGTTATATTGTGACATCAAAAAATTATAATATAATTTAACATTAAAAACATTTTAATCTAAAAGGTAGTTTTCCACTATAATGCAGTATTTTCACTATTCAAAAAAAGATGAATAAATATCAGAAAATAAAACAAAATCACTCAATGTAAATTTTAATAAAAAAATTTCATCAATAAATTATATTTTCATCTATAAAATTAAAATAATGTCGAAAATTGTATTTAAAAATTGATTTCCATTAAAAGTAAAATTACATATTTATTAAAAAAATATAACTTTTTATTCTAAATACTAGAATCATTTTTATTTTAATGATATAAAAATAATTGAATGAATTCCATGAAAATATTAGAAATATGTGTAAATAGAATATATTTATTCATATTCACACAATATTATATACTCTCAATGTTATAACTTCTATATTAAATAATAATATCAAAACTATATTATTGTTTGGTATGACATGACCTTTCATGTATCTAATTTATTAAAGATTCTTGATGTTACATCCTCCCAATTTAAATGAACACCTATGATGAAATTCATCATAGTTTCCAAATGATTAGTAATTTTTGTATTCCATTATTTATACCAAAACCAGGAAAATATTTTATAAAACATAAATGTAAAAAGTGAAAATGAAAATGTTAATGGTCACCATGTATTACTCATTACATTGATTCCATCTTGGTATAACATATCTACAAATTGAGGAAAATGATAAATATATATAGAGGATAATTGGGGTCATCAATCATAAATAATTGAATGATCAATACTATGTTAATGTCCTAAAAATAATAAATATATTATGATATAAAATACCATAGTTTCTTCAGAATTGACGGTACACAGAAAATAATATTTTCTTTAGCATACTTCACAAAGAGTTAATTAATTATATTACCATCAATTCAAAAAATAAATATACTTACATTATGAGTAAAATTTTGTGATTTATTTAATTTCCACATAAATATTATCTTTTTATCTAAAAAATGTGTATTGGAGATAGTGTTTTAATTATTCATTATCTAAAATCAATATATAAATATTCTATATCTATAAAAGTGATAATACTTATATTCCAAAAATCATTTTACATTAACCAAACCGAAAATATTATCACATGATAATATAAGACCCATAATGTGTATATCATAAAATTATACAGTAACCATAATAATTAAATAGTAATAACCAAATATAAATAATATTGTATTCAATAAATAATTTTCTTTAATATTCTTCAAAACATTCATGATTAATATTGTAACCCAAATATTATAAGGATTTGAAAATATAATTTTCCATGATAAGTAGACCATTATAAGTCAGATAAAATAACATATGATTTCCAATTAAAAATTATCGATTATTTAAAATTTTTATACTAACTTGGACATCGTAAAGTTCATTAGTAGTGAATGAGACTCATTTCATCATCCGTTCATCGGTTCAAGATTCACAACCTTTCCCGATGTGAAGGGTTATCATCAATCATATAGGTTGTCCATTTTTCAACCTTAAAACTAAATCATCCTTAAAAAATATAAGTTTCTATCCTAGGGGTTAAAAATACCTTATCTCCAAAATAACCACTCTTTAAATAACATTTATAACTAATCACATAAAACCTATATTGGTTGTCTAATACACTAAACATATCATCATCGTTATGCTTATAGGCATCTTTCTATATCCCAAACATTCATGATAACCACAGAAGACAACATGCTAATCTATTATGTTATCTAAACCGACCATTGGTACCAACTGGAATAGCCTAGAACTAACACTTCTCAATCATATTCTGAACTCAATTACATTAACTTCTCTCATCTGATGTTGATAACTGTCAACCAAAATTTTCCGTCAAGACCATAAAATATCACGGGGATAAAATTAATTACCAACATACTAGAAGACCTTTTTTATTTTTAGTTTTAGAGAAAAAAAATATAAAAACAATTTATATCAAGGTCGACTCATAATTCCTCAAAAGTATGTTTCTCTAATTTAACCCATGTTTCTGTATTACATAATAGGCCATTTTTATTACCATTGTGGTATCCTTTATAGACCTGATTTCCTCCACATCATTCATTAAAATACCACAAAAAATAATCATAAGAAGGTAGATATTAAGAACTATGTTAGGTTTAAAATAAGAATTGACAATTAAATGTCATTAATAATCATAAAAATGCATAAATTATTGGTTATTTGATAAACTTTTCAAAGGGAATCATAAAAGAACTCATATCCATCATTACTTGGACCATAAAATTTGAAATCCTTGAAATGAAAAGATCCATCATAATCAATAATCATGAGCGATGTGACATCAATATGAATTATTATAAACATTATAAACATTTAGATATAGAACATATGGTAATTAAGACTTCATTATAATTTTCACACCTATAAATGGAATAATATTGTAGTTGAAATCCATTCATGTCACACTTATTAATGGAATAACCATAGGGTTGACATCCATACATAATGCATTAGAGGGATGTTAAGAACACACCTGTACTTGTACTATCCTGGAACAAACCATCATTCGTTTACAACATAAGAACACATAAAATTTCAATATACCAAAAAAAATCATGACTCATAATTATCAAAAATCAACGAAATGGGTTTAAGTAAAATCTATATGAAACATTATTAACCCCTGGAAAATAAATGAGTTCAACAAAAATAACTTCAAAATGTGGTGTACCGATGGAATAGAAATGGTTTCAATAAAAATATCATTTAAACATGTTAAACCCTTAGAAATAAATAGGTTTTACGACATTATCATCAAAACATAAGTCATACATGTTAAATAAATGGGTTAAATATTTGTATCTTCGAAACCTGAATAACCCATGTAACATATCTAGGTTAAATGACAATATTTTTTTAAAAAAGAAAAAACATCCAAGGAATGAATTATTATGGTATCAAAAAAATGTGTCTATAGTTCATGAAATGTTAAACAAGGTTTTTTGATTTTTATTAATATATGATTCATTAAAATATGATTAAAAATTTATTGTTGAAAATACTATTTTTATTAAGAAAATAATTGAAAAAAAAATTATTTCAAAATACATATTTTTATAAATTTATTTTTAATCTATCCTTCTAAACAAGAAATGGATTCTTTAAAAAAATTATAGAGGGTTAATCAACATATTTATTTTGAGTTAAAAAGAATATTCATTTTCCTCAGTAAAATGTTTAGAAAAACTCTTTATTCATAATGAAAAAAGAATATTGCATTAAAAATATTGATAAAAACATATAGAGTAAAAAGACATTTAACAAATAAATTTGGAATGGTTAAAATGATTTTTGAAAAAATGTTTATAAGAAATATTTTTTAAAAGAATGTAGGTTCTTTGACTTAAGAGAGAATGAATACGGGTTTTCATAAAATAATATTACAAATAATTTAAGCACCAAAAGGTGATTTTATTATCAATACATGAAAATTGTCATTAATGTCATGACGCATACCCCAGGGCCCATATCAAGACTACACCAAGCTATTCTTCCGTAGGATAGGGGCTGGCGACTAGCACCAAAGGCATAATTCCATAAAACTGGTAAGAAATTACCATTATAAAATGTAAACTCACACAACAAGAGTACAAGCGGAAGAAAACACCAAGTAAAAACTGTATAACAGGTGTACTGAAATTAAGGGGTTCTGAAATAAAAGCCCAACGGGAAAGTACAACTGAAAAGAAAGTACAACTGAAATTAGGAAAAACAAATGAAAGGTAGAAGCATCTCAAGTATCATCGTCTGGGGTTCCTACTTGAAGGGTAGGCATAGATGTCCTCCTCAGCACACATCATTTATTGGTCTGCTCCATGTACCCTCACACAGAGTGGTCCACCTCCGGGTACCATCCAGCCCTAGCTCGCTCTCGGCCTCTATCAACGTTGTCCGCCAAGTGGTCCACCTACATCGTGGGTCTACTTCTTCAACCAAGTTCTCCCCACTGGTCCATTCAAATCACTCTGAATCGATCAATCAATAGTCGTTAAGTCTCATCCATCTACTAGGTCTCTACAATCTACTCGCTCGTCATCAGGAGGGTCTGCTCCATGATCCACATGCTGATACTCCATGTGTCATGAATTATCTTGTAGAAGTATCACAAAGTACCTCCACATCATAGGGGTCTCAATGCAACAGACGATGCATCAATCAGATGACCGGTCTGTGTGTTATTAGCCTTTTTGTCCTGGGGGCACAGTTGGTATCGTGTATGAACCAACCCAACTGTATCTCAACTATACGACGAACTCCCATGGGGTATATTAAAAAATATTGTTTCTCAACGATATTACCATCACCGCTGACTTGTTTTCAAACAGACATCTGGTGCCAAAGATATGGCCAAAGTATGCAACGGGTCATTAGTGGGCTCGGGTCGGGGACGACCCAGTCGGACCGACTCGAACCAACCCCGTCTGGGTCGACCCACTCTATGTTGACCCAATCAGACTCGCTAGGTCTAACTCGACCAGTTGGGTGGGTCAGCCCGTTATGTTTCGACCCGGTCTGTTGGGCCCGGCCCAACGAGCTGCGGGGGAAGATCAGCCCGGATGCCTCCACGCAGGTGTCGTTGGAACGAAACCTGGGGTTAGTTCATCCAACAACGGAAAGGGCATGGCTAGAGAGGTCGGTGGCTAGGAGACTAGGGGGAGGTCATCCGGGTTGTGGGGCATATCGGCTGGACTCTGGGTAGGCCGTGGGTGCACCGGGCTATGCGCCAGGGTGCTGAGCAGCACATCGGGTAGTGTGCTAGGGCGTTGGAAGAGTGTCGGGAAGCCGGGCAGACCGTGGCAGGGGGCCACCAGGGCATCGGCAAGGCACCGGGGTGCCAGGAAGGTCGCCTGTAGGGGCTGGGTAGTCTGACTGCTGGGCACGGGTGCACCAGACAGCGTGCCGAGGTGCCAGCCAGGCCACCGGCAGGGCGCAGGTGCGGTGGGTAGCACACCGGGGTACCGGTCAGGCCGCTGACAGGGCGCAGGTGAACCAGGAAGGGCACCGGTGGGGCGCGGGCAGCATGCGGGGCATGGGCCGGGGAGTGGGTAGCCTGTCGGGCAGTGCAGGGGGTGGAGCGGCCATTTTTCTCCATCTTCGTCGTTGTCGCCTCTTTTGCATTATGTGTTTCCACATTGAAAAACATCATAAAAAATCCTACGTATGGTGTTAGGCCATGTGAGATTGGCCCAAACCCTCCGCGTTTATGAGGATATCAATTGGCTCAACATAACTAGAAGATGTTCATTAAAAATTTATGCATTAATACCATTATATCCTTTTATAAAAGTAATAAGAAGAGTACAATATCTACATGAAAAAATAAAGCCCCAACCTTTTGATTGTCGGGCACCGTTCTACATTCGTTGATGGCATCGAGGAAGGAGACGAAGAAGTCCATCGTTCTTTCCGTCTATCGCACACTTCTGATCCAAGCATGTGCGTCAGTTCGATGACAACGATGAGGGGGGGGGGGCGATTCTCAACGTCTGTTGGATCCAAGTAAAGAAGTATAATGAGGAAAACGTCGTCCGCATTCCTCACATTCTTAGTTAGGATCATTTCTCCCAATCTTTTCTCTCAAAGCCTCTACCAAGAAGTGAATTATGCTAATGAAATTAATATGTGGGTTTATCTATTATTACGTTGGCACATTATTAAAAAGTAGTATTAATATCCCAAACCCATATATAAAAAATGAGAGGTTTCATATTAAATATAGTAGGATTCCAAGAGGCTTCCATAATAAAACACTAGAGTTGGCGCTATAATTAATTAGGGGGGGTTGGCACATTAAGGTGGGGAAAGTGGTCATAAAGATTCTCCCCATTTAATGGGGATATGAGGAAATAAAATGGGATCCCCCCTCGTTAATCTGGGGTGTTGGGGAAGTTTTTCTCTCCACTCATTATTAGGGGGGTTAGGCCAAGTGTGGTCCCCACCTTATTTAATCTCCTATGGGTGGTTGAATTCGGGTTGGCCCCACCACCTTAACCTCCCATGGGAGGTTATGGTGTGGTGTCCCCCACCACTAACTTCCCTTTGGAGGTTCTAACTACCACTAAATAAAAATATGGAATACACAATATTATTATTTAATTAAATTAGAAACCCCAAAATCTATCTTCCAAACTCGATAAAATGCAACTGTGGTGAAGGTCCCGCTAATAAATAACTAGCGCTATAAGTTCAACGGTGCCCTTGGATTTCAGTTTCGAGCTCCGGATCAAATGTTATAAAAATTACAAATGTACATTTATTGAACGTACCCGAAAAAACCTTCAGAAATTGATTCCAGGCACACTGGGCCCCGGAATCAAGCGCTGTCAGAAACTGTAGACTCATAAAATTCCCAAGTATTTATGTAAAAAATTACCATGTGAATTCTAGGTCATTACATTCTCCCCAGCTCTGGGCTTTATGTCCCCATATGTTACAACTCATACTAAAGGAAAAAATGGGGGTATTGTAGATGCATCTGAGCCTCCTGCTCCAATGTGCTCTTATGGAGGTTCTCGTGTTGCCAACGTGTGCGGACCAGTGGTATCGACCGTCCATATTGGACCCGCTCCTATAGACCCTCATTCTCCACTGGAACCTCCATGAAAGTCTCCCTGTCACCGATTTCCAGCTCCCCGTGGATGATGTAACACCCTTAGAATTTATGAGAAATATTTTTTTAATTGATGTCCTGTGTTGTAAACTACACCAAAATTTACTTGCGCTATACACAACACTGTATTAGCTTCCAGTATAAGAAAACTATATTCTAGGCATGTGTTGTATGATAGAGCAACCTTACTCGATAGAATGTTTTATACGTAATACCGAGTTTCACTAAACGAGATATTATTATAATATTATTATGAAATAACCCTTATAAATAATAATATCCACTTTTTGAATTTTTATAAATTTTATCATTCAAAATGTAATTCATTTTTCGATTAAGAATATTGATATTAACCTAGGGTTAGTTTTTGTTATTTTTCTGAAAACATTACGTTTTTTATGAATAGTAAAAACACTGAGTTACTTTTTAAAACCCGCCTTTTTATTTAAATATTTATTTATTTTATTTAAATTTTATTAGGTCAAAATAGATACATAATACCTATATATGTTCAATGTAATTCATTGGATTCATTTTATAATAATTTTTGAGATATAAAAATTATATTAAAATTTTTATTATCTTTTACTCACCTCCGAGGAGAATTGGTATAACGACCCATACATTACATACATTTTTAGTACTTCAAAATTTAAGTACACTTATTAGAACATATAAAAAACCCACGAAAGGACCGTATAGGTATAGTTTCTTTAGAAATTGGGAAACATAAACAACTGGTTCATAAATCATCTACACTGTCTCCCATTTATTTCATCATATATATAGTCCCTTTTGGGATATCATACTTAATAACCTTCTTCCTGACCTAGAGGAAAGAAAACATACAAAAGGGTGAGCTCAAATGCTCAGTAAAGGTAAACAAAAGAAAAATCAATCACATCATGAACATAAAATTGTGGAAATCTTAACCTTCAAAAGAAATCATAATTTCATACCATGGGATAAATCATAAAAGTGAAATGCAATCCCAATAATAGTAACATAAAACATGAAACTTTTTGGCATACACAAATAATCATAGATAATCATTTTTTATTATTCAAGACTCATTTCCAAGACTTTATTAGTGGAAAAAGTCCATTTCTGAACCGAGTTCAATCCTCTTTTCAGTCCTGTTTCACTGAACCGGTTTAACCTGCCGTTCCAGCCATGTCTATCTCATGAGATATAAAATTTTTACCCAATGCATTGGAGGGATATATAGGTTCCAACCATCTCATAATGATACCATTCTTATGTGTGCCACAAAATCATAAACCATATATCATAGAATAACCCATGTAATAAAAATGGGAATCTTAAACATCGGGACATCATAAATCAATTCATATAAGATAAAGGAATTCATAAAAATAATTCCATCACAACATAGTAAAATAAATGTAATAATAGGGATATAAGTAGAACCCTTTATTATCTTAGATGGAAAATAATTTTGATAAAACACTTAAACTCTATTCTTGAGTAAAATGTCTTTTCTAAATTGAAAACAGTTTTCCTTTCTTAACATGTCATAAAATCTTAAACTAAAAGAAGTTGATTAAAACTAAAAATGAAAACTTGTAAGGGAAGCTTCTTTGAAATAATGTTTTAAAAATCCATTCATGCCTTATAAGTTAAAAAAAATTTCTCCTCGTAATTTTGTCGGAAAAGTCAAAAAAGTAACTTGTATGGAAAACAAAAGAATGATTCCTTCCAAACCTTCTAGTAAAAGACATAAAAGGGTAAAATGACTTTAAAAATACATGGAGGAATACTTAATATTTTATGAAAACATTTTTAGAAAACATGGACATGGATGATAAACATAACCCCAATATATACTTACGAATAAAGAATCTCGGATAAGAATGAGACTGGAATAATTATCCCTTACCTTAGGTCCTGTTTGCTTTGTAAGTGTCCAAACCTCCTGTATAATGTTTTATATAATGTTATTTACTTATTCCAGAATCATACTTATTGTTATGATATCATATATGGTCATATTCTTAGCTTCTTATTAGTAATATTTCATTACTACTTGTTATTCGAGTGTTTATTACTTTTTGTTCTTTTGCGTGTTTTGTCGAATAAATTCTTATTATTCCCTTTAGGTTATAGATACCACATTTCCAGAATGTTATTAGTGTAATATATATCATATTCATTCATTCAATTCATTTATATAATCATTATGAAATGAAGATCACGTAGAACGAGTCACATCACATCATGGATACAGTATTCCGTACGTATGCACGAGCGATGATATCGTTCCCATGATCGTGAAATTGTAATGGAGTGTATGTATACTATTTAAGAATCAATATCACTTTACAATAATAATTTATAGTTATTATTTACACAATTATACCCATCCAAGTAAGGTGGTGGTGGAAAATATATTACACCACGGCGTGGAGACGGTATTCCGTACGTACGCACGCGCGGTGATTTCATTTTCCGTAGGATGGATATATGGTGAAATATGGTTTTTTCATAACTATAATAAAATATCAGTATATTATTGATACTGATGTTATTACTTCATAATGAAACAACTAAAGAAGAAGAAGTGGAAGAATAAATAAAGTTGAATGAATCGGAAACTGACATTACCTCTTCTTTGAACAGCTTCTTTGAGACCTCCTTTTAGGGCACTAAAATTGGTCTTTGAAGAAGACCAGTACCTCTAGGATGTTACTAGGGATGTGTAGAAGAGAATTTGGCAGGGGTTTCCTAGATTGAAGGCTCAATGTGGTGTGAGTAAGAGAGGGAGGAGGTGCCCTTTTATAAGGGAGGAGAGGGGCACTTTTGGAAAAAAAAAAATATTATTTTTTGTATAAAGTCATATTCGGTTTTAAATAGCTCCAAATTGATTTATTTCGAAGCTAAGGTGGGGTTGGGTCGAAATAATTTCATAAAATAGAATTTAGACAAGTTTAGGATCCTATTTTAACCATATCATTTAGATTTAACATTAAGTTAAATAATTTTACTTTTACTGTGTCTATTTGTGTTCTTACACTATAAGGTTAATAAACATACTATAACAAGACAAACGAACCCAATGTTGTTTATTATTAATATATATAACCGTATCTAAATTATTTGGAAGAACCTTAGATTTTTATAAATAAAATAACAATTAATAATATAATATTTGTTTTAAAAACAATTTTATGTCAATTTTGATACTATTTGGTAATTGATTTTTGTGATAATCATAACAGAATGTTTAGTTCGAAAAAAGTAAATTAAATCAATAAAAACATGTCATATTAACATAGAAAATTATTTTAATTCATAAAAATTCTAAAATTACATTTATTTGGGTATTTATAACATCAATTATGTCAATATTTCGTTAATAAGATAATTACTACATCATCATTGTGTCATAAATAAATTAAATTATTTAATGTCTAAAAATTACAAATAAAATATCATTATGTAGGAAATATTTCTATATTTCTAATGAATATTTTCAGTCGAATTTGTCTTATGTATAACCCTATATTAAAAATGATTTACTTATTAAACTTTGATTTTAACTATTTTAACCCTTCTTTAAATAAATTAATAATAAATGTTCTAATCTAATCCAAGTGGGCCTAATGGTCATATTTTATTCCTAAGGTTGTTTTTGGTCGAATAAAACTTATCCAATAGAATTAGTACATGTGTTAGGATAATAATAATATCATTTTTACTCTTAATTAACCTATTTACTTTTAATCGTGGTAAATAAAAGTAAAAAGTTACTATTCACAAAAAATTATTTTCATCTCATTGAACCACATTTTACTTACTGACATCAACCGTGTCTCTCAGATTTTTGAAATTTTACTCATAGAAGTGGTAAAATTATGTTTTATATAAATTTCCAAATTCTCTTAAAAGGTTGGTAAAAGATGGTGAAAAGTTCAATAAAATTTTTATATATCTAAAATTATTATAAAATTACTCCAATGAATTACAATGAACTTGTATAGGTATTAGGTATCAATTTTGACCTAAAATAAATTTAAATAAAAATAATAATTGTTAAAATTAAAATTCGGTTTTTAAATAGTAACTGAGTGTTTTCACTATTCATCAAAAATTGAAAGTTTCCAGAAAAATACCAAAATTTCACCCTAGGCTAATTTTGATATTCCAAATCGAAAAAAGAAGTCCATTTTGAAAAATAAAATTTACAAAATTTCAAAAAGTGGTTATTACTATTCATAACAGGTATTTTTAATAATATTTTAATAGCATATCATTGTTTAGTGAAACTCGGTATTGCGTACGACACAAGCTATCGAGGAAGGCCGTGTTTGCGTGTAAATCAAGCCATGCTAGTGTTGTGTGTAGTGGAAGATTTATTTGATGATTTATATAACATAAAAACAAAATATTTATTATAAAAGTCTCAGGTGTTACATTCTACCCCCCTTAAAATGAATTTTGCCCTCAAAATTCGTCACTTTATAACAAACATATGATGATACCTCTCCTTCATCATATCCTCGAGCTCCCATGTAACTTATTCCAATTGGTGGTTCCTCCATAAAACACTCACCAAGCATGTGGTCTTGTTCCGTAGGACATTTTCGCTACGATCTAGAATCTCTATCGGCTATTCTTCCTAAGAAAGATCTTGTTCCAGTAGTACAACTTCTGAGCTAAGTACATGTGAAGGATCAGGTATGTACTTTCTCAGGAGAGATACGTGGAACACGTCGTGAACTTGAAAGAGATTAGGTGGAAGCACCAATCGGTAACCTACCATTCCATCATGAACCAGTATTTTGAAAGGACCGATATATCTAGGGATCAACTTTCCCTTCTTTCCAAATCTCATAACCCTCTTCCAGGGAGATATTCTTAAGAACACTTTATCACCCACTTCAAACTCTAAGTCTTTTCTTCGGTTGTTGGCATAACTTTTTTGTCGACTCTGAGCTACTCTTATTTGTTGTTGAATATATCGGACCTTTTCTGCCATCTCATCAACAAGATCAGGTCCAAATAGCATTATTTCCCTAACTTCATCCCAATAAGTTGGATTCCTGCATTTCTTTCCATAGAGAGCTTCATAAGGAGCCATCGTAATACTGGAGTGAAAGCTATTATTATAATAAAATACCACCGAAGGTAGGTTTTGATCCCAACCACCTTTGAAATCCATAGAGCAAGCTCTCAACATATCTTCTAGAGTTTGAATTGTCCTCTCAGACTGACCTTTTTTCTGAGGATGATAAGCTGTGCTGAAACTCAACTCTGCATCCAGAGTATGCTGAAGACTTCTCCAAAATTTTGAGGTAAACCTCGGATCCCGATCAGAAATAATAGAAAGTGGTACTCTATGCAATCTTACCACTTCCTTTACATATATCCTGGGAAGCTGATTCAGAGAGAAATCCTCTCTAATAGCAATGAAGTGTGAAGACATTGTAAGACGATCAACTATGACCCAGATAGAATTGTTTCCTTTGGATGTTTTAGGAAGTCCTGTGACAAAGCCCATAGCGATGTTTTCTCATTTCCATTCGGGTATGAGTAATGGTTGTAACATCCCCAAAGACTTCTGTCTCTCAACTTTAACTTTCTGAAAAAACAAGCATCGAGAGACATATTTAGAAACATCTCTTTTCATGCCATCCCACCAGAAGTACTCTTTCAGGTCACTATACATCTTCGTGCTTCCAGGATGAATGGAGAATGGAGAACTATGAGCCTCATCCAGAAGCTCCTTCTTTAATTCGGGGATGGGAGGAACACAAACCCGATTCCTGAAATTTATTATCCCATCATAATCAAGGTTGAATTCAGGAACATTTCTCACCTTCTTTTGTAACTCTACATCTTCTTTCTGTGCCTCTTTAATCTTCACATGTATAGATGGTTGAACATTAATTTGAGAAAGATACGATTTTTCCTCTTCCATTATAATTCCAAGATCCATCCTTTGTAAATCCATAAATATTGAATCTTTTGTGATCCTCATCATGGATAAACTGGCATGGTCTTGTCGACTTAATGCATCTGCCACCTTTTTTTAATTTCCCTGGGTGGTATTGAATTGAGCAGTCGTAATCCTTAATCAGATCCAACCATCTTCTTTGGCGCATATTCAACTCCTTTTCTGTGAAAATATATTTTAAACTTTTATGATCAGTATAAATGTCACACCTTTCTCCATAAAGATAATTCCTCCAAATATTTAATGCAAAGATTACCACTGCTAAATCCAAATCATGTGTTGGGTAATTTTTCTCATGTATTTTCAACTGTCATGAGGCATAAGCTATCAACATATCATTTTCCTTAAGAACACACCCCAATCCCTTCTTGGATGCATCACTGTAGATCACAAACATTTCACCCCTACAAGGCAGTGTGAGCACAGGTGCACTGGATAACCTTCTTTTCAACTCCATGAAATTATCTTCATATTCCTCTATCCAAACAAACAGAAATCCTTTCCGAGTCAACATGGTGAGTGGATTAGATAATCCTGAGAAATATTTCACAAAACATCGATAATATCCATCCAAACCAAGAAAACATCGGATCTCAGTTACTGTTTTTGGTCTTGAACATCTTTAGATAACCATTTGTTTTGCTGGATCCACAGATATCCCCTCTGTTGAGATTATGTGACCCAAAAATGAAACTTTTTGAAGCCAATATTCCCACTTGGTAAATTTGGCATAATGCTTATGCTTTCTCAAGGTCTTCAATATAATTCTCAAGTGATCTTCATGTTCTTCCTTGTTCGTTGAATAGACAAGAATATCGTCTATAAAGACTACCACAAACTTATAAAGATATTCTCTAAAGACTCTATACATTAGATCCATGAAGATAGCAAGGGCATTAGTAAGACCAACTGGCATCACTTTAAATTCATTGTGTCCATACCTTGTACGGAAATCCTTATTTGGTATATCCTCCCTTTTGACCCTTAATTGATGCTACCCTGAATGAAGATCAATCTTGGAAAAGTATTAAGCTCCGCGTAGTTGGTCAAATAAGTAATCAATGCGCGGGAGATGATATTTGTTCTTTATAGTGATCTTGTTAAGTTCTCGATAATCAATGCAGGGTCTCATTGATCCATATTTCTTCTTAACAAACAGAACATGCGCTCCCCAAGGTGACGCACTAGGGCGTATGAATCCCTTATCAAGATTCTCTTGGAGTTGCTTCTTCAATTACGGCAACTCAATTGGGGCCATTCTATAAGGAATCTTTGAAATACGCAAAGCACCCGGTATGAGTTCTATTGAAAACTCAACATCACGATTTGGTGGAAGACCTGGAAATTCCTCCGGAAAGACATCCTCAAACTCCCGTACAATGGGAATATTCTTAATCATGAGTTTCTCCCCATCCATTTGATATAAATAACCTTCATTTAGTGGAATCAAGACACATAATATGGAAGAAATTTCCACTAGAAGGTTATGTTCATCCTTGCATCGATAGACAATAAAATATTGATCTGGAATATGAAATGTGAATTCCCTTCATTGGCAATTTATATGAGCTCCATATGGATAAATCCAATCCATGCCAAGAATCCCATCAAAATCCACTATAGGGATGGTCACAAGATTTTCAGGAAGCAGTTTCCCACAAAATTCAATCAGAAAAGAATTATAAACTTTTAATGCGACAGTTTTTCCATTAGGGGTTGTCACAGCTAACTCAACATCTAATTGTTTAGGTAATACGATGATACTCTTAGAAAATTATTCATATATAAAAGAGTGGGTGGATCCAAAATCAAATAAAACATTTTCTACATTAGAGTGGATGGTAAGTGTACCTTTCACCACATCGTTATCGTACTCCACATCGCTGATAGAAATTGCATGTGACTTTCCTTCATCTTTAGCCTTAAGAGTTGGTTGACATCGATCATCATCATCAACCCCTGGATTTGGTCATTGATTGGCATAATGCCTCATCTCCTTGCACTTGAAACATTGAATTGTAGGAGTTGCACTCTTTGTAGCCTTTTCTTTGTTCGCATCACTAGACATCTTCTTCCCATCATTGCAGAATTCAAATGCCCGATGACCTTCCTTTCCACATTTGAAACATTTACTTGTCCCTTTAAGACAACTACTTCCATGTTTCATTACACACTTTGAGAATAAAGATAAATTCATCTTCTTTTCATTGTGCTCTTTATATTTTCATTTGAATTCCATTTTCCTCTTCTTATCAAACCCATATGACTGATGGGTTAATCCAATCTCCATATCAACTTTGAGATCACATCGAATGATTTCATCGTAGCTATTGAAGTCCCTTATGGCTAACGCCCATTGAAGACACCGTTTTAAGACACTAATGAATCGATCGATCTTAGTCTCAGGTTGGATAATAATTTTGGTAGCGTACCTTGCAAGTCTTGTAAAATTTTCTTCATAGGTACCAATGGATTCATCATCTGTTTGCTTCAGTTCAAGAATCTCCTTCTCCATCATTGTTTGAAGAATACTAGGGAAATACTTATTGAAAAATAAGTTCTTGAACTCATCCCATTCCATGGACTCAATTTCATCCCTTTGCCTCGTATTCTTAATAAGATTCCACCATTGATCAGCATCTCCTTCCAAATGATACACTGCTAAGATGACTTTATCATGGTCAGAACATTGAAGAACTGAAAATATCTTTTCAGTGGTACTGATCCATTGTTCAGCCACTAATGGATCAGAAGTCCCGCTGAATGAAGGTGGACGCTGCCTCATGAAGGATTCAACATAATGTTGCTCCTTCCTTTGATCATTTGGAAGTCCTGCATGATTAATATCTTGAGAAAGTTGTGTGAGCATGGCTGCAAGATTTTTCATTCCATCTCCCATAACGTTTGGTTTCTCAGGGAGACAAACATTTCATTGCCCGCCGTATTCTGCATTAACACGGTTCCTTCGGGTTCCAGCCATTGACTAAAACCAAGAAGAATAGTGTGAGAAACACTAATTAGAATAGGAAAACCTCATAATCTAGAATAAAATTTCACACTTATGGTCTTATCCTAGGTTATTCATGGCCATTTCTAAAACATTAATACTGTGTTCTATGCTTAAACTTATCCTTAGGATTCTTGCTAAGGATTTCAAATCCTAGTTTCCAAAGTTTGACTATACCTTTCCTCTGATACCAACTATAACGACCCATACTTTACATAAATTGTTAGTACTTAAAAATTTATATACACTTATTACAGCATATAACAAAACCACGAAAGGACCGTATAGGTATAGTGTCTTTAGAAACAGTGAAACATAACAAACTGGTTCATAAAGCGTCTACACTGTCTCCAATTTATTTCATCATATCTATAGTCACTTTTGGCATATATTACTGAATAACCTTCTTCCTGAACTGGGGGAAAGAAAAAATACAAAAGGGTGAGCTCAAGTGCTCAGTAAGGGTAAAAAAAATAATAATCAATCACATCATGAACATAACATTTTGGAAATCATAACCTGCAAAAGAATTCATAATTTCATACCATGGGATAAATCTTAGAAGTGAAATGTAATCCCAATAATCATAAAATAAAACATGAATCTTTGTGTTATACACACATAATCATAGATAATCATTTTTTATTAGTCGAGACTCATTTCCAAGAATATATTAGTGGAAAAAGTCAATTTCTGAACCGAGTTCATTCCTCGTTTTAGTCATGTTTCACTGAACCGGTTTAACCTGCCGTTCCATCCATGTCTATCTCATGAGATATAAAATCTTTACCCAATGCATTGGAGGGAGATATAGGTCCCAACCATCTCATAATGATACCATTCTTATGTGTGCCACAAAATCATAAACCATACATCATAGCATAACCCATGTAATAAAAATGGGAATCTTAAACATCGTGACAACATAAATCAATTCATATAAGATAAAGGAATTCATAAAAATAATTCCATCACAACATAGTAAAATCAATGTAATAATAGGGATAGAAACAGAACCCTTTATTATCTTATATGGAAAATAATTTTGATAGAACACTTAACTCCATTCTTGAGGAAAATATCCTTTCTACTTCAAAAACACTTTTTCTTTCTTAACATGTCATAAAATTTTAAACTAAAAGAATTTGATTAAAAATAAACATGAAAAAATGTAAGGGAAGCTTCTTTTCATACAATTTTCATGCCATATAAGTTAAAAAAAACATTCTCCTCATACTTTTGTCGGAAAAGTCAAAAAAGTAACTCGTATTGTAAACAAAAGAATGACTCCTTCCAAACCTTCTGGTAAAAGACATAAAAGGGTAAAAATGACATTAAACATACATGGAAGAATACTAAACATTTTATGAAAACATTTTTAGAAAACATGGACATTGATGATAAACATAACCCTAGTATATACTTACGAATAAACAATCTCAGATAAGAATGAGATTGGAATAATTATCCCTTACCTTAGGTCTGATTTGCTTCGTAAGCGTCCGAACCTCCAGTATAATAATTTAAATAAAATTATTGACTTATTCCAGAATCATAATTATTGTTATGATATCATATATGGTCATATTCTTAGCTTCTTATTATTAATATTTCATTACTACTTGTTATTCGGGTGTTTATTACTTTATGTTCTTATGCGTGTTTTGATGAATAAATTCTTATTATTCTCTTTAGGTTATAGATACCTCATTTCCAGAATGTTATTAGTGTAATATATATCATATTCATTCATTCAATTAATTTATATAATCATGATTCAATGAAGATCATGTAGAACGAGTCACATCACATCGTGGAGACGATATTCCGTACGTACGCACGAGCGAGGATATCGTTCCCATGATCATGAAATTGTAATGGAGTGTATTTATATTATTTCATAATCAATATAACTTTAAAATAATAATTTATAGTTATTATTTACACCATTATACCCATCCAAGTAAGGTGGTGGTGGAAAATAGATTACACCACGGCGTGGAGACAGAATTCCGTACGTACGAACGCGCAGTGATTTCGTTTTCCGTAGGATGGATATATGGTGAAATAGGATTGTTTTATACTTATAAAAAGATATCTGTATATGAGTGATACTGATGTTATTACTTCATAATGAAACAACTAAATAAGAATATGTGGAAGAAGAAATAAAGTTGAAAAATCGGTAACGGACATTACCTCTTCATTGAAGTGCTTCTTTGAGACCACCTTTTAGGGCACTCAAGTTGGTCTTTGAAGAAGAAAAGTACCTTTAAGATGTTTCTATGGAAGTGGAGAAGAGAATTTGGCAGCCTTTAGCCGGGTTTTAAGGATCAAAGTGGTGTGAGGAAGAGAGGGAGTAGGTGCCCTTTTATAAGGGAGGAGAGGGGCACCGTTGGAAAAACTCAAACAATTATTTTATTATAAAGTCATATTCGGATATATATATCTGCAAATTGACTTATTTTGAAGATAAGGTGGGGATGGGTCGAAATAATCTCATCCAATATAATTCATACAAGTTTAGGTTCCTATTATAACCTTATCATTTAGATTTAACTTTAAGTTAAATAATTTTACTTTTACCGTTTCTTTTTGTGTTCTGACACTATAAGGTTAATAAACATACTATAACAAGAAAAAAGAACCTAAATTTGTTTATTATTAATATATATGACCTTATATAAGTCATTTGGAGGGACCTTAGATTTTTAGGAATAAAATAACAATTAATAATATTATATTTGTTTTAAAAACTATTTTATGTCAATTTTGATACTATTTGGTAATTAATTTTTGTGAAAATCATAACAGAAATATTTGTTCGGAAAAAGTACATTAAATCATTACTAACATGTCATATTATCATATAAAATTATTTGAAATCATAAAAAGTGTAAAATTACATTTATTTGGGTATTTATAACGTCAATTATGTCAATATTTCATTAATAAGATAATTACACCATCATCATTGTGTCATAAATAAATTAAATTATTTAATGTCTCAAAATTACAAATAAAATTTCATTATTTAGTAAAGCTTTTTAGCTTTCTAATTAATATTTATAGTAGAATTTATCATATGTATAACCCTATATTAAAAATTATTTACTTATTAAACATTGATTTTAACTATTTTAACCATTCTTTAAATAAATTAATAATAAATGTCCTAATCTAATCCAAGTGGGCCTAAATGGTCATATTTTATTCTTAAGTTTGTTTTTGGTCTAATTACGCTTATCCAATAGAATTAGGACATGTTTTTGGGTAATAATAATATCATTTTTACTCTTAATTACCCTATTTACTTTTAACTGTGCTAAATAAAATTAAAAAGTTACTATTCACCAAAAATTATTTTCATCTCATTGAACCACATTTTACTTACTGATATCAACTGTGTCTCTCGGATTTTTGAAATTCCACTCACATAAGCGGTAAAATTATGTTTTATGTAAATTTGCAAATTCTCCTTGGAGGTGGGTAAAAGATTGTGAAAAGTTCAATAAAATTTTTATATATCTAAAATTATTATAAAATTACTCCAATGAATTACATTGAAGTTATATAGGTATTATGTATCAATTTTGACCTAAAATAAATTTAAATAAAATAAATAATATTTTAAATTAAAATTCGATTTTTAAATAGTAACCTAGTGTTTTCACTATTCATCAAAAATTGAATGTTTCCAGAAAAATACCATAATTTCATCCTAGGCTAATTTCGATATTCCGAATCCAAAAATGAAGTCCATTTTGAAAAATAGAATTTACAAAATTTGAAAAAAGTGGTTACTACTATTCATAATGGATAGTTTTAAAAATATTTTAATTGCATATCGTTGTTTACTGAAACTCGGTATTGTGTATGACGCAAGCTATCGATGAAGGCCACATTTGCGTGTAAAGCAAGTCAAGATGGTGTTGTGTGTAGTGAAAGATTCCTTTGATGATTTATATAACATAAAAAAATATTTTTATAAAAGTCTCGGGTGTTACAATTGGAAAATTTACATAAAACTTAATTTTACCACTTCTGTAAGTGGAATTTCGAAAATCTGAGAGACACTGTTAATATCAAGGAGGAAAATGTGGTTCAATATGATAAAAATAATTTTTTTGTGAATAGTAACTTTTTACATTTATTTACCATTGTTAAAAGTAAATAGGGTAATTAAGGGTAAAAATTATATTATTATTATCCTAACACATGTCCTATTTCTATTAGATCAGTGAAATTCGACCAAAAACAACCTTAGGAATAAAATATTACCCTTTAAGTCCACTTGGATTAGATGAGGACATTTATTATTATTTTCTTTAATGATGAGTTAAAATAGTTAAAATCTAAGGTTATTAACTAAACCATTTTTAATATAGAGTTATACATAAGATAATTTTGACTATAAATATTCATTAGAAATAAAAAATTATTTCCTACATAATTTAATTTTATTTATAATTTTTTGACATTATATAAGTTATGTTATTTATGACACAATTATGATGCAATAATTACCTAATTAGTGAAATATTAACATAATTGATGTTATAAATACACAAATAAATGTAATTTGAGTCTTTTTATTAATTAAAATTATTCTATAGGTTAATATGACATGTTAGTATTAATTTAATTACCTTTTTTTGGACTAATCATGCTGTTATGATTTTCACAAAAAAATTACCAAATAGTGTCAAAATTGACATAAAATAGTTTTTAAAACAAATATTATATTATTAATTGTTATTCTATTCATAAAAATCCAAATATGGAAAAAATGACCTATATATGGTAATATATATTAATAATGAACCACATGGGGTTCTTTTGACAGTTTATCGTAAGTTTATTAACAATATAGTGTAAGAATACAAGTAGACACGATAAAAGTTATATTATTTAAATTATAGATAAATCTAAATGATAAGGTTAAAATAGTAACCTAAACGTATCTAAAACCTATTGGTTGAGAGGATTTTGACCAATGCCAACTTCATATTTAAAATAAATCAATTTGGAGCTATTATAAATCAAATATGACTTTATTATAAAATAGTATTTTATGTTTTTTCTAATGTGCCAATCTCCTCCCTTATAAACGAGAACGTACTCCCTCTTATCTTTAAACAATTTTGAGCAATCAACCATGGCCAACCCCTGCCCATTTACCATATCAGATTCCCTAGAAACATTATAGTGGTTATGGTATCCTCAAAAGACCAACTCTAGTGCCTTAAGAGGAGGCTTAAAAGAGGTGTGTTAAAGAAGATGTAATCTCTTCTACCGATTCTTTCATGCTTCTTTCTTCTTCAAATTAGTCTTATTTAGTTTTTTCATTATAATGTAATAACATATGTATCACTAATATACATATATGTTATTATAAATATGAAACAACCCAATTTCACCTTCTATCCATCCTACGGAAAATGAAATCACCGTGCCTGCGTACGTACAGAATACCATCTCCACGCTGTGGTGTAATCAGTTTTTCCACCACCACCTTACATGGATTGCTATAATGTAGTAAAGAATTAATTTATATGGTTATTATAACATCATAATGATTATGATATATTATATCATCCACTCCAATTCTATTTAATAATTATGGGAATGATATCATCCCCCGTGCGTACGTACGGACTACCGTCTCCACGAACGTGATGAGATTCATTTTCCATGATTAACCATTCAATTATGATTATAATGTATATATAATTAATAATAATGAAATATATTAAATAATAATGATACTGGATTTATGTACATATATTTTGCATTTACTTAATTTCATTCAATTCAATAAGGAAAAAAATTTTTGTTCATGTGTACGTACGGTCTACCGTCTCCATGAACGGTGTATTTAGATCTATCATATATATTTATATGTTGAATATATATTATATATATAAATTATTTTTTACATTCTAGAGTTAATTAAATCAGGATATATGTAATAATATCACAAACAACAAGTCGAAAGACGTACGATAAATGAAACGTGTTTACCCAAAACGTTGCTTTAACATGGAATTAACAAAATAATGGTTTATATAAAGTCATGAGTGAACCATATATGATATCATAAAAATTAATATGATTCTGTAATAAGTCAATGACATTATTTAAATCACTATAAAGGAGGTTCGGATACATACGTAGCATATCAGACATTAGGTAAGGTATAATTATTCCAATCTCATTTTTATCCGAGATTGATTATTCAAAAGTATTTTCTAGGGTTATATTTATCATTAATGTCCATGTTTAATAAAAATGGTTTCATGTATGTTTAATGTCTTTTTTACCCATTTATTACTTTTACAACATTGTATGTAAGGACTATTTCTTTTTTTTACCATACGATGTACTTATGACTTTTCTGGTAAAAGTACGAGAATAATGTTTTTTTAAAATTATACGGCATGAACGGAATTTTATGGCTTTATAACGCATAATTTTCATGAATCTTACTCTATAAGATTTCCTGATTATTTTTAACAAAAAATCTTTTCTTTTAAAATTGAATGGCATTTTGTGATAAGAAAATGATTTTAAAGAAGAAAGGATATTTTTCTCAACAATTCATTTCAAGTGTTTTTTCAAAACTACTTTCCATCTAAGATGAAATTATTTAGTATGATTATGTTTCAAGTATAATGTCTCTATTATTTACATGGTATGAATTTTCTTATGATGAAAATATATCCATTTCTTTTATACAGATTATGTGATGATGGGATGATGTTTATGAAACCCATTTTATCCTTTGGGTTATTATGAATGATGTATGTTTATTTTGTGGCATAAGTAATAATGATTTCATTATGAGATGGGTGGGAGCAATATCTTCCTCCAATGCATTGGGTAAATATTTATATATCATGATATAGACATGGCTATAATGGTATGTTAATCTGGTTCAGTGATACAGGACTGGAACGAGGTGTGAAATCGATTTAGAATGGGACTTTGTCCACTAAGATGTTCTTGGAAGCAATAGCTTGGCTACTATGGAAATCATATCATGTGCTTAATGGTTTTCCACAATTACATGTTTTATCCCCATGCTATTTAATCATGACTGATTTTCTATTATAATATATTCCTTATGTAATTCCAAGATTTATGTCTTTGCTCAGGATTTTGATGTTTAGATTTTATGTTCATGTTTTTGCATTCAAATGTTTATAGATTGTTTTGTATTCTCTATGTTTATCCTTACTGAGCATTTGAATTCACCCATTTTTTATTTTCTTTTCCCCAGGATATAAATAAATGTTTTAGGTATGAAAATTAAAGGGTAAGATCTTTATGGGGGATGTTGAAGATCTTTCACCGTGATTAGAAGTTTATTTTTCAGATTATCTAAAGACACTAAACTTTTACGGTACTTGTGGGTTTTTTTGTTATGTATTAAATATTCCACAAAAGTAATGTAATTTCTATGTTCGTCAAGATTGGTTCTCTACAGTTGGTATCAAAGGAATGGTTTAGTTGAACTTTAGAAACTAGGATGCAAAAACTTTAGATAATTCTCTTGAGATATTTCTAAGGTATGTCTAGGGATGTCTCTAAGGTTACGCATATGTATAGGTTATAGTCCTAGAATTACTGTAACAATATTAAGATTAAACCTAAGATGTTATATACTAAAGGTACTCCCATTTTATTATGTTGTTTTCCCTAGCATGATTTTTTCCTCTCACACTATTCTTTTTGGGTTTTAGACGATGGAGGGATCCATAAGGAACTGTGTTGATCAATGTAATGGACAATGCAATGATTATCCTCCTGAACAAACCAATGTTATAGGAGATGGAGAGAAAAATCTTATTGATATACTTAAACAAGATATGAATCATTCTGGACTTCCAAATGAGAAGAGAAGGGAACAATATTATATTGACTCCTACATGAGGAAATGTCAACCTTCATTCAATGGGTCTTATGATCCACTTGTTGCTGAATAGTGGATCAGTACCATTTAAAAGATTGTTTCCATACCTCGCTGTTCGGAACAATAAAAATTAATTCTGGATATTTACCACTTATAAGGAGAAGTAGATCAATGGTGGACTCTAATTAAGAATACGAGGCCCTGAGATGAAATTGAGTCCATGGAATGGGATGAGTTCAAGAACATATTTTTTCAATAAGTACTTCTCTTGTATTCTTCAAACAATGATAGAAAAAGATTTTCTTGAGCTCAAGAAAATGGATGATGAATCTGTTGGTATATATGAAGCTAATTTTACAATGCTTTCAAGGTATACATCCGGATTTATCATCCAACCTGAAAGTAAAGTTGATCGATTCTTAAGTGGCTTAAAACCAAGTCTTCGAAGGGCATTAACTATAAGAGACTTCAGTAGCTATGAAAAAATTGTGAGTTGTGCTATCAATGTAGAAATAGAAGTTTGTGTTACATATTCATATCATGGTTCTGAAAAGAATCGAAAGATGGATTTCAAGGAGAAATCTCAGAATAATGGTGAAAAGCAGATGAATGATTCTTTATTCTCAATGTGTGGAAAGAAGCATCGTGGAGATTGTCTTAACGAGAATAGAAAATGTTTTAAGTGTGGAAAATAAGGTCATCGAACAGATGAGTGTCGAAGTAATGGAAAAATGGATTCTAATGATGTTAATGAAGAAAAGACTACATAGAACGCAGCACCAACACATCAATGCTTCAAGTGCAAGGAAATGTAGCATTATGCTAATCAATGCCCTAATACTAGGCTTAATGATGATCAATGTGAAAAACCTCTTATGGAAAAGGATAAAGGGAAGACACATGTGATCACTATTTGTGATATTGAGTAGGACAATGATGTCGTGTAATGATTAAGTTTTTATGTAATGGGATTTCAAAATATTATCATCGATTCTCATTTATGGTATCATTGAATTTTAGAATATCTATGTATTGGATTCCAATAATTATATGGTACCGATAACCATGAAAAGTGATTGAAATAAATTTTTAAGGAAGATGATATGCGCATAATGAAGGGATAAGGAAAAAATGTAATGATCTCATGACTGATATAAGGACAAAGTTATATCATGGTTAGAGTATATAGAAATTTTGTGATTTTGGTATGTGGAAAGTGTTAAATTTTGACACCATTCATGTTTTCACTAATGTTCAAGGAGTATTTATTTTTTAATAGAATACATGATTAAGGTATTCACATGTTTTTAATTTGACCAGAAAGATATATCATATGATATATGGGGGATAAATGATGGTATTCACATGCTCTCTGGATGAAATTTCTAGTAATTGTTTTCATTATACTATGACCTTGGACAGAAGTATTTTGTTTAAGCCTAAAGATTGGAATGAATTATGTTGGACATAAGATAGTATTGTTTAATTCTAGAACTTTTTTCGATATTATTTCTGCAATGTTATAATAGTATAGTTTTAGAAAAAGGACAACCTGCAGGATGGGTGACAACCCATTGCATCAGACAAGGCTGTGGGAATCGAACCCACAACCGAAGTGCGACAGGCCTTTTTCTCTTACCATTGGCCTACATGAATCCCCTTGTTAGTAGAAACATATTTAATTATATTAAGCGGTATGATATATTAAGTATAAGTCCACTATAGGAACCACATATGATTAATCTCACTATATATGTACTTATGTATATTTAATAACTTTTATAATCCTTTCGTTTGATAGAGATGGAATGACCTATCATTCTATCTCATGATCTTCTAACACTTCACGAAAGACAAATTCAACTTCATTCCTTTAGGCGATTAAGTGGAAGTTGTTCAAGGAAAAAACAATAGTAATATTGTATAAAAATCAAGAAAGTATTTCTTTTAATTCAATAATTCTTCAACATTAGGGAAATGATCTTGAAAACTAAAAACGTTGTCCAAGTACCCTCATAGCAGATGAATTAGATGGTACCTTAAATAATCACATATTTATGGCTTTGTGGTTGATTTCTTTTTCATAACCAAGTTCTATACCACTCTCTATCAGAACTTGATGGTTAGATTTCTCTTCAATATCAATATTTTCACCTATCTTCTCCAATGTGGAAACCTAATGATGATTTAATTTGGTTAACCATTACTTTTCAGACTTTAGTTTTTAAAGATAAGTTTTAGTATTCCTATTTACGATGACATTTTCTATGAAAGAAACATTCAATTAGTTAACAATTTATAACCCCCGATGAATTTTGAGGGAAAAATTCATTTTAAGGGGTGTAGAATGCAACACCCCATGATTTTATGAGAAATATTTTTTTAATTGATGTCTTGTGTTGTACGCTACACTAAGATTGACATGTGCTATATGCAACACTGTATTAGTTTGTAGTATACGCAAAATCTATTCCAGGCTTGTGTTGCATGACAAAGAAACCTTCCTCGATAGCATGTGTTATACCCACTACCGAGTTTCATTAAACGAGATATTATTATAATATTATTACGAACTAGCCATTATGAATAGTAATACCAAATTTTTGAACTTTAAAAAATTTTATATTTCAAAATGTATTTCATTTTTGGATTCGGAATATCTATATTATCCTAGGACGATTTTTTGGTATTTTTCTGAAAACATTCAATTTTTAATGAATAGTGAAAACGCTAAGTTACTATTTAAAAACCATCTTTTTATTTAAATAATCATTTATTTTATATAACATTATTTTAGGTCAAAATCGATTCATAATAACTATATATGTTCAATGTAATTCATTGGATTTAGTTTATAATAATTTTAGAGATATAAAAATTATATTGAAATTTTTACTGTCTTTTACCCACCTCATAGGAGAATTTGAAAATTCACATAAAAACGTAATTTTACCACTTCTGTGAGTGGAATTTAAAAATTATGAGAGACACAGTTAATATCGAGGAGTAAAATGTGGTTCCATAGGATAAAAATAATTTTTGGTGAAGAGTATCTTTTTTACTTTAATTTACCACGGTTAAAAGTAAATAGGGTAATTAAGGTTAAACATGATATTATTAGTATCGTAAAACATGTCCTAAATCTATTGGATAAGTGTAATTCGGCCAAAAAATTCTTAGGAATAAAATATTATCCTCTATGTCCACTTGGATTAGATTAGTACATTTATTATTATTTTATTTAAAGAAGAGTTAAAATAGTAAAAATCAAAGTTTAATAAATAATACATTTTTAATATAAAGTTATATATAAGATAAATTCGACTATAAATATTAATTAGAAGTATAAAATGATTTCCAACATATTGGTATTTTATTTAATATTTTTTGACATTAAATAAGTTATGTTATTTATGACACAATGACGATACAGTAATTACCTTATTAATGAAATAGAAACATAATTGATGTTATAAATACCCAAATAAATGTAATATTATACTTTTTATGAATTACACTAATTTTCCAGGTTAATATGACATGTTATTATTGATTTAAATAACTTTTTTCGAACTAATCATGCTATTATGATTTTCAAAAAAATAATCAATTACCAAATAGTGTCAAAATTGAAATAAAATAGTTTTTAAAACAAATATTATATTATTAATTTTTATTCTATTCCTAAAAATTTATGGTTCGGCCAAATGACTTAGATAACGTTATATATATTAATAATTAACCACTTGAGGTTTTATTGGCAGTTTATAGTAAGATTATTAACCATATAGTGTATGAATACAAGAAGACACGATAAGAGTTAAATTATTATGCTTAGAGTTAAATCTTAAAATTGTAACCTAAACTTCTCTAAAAACTATTCGTTGTGTGTATTACAACCCTTCCCTACATTATCTTAGAAATAAATCAATTTGGAGTTATTATATACCGAATATGACTTTATTATAAAATAATATTTTAAGTTTTTCATAAGGTGCCCCTCTCCTCCCTTATAAAAGGGAACCTCCTTCCTCTTCACTTTACACAATTTTGAGCATTCAAGCATGGCCAACCCCTGCCCATTTACCTTCTAAACATCCCATTAATCATTATAGAGGTTATGGTCTCCTCAAAAGACCAAAAATAGTTCCTTAAGAGGAAGCATAAAAGACGTGCGTCGAAGAAGAGGTAATCTCTTCTACTAATTCTTTTAAGTTTATTTCTTCTTCAACTTCTTATTCTTTAGTTGTTTCATTATAAAGTAATAACATCAGTATCACTAATATACTGATATGTTATTATAAATATGAAACAACCACATTTAACCTTCTATCCATCCTACGGAAAATGAAATCACCGCGCGTGCGTACGTACAGAATACCATCTCCACGCCGTGGTGTAATCTGTTTTTCCACCACAACCTTACTTGGATGGGTATAATGGTGTAATGAATAAATTTATATGGTTATTATAAAATCATAATGATTATGAGATATTATATCATCCACTACAATTCTATTCAATAATTATGGGAATGATATCATCGCTCGTGCGTACGTATGGACTACCGTCTCCACGAACGCAATGAGATTCATTTTCCATAATTATCCATTCAAATATGATTATATAGTATATATAATAAATAATCATGAAAGATATTACATAATAAATATACTGGATTAATGTAAATATTTTTTCATTTATTCAATTCAATTCAATTCAATTAGGAAACGAAAACAGCGTTCATGCGTACGTACGGTCTACCGTCTCCATGAATGGTGTATTTTGATCTATCATATATATTAATATGATGAATATATATTATATATATAAATCATTTTTTATATTATATAATTATTTAAATCAGTATATAATTAATTATATCAAGAACAACATGTCGAAACACGTACGATCAATGAAATGATTTTACCCAAAACGTTGCTTTAACATGGAATTTACAAAAGAACGAGTAATATAATGTCATGAGTGAAACATATATGATATCATAACAGTGAATATGATTCTGTAATAAGTCAATGACATTATTTAAATCATTATAGAGGAGGTTTGGATACATACAAAACATATCGCACATAAGGTAAGGGATAATTATTCCAATCTCATTTTTGTCTGAGATTGTTTATTCGTAAGTATTTACTGGGGTTATATTTATCATCCATGTCAATGTATTATAAAAATGGTTGCATGTATGTTTATGGTAATTTTTACCCATTTTTTACTTTTACTACATTATATTTAAGAAATATTTATTTTGTTTACCATACGACGTACTTTTGACTTTTCCTACAAAAGTATGAGAATTTTTTTTAACTTATACGACATGAACTGGTTTTTACGGTTTTATAACACCTTATTTTCATGAAGCTAACTCTACAAGATTTCAAGATTATTTTCAACAAAATTCATTAATTTTAAAATTTAATGGCATTTTTTGATAAGAAAATGATTTTATAGAAGAAAGGGTATTTTCCTCGAAAATTCATTTCAAGTGTTTTTTCAAAACTATTTTCCATCTGAGATGAAATTATTTAGTATGAATATTTTTCAAGTATAATGTTTCTATTATTTACATGGGTTGATTTTTATTACGATTAAATGATATCCATTTATTTTATATGGATTATGTGATGGTGGGATGATGTTTATGAAACCCATTTTATTCGTTGGGTTATTATGAATGATGTATGTTTATTTTGTGGCATAAGTAAGAATGATTTCATTATGAGATGGGTGGGACCTATATCTTCATCAAATGCATTGGGTAAAGATTTACATCTCATGAGATAGACAAGGCTGGAATGATATGTTAATATTGTTCAGTGATACAGGATTGGAACGAGGAGTGAACGATATTCAGAAAGGGACATTGTCCAGTAAAATGGTCTTGGCAGTAATGCCTTGTCTACTATAGAAATCATATCAACTATTTAATGTGTTTTCCACAGTTACATGTTTTATTCCGATGATATTTTTTCACGATTTATTTTCCTTTATGATATATGCCTTACGTACTCACAAGATTTATGTCTTAGCTCAGGATTTTGATGTTTAGATTTTATGTTCATGTTTTTGCATTCAAATGTTTATGCATTGTTTTATGTTCTCTATGTATATACTTACTGAGCATTTGATCTCAACCTTTTTATGTTTTATTTTCCCCAGGATATAATGAATGGTTTTAGGTAAGAAAATTAAAGGGGAGATCTTTATGGGGGAAGTTTAAGATCTTTCGCCATGATTTTAAGATTATTTTTCCGTGTTTCAAAGGACACTAAACAATTACGGTCCTTGTGTGTTTGTTTTTGTTATGTATTAAATATTCCACAAAAGTAATGTAATGTCTATGTAAGTCAAGACTGGGTCTCTACAGATGATGATGTAGGATGGGTCGTGCACGTATCTAATCACCTGGGATATGTGGAAGACATCGTGCACCCGGTGCAACTGAGGTGGAATAGCTATGTGGTAAGCCACCTCGCCTACTCTACTGAGGACCTAGAGAGGTCCTACGAAATGCAGAAACAACATACCACCTCAGCCAAATATTTGTAGACCTCATTGAGGTGAGACCCATATATAGAAGTGGTCGCCAACCTCGAACTCCATAGGCCTATGCCTCCTGTCCACATATAACTTTTGTCTACTCTGTGAAGTCTCCATCTACTCATGGATGATCAATACCTTATCCATGGTAGCTCGTAAAATCTCTTGTCCCACTAGTGATAACTCCCATGGGTCTATCTGGCATAGTTGGGATCTTTAAGGTCAACCATAAAAGTCCTCAAAAGGTTCCATACCGATGGTGGAGTGATAGTTATTGTTGTAGGAGAACTCCACCAAAGTTAAGTAGTCCTCCCAGCTGCAACCGAAGTCGATGATGCATGCACGGAGCATGTTCTCAAGGTTCTGGATAGTCCTTTCAGTCTGGCCATCTTTCAGAGGATGGAAGCTGGTGCTTAAGTGATGCTGCGTCCCGAAATCCTCTTGGAACCCCTTCCATAGTCAGGTAGTAAATAGTGTGTCACAGTTGGAGACAATAGAATAAGGTACTCTATGTAGCTGCATAGTCTCATACACATAGAGGCATCCCAATCTCTATACTAAGCCCTACTCTCTGATCAGTAGGAAGTGTGCCGACATGGTGAGTCGGTCGACGATCACCCAAATCGAGTCTTGACTCATAGATGAACGTGGATGACCCATCACAAAGTCCATCGATATCACATCCCACTTCCACTCTGGGACCTCTATGGGTTGTACCAAGACTTTTGGTACCTGGTGCTATGCCTTCACTTGCTGACACGTAAGTTACTGTGAGACAAACTCTGCTACCGCATTCTTAATACCTGGACACTAGTGCCGTCGTCGAAGGTACGAGTACACCTTCTCCATACTTGGATGTACCGAACACCTCCTCCTGAAGTGAAACTAGTACACGGGTACATCCTATAAAGAGGACGATGTTCTCCCCACCTTCAACATATACATCTGGAGCCTGCCCTGTGGATATCTGAGCACGTCCTGTCTCGCAGTCAGCGTCCAAACACTGTGCCTCCTTGACTCACTGAAGAAGTGGAGGTGTGACTGTAAGAGACTTTAGATAGTCTGCTTCTTCCCTATCCACAAAGGATATCTACAAGGAACCCATCTTCTCTATCGCCTCTCCTATAAACTGAATGTCATTCCTCCTGCTAAAAACATCTACAACAATGTTCCCCTTCCTTGTAGAGTATACTATTTAGAAGTCATTGTCCTGATGGTACTTAATTTATCGTCATTGTCTCATGTTCATTCCATTATGAGAGAAGATATTACTGAGACTCTTGTAATCAGAGTACATGGTAAAACGTTCACCCATCAGAGAGTGCAGCCACATATTCAAAGTGAAGACCACTACTGCTAACTCCAGGTCATGGGTAGCATAGTTCTGCTCATTCTATCTCAACTATCAAAAACCATATATGATCACTGCTCGCTCCTGCAATAGGACACACCCAAGTCTGGTCCTTGATGCATCACAGTAAACTACATATAGTACGCCATCCTCAGGAAGCCTCATGATGGGGGCACTAGTCAGCCTCTACCCCAGCTCATGAAAGATCTACTGGCATCTCCCCAACCACGTGAAGGGTTTGCCCTTCTTTTTCAAGTCAGATAGTGGTGCTGAAACTCTAGAGAAGTCTAGAACGAATCTCTGGTAGTACCCAGCCAAGCCCAGGAAACTCTGAACCTCCATCACACTACTAGGTGTCTCCCAAGAAAGCACTTCCACAATATTCACTAGAACCACTGCAACTATAGCCTCCGAGATGATGTGTCCCAAGTAGTGAACCTCTCAAATATAGAACTCACACTTCAAGAGCTTACAACAAATCATGTTCTCTTGGAGAGTGTCTAGTACTACATGTAAATGGTTGGAATGCTCCTCCTCAGTAGTCGAGTCAATTAGATTGTCGTCAATGAAGACTACGAAAAAAGAGATCGAGCTAAGGCTGGAAGATCCTGTTCATGAGACTCGTGAAAACATCTAGAGTGTTGGTTACGCCAAAGGGCATAACCATGAACTCTTAATGGACGTACCGACACCTGAAGCCCATCTTCTGCACATCCTTGTCTCGAACTCTGAGCTAGTGATAGCTTGATCTGAGGTATATCTTCGAGAACAATCGAGCTCCCTTGAGCTGATTGATGAGGTAGTCAATCCTCAGAAGGGGGTACTTGTTCATTCAGGTCACCTGGTTCAGGCGAAGATAGTCGACACAGATCCCCAATCTCACATCTGCCTTCTTGGAGAATAGTATCATGGTTACGTAGGGAAAAGCACTAGGTCGGATGAATCCCTTCCCCTGTAAGTCCTCTAGCTATACACTCAGCTCGCGATGCTCAGTGACAGCCATCCGATATGCTGGAGTAGATATCGATGTCGTCCCGAGGTACATGTCAATGTATAAGTACACCTATCTACGAGGTGGCATACCTGGGATGTCATATGGGAAAACATCCGCGTACTAGTCCAACACTATATAATAAATCGGACTCTCCTTATCAACTGATCTGAGGGTAAGGTAAGACAACTGGTGAGTAATCAGCTTCACCCTCCTCCGAGTAAGTACGCCCTATGTAGCAAAGGTTCCCTTCTCACTGGTGAAGGTGAACCTGGTCCCATCCGGGTGGACACAACACCATTTTCTCCTAATACATTCAATCCGAGCATGGACTGTAGATAACTAGTCCATACCAAAGAGGATGCCATACGAACTCGAAGCCACTACTAAGAGATCCCATCTGAAGCTCTCACCTCCTAGAGTAAGCTCCCACCACCGGCACAAGTGCATAATTTTCAAATCATCTCCCGTAGGAATCTCTATCAGTAAGGACCGAACTAATGGCTCCTTCATAATCTCTGATCACCAAACAAGGGCAATGTCTATGAAAGAGTGACTGACACTTGTGTCTGTGAGATCTTTAGCTAAAGATGAGTACACATAAATCATACCTTGAATCATCTTCAGAGTTCCATGATCATATGCCTCAGCTTCCTAGAGCTGAGCTCTCTTCTGTCCACCCACTCCCTGCAGTCGGGGTGGACCTCCTAGTGGTTGTTGTGGAAACACCTCAAAACGTCATCCATCACCTGCTGCATCGCCAGCTCAACTACCATTCCCACCTTCTCCATGTGGACTGCCTCGATCGATCCGCTGCCTCTTCCTGTGAGGTCCCACACCTGACTGTTGATCGTCTATATGGCAGGTCAGATAGTCATGTGACATGTGACCCTGTCAGCCATATGAGTAACATTGCCCTCTCCTTGTAGGTATGCCGCTACCCTGGGTGCCTCGAACAAACGATCCCATGTCATGCAGTCGTCCACCTGTGGGTCTGGTCCTCTTGGACCTTTGCGTCATCTTTATACTGCCAGCTATAGAAGACTTCACTACATGTCGACTAGTAGTGTGTCTCGTTACTTGTGACTGCTCAGGAAGGATACTATCCACAAAGAGGGCTCGCTCCAACACCCCCACCTACGTCGGGATGCTGTGGGAGATAACTGAAACTCTGATCTATCTCCCGAACAACTACTTGATGGTCCGGGCCCTAAAGAATGGGTCCCGCTCTATATCTATGGAGTAGTGAGAGAGGTCGTTAAACCTCACTGAGTACTACACTAATATCATGCTTCCCTACTACAGATAAAGTATCACTAGTATTCGCACTACTCGAAGGGTGGCTGGAATAAACTCTACCCGGAATAGGCTCTCGAAGTCTGTCCTGAGAAGTTTCGCCTCGTCATGCACCTGGATCATCAGGATCCACCATCTTTCTGCTACTGCCTGAAGGAGGCTGGCAACAAAGATCACCATGTAGTCTCTTGGTGTCTCTAATTTCACGAAGACTCTCTCCACAACATCCATCCAATCCTCAGCCGCATGTGGGTTCATCTCTCCCCTAAACATGGGTGGTCTCCGAAGTTGAAACTCATGCAATTCACCGAAGCAGTATGCATTGTATGCTTTTAGCGATGGTGGAAATGGTTGCCGAATAGGTAGTAGTACAGTTAGTGCCTCCGCTGGTGCCTCAACTAAAACATGGCCATATATTGAGGCCTTGTCACTCTGTCGGCTGTCAGTATGTACAACCCTCGGGGCTCTCGCTGGTCGTCCGTAGGGAGGCATCCTGAAAGAAATAGATGCGATATATTCAAAGTATTATATCTGGTGAGATGACCTGGTTAGAGATGAAAAACATTTGAAAACACAAATTCAATCAATTTTTCAAGCACTAAGTCAGAAATCAGTAGCCAGTGTCCTAGTGTATGGATACGTCAGCTGCCACCCCAACACTGGTCTCCCTGAACTGAAAACCACACTCATTACCATTTACACTATTGTTTCACAGAAAATAAATATCAGAGTCCTATGTTCTACGGTAGATCGGACTCCTCTAATAAACATTTTTCACGATCTGTCCCACAGGGCCCGTATCGTGACTTTCCCAAACCCGCCTTCCATAGGCCAGTGAATGGCGACTAGCGCCAAAGGTGCAACATCCTAAAACGTGGAAGGAACTTCCTTTATAAAACGTAAAGGCACACAACAATGGTACAAGCGTAAGAAAACACTAAGTAAAAACTGTATAACAAGTGTACTAAATGTAAAGGGGGGCCAGAAGAGAATCCCAACAGGAAAGTACAATTGAAAAGCAAGTACAAATGAAAAAGGGACAAACAAGTGAGTGGTAGAAGAAGCTTCAGGATCGACATCTGGGATTCCTACCTAAATGGTAGGTACATATGTCATCTTCAGCACTCCACATATATCAGCCCACTGCGTGTACCCTCACGCCGAGTGGTCCACCTCAGGGTACCGTCTGGTCCTGACTCGCTCTCGGTCTCCGTCAACAATGTTCGTCATCTGCATCCAACACAATGAGGTGTTGTCATAGCCCATATAGGGGTGAGTATAACGATACTCTGTAGGGACCTCGAGACCCTCAAGGTCTCACAAAATCCAAAAAGGATGAACCAAAAGTATGAAATCAATGGATAACAATTACTTGGTACATGCCCATACACATACCTAAGTTATTATGTAACCCATCTCTATCATGAGAAAAACAAAAAGGTCATTGACCCAGCTCAAACTTGGATTTTTATTCATGATGTTGAAACCACAGCTACTAGAGAACTCCTCCTCTATCAAGTACAGTGGTCCTGCCGCTATAACCAAGCACTTCCCACTAACCTTGGACTACTGAAGTACTCCACCTGTCGAGTATTGTGGGCATTCTGCTACAGCCATGAACTTTCCACCGTGGGTCTGCCACTACAACCAAGCACACCCCATTATAGCCGACAGTGGTACTCCTTTTGTCACGTACCATGGGTATTCCACTACAACAAAGCACTCCTCCACCGTGGGTCTGCTCCTATGACCATGCGCTCCCCACTGGGCCATCCGAATCACTCTGAGTCGATTTGATCAGCAGTCGTCAAGTCTCAGCCAGCTACTAGGTCTCTATAATATGCTTGATCGTCACCGAGAGGGTCCTCTCCATGAGCCACAAGACGATACTCCAAGTGTCACTAATTCTCACGTATAAGCATCACTCAAGTCCGCCACGCCGTAGGGGTCTCAACGAAACAGATGGCGCGTCAATAAGATGTACGGTCTGTGAGTTATAATCCTTTTAGTCCCTAGGGCCTGGTTGTTTTCATTTATGAACCAACCAGACTGTATTTTAGCTATACCCCAAACTCCCATCGGTTATACTCAAAGAGAACTTTTTTCAATGACATTACCAGGATCGCTAACAGTTATTCAAATGGACGTCTGGTGCCAATGATATGGCCAATGTAAGAAAAGGGTCATTAGTGGACCCGGGTCCGGTCCGACCCTGTCAGGCCGACTCGACCCAACCCCGTCTATGTTGACCCGATCTGTATCAACCCGGTCAGACTAATTGGGTCAGAATCGGCCCATTGGGTGGGTCATCCCACTATGTTTCGACCCGGTCCACTGGGCCCGGCCCAACGGACTACGAGGGTAGTTCGGCCCAGATGTCGCCATGCATGCGATATTGGCCCGAAAGCTGGGGTCTGTTCGGCATGCGCTGCGAAGGGCGTGGCTCACGAGGTCGTCAGCCGGGTGTCCAGCGGGCAGGTCGTGCGGGGTGCGGGCATGCCATATGGAATACGGGTAGGCTGCGGGTGCACTGGACAGAGCGCCGTGGTGCCGGGCAGTGCCCCGGGGCAGTAGCCTAGGGTGCGGGCAGCGCGCCAGGGCACTGGGGTGCCGGGAAGACCGCGACAGGGGGCCACGGGGGCGCCGATAGGGCACCGGTGTGCCGATCAGGCCTCCGTCTCTGTGTGGGTGCACCAGGTAGCATGTTGGGGTGTCGGGTAAGCCTTCTTCAGGGTGGGGGGCGCCGGGCAGGGCGCTAGTGTGGCACGAGCCGGGGTGTGGATAACGTGCGGGGGCGCTACGACCACAGTATGACCATTGTTTGCCATCTTTGTCATCATCCCCTCTTTTCAATTTCATGTTTCCAATTCAAAGAACATCACAATGAAAATCCAACGGATGGTGTCGGGCCGGGTGAGGTTGGCTCGAATCCTCCATGTTTAGGAGGATATCAATTAGCTCAACAAAAGTAGATGATGTTCATTAAAAACGTCCACATAAATCCCTTTATCTCCTTTGAATGATGTAAGAAAAGGATTATAATATCAACATGAAAAAATAAACCCCCTACCTTTTATTGTCGGGCTCCGTTCGACATTCGTTGATGGAAACATGGAAGGAGACAAAGAATTCTGAAGTTTGTTGTGTCTACCACACACTTTCGATCCAAGCTCATGCGTCGGTTCGATGAAAATGATGGGGGGGTGCTGCACAACGGTCGGATCCGAGTGAGGAAGTCGAAGGAGGAAGACGTCACCATCGTTCTTCATGTTATTCATGTTCTTCATTGGGAGCTTTTCTCCCTAGGTTTTCTCTCAAAGCCTCCACTAAGAAGTGAATTATGCGAACAAAAATAATAGTTTTGTTAGTCTATTATTATGTTGGCACATAATTCAAAAAGGAAAATTAATAACCCTCACCCCTACTTAATACATGATAGGTTTCATATTAATTTTTGGAGGATTCCAAGAAACTTCCTTAATAAAACACAAGAGTTGGCGCAACAATTAATTAGGGGGGAGTTTGGCACATTAAGGTGGGGAAAATAGTCAGGGAGTTTCTCCCCATTTAATGTGGAGTTGAGGAAATCTAGAGGGCTCCCCCCTCATTAATGGGGGGAGTTGGGGAACTTTTCCTCTTTACCATTATTAGGGGGTTAGGCCCCGTGTGGTCCCCACATTATTTAATCTCCCATGGGTGGTTGATACGGGTGGGCCCCACCTCGTTAACCTCTCATGGGAGGTTATGGTGGGGTGGCCCCCACTACTAACATCCCTTTGGAGGTTGTAATACCACTAAATAAAAATATGGCCATCACAATATTTTTATTTAATTAAATTAGAAACCCCAAAATCTATCTTCCAAACTTGATAAAACACAATTGTGGTGAATTTCTTTCTAAGAAATCACTGACACTGCGAGTTCAACAGTGCCCTCATATATTTGTTCCGATCACCGGTTCAAATATTATAAAAATTCCAAACGTACATTTACTGAACATACATGAACAAAACATCAGAAATTGATTCTGGGCACACCAGGCCTCAGAATCAAGCACCATCAGAAACTGCGGATTCGTAAAATTCCCATGTATTTAAGAAAAAACATTCCATGGGAATTATGGGACTTTACAATTAATAACTAGAGGAGTGTAATATTAAATTTCTAATTGAATATTTTTAATACAATTTCCTATAATATATACGAAATATCATTATAGTTGTTCTAGATGAGAATAATCTTTGAACATTCCAATGTTTCCAATATCACATCAAAACATTTTAGATCATAATTCCCATAATGGAATAATGTTAAATTAAATTTTTAAATACAATGAAGGTAAAAATATTAATGATAAAATATATCAAATTTGAGAGTATATATCCTTACTAATTAATCATATTTTTAAGATGAAATTTGTCTCCCATATGTTAAAAGGAAGATGAAAATCTGTTTCATAGAGACAAAATTTTCAAGATTGTTCTCAGTATTACTAAATAATAAACATATGGTTATTATTTAATTTATTATGAAACTTTTAAAATTTTATTATTAATTTTTTTAATTATAAAATATATTTATAGATTTAATTATTCAAAATGTTGATGTCAAATATTTTGACCATATTCATCTTATCTGTCAAAACTGACACAGATAGGTTGAATATGGAAAATAAGTTAATCAAATAAGAATTTATAGGATAATAATCATGAAATAGTAATTATAATTATACATAAATTATACTATTAAAACTAGTTATGAAATATGGTTATGAATAACTATCAAGTCATACAATCATGGAGCTACATATGTTGTATCTACACATGAGTAACATTCAAAATTTTCAATGACCATTATAGAAAGATGGTATGTAACATTATATAATTCTATATTGACCATTATACTGTAAATAAAATTTTATATAATATTATATTCTTATATATACAATTATTTTTATAAAAATGGAATCATATTGTGTGGAAGAGGCTACGGTCTATAAGTCCATGACCGACATTATCATATTTTAATTTGTGAAAAGGGGAATAAAGAAAATAAAATATTATATTTACAAAAAGATTATAGTTTTATGAATATCCATTATATATATAATTTATTTCTTATTTTTTAAATTAAAACCATTTTCTATACTTTCCATTTATAGCATAAATGAATCAAATCGCTTTGGGGAGGTGGTAATCCACACTTCCGCAAATAATGTTCCAGTATTTAAACAAAATGGAAAGTATAAAACAAGTGTGATATAAAATAAATATGCAATAAAAAAAGTATTATATTTATTATATATTTACATATCATCCATCATAATTCTAATCCCTGAATGGGAAATCAAATGACATTGTTTTGTGACATGATAGTTGATCATAAACATGAATGGAAAGTTCATAACACATTATACGGAATTGTGCGTAATTACAGTTCAAAAATATATATTAAAATATTCATAGTATATTATTTATTTATTTTGATTATATAATAATGTAATTATGATAAATATCAAAGGTGGATATAAAAAATAAAATAAAACAGCTTAAAATAAGAATGTTACATCTTATTCAGGTAACTAGTTTTGGTTTTTAATGTAGGGATTCCATGGAATTATTTTTCACATGTTTTCGAAAATAGGATGAGGTTAGATATATTTAGAATCAATTTGGGATTATTTTGGTCAAGCCATCATGGATTTAGTGGTTTGAGGAATAGGGAGGTGTGTGTGCCTTTATTGTATTTGATGTATGGTTGCACTCTTATAAATACCGAATTGTTTAAATTATTGGGTTGTATCCCATATGTAATGTTACTAAAAATCAATAAACTAATGTATAACATGTAATTATGTTCAATTAAATAATCATTCTAAAAAACAAGTGCATTCTTATAATTATTTTCCTTAACATCTATGTTTCCCCAATTTTATGATTTTTATTTTCATTAGGGTAACAATATTTATATGGAACCTGATTAACCACTATGACTAAATTAAAGTTACATTTATGAAAAAAATATTCCTAATCAAATAAAAATATTTAATATAATTTTATAAATATAAATATGATGTTTTTAGGAATTTAATTTTAAAACAATTCCTTGTAACGTACCAAATCACTACTTTATCCTTGATTGTGAAAACAAAGCTTTTTATATCAATGGGTATATACGATAATTAAAAAATATAAATTGTTTTATTAATAAAACATATATTATATTTATTTACATTTAATTGTTTTTAAAAAATATAATATTTTTATTATTTTTACCTTATTTAACATAAAATCATTTATTGTAAAATAACAATAATATCAAATTTCGCATTATTTATTAATTATAAATTTAAATTATCAAAAAATATTGTAATTAGTTTTTAATACATTTAAAATATGTATAACAGGGTATATTTTTATATAAAAATAATTAAGGCACTAATTCAATCATTTTAATTCACTTTTAACATTTATAGTATCATTTATTTTAGTTCATTATTAACAAATCAATCACTACATTGGCGTTTCTTAACAAAATAATTTAGATAATTCAAAACTAAAAATTAATGATTAACAATAATCATATATATAACTCATTAAACACTCAAAAAGATATTAATAACCTAAAATATGTTGTTTTCCACATCTTAGAGTGTTATAAATGTTAATGTTATGGAATTTTTTTTGTTTTCCCCATACATAAATTATCATATAGTCCCCTTTCAAGAACACAGTCCCACTAAATCATAAAATTATAAATAATATTTTAAATTGTAGAATTATTTCTATATAATGTCCTTTTTACAATTGTTTAGTTAATACATCCCGTACGTTTATGGTTTAGTCTATTGTTATGCATAATTTTTACATAATAGGTTTAATTAATTTTAATTACATTTAGTAATGATTTCTTTCGAAAAATTAATTGGATCTTATGAGAATAGTGATTTTATAATTATCACCATCATTTATGAAAACATTTACAAATTCAATTCACGTTAGTGGAGAAATAAAATTTAAACATAATCTTATAGAGGTTGTGAGAATGAAACCTTTTAATAAGAAAATATTCAAATATTTGTTAAGATTTAATAAATAAATCAAAGATAAAAATGATAAAAATGACTTAAATCTACGTAACATATATATAATTTATCTATATTTACATTAAACCAATTTAAAATATAATGTCACACTATTAATTATTTAAATAAAAAGGCAGTCTTCCATTGAAATGCAATACTTCTTCAATATTAATTAATGATGAAAATTATCAGAAAAATACAAAAAATTATCCCAAATTGAACATTGATAAACCTAATTCAAAATTGATGTTTATTTTTTTTCATATAAAAATTATCAATATTTATTATTTTATATTTAAAATATATTGATGATTAAATGTAGATAAAATTGTCTATTACAAAAATATTTCTTTTTATAGATAAAATCATAATTTATTCAAAATTTAAGACAATAATTTTTTTTGGTAAAATTCATAACATTATATAGAATTTTTTATAAAAATATAGTTAGACATATTCTGAAACACAAATAAAATGTCTAATTGATAACATCATGATTAAATAATAATATAAACAGAATATTATTATTCGGCTAAACTCAACCAGGCATGAATCAAAATTTATAAAAGGTACTCGATGATTCTTGTAAAGAATGATAAAATTTTCATCCCATTGGTTAAAATATATAATTTTTAAATTTTTTTTACAACATGCTAAATAATTTAAATTAAATTGAATGTATATATTCCATAAAATATATAGATGTTACAACTAGAGATGAGAACTGGATACAAATTTAACTTGATCGATACTTAGAAGAAGAATAATGTTCAATTAAAAGCCATGTATATCAATCATGTTTTCATACTAAAAAATATAATATTATTCATACATGGTAGAAGAGGAAATCCACATATAACTATAATTATGTAATTGATATCTTGATAAATTGAACCAATCTTATGAAAATATGGGGAAAAATTCCTTGAAAAAAATAAAAGGAATAATATCAAAAATTAAACATCCAAAATTCCTTTTGGACCCACCAATCATGATTTTCATATTAAATATGATATGATTTTAATATTTCCTGTTTCAATGGATGGTGAATGGAAATAAGAATAAGCATAGGGTAAATGTTATTGTAAATAAATGGAATATATTTTACATGATGGTGTAGTCTGTTCAAGGTAATTGAATGCATGAAAATTTCCAATGAATTCATGTTCATAAATATAACAAGAGGAGATATGTGGAAAATTATTCAAAGAATAACCTAGTGATTAAATTTATTTTATGGAAAGTGTAATGAGGAATATTCAATAAAGAAAAGTTTTTTAATACAAGGAGTTAATACTACCCAATACTGCTAGTAAAGATTATGGAGTCAACATGAAGGTTTAAATCTCACATCAAGGTAAAAATAATGGAGTTTATTTGTCTAGAAGCGTCTATTTTACTTTATAATCTCATTAAAAAGTAATGGGAATCAAAAAATTTATAATGTAATTAGTGTTCGTCCATTACATACAGTAAATTTAACCTAATTAAATCATTCAAATAGACAACTAAATTTATAATTAATTTATTTATCCATATTAGATTATTCATTTCTTCATTTATGGAAGTCATCATCTTGGTAAGATAAATTTATTTTTATCTTGAATATTGTTTTTTGAAAAATGATAGAAATCAGACAATATGATGATGTTCATACTATCATAGTTGAACAATTAAATTTAATTCAACAACATGGAATAGGTCAAAAATAATTATTATTCATTATAATTGGTATTCATAAGAAACAAATGGAATGAAATATAATTATGATGTGAATAAAGAGACTAACTATTAATTGGGGGTATCTAAAAAATAATTATATCACTATATTATAGAAACAGATATATCGGAAAGGTGCATGTTCAAGAACACAAGGATGAGGTATTTTGGAAGAACATAATATCTTAATTAAACAATAATAACTAAAATGTATTTATCTATTATAGGGGATAAAGTCAATGAATCAATGAACATAACGAAATAATATTAACGATGTTATTTGAATTATTTCATGAAAACCACTTTCCCATAATAATTTAATAATATTAACATCTTTTGAAATATTAATACATGAATTAAATGAATTGATGTATTTTTTAAGATTTTTTACATGTCATACCAAACAATTTCCACTTGCATTGAATCAATTGAAATAAACTAGATGTTTCAACCTATAAATAGTTGAATAATATCTAATGAAAGAAACAAGTAATTTCATAATAGTTTGTATCATAATGTAATTTGAAAATTTATTTAATATATATATATAAATTTGGCCCTCTAACATTCAACATGGAGTTATCCATTGAAGGGATGGTGTGTAATAATTGATTGAACATTTGTAATGAAATAAATGATAAAATTCTATCTCTTGTGATTTTCATATTTTATCAATAATTAAGATTAATGAAATTGAAAATATAGAAGAAATAATGTGAATATATTAACATCATATTTTATATACTTTTATTAAAATAAATAAAATGTGTGATATTAATGATACAAATTATTGTATGCCTATTATTTGTTGTCAATATTGTACTATGTGATGAATCTCATGATGTCAATATGAATTTGGAAGAGCGGAAATTCATTGATTACTGCTGGAGATAAAATGAATTATTATCAATGAGATAAATAAATAAGGGTATATAAGGTAAAATATAATTATTTCAAAGATGTATATATTAACTCTTAGGACTATTGAACTGGTATTATTTTTAACAACATATATCAACAAAGTAATATTACGAACAAAAATAATTCCAACAAGTCATGAACTGGATGAAATGTTTGAAAATATTTTTTTTATGTAGAAATTATTATGTGATGTTAAAAATGAATTAATATTTTTCATGTGTATCATAATTTAAAGAAAGAATAATTATTTGATTGTAAAATTTGAAATATAGTAATAACCATGTAAACTGTAGGTGTTAATTGATAACATTTAATTACATTAAAAACATCATGTCTAGCTAAATACACCTTATTTAGTAGTAGATATGACAATTTGGATGACCCATATAGGCTAGCTACCGCTATTTTAAGATATATAAGGTACCATAAAACATACATATAGAGCACAAGTTGTTACACGGTTCATGAATATCATGAATTCATGTTCCCATAAGAACCATATATGTGTGTGCATAAACCCTTATAGGTAGGAGCCTTCAAGGTGTTCTGAATATAGAATTCCAGTAAATGATTGAATGGTTAATAAAATGAAGAATATTATTGAATGATTATAAACTCAGTAAAAATATGATGTGTGATAGAGGTCAGAGTGGAAAATATTTCTCTAAAACATATGCATATAATGTTAACAATCTAGTCATTTTCCTTTTTTTGTGTGTGATAAAATCTCAAATGTTTACCCTTACACAGGTTTACCCTTATTCCCTTAAAAAGTTACCTTTACATTAAATTAATCATATTTTTACTCTCTACATTGGGATTTTATAGCACCAACATAAAACATTCAACCAATGACTGACCACTCTATAAATTCCAACCATTATTTATTGAGTAGTATAAATATTATCATCTATGCATTATTTTATTTATTTACAATAATTTCCACAAAAAATATTTTATTGTATGTTATATACAATGATATTTTTTGGAATTCACTTATCTAAAATCAAGACTGTTAAGGAATGTGATATTGTACACATGCACACAAGGTATCTTCCGAATTGAATAATGAAGATCATAAAGACATTAATAAATGAAGAAACCATTATTTCAATCTCATAATATTCACATGTTAATAAATAAAACCAATATTTTTAATAATATGGTGACCTTTGAGAATTAGATCATGTTAATGGAAAAGATATATTTTGTAGGATTTTTATTATTTCTTTAGAGTGAATGATCTAATGAATTAAAGGCGATGAAACACATATATAACTATTTATGTACCATGACTGAGTGATTTAATTTTAATTATTGAAAGTAACATTAAAATATAGACTCGATTTTTTGTGCACATTAAGTAGTTAATTTAATGTAATGTTTAATATAATTTTAATAATGAAAATTATCACAAAATAATATTAATATTACAAATATTGTTTCTATGCATATTTTCATATGGAAGAGAATGGTGACTTGGGCATCCAAAATAAACGATAATTACTATACAATTCTTATGTGTAATGTGTTATGAGATGTTAATCAGTGTCTCCATAAATACAGTCTGTTTTTCATGAATTAATAGTGAAGTCCAATGAAGAATCTCTTACATTTATGAAAATAATCTATGATAGGGTTTCAAATTAACAATAAACACAATAGGGTTAAATATATAATAGTCAACTGAGATATGTTGATGAAAATCACGTTATCATGAATTAAAAAATTACAAAAAAATAGTTTCACAATGAATGAAATTGAATGGGACATTATCATACTTGTTATTTCATAACAGAAAAGAACTGGAATTTATATAATCAATTAAAGGAACCATTCAAAAAAAAATAGTATCATTAGTTAACCATTATAGTATATGTTTATGATTTGAGATACTTGTTAGTAAAAAAATAGTTGTGAGTACACATAAGTAGAATAATGATTGAGTAGATTGAACTGAGACCAAAAATATTATGTTTTCTCTTGAGATGTTGATACAGATTATGACACTTCCATTTGATATATTATATTGTTTATTGAATATCAAAGTGAAATGAAAATTTAGTCACCTATTCATTATTTATTTTATAATTTGGGTGAGGGAATTCCTGAGTATATTAGTAGATAATATATTAACATTAATCTGACTAAATTAAAATATGTGACTTCACACTAAATATTTGTTTATATATAGCATTTTGATGATTATATATCATGGATGTTATTAATATAAATTAAATTATATATAATGAATTTTTTATACACAGAAGTTTAATTCATCTAGAGTATATAAATATCTTTTATTTTTTCTTCAAATAATATCTTTAATTTGAACTACCTGGTTCCCAGATAATGGACCCACACCCATCCATTTAACGCGTAATAGTTTATTATAATAATTTTGATTTTTGTTATAATAACCATTTTCAAACATTCCTATTTATTGAAATTGAAGGATATCCTTTATTAAACTCCTAATTTTTATATTTATAATAAATTTAATATGCTTTTATTCTAAATAGATTTTTGAAAGTGGAAAAAATTAATAATTAAATAAGTAATAGTGTAATAAAAAAGGATTAATGATTCATGTAAAAAAAATTCTCCCCAATCCTATTCAACACCCCACTTTTTATGTTAATTCAAATTTTCTACTAATATGAAATGTGAAAATACATAATATAATATCACAATAATTTAATATGATATTTAATTTAATATTCAAAATTATAGGATGTAGAATTAGGACATTATTTTGAGGAATGTATGGCCTCTGTTAGCTTGTATGGATTTTGGTATTAGTTCCTTATACAAGTTAGTATCATATATATCTTTACCCTCTTATATTTGAATTCTCGTGATTCTTAATCAAAAAATGGGAATAAAAAGTTATAATAATTTCATGTTCATGTATTATTTTCAATTTCCCGTGCGACATAAATGAAATATTATATTTATTCATTACCAAATTGTTATTAAATTAACATTACTCTATAATATCAATAATTTTATTAACATATATATATATATATTTAATATATTAAAATATATTAAACTAAATATATTATATATTATGTTTAAATATATATTTTCTATTATATAAATAAATTTTATAAAATTATTTTAATTTTATATCTATGAAAATGTAATTAAATATATATTTGTGATATTCTCTAAAATATAATGAATATATTATGAATTCCATCATTTATTAGTTCTTATATAAATTTATTTTAAAGGTTACTATTAATAGAGGTAGTTTTTAAATCTTATAAAGTGGGAATTATTTAGAACTATTTATTAGCGATACAACTGGTCAATTAAAGAACTATATTTTCAATGATTTCTTTAGTGTAAAAAACATTTCCCATTTAACATTCATATTCAGCCACTGGTGAAGGGTTCAACTGAATCAATGAATTTTTATGAAATTATAATAATGGTTCTTAGAAATTCATTTTAATTTCAATGAATCGTTAATGTGGATTATAATGATGTGGTTTTATTAACAAATCTAAATAGTATTGATTATGCTGTAGTGTTTTAGTAAATCCATTTATTATCCCATTTCAAATAAATAGATAATTTCATTCTCTTAAAATGTACATTTATATTGTTGATTAACCTGTATGGATGTTGAGATCCCTATATAATGATATTGTATAAGTAATAAATCATGTGTGGTGAAAATTAGAAATGGTATGATTAATATTTCATACATAAATCCAATATAATTTTAATTGATTTTGTTAAATAAAAAAATAAATAATTCTTTTTATTATAAAATGTAACCAAAATCTAATGATGTTATATGTTAAATGATGAAAAAACTCTTTAAAAGTTATATATTATTTTGGGAATGGATTTCATGTATAATTGATGAGGGAAATATATTTTTGATATGATATATAAAATAAGATAGTAATAACATATTTGATTCACGATATGTATAATATTGGATATGTATTCTTAATAAGGAATATGAATAAAAAATGATCATCTGTTGACAATAATTTCAAAATACAGTATAATATTTTCCAAGAAAGAATGTTTTTTTAATTCTTTATGAATCATTATTGTTCAAAGACATTAAAAAAGGGTTTTCACTAAATTATTACACACAGTAAACAATATCTTTTTCTTTTACTGTTTTTTATATTTCAATTTTATTATAATGTATTGTTTCTACGTTGTATTATTTAATACAAAGCTGAAATATGATCTAAAAACTAGTTGTATTGACAGAAATATTCCTAAAATCCTTAATTATAAATGATAAATAAATTGGTTATATCATGATATATGATTAAAAAATATCAAATAGTATGTTTTAAAAAAAATCTATTTATTTAGCTAAGACATAGTGGGATCATATATACCATGAATTCCAAATCATATGATATAAAAATATCATGGGGTTATATTTTCTGTTTTATAATTTAGATAATCATAATTTATTATTTTTAATGAATATTTTCATTTATGAATGACTTTCAATAATTAACGAAATAATGTTTTAGGACCCTCTAATAATAAATACCATTATCATTTTCTTTTCAGATAGTGACTTTTATGGTATATTAAATATTATATTTATATAATTAATTAATGTGAACATAAGTAACATAATATTACCAAATATTTGAAAGAGAATATTTAATCATACATTTTAAAAGATTCTTAAAATACCATATAATTCTTGGCAGTATCATAGAACTATATAGATAAAAAATGGCATGAAGATGTGGTTGAACTATGTTTCTATAGATTTTTTCAATTATCAATGTTACTCAATTATTTTACGTTCATTTTCTGTTGATAGATACTTTTCTATCATGTTATTGAATAGAATATTACTCAACAACTTTATGATTTCATCAACCCATGAGTACATTATTGAGAATTGAAAAAATTGGTTGATCTATATGGATGATCATTAAACAACTATAATTTACGATATGAGTAGTATCCAAAAACAGTGAAAGATAAATTTTCACCACATTATATTTACGTGAATTTAGTTCTGTATTTCAGTGTGATCCAAAGAATATGTGGTTTCTAATTTCATTCATTAAATTTATCAATTTTTTCAGATAATTTCAAATAATTCATTGGTACTAGATACTTTAGAGCTTCAAGATTCTCATGATCCTGTTTCGAAATGATAAATTCATATATCATATTTGAAATCATACATTTATTTTAAAAAATAATGAAATTTACTTTTAAGACTTCTCTTAAAATATTGGAGACCGTTAGCTATGAAATTATTGGGCGATAACATGTCATATATAAAAGGTGACATGATAATTTTTTTCATTTATAATTTTATATTTTATAATAAGATATGCTGAATCTTACATGAAATTAGAATATTTCCACATTTTCATTAAAAAAATATCATATTTCCCTTATAATATAGATTATCTTGTAATATATGAAAACCAAAGAAAAGGGAATATTTTGATGCGTAGTTATCTATCAAAATATAAAATATGATATATTTATTGTAGTTGGATACAATACAGATATATCATACAATATGAATTATTATGTGGAATTATTGTTTGATTTCCATGATACAGTAAGGAAAAAAGATGATATTAATGTTGAACTGAACAAAAAATTTTGTTTTATGCCTATATTGTTAAATATCAAATAGAATGATTTTTTTATTTTCATGTTATTAATAATGATGTGAATTATTTCAATTCTATAATTTATATAAATATATAATTTATTTTGAAGAATTTATTTAGTTTATGATTAATTAATTCATTTATTCATTATCAAGTAGTATTTATTATTGAATTTAAATAAATTAATGAAAAATAAATTAATATAAAAAATGTTATAAAATAAAAAATATAACTTATTTTATATGAAATGAATTATAACATATATATATAATCATTATATAGATTTTATAATGGGTTTTTTTATAAATTTTTATTACTGTACAATATTTTGTAAATAAATAATAGATAAAATTTATTATTATGTTTTTTTAATTTTTTAGATTTTAATGAATAAAATAAATTTCATTAAATGATAAAACAACTTATTGAATGAAAAATGGATATATGATTTTTAATATAACCAATGTATAAATAATATTAATATATTTATATTTAGAATATTTAAAAAATACATAGATTGATTATATATATTTTTTATATATTTTTATCATATATTTCAGGTAAATAGTATATAAAATAATTATATGAATTGGGTCATACATGGAAAAATGAAAATGTTTTGATCGTTGTCTTATTATTGAATTAATCTTTAAAGAGATTATCACATTTCTAAAATTAGGAGTTTGACATTTTTATAGTTTATCAAATACATTATTCAAACATAACATTATTATATGATAAATAATTTTACCATTTAATTAAATGATATAAATATACACAATAAGATACCATAAATTCCTTTAAGGTGTTGAATACTATGAATAATAATTGATTTAGTTTTATTAAACCTTTAATTTTTCTATAACTATATTAAGAACAAGATTAATTATCTTGAAAATAGGTTATTTATAATATATGTTAGTAATTTCAACTAATTTGGGTATCTCTTGTGTAATGTGACCCTTGGTATATGGGATTCAGTTTAGAGTACTCATTAACCTAGAGGATAATGCCTTATTTAGAAAAGTCAAGGTTGGAAATATGTTGTTCAAATATTACCCCAAAAGGTACTATTAATTTCAAAGGATGTAAATCATATACATTGGATAGTTTCATATATCTTATGATTATAATAAATATTAATAGGTGGGAACATATTTTTGTATTACTTTTGGTTTGTTACAAATTATATGAGTTTTCATAGATTTATACACCAATTTCATTTTAGCATAATTATTTAGTGGAAGAAAATATGTCTCCAAACATTATAATTTGATGTATTTATAAATTTAAATGAATTACATGATATATTACATGGAGAATAAATATAGTTAAAAATAAATTATAAGCATTTACATTCTGAGCAAAATCATATTGTAACATCCAACCATTAATTATAGTAAGTGAAAATATATTTTAATAAAATTATAGTAAAATAAATATTTTTATTTTTAATTCATTAAATATTTCAGCAGGTTAAAAGGAATATCAATTGTTAATATACATGGTCAAAACAGACCTATAATCGGGGTTTTGAATAATTTGGATAAAAAAGATTTTAAATAAATTAAAAATATAGTATTTGACTATTAATAGTTTTTTTAATTATATATTATAATTATTTAATGATCCATGTATATACTCTAAATTTTACAAAACTAAATATATTATCATATTTATGTAAAATTGTTATTTTTTAGAAAATATTTTTCCTAAGAATAAATAATTATAATTTTTTATTTCAATTAATTTAAAAAAATTAGTGATAATTGATTTAAATAAATTTTATAGATTATATAAATCTATATAAGAATTAAATCCATGTTTTGATGATTAGTAGTCATATAGTAAACGAAACAAAATTTCATGCTAGCTAAATTCATTTATTGAAAAAAAATCGACAATTTTAAAGGGTATTTTGTAAAAATAAATATGAAAATCAGTGAAATTAAGTTGATAAAATGTATTCAATATTAGGAATTAAAATTTATATTTTATAATAAATAAAAATTCATTTTTTATCATAATTTTCTGTAAAAATAATATTTTTATTATGATTTAGTATAGAACGGGTCTTCCAAAGATTAGGATATAATATTTAAAGTTAAGAGGACCTAAAAACATTCTGAAACCCCGTTCTTTAGTTTTATTTTGATTGAAACCTTATAACCACTATATATGATCCATTTTCAAAATGTTATTCAACGAATGTGACTTGATTTTTTATAAAAATAATAATATTAGAATTGCGTAAATATCCTAAATTTTGAAAGGGAACATACTTACCTAAATTATTCATGAAACATTTGCCATTTTACATGACCAAACCCAACAAAACTTTATCACCAAAATAGTTGTACGCATTATAAAATCACAGGTCTTACCTGATGACCAAAATTTTGGCTCTTAATTGGAGATTCAAAGATTCTTTTTCTAAGAATAGGCAGTCATTTTCCATAAGTTATTTCTTTTTTAAAATCTTATTTTTACACAATGAATAATGTGTTAATAATTTTAATAGAATAACAATATAATATAACATATTATTATTTTTTATTATATTTATTTTATATTATATTGGAATCATATTCTACATAAAATAAGAAATTGTACTATCTCCCCAATGCATAGAATACTACCACCTCATAAAACCTTGTTATTTTCTTCCATCACTAACTCACACAGATAGAAATAATTATTAAATAAATGAATATATCTAAAACATGTAACATAATATGTATTCTATAGAATAAATATATCAATAAATTAATTACATTATAATTTTTTTATACTATAACCTCACTCATGAAAGTGTTGAACCTAATGTCTCCATGACGAGATATGACTTTTCTCCACATCATTATTTATAAATTGATTTAAATGTATATCTAATTAATAAATATTTTATTTATAAAATATTCAGATCTTTTATATGATGTATATATAACCTACTCATATGAAATGGAGCGGCCCTGAAAAACATGATTAATAATGAGATGTAGTTAAAAAAACACACAACAATTATATAGAAATATTATTATTGAACAAGTAATTAGATGCTACATGGGGATTATTTATGATGTTATAAATTTAAAAGTTATTATATTTTAAATTTATAACATTTTGAGAAAAAATTAATTTAATTTAAAGTGTGTTTATCAAAGGGAATTGTGAGGTAAGACATTTTATCTCATCTTCCATTCTATTAATAAATAATTGATATTATAAAAATATTTAGCTTTACATGGTGTGTAATTTTCCCACTTAATATATTTATAGTGCAAAATGGTGGTAACATTTGAATATTCCCATTATATAACATGAACCAGAATCATGGATTTCGGTATATGGGTATATATATTGATGGAATTATAATCATCATGCTCCCAGTATACTTCTTATAAGTCACCAAATGGAATGTCAATAACTACATCCCAGGACTATCAACAAATTCATCCCCAATAGAAATCTATAAATCAATCATGAAAACATTTATTGATAGTAATACATTTAATATCAATATCTAGATATCAAAAATTATTTGTAAATTCCAAATTTTCTACTATAGTATCATCATTGTAAGACATTAAAAACATTTGTTTGATAATGATGGTCAATATTTATAGATACATTTTTAGCATCCACCAATATATGTCACGTTCATAACTAGTTTTCCACCATGTAGAATTCATAGTTATCAAGGTCCACTATATTCTCAATGTATTGCCTAGCATTAATTGAGAATGGTTAGCCATGTTCAGATTTCTTCTATACAAAATTATAATTTTATGTCCTATATGTCAATAATGAAAATTATTTCAGGAACATGGTAATGATACCAAATTAAAACAAAAAGAAAAAAATGAATTGTATAACAACTTTAAGTGATTATCAATTATATGTGAACATTTCCCAATGATTCTCGATGAGGACCATCAATTGATAATGGCTAAAAACATTATAAGATTACATAGAGATGAAGAGAGTGTCATGATCTAAAAAATATGTTGATCAATGTGATTGGTTTATTAGGTAAATTGGATTTTGTTCATATGTTACTACACATTATAACTTATAATGTAGCATCAAATAACTTTAAATTTCAAGGAAAATAAACATATTTAGTAAATTTTTATTAATATTTACTTTGAAATTGACGCTTAATATCACCACAAATCATAAGATAAGTTTCTTATGGATTAAAAAATTGTGGATAGAACAACTCATTGGGAAAATAAATATATCATGATAATATGTTTGGTGATTATTTTGTAGTAACCCCTTACTGTGCCCATGATCAAGTAATATATATCCATGGATTTTTCTCCATGACCTCATGTTCCACATGGTCATTAGATGCGTGATGAAAAATATATGCGATGAACTTTTTTAATTAATTAAATATAGATATGTAATTCCACCAATCTTGGAAAGGAATTATGGTGTGTATAATGGGGGAATATTTGCAATCAAGTGTCGTCAATTATTAAACAAACTCTATCCCTCTGGATAAGTCCCTCGCATGTATCATCATAGATATCAATACCACTTCTAGAGATCACTACATCCATGAAGACTACCACATGGTCATCGACCAATATTTATACAGTCCAAACATGGCCTTCCACTATTATATTCTTCTATATAGCCACATGTACGGAATGTTTCCTCCCCATATTAGTCATAGGTCCCGTTGTGCTTGAGCATTCATGGTATTTGGATTGATGAGAGGGAAAAGCGATGAATGTTTGTGAAAGTGTGTGAATATGTCTGAATGTGTGTATTTCATAAGGGTAATGACCTCTATCTATTATAAAAGTAGTGGATTGGTAATGGTTTTCCTCTTGTGTGACAGGACCACTACATTTGGCACCATTATTCCCATTCCCAGCAATGGATACCATTCCTCTAATAAATAGCAAGGATTTGTTGTTTACATTCACCTTATGAGTAAATGAATTAAGTGATAAATTTTTTATTGATATTTGAAAACTCCAGAATCCAAAATATCATTATCCTATTAGAACATTCAATAATAATAATGAATTTTTTTAATAGAAATGGAAAAAAGAAAACTAAAAATTAGGGTCCTTTAGCGTTAAATAATTCTAATACAAACCATCCATCCATCACATTTTTTGTTCCTTTATTGGAAATAAATGTAGAAGAAAAAACATTCTAGTTCAAATATTATGGATTCATTCTTTACTAATGTTTCCTTGAGAAATAGAGTGAACTGATATATTCACTCTATTTTTGGAAGCTCCCTAAGAGAATCCTCATATTTTCCTATATAAAAATATAATATAAATTATTATTACTCAATAATTAACACTGAATGAACTCAATATATAACATAATAACATGTTTTACATCACTCAAGAAACATTTTTTTCTTAATTTTTATGGTGTATTTGATTTCAATTATCATCTAATTGTAAGGAAATAATTATTTAAGATCACATTTTTTATTTCCTAAAGTTTGAAATTATTAATTACATATAGTTTTTATATTTATTTCTCATACATCGATACATTAATTAAAATTATAAGTTTTTATGGAACTTTAAGAAAATGACTTCAGTCATTGTTTTATTACAATATGAATATTTGAAAATCTAATCGACATTTATTTTATATCAATTGAATGATTTTGTAAAAAATAGTTCTTCCTTTCGTAAATCTAGACACAGAAGTTGAAATATATCAATATCCTAATATGAATGAGGCAGGTAATTAATGATTTCTTCTATAATGGATCTAGATAGTATGCGAAGATAAAGCCACTACCATGTATTATAGAAATGATGATGTGATCTGAAAATGATCTAGTATGATGAATTAATAAAAATAGATATGGATCAACTAACCTTCTTAACTTATACCATCCATTCTAGCTTCAGATATCTTATTTGTTGCATCTAACATAAAAACCTTATATTAAACCAAATGAATATATTTTTAGATATGGACTTTGATAGTGTAATATTATTAGGGAGGGAGAGATAAATTCTTATCTAGTGGAGTGTTAAGCTGTTTCACAATAATTTCATATTCTACTCCCCTTTCACGTGAACTAAATTATAGATCCACATAAAATAAAATAATAAAAAACCCAAAAATGTATAACAAAAAACATCAAATGATCATCCAAATATAATATTAATCATATACATGAATACTTCATCTTAAATATCGTCCCCATTTATGTCCATAATAATCCCACTATCGGTGGAGTGACCAAAAATAAATTTCAGATATAGCTGAGTCCATGGTCATGTGTGTGAGGGAACTGGTGTCGTCATCATGCACATAGATTCATATAGATATATTTGTAATTTCTTTTTGTTTTATGTATTTTGAGATCAAATTGAATGATGTTTGGATTAAGATGAACTAATATATAATATTAACTTCATCATGCCAAAAAAATATTTTAATTCAATTCAACAATGTAATAAATGAAGTAGAAACTTCTTTGGATAGATGAATTCACGTATGTTTATAATAAAGATACATTCAAAATGTAGGGTCCTCTTTTAAATAATATAGGAAAACAAAAAAATTTATTTCAGGAATATTTATATTTTACGAGATTATCATCAATTAAGAAATATATGTGATTCAAAATGTACACTAATAATGTTTTTATCTGATGAAATGATCATAACAATGGTTATATTCTATTTTTTCTATTACATGGAAAAAATATCCAATCATTTATACGCATGTAGTTTTTGGGAAATTATATATTTTCAAGTATGTAAGGATTGAAAAAATATGGATTGTATAATGATATATTGATTTTGTAACAAAAGGTTATTTAGAAAAATGTGAATTGTTCCTTTTTGGGTATAATAGATGGATTATGAGATGAGTGAGAGGTAACAATGTTGAAGAATGAATGTTGAGATTACATGAATTCAAATTAGAGTGTTCTGAAATGGTATGTTCATGAAAATTGACCTCTTAGGTATACATTATTATTATTACCATACTATTTACCATGTTTTCAGTACTATTCACATGTTGTATTTTTCAGTTCCATATAGAAATAAAATATAAAATAACTCAATTGATTGATTGTTTCATTGTAAGGACTAATAGATTATCACTATAAAGGGTTTTCTAATGGAAAATAATGACTACCTCTATATGGGTTTCATAAGCTGGATATGTGTTATGGGAATCATTTAAACACTAATTGAAACATTTATTTAATAAAAAAATATTGACTAAAGATTGGAGAATTGAATAATTAGTCCCAATATAAGTCATATATCTACCTTTGCTTCTTTAGGAATTTTAGGAGTGTATTTTTATGATGATGGAACAAAATATGTGAATTTGAAAATGGAAAACATATTGTAGTTGATGTTTTATATGCTTATTATAAGAAAGAAATTTTCTTAATATCTATAATAAAATCATTAAAAATGATAAATTAACTCTAATTGATAATTTTAATAGAATAAAATAATAATGACAATAATAATAAATCATTCATACTTATTTTAATTATAAAATAGTAATTGAATGGGTTTTCCAATAATATTTTTTTGTTTGAAATTGAATCTACTAACTAATAAGGAGGTCATTCATGGAATAGAGTAGACACACAAGTGTATGTAGTCAAATGAGATTCTGTTGAAAACTATTACTGTCAAATCTGTAAATGTGCATACTATGATAAGTAAAAAAATATTACATCATATTGAATTATATAAATCTCATTATATATATATAATAAAGATTGTTGTTTCTTGGAATAAATTATGTCAATAAATGGGATTGGGTGAGAAAAAATATTATCTGCAGTAGATGTGGATGTAATCTCTCATAGTTATAAGTTTATTTTGAATTATAATAAATTAGGGAAATCATCTAAATAATTAAGTATGGTGTGAAACATGCTTCTAATACCTAATGTTTAAAATATATAATCTATTATGAAATTAGAAATAATGAAGTAAAATTTAATACAAATATTAATTAAAGTGATATGAAAGTCATTACTTTTTATTGGTTTTTAGTGCCTTCAAATGGAATTGGATAATGAGTTACACACATAAAATATGTATCCTCTTTTATGATGATATGTATTCTGTATTTTGAAATGGACATTAATGTTTCCCATAAGATAGTAATGATTACATGTAAAGAACCGAAATTTCCATGGAAATATTTTTTCTTAAATACATGGGAATTTTACGAGTCGATGAAAATTGACAGCGCATGATTTCAAGGACCAGTGTGCACGTAATAAATTTCTTATGTTTTGTTTGGGTATGTTCAGTAAACTTATGGAAGAGATTTTATAACATTTGAACCGGTGCTCGGAATTGAAATCTGAGGACACAGTTTAACATGAAACGCTGGTATTCGCTTTATGATACTTTCACTTCGACAGTAGTGGGTCAATAATAAATGATAGTTTTTTGGGTTTTTAGATATTGAATTAAATAAAAATAATGTGTGTGGATTAATTTTTATTTTAATGGTTAAAACCTGCTCATAGAAGTTGGATGTGGGACCACCACACCTTAACCTCCCATGAGAGGTTATGGTGGTGGGGCCCACCAGAACCAAACCTCCCCCAAGAGGATAAGATGTGGGTACGACACGAGACAAATGTAACGACCCACCCTCGGGGCCCGTGCCATCACTACCCCAAGCCCGCCTTCCATAGGCCAGGGGCTGGCGACTAGCACCAAGGCGTAAATCCCAGAAAAAAGGGAAGGCATTGCCTTTGAAAAGTAAACAAGCACTACAGAGTAAGCAAGCGGAAAAGTAAACACTAAGTAAAAACAGAGTACAACTGAAGTGCGGAAAAGTAATGGGCCAGTATACAAACCCAAACTGAAAGTAATGTACAACTCGAAAGGGAACACAACAACTGTAAAGTAAAAGCCGCTACACCGAGCTGTCCACTGGAAATCCCACCTGAAGGGTGGGTACAGATAGCTCCACTGCTCCTCGGGTTCCTTCGTTCGCTCCGAGAACGACCCGCCCAGTGGTCCACCCCCAGGTATTGTCCTGCTCTGCAAGCCTCAACCATGATCAACGTTGTCCGTCGTCTGCAACCAACACAACGTAGTGCGGGCATAGCCCGTGTAGGGGTGAGTATAAGCTACTCAGTAGGGACCCCGAGACCCCTGAAGGTCTCCCAAAATCGACAAATGATAAACCACAAAGGTGAGATACAAACATGAAGTAACAACTGACACTGCTTGGGTATATGCCCATACATATACCTAAGTCATGAATTCCAATACGCACTAACCTCCGAGCCCAAGTACAACTCAGTCCACACAGGAATGTATACGTATTCTACATAGGAAAGCAAAATGAAATCCACATAGGATAGAACAACACAATCCACACAGGAAAGCAATAGGATTCAGCTCACACAGGTATACATCATCAATAAGGTGAAAGAGATGATCCGTCATAGATACTGAATCATCTAAGCAGGGACCCACATAGGATACAAGACCAGTTGTCTTCATTGATTCATCTATAATGGGACCCACATAGGATACAAGACCAGCACAGCTAGGACCCACATAGGATACAAGACCAACTGTCTTCATCGATTCATCTATACTGGGACCCACATAGGATACAAGACCAGCACAGCTAGGACCCACATAGGATACAAGACCAATTGTCATCATCGATTCATCTATACTGGGACCCACATAGGATACAAGACCAGTATTGAATCATCTAAGCTAGGACCCACATAGGATACAAGAGCAGCACAGCTAGGACCCACATAGGATACAAGACCAACTGTCTTCATCGATTCATCTGTACTGGGACCCACATAGGATACAAGACCAGCACAGCTAGGACCCACATAGGATACAAGACCAACTGTCTTCATCGATTCATCTATACTGGGACCCACATAGGATACAAGACCAGTATTGAATCATCTAAGCTGGGACCCACATAGGATACAAGTCCAGCACAACTAGGACCCACATAGGATACAAGACCAGCTGTCTTCGTCATCGCAGTCCACTGAGGATCCCTGCACAATCGTCGTCGTCACAGTAGCAGTCGCAGCCATCACTAGGGTTCCCGCACACAGCAAGCTCGTTCGGGACGGTCCACTCCATGAGCCGAGAGGATGATACATCAACTGTCACAAAGTCCAGAGTTGATGTATCCAAAAGATCCGTATTTCCAACATGAACTCAACGTAACAGACGGCGCGTCAATCGGATGCCCGGTCTGAGAGTTATTGGCTTTTTCGTCCCAGGGGCCCTGTTGGTTTTTAGGCAAAACCAACCCGACCGTACTCCACCTATGTCCAAACCTAGGGAGGAGTATGCCAAAAGATCCTTCTCACTAAGAGGAACTCAACAAAGCTGATGGAACGTCAATCGGACGTCGGTAGCTCAAGATATGAGCGTTTCCGCTCCGAGGGCCCGGTTGGTTTCGTGTACGAACCAACCAGGCCGAACTGAAAGTATTCCAAAACCTTGAGTGCGATATACCGAAACGCCCATCTCGATCCAAGGATAGCATCTCCACTGACGGTTCGTCAAACGGAGTTCCGTAACTCATGTTATGGGCAAAAGACCGAAGTCGATTTGAAAACAGGGGGTCCGGGACCGGGCCGACCCGGCCCGGCCGGCGGCGCGGTCTGGCGCGGCTGCACGGCCGGGGCGCCGCTCGGGTGCCCCGCGTGGGGGGCAAGGCCCCCGCCCTTCCTCAGCTGACGGCGCGGCTGGATGTCGCGCCTTGGAAAAAAACAAGCTCCCCCCCCCTTCACGTGGGGGGCCTACCTTCGAGAAAACGGGGGGGGGGGGGGGGCGCTGCCCCCCCTTTGTAACCGTGGCCCCCTCCCTTCATGGGGGGGAAAAGTAGCAGCCTGGGGGAATTTAATTCCCCTGGTTTTCACCATTCCGGACGGCCTGACTAGGCCGGCCGGCTTCTTCTCAACTGGACCGGCAAGGGCCGGTCCCCTTCCGTCATCCGACGCCGGCGGCCCGGCTGGCCGCCGGTCATCACATCCCGCCTCGGCCCCGCTCCGGCCCCGATGCCTTCGGTTTCCTTCGACGCGGCGCGACAGCATCGCGTTCATGATAATCTTTCCACGGCGCGGCGTGACGGCACAATGCAATAATTGTCGAATGATATCTGCGTGGTGCGACGACACCACACCATTACGTTTCATCCGCAAGAAACATTCAAGAACAAAGGAGGGGGGTTCGGCCGTGTTTGTGCGGTCTGCCCCCCCGCCCCTCTCATTAGACGATAGCACATAATAATTTATTCTCAAGATTGTCATTCTAGAACCAAGAACGAGAATAAATAAATAAACAACAACAAACCCCTACTTTGGTTTCAAGAACGATGTTCGTCAACGACCCGCGGAAGACGAGCGTCGTGGAGGTCGGCGTCACGGAAAAAGTACGTCGATGTTGTGAAGCGAGGATTCGAAGCTCTTTGATGGCGATTTCGTCGCGGGAAACCGTCGCGGAAGAGATGACGCGGAAGGAGACGTCGTCGGTGTCGCGGGTATGGCGTCGTGGAAGACGGTTCCCGAGAACGTGGCGTTCTTCGTCGATGTCCGAATGTTCTTCGTGTTCTTCATCAAAGTTTGAAGAAGATGGAGAGAATTCTTAAAAACCTCTCAAGATGGCTAAGGAGACCAACCAAAATAAAATAAGCTAAGTCTTATTTTATTTACACAATTAACAATTTGAATTTCAAAGGTTTGAAATTCAAACAACTCAACTCCATTAATTAACCAAGTTGTCAAGTTCATTAAAAGAGGAGTTAAAGGGAGTTTTTTTAAAAAAAGAAGGTGAAGAGTTAGGATTCGTGTGGGCCCCACCACACTTAATCCTCTCAAGGGAGGTTAAGTGGATGTGGGTCCCACCCCTATCTCCCTTTGGGAGAAGATAACTAACAAGTTAAAAATAAAATGTGTTTCCACATTTTATTTAACTTCTTTTAATTTTTTCCCAAAACTAACATTCATTCCGCATAAAACGCAACCTCAAAAAAGGGCTCCTTAAGCGAATATCGGCGCTATGAGTTCATCGGTGTCCTCAGATTTCAATTCCATGCACCGGATCAAAAGTTAAAAATTCCAGCTCTTTCATTCACTGAACGTACTCGAGCCAAAATTCGGAAATTTATTCCGGGCACTCCTGGACTTGGAATCAGGTGCCTTCAGAAACCGCGTTCTTGTAAAATTTCAAAGAAAATTTAGAAAAAATTTTCCTTGAATTTTACGGGTCTTTACATTACTCCCACCTCAGGGCTTTATGTCCCCATAAAGATACATCAAAACTAGGGAAACAAAAGAGGGTACGGAGCACAAATCTGAGCCTCCCGCTCCCATGTGCTCTCCTGGAGGTTCCCGTGCTGTCATCTGATTCGCACAAGAGAAATCGATCGCCCACGTAGGACCCGCTCCTGTCGATCCACTATCTCCACCGGGACCTCCGTAAAAGTCGCACCATCATCAACATCAAGCTCCCCATGGTCAATGATGTGCGTCGGGTCGTGCACGTATCTCCTCAGCTGAGACATGTGGAAGACATCGTGCACCCGGTGCAACTGAGGTGGTAGAGCCAGGAGATAAGCCACCTCGCCAATCCTGTTGAGGACCTAGAAAGGTCTGATGAAGCGCGGAGATAACTTTCCGCCTCGGCCAAATCTCCATATACTACGTCGAGGTGAGACCCTCAAGAAGACGTGGTCGCCATCCTCGAACTCTAGTGGCCTCCGCCTCCTGTCAGTGTATGACTTCTACCGGCTCTGAGCTATCCTCATCTACTCCTGGATGACCTGGACCTTCTCTGTCATGGCCTGGACCACCTCTCATCCCACAAGAGCTGCTATGATTTCTTCTTTTCCGATTAAGAGAAATCTGGTCTCATCCCTTGTATGAACCATGTTCTTTGCCTAATACAGTCAATCCTTACATGTATGATACTAATCCATATCAAGGATGATGTCGTAAGGCCTCGACGCTACTACCAAGAGATCCAACCGTTACTCTTGCCTCCAAGGGTTGAGTCACACTGTAGGCTTCAGTGTGTGGTAACTGGGTCTCCTCGAGTAGATGTCTCACAAGTGAGGGTCAAGTCAACAGTCAAAACTGGAACCTCTTAGTAACAACAAAAAAGAGGGCAGGAATGAAATCATCACAAGTTATGCGTCTTTTATTATTGCATCTCATAATACAAAGACGCTACACAATAGCAACATGTAACTAGAAGTACAAAAGATGTATCCACTAGTTCCGCTCCTGTCCATTTGCTCCCAGAGCTCCATGATCGAAGGCCTCAGCTGCCTGAAGATGAGCTCTCCCATGTCCACCCACTCCCTGCGGTCGGGGTGGACCTCCTGGTGGTGGTGGTGGCAACACCTCGAAGTGTCGCCCACCATCTGCTGCTCGGCCGGCTCCTCTGCCTCATCCTCCTTCACTTTGCGGACCACCATGGCCCAACCTCTGTCTAGGAGGTCACTCTAACACCTGTTTCTCATCTGTAGGATGAGTCGGGCAGTCTCGAGCCATGTGACCTTGCCCGCCGCATGCATAGCAATGACTGCCCCTCGTGTAGCTGGCTCTCCTTCGTGTGGCCCGCACAACAAAATCTTCATCCAGTGTATGCACATATGATGGTCTAGCCCGTTTGGACCTCTGTGTCACCTGCCTACTGCCAACTGCAGAAGACCCTGCTACGGGCCGTCCTGCAGAGGGCACTGTCACTGGAGCCTGCTCGGCGAGAAAACTTTCCACTAGAAGGTCTCTCTCCAACACCTCTGCTTGAGTCGGAATGTTGAGGGAGATCATCGAAGCCCTGATCTCATGCCTCAGTCCCTTCTCGAAGGTCCGGGCCCGGAAGAACGGGTCTCGTACCATATCTATGGAGTAGTGCGAGAGATCAGTATATCTCGCCGAGTACTGGGCTACTGTCATGCTGCCCTGCCGCAGATGAAGAAGCTCTTGGATACGCACCGCACGACGGGTGGCTGGGAAGAACTCCAAGCGGAAGAGGCTCTCGAAGTCCGTCCAAAGTATAGATGCCTCATCGTGCACCTGGAGCATCAAGCTCCACCGTCGGCCCGCTGCTGCATGCAGTAGGCTCGCAGCGAGGATCACCATGAGGTCTGCAGGTGTCCTCAATAGCCTAAAAACTCATACCACTGCCTCCAGCCAGTCCTCTGCTGCCTGGGGGTCCATCTCCCCACGGAACATAGGAGGTCGCTGGCTCTGGAACTCGTGCAGAGCTCCAAGGCGATGTGCATCGTCAGCGGCTGGTGCTGGAAGCATCGGTGGCTCGGCGGGTAGAGCTACCGCCGGTTCCACTGCTGACAAAGGGCCCTACAACGAGGCCTCGTTGCTCGGTGGGCTGTCGTCACGCTCGACTCTCGGAACCCTAGCTGGCTGCCATCGTGGGGCCATCCTGAAAAAGAAATAGGTGCGCCACGGTCAGAACAGTATACCTGGTGAGCTGATATAATGTAAATACAAAGAAAACTTTGAAACACACATGCAATCAATGTTTTCGTTCATTAAGTCGGAAATCAGTAGTCAGGGTCCTGGTGTACGGATACGTCGGCCGCCGCACCAACACTGGACTCCCTGACTGATAACCACACTCAATACGCTAATCATTATTGCTTCACATAGAAAAGATCAGTGTTCGCGGTAGAACCGAACTCCTCTGATACCAATTTGTCACGACCCGCCCTCGGGGCCCGTGTCGTGACTACCCCAAGCCCGCCTTCCATAGGCCAGGGGCTGGCGACTAGCACCAAGGCGTAAATCCCGGTAAAAAGGGAAGGCATTTCCACTGAAAAGTAAACAAGCACTACAGAGTAAGCAAGAGGAAAAGTAAACACTAAGTAAAAACAGAGTACAACTGAAGTGCGCAAATGTAATGGGCCAGTATACAAACCCAAAATGAAAGTAAAGTACAACTCGAAAGGGAAAACAACAACTGTAAAGTAAAAGCCGCTACACCGAGCTGTCCACTGGAAATCCCACCTGAAGGGTGGGTACAGATAGCTCCACTGCTCCTCGGGTTCCTCCGTCCGCTCTGAGCACGACCTGCCCTGTGGTCCACCTCCAGGTACTGTCCTTCTCTGCAAGCCTCAACCATGATCAACGATGTCCGTCGTCTGCAACCAACACAACGTAGTGCCGGCATAGCCCGTGCAGGGGTGAGTATAAGCTACTCAGTAGGGACCCCGAGACCCCTGAAGGTCTCCCAAAATCCATAAAGGATAAACCACAAAGGTGAGATACAAACATGAAGTAACAACCGACACTGCTTAGGTATATGCCCATACATATACCTAAGTCATGAATTCCAATACGCTCTAACCTCCGAGCCCAAGTACAACTCAGTCCACACAGGAAAGTATACGTATTCCACACAGGAAAGCAAAACGAAATCCACACAAGATAGCACAACACAATCCACACAGGAAAGCAACATGATTCAGCTCACACAGGTATACTTCATCGATAAGGTGAAAGAGATGATCAGACATAGATACTGAATCATCTAAGCTGGGACCCATATAGGATACAACACCAGTTTTCTTCATTGATTCATCTATACTGGGACCCACATAGGATACAAGAACAGCACAGGTAGGACCCACATAGGATACAAGACCAACTGTCTTCATCGATTCATCTATACTGGGACCCACATAGGATACAAGACCAGCACAGCTAGGACCCACATAGGATACAAGACCAACTATCTTCATCGATTCATCTATATTGGGACCCACATAGGATACAAGACCAGTATTGAATCATCTAAGATGGGACCCACATAGGATACAAGACCAGCACAGCTAGGACCCACATAGGATACAAGACCAACTGTCTTCATCGATTCATCTATACTGGGACCCAGAAAGGATACAAGGACAGTATTGAATCATCTAAGCTGGGACCCACATAGGATACATGACCAGCACAACTAGGACCCACATAGGATACAAGACCAACTATCTTCATCGATTCATCTATACTGGGACCCACATAGGATACAAGACCAGTATTGAATCATCTAAGCTGGGACCCACATAGGATACAAGACCAGCACAACTAGGACCCACATAGGATACAAGACAAGCTGTCTTCATCGTCGCAGTCCACTGAGGATCCCTGCACAATCGTCGTCGTTACAATAGCAGTCGCAGCCAGCACTAGGGTTCCCGCACACAGCATGCTCGTTCGGGAGGGTCCACTCTACGAGCCGAGAGTCTGATACATCAACTGTCACAAATTCCAGAGTTGATGTATCCAAAAGTTCTGTATCGCCAACAGGAACTCAACGTAACATACGGTGCGTCAATCGAACGCCCGTTCTGAGAGTTATTGGCTTTTTCGTCCCAGGGGCCCGGTTTGTTTTTAAAGAAAAACCAACCCGACCGTACTCCATCTACGTCCAAACCTGGGGCGGAGTATGCCAAATGATCCGTCTCACTATGAGGAACTGAACAACACTGATGGCACGTCAATCGGACGTCCGTAGCTCAAGATATGAGCGTTTCCGCTCCGAGGGCCCGGTTGGTTTCGTTTACAAACCAACCCGGCCAAACACAATGTATTCCGAAACCATGAGTGCGATATACCAAAACGACCGCCTCGATCCAAGGATCGCATCGCCACTAACGGTTCATCAAACGGATGTCCCAAACTCATGTTATGGGCAAACGAACGAAGTCGATTCGAAAACGGGGGGTCCGGGTTCGGGCCGACCCGGCCCGACCCCCCCTGGGTCGACCCGACCCGGGTCCGACCCAGCCCGGCGCGGCCGCACGGCCTGGCGCGGCGGCGCGGCCAGGGCGCCGCTCGTGTGCCACGCACGGGGGGAAAGGCCCCCGCCCTTCCTCAGCTGGTGGCGCGGCTGGATGACACGCCTTGGAAAAAAACGGGCTCCCCCCCTTCACGTGGGGGGCCTGCCTTCGAGCGCCCCCCCTTTGTAACCGTGGCCCCCTCCCTTCATGGGGGGCCAAAGTAGCAGCCCGGGGGAATTTAATTCCCCCGGTTTTCACCATTCCGGCCGGCCCGACATGGCTGACCGGCTTCTTCTCAACAGGACCGGCAAGGGCCGGTCCTCTTCCGTCATCCGACACCGGCGGCCCGGCTGGCCGCCGGTCATCACATCCCGCCGCGGCCCTGAACCGGCCGCGGCCTTCGTCATCTGGCGCGGTGCGACGGCACCGCGCCCCTCCGCCGTGACCCCGCTCCGGCCGCGGCGCCTTCGGTTTCCTTCAACGCAGCGCGACGGCGTCACGTTCATGATAATCTTTAAACAGCGCGGCGCGACGGTGCCGCGCAATAATTGTCGAATGATATCTTCGTGGTGCGACGGCACCACGCCATTACGTTTCATCTGCAAGAAACATTCAAGAACAAAGGTGCGGGGTTCGGCCGTGATTGTGCGGTCTGCCCCCCCCCCCCCTCTCGTTAGACGATATCACATAATCATTTATTCTCAAGATTGTCATGCTAGAACCAAGAAAGAGAATAAATAAATAAACAACAACAAACCCCTACTTCGGTTTCAAGAACGATGTTCGTCAATGACCCGTGGAAGACGAGAGTCGCGGTGGTCGGCGTCGCGGAAAAAGGACGTCGATGTCGTGAAGCGAGGATTCGAAGCTCTTTGACGGCGATTTCGTCGCGGGAAACCGTCACGGAAGAGATGACGCGGAAGGAGACGTCGTCGGTGTCGCGGGTATGGCGTCGCGGAAGACGGTTCCCGAGAACGCGGCGTTCTTCGTCGATGTCTGAATGTTCTTCGCGTTCTTCGTCATAGTTTGAAGAAGATGGAGAGAATTCTTAAAAACCTCTCAAGATGGATAAGGAGACCAACCAAAATAAAATAAGCTAAGGCTTATTTTATTTACAAAGTTAACAATTTGAATTTCAAAGGTTTGAAATTCAAACAACTCAACTCCATTAATTAACCAAGTTGTCATGTTCATTAAAAGAGGAGTTAAAGGGAGTTTTTTTTAAAAGAAGTTGAAGAGTTAGGGTTCGTGTGGGCCCCACCACACTATATCCTCTCATGGGAGGTTAAGTGGATGTGGGTCCCACCACTAACTCCGTTTGGGATAAGTTAACTAACAAGTTAAAAATAAAATGTGTTTCCACATTTTATTTAACTTCTTTTAATTTTTTCCCAAAACTAACTTTCATTCCACATAAAACGCAACCTTGGAAAAGGTCTCCTTAAGCGAATATCGGCGCTGCGAGTTCGTCGGTGTCCTCAGATTTCAATTACGAGCACCAGATCAAAAGTTAGAAGTTCCCGCTCTTTTGTTCACTGAACGTACATAAGCCAAACTTCGGAAATTTATTCCAGGCACTCCGGGCCTTGGAATCATGTGCCGTCAGAAACCGCGTTCTTGTAAAATTCCAAAGAAAATTTAGAAACAATTTCCCTTGAATTTTATGGGTCTTTACAACAAATCCCCCTATTAATGGTGGGAGAGGAAAACCTCTCAACTCCCCTCATTAATGAGGGAGAGTCTCACCCCCCCTTATTGGTGCCAACTCCCATAATTTTACGGTGCCAAATTATCCACATTAATTAAGGGGAGCGAAGTTAATTATTTCACCAATTTTAATTTTGTGCCAAAAAATTAAATAATATATCAACACAATCTCTTAATATTTTTGTTGGAATCAATCATTTCGGTGGTAGCTTTGAGAGGAGGGTTATTCAATGAAATCACCCAATGAAGAACACCTTTGAGTATGAAGAACGTCGACCTTCTTCGACTTCTTCCTTGGAGCTTCCACTGACGTGGGGTGTCTTCAACTAACCTTCCCTCTGCATCGTCGTCGATGAGCTGATGCACGAACTCGGAATTTGAAATGTGAAGCAGATGTGATGAATGTCGATAACCATTGAATTCTTCCTGCGACTTCATTGGCGATCAAAAAACAAAGGTAGGGGTTGTTTTCTATTTGTGCCATGTTCTTCTTTTCCTTAAACACAAAGAACGAGGATAAGTTTCCTTTGAAGGGTGATTTGTTGTTCATCGTTCTCTTACCATGATGAACTGATTGATATCTCCCTAATCGCGAAGGGTGCAGGAAAAACTAACATGGACCGACTCCATCCGTCGATCTATTTTGTGATGATCTTCAGCCTGCTGATAAATCTACAATGCGACGAAGTCAGAGATGACAATGGTCGCTCTACCGGCGGCCTCCGTGACCCTCGCTGCCCCCGCGGCGTCCCACCCTGCTGCTAGCCGAACCGGCCCCGGCCGAGCCCCCGCCGGCCGCATCGTGTCGTGGCCATCTGCCGGCCCGCCTATCGGCCTCCCCGGCCACTGACTGGCCTGCCTGAGCCCTGCCCAGCTCCTTACCAGCCCCCTTGGAGGCCTGCTCGGCCATGCCCCTCTGGTCGGCCTGGCCGCGCTCTGACGGCCGACCTGCCCGACTGCCTCCCGGCGTGCCCCTCACCTCCCTTGCTTCTGGTCGAACCATGCCAGCACGTGCACCCTGAGCACCCTATATGCCTCGTGCTGGAGGACCCACACCCTCATGGCGCTAGGGGCCGATCCAACCTCAAGCCGGGGCTGAACCGCCCACACGACCTTCTGGGCGGGGTCCAACTGGTCGGGCCGAACCAAATAGGCTGTCCGGCCTAATTGTTTGGGCCAGACCCTTCATGTCTAACTTGGTTGACCCAGACCAGGTCAGCCCAGACTGGGTCAGACATGGTCAGCCTCGACGGGGTCGGGCCGGGTCAGTCTGACAGGGTCAGACCTGACCCGGGTCCACTATCGACCCATTACTTTCTTGGGCCATATCTTTTGCACGGGAGGAATGTATGATGAACAGTAATCGGAGCTAGTTTTCTTCGATCATGACTGTACCGTTTGAAAATACTGCCCTAGCGTTTGGGGTAAAGTAAGATAAGGTCAGGTTGGATCATGCACGAATCCGACAGGGCCCCTAGAACTAAATTGCTAATAACACATAGACCAGGAGTCCGATTGACGCGTTGTATGTTGTGATGAAACCCCAATGACCTGGTAGATCTTAGAGATACTTCTATGTTTGACTTCATGATAGTTAGATTATCTACCTGTAGCTCATGGAGTGGATCCTCCTTTAGATGACTGAGCATAGTTCTTAGACCTTGTAGTTGGATGAGACCTGAAAACTAATGACTATTTCAACTCGGAGTGACTCGTCTAGCCCTGTAGGGAGTGCCTTGGTGTCACAGAAGACCCACATAGGGATGACCCATGGTGTCGCGATAGACCCATTGTACTCGACAGGAAGAGTACCTCAGCAGCATATGAGGGGGAGCGCCTTGGTTACGTGGCAGACCCACGGTGGGGAGAACCATAGTGACACTGCAGACCCACGAGACATGAAAGGAGGAGTACCTCAGCAGTCCAAGTATAGTGGGAAGATACTTGGTGTCACGACAGACCCACTCTGCCTGACAGAGGAGGAGATCTCCAGAAGCCGTGGTTTCAATAATGTGAATAAAAACCTAGTTGAGCAAAGTCAGTAATTTTTTTTTACGTCATGATTGAGATGAAGTACATGATAAATTAGGTATATGTACGGGTATATACCTAAGTGGGGTTATCTATTATTTTAATACTTTATGATTTATCCTTGTTGTATTTTGTGAGAACTTAAATGTATCAGGGTCCCTACTGAGTATTGTTATACAAACCCATGCATGGGCTATGCCTGCACCTTATTGTGTTGGATTCAGACAATGAACATCGCTGTCTGAGGCTAAGAGTACCAGGATTGGACGGTACCCAGAGGTGTACCTTACAGTGTGTCGGTACACGGAGGAGACAAACAAATGTGGAGTGCTGAGGAGGCGATCTATACCTACCATTTAGGTAGGAACCTCGGAGGATGACCCATGGTCTGTTTTTCCTTTTTCCACAGTTCTAGTTGTACTTTCAGTTTCTTGTACTCTCTAGTTGGGATTGTATTCTGGATCAACATTACTTACTCTACTCAATTGTTTGTTATTCAATTTACTCGTGATCATATCTGTTGTGTGTTTTTATAGGTTATAAAGGAATTGTCTTCCCAGTTTTGGGGAATTATTCCATGGTGAATGTCTCCAGCCCCTGGCCTATGGAAGGCAGGATTGGGGTAGTCACGACATGGGACCAAAGGGACGGGTCATGACAAATTGGCATCAGAGGAGTCGGTTCTACTGCAGAACTTACGACTCTGATATTTTATGTGATGCAATAGTGTTAAGGGAACTGAGTGTGGTTTTATGTTCAGGGAGTCCAATGTTGGTGCGACAGCTGGTGTATCCACACACTAGGACCCTAATTACTGATTTCTGGCTCAGTGCAGGAAAAAACTGATCTCGTTTGTGTTTTCAAAACTTTTCTTTAAGTCATCTCAACCAGGTCGGATCACCAGCTATAATCTTTTCACTGAGTCGCATCTATTTCTTTCTAGATGACTCCCCACGGATGACCAGCTAGAGCCTTGATAGTTGTTCACGTAAATAGACCACTGAGCGAGGAGGCCTCGTTGCAGGGCCATTTTCCACCAGAGGCACCAATTGTACCTCTTCCCATTGGCCCACCAATGCCACTATCCCTAGCAGCATACAATTCATGATGCTTGAGCATTCTACATGAGTTCCAGCGCCAGAGGGAACCCAAGTTCAGGGGGAGATGGACCCGCAGGCAGTAGAGGATTGGCTAGAGGTTGTGGTGTGAGTCTTCCGATTGGTAGGGACACCAGTCGACCTCTTTGTGATTTTTGTTGCCATCCTTATACAAGAAGCAGTGGGAAGATGGTGGAACATGATTCTCCAAGTTCACGATGAGATTACACTTCTCTGGGCAGACTTCGAGTGCTTATTTCATGCATATTTTGTCCCAACAATGCTTCACATTGTGTGCATTCAGGAGTTACTTCATCTATAGAAGGGAAGTATGACTGTAGCTCAGTACACATAGAGGTTAACATACCTTTCAAGATACTCCACCTATATTGTAAAAGATGCATAAGGGCCCGGACCTTTGATCAGGGGCTTAGGAGAGAGATCAGGACATGGATGATCTCTCTTAGCATCATGATGTAGACTGTGTTGTTGGAGATATCCCCCATTATGGAGATATCCCTTGCTAAGAAGTCTCCAGCTGTGAGACCCACCACTAGTCGACATGCATTGGAGTATTCTATAGCCGGTAGTAGATAGATTTTTCAACGATCCAAGAGGACCAGACCCACAGGTGGATGACTTCATGACTACGAATCAGTTTTGCGGGCCACTCATGGCATAAGCATACATTCTAGGAGTGGGAAGTGATTCTCAAGTGATGGGCAATGTCAAATGGCTCGTGATTATCTGACCTTCCATTCAGATGATCAGTATACTGTTGAAGGAATTCCTGGGTAGAGACATGGATTTAATCGAGGTGGTCTACAGGGAGAAAGAGGACGTTGCAGAGGAGCTGGTCGAGTAAATGGCGGTGGGAAATGTTTCGAGTTGTTACATCCACAACCTACAGGATGTCCACCCTGGCCGCAGGGAGCTGGTGGACAAGGGAAAGATCAGATTCAGGAAGATAAGGATTATGATCATGGTGCTTTGGAGATGATTCGCGGTATGGTCTGTGTGTAATCCACCATAGTTATAGTTCTTATAGAAAGTAGCTCCAATCACTCTTTCATTTCCACTACCCTCGTTCAGAGCTCAGGGATTACAATGGAGCCATTGGCTCGATCCTTATGGCTATATACACTTACAGGATCAAAATCGATGATTACGCACGGGTGACAGTAGTGTGAAATTTCTCTTGAAGGTGAGAGCATCAGCTGGGATCTCCTAGTAGCATCATCGAGGCCTTACGAAGTCATCTTGGGTATGGACTAGTTATCTACAGTCATTGATCAGATTGGCTGTATTAGGCACAATGTGTGGTGTGTCCACATGGATTGGACCAGGTTTACCTACCCCGGCGAGAAGGGAGCCTTTGTAGAGAAGGATGGACTTTCCCAGAGGAGAGTACATCTGATCACTCATTAGTCAGCTTGCGTTACCCACGGAGTAGTTGATGTGGAATGTCTGACATATCCTGTAGTGGTGGACCAGTACGTGGATGTTTTCTCTGATTATGTCCCTAGTCTACCTCCTCGCAACGAGCTGGACTAATACATTGACCTGTACCCCAGGATGGCACATATATCTACACCAGCGTATCATATTTCTCCCACAGAGCTTCTTAATATGTGGGTACAGCTAGAAGACTTATAGGGAATGGATTCATCTGGCTTAGTGTTTCTCCCTGGGTATCCCCGATTCTATTCACCAAGAATGTGGATGGGAGCTTGAGGGTTTTTGTTGACTATCGAGGCCTGAAATAGGTGACCGTGATGAACAAGTACCCACTCCCTAGGATTTAGTGCCACATTGATCAGTTGAAGGGAGCATGGTGGTTCTCGAAGATATCCCTAAGAGCATGCTATCAACAGCTCAGAGTTCGAGATGAGGATGTGCAGAAGATGGATTTCAGATGTCGGTATGGCCACTACGATTTCTTGGTTATTCCTTTTGGCAAAACCAATGCTCTAGTAGTGTTCATGGTACTCATGAACATGATATTTATAGCCATACCTAGATCTCAATTTCGTAGTCTTCATCGATGAAATTCTGATATACTCAACTACTAAGGAGGAGCATGCCTACCATTTGCGGGTAATAATGAACAAACTCAGAGAGAACCAGCTTTATGGTAAGAACACGATCTTCCAGTTCTGGATTCGAGATGTTCAATTTATGCGAAATTTCATCTTGCATACTAGAGTTACAGTGGATCCATCACTGATTGAGGTGGTACTTGCTTGGGAGCCACCTAGGAGTGAGACAGATGTACGAAGTTTCCTGGTTTTGGCTGGATACTATTGTTGATTTGTGGTAAATTTCTCCACAGTTTCAGCACCACTATCATCCATGAGAAAGAAAGGTAAACCCTTTGTGTGGTCGGAGAGATGCCAACAGATCTTTCAGTTGCTGAGGTAGAGGCTGATTAGTGCCTCCATCACGGGGATTCCAGAGGAAGGCATAGGGTACATAGTCTACGGTGACGCACCAGGGACCAGACAAGGGTGTGTCTTAATGTAGGAGAAAGCATTGATCGCGTATGGTTCTTGACAGCTAAGACAACATGATTAGAACTATTATACCCATAACCCGGAGTTAGTAGCAGTGTTCGTTTCCTTCAAGATGTTGCGACACTATCTTATGGGTGAATTTTTCAGCATGTACTCTCATTACAAGAGTCTCAGTTATATCTTCTCTTAAGAGGACCTATACCTGAGACAATGGTGATGGATTTAGTTCCTCTAGGAATATGACTTCGAGACTGTCTATACTCCTATAATGGGAACATTGTTTCAGATACACTGAGCTGGAGATCTGGTATACAGCTGCTAGTTGAGGGGATGGAACAACTGGCTGCTTTGCAAATATCCTTTGTGGATAGATATGCAGCAGCTTTCCTTCCATTCCGTATAGTCACTACCACACTTCATCAGTGAGTGATGGAGGCACAACATGGGGATGCTCAATTTGAGACATGACATACTCAGATATCCATAGGGCATGGACCTGATTGATTTTCTGAAGGCTGGGAGCACATCATCTTCTTCAGATGATGTACTATGGTTCCAGTGTCACTTTAGGGGGATGTTTTGAGGGAGTTCCAAACATTCCCTCTAGTGGTACATTCTGGATTTTAAAAGATGTACTAGGATCTCCGAAGACAGCACTGGTGGCCAGGGAAGAAAAGGGTTGTTGTAGAGTCTGTCTCTCAGTGCCTCACCTGTCAGCAAGTTATGGTAGGGCACCAGGTACCAGTAGGCTTGGCTCAACCATATATGATTCCAGAGTTGATGTAGGATGGGATATCCACAGATTTGTTGATAGGTACATATAGGGATCACGACTCGATTTTGATGATCATTGATCGACTCACCATGTCGGCCCACTTCCTACTGATCAGAGAGTAGGGTTCAGTAGAGAACTTGGGAAAACACTATGTGTAGGAGATTGTGTGGCTATATGGAGTACCTTCATCTATTTCTCTGGCCGCGATGCATGATTTACTTTCCATCTATGGAAGGGGTTGCAGAAGGATTTTGGGACGCAACTTCGTATGAGTACCACCTTCCATCCTCAGAAAGATGGCCATACTGAGAGAACCATTTAGACTCTCGAGGACATTCTCTATGCAGATCACCCTTGTGCTAGAATCCCCTTAGGGATTCAACACTAGTTGTACCAGAGATGGAATGAGCTACCATGTAGAAGCTGCAGATCATTGAGGATCATATGAAGACAGAACAAAGTAAAAAACGTCTTATGCTGATAGGAGATGGAGCCATCTAGAGTTCGAGGATAGAGACCACATCTTTCTACAGGTCTCGCCTCGAGGAGGTCTACATAGATTTGGCCGAGGCGATATGGTATCTACGATATTCGTCAGACATTTCCAGGACCTCAACAGAGTAGTCGAGGTGGATTACCACTAAGCTCTCCCACCTCAGTTTCACTGGGTGAACGACGTCTTCCACGTATCTCAGCTGATGAGATATGTGCACGACCCTTATCCCATCATCGACCATGGAGAGCTGCACGATGATGATGGGGTGACATTCACGGAGGTTCCAGTGGAGATTGAGGATCGACAAGAGTAGGTCTTATATGGATAGTTGATACCTCTGGTGCACATTCGTTGGATGAAAGGGAACCTATAAGAGAGCACATGGGAGTGGGAGGCTCAAATGCATGCTCAGTTCCCCACTTGTTCCCTTAGTTCGAGTTGTAGATTACTGGGACGTAAATCCCTAAGCTGGGGAGAATGTAAAGACCCATAATTTCCAGTGAATTTTTTTCTTAAATAAATGGGAATTTTAATATTCCATGACAATTGACGGTGCAAGATTATGTGGGCCGGTGTGCCCGAAATCAATTCCTAATGTTTTTTTGGTACGTTCAGTAGACGTACGAGCGGGTTTTTATAACTTTTGAACCGGTGCTCGAAATTGAAATCTGAGGACACCGTTGAACTCACAGCGCTAGAATTCTCTTAATGAGACTTTCACTTCGAAGGTAGTGGGTGGAGAAAAAAATATAGTTCTTGGGTTTTTAGAGAATTAATTAAAAAAATAAAGTGTGTGGCTTAATTTTTAAATTGATGGTTAAAACGTCCCCATGGAAGTTGGAGGTGGGACCCCCACACCTTTACCTCTCATGAGAGGTTATGGTGGTGGGGCCCACCCGAACCTAACCTCCCATGAGAGGTTAAGATGTGGGGACTGCACGGGACCAAACCCCCTCTATTAATTATTGGAGAGGAAAACCTCTCAACTCCCCTCATTAATGAGGTAATGTCTCACCCCCCCCCATTTATTGGTGCCAACTCCCCTAATTTAATGGTGACAAATCCTCCACATTAATTAAGGGGATCCAAGGTAATAAATTCACCTTTTTAATTTTGTGCCAACATATTAAGTAATGTATTAACAAAATCTACTATTATTTTGGTTGGCAATGTTAATTTTGGTGGCAGCTTTGAGAGTAGGATTATTGGGAGAAAGCTCCCAACGAAGAAAACTGACCATCTTTGACTTCATCCTCATAGCTTCTACTGACTTGATATGTATTCAACCGAAAATCCTTCCACATCATTATCAATGAGCCGACACACCAACTAGGGATTGGAAGTGTGCTGTGGACGCAACGAATAACGATCACCTTCTTCTTATTCCAACGATTTAATCAGTGATCAAAAAACACAGGTAGGGGTTGTTTTCATTTTGTGCCATGTTATTATTTTCTTCCAAAATGAAGAACAAGGATATGTTTCCTTTGATGGGTGATTTGTTGTGCATCATTATCCTACCCTGATAAACCGATTGATATCACCATAATCGCTGAGGGTACGAGACAAACTAACATGGCCTGAATCGCTTCGTAGATCTCTTTTATGATGATCTTAGGTACAACAACGAATAAATGAGGCGAATAAGGTGTAAAAGATAGAGGCCATGCTACCCACGACCTCTATGACTAGCACCACCTCCACAATGTCCCGCACTGCTGCTGGCCGGACCGGTCGTGTCAGAGCCCCAACCGGCCATGCCGCTCGCTGAGCCGAGCCGTGACTGCCCGCCTGGCGCGCCGCCAGGCTGCCTGTTTGCTAGGTCGCGCCCTGAATGGCTGCCTACCAGCCCGGCCACGCCCTGCCCTCCCGCCTGCCTGCTCGGTCATGCCCCACCGGCCTGACCGTGCCCTTCCCGGCCACCTGCTGGCCTGGCCACACCCCTCTGGCCTACCCGGCCAACTCCCAGTCTGCCAAGTTGCCTCTCATGTGCCTCACTAGACTGCGTCAGCCTGTGAGCCCTGTGCACCCTACGCGCCCTCTGGGCCGAGCTGCGCCGGCCAGCGCACCGTGCGCACCCTGTGCCACCCCAAGCTGCACCGTTGCGGTGCTCTGGGCCGAACCTGCCCGGAGCATGGGATGAACCACCCATGCAGCATGCTGGGCTGGTCCCAGCGGGCCCAGCTGAACCTAATAGGTTGTCCTGCACAATGGGTCAGGCCATAGCCAATAGGTTAGACTGGGTCGGCCCCGATGGGGTCGGACCGGATCGGAACGACCAGGTTGGACCAGACCTGGGCCCACTACCGACCATTTAATTTTTTTGGCCCTATCATTAACATCGGACAACCGATTGACAAACCGTATGTGGAACTAGTTTTCTTCAACCGCGATGGTCCTATTTGAGTATACCCCACTGGAGTTTGTGGTAAATATGAGATACGGTTAGGTTGGATTGTGCACGAATCCAACGGGGCCCCAAGGACAAAATGGATAATAACTCATAGACTTGCTGTCCGATTGACATGAGGTCTATTGTGTTGAGACATGTATGATGTGGTGAAACATTGAGACACTTCTATGTGGGAATTCGTGATTGTTGGAGTATCGACCTATAGCTCATGGAGAGGATCCTTTCAGAGACGAGTGAGCATATTCTAGAGACCTAGTAGTTGGATGAGACCTGAAAACTACTGACTATTTCGACTCAGAGTGACTCGACTAGCCAAGTGGGGAGAGCCTTAGTGTCAAGGAAATCCTAAAGTGGGGAGAACCTAGGTGTCGTGGTAGACCCATGGTACTCGACTAGAGAAGTACCTCAGCAGGCTAAGAGGGGGAGCGCCTTGGTGACGCAGCAGATGTAACAACCCGAAATTTTATGATAAGTATTCTTTTTAATTTATTCGATGTCATGTGTTTTATGCTACAATGAGATTATCTTGTGCTATACGCAACACCGTATTAGCTTGCAGTATACACAACACTATTCTCAGATTGTGTTACACACAATTTCAAGTTCGTTTGTTAATAGTCATTCTACGCAACATTGAGGGTATATATGTATATTCAGTGTATAAATATGGTTGTATAATATTATATGAAACAACAAAGGAGTATTTCACAACACGCAACCCTGACTTGGCTTGCATTACACGCAATCACGACCTTCCTCGATAGCGTGTGTTGTACGCAATACCGGATTTCACAAATCAATGATATATTGTTATAATATTATTATGGACTACCTGTTATGAATAGTATTAACTAAATTTTGAATTTTATAACATTATTATTCATCTTAAATATTTTCTATAACATGGTATGAGAACAAAATAAATTTTTCGGGTAAAATAAGTAGTTTTATAAAAATGCAGTTTTGTCGCCTTTTGATGGGGCACCGACATTAAATCTAGTTTTTTACATTTTTATAAGTTAAATTTGACAAAATAATATTCTTCCTTGGATTAAGGATATAAATATTTAATTTAGATAATGTTTTGATATTTTTCTAATAACATTCATATTTTAATGAATATAAAAAACACTCTATATTTTAATTAAAAACAACTTTTTTCATCGTAATAATTTATATGGATAAATTATAATATTGAGTCATTTTAAAGTATAAATAGAATATATTTTTACCATTTAATATAATTTATGTGATTATCATTGATTTTACTTTTAATTCCTAGGTTAAATCAATTCAATCTTTTGCAATGTTCTAAAAAAACCCATTTTCATTCGACAACAGGATTAATTTTAATTTAATTTCTGCAACTTCTATGTATTGAATTCGAAAAAATGGATTTCATATTTGGATTCAGTGTGTCCAAATTATCTTAATAGGTTAATTTTATTTTTTTTATATTATGAATAGTAACTACGGTAATTTTATATTTACTGCAGTTAAAGATAAATCGGGTAATTAAGGGTAAAAATAAGATTATAAAATTACCCTAACATTTGGAAAAATCCTATTGGATAAATAAAAGTCGACCCATATTACCTAAGGGTCGGAATAGATTCATTTCATGGAATTTTGACCATGAAATAATAAAATTATTATTAAAACCAAATAAAGTGACAACATGTCACCCTCTTAAATCTTATAAGTATATTAATTTTACATTAATGATAAACATCACGGAACTTCGATCATGTATAGTCTCCAGAAAGATAATAAAATTATCTAAATCATATAAATTTAGTTATAATTTTTAGGGATTATATAATTACCATTAATGGTGACATAATAGTGATGTTGAAATTATTTTATTAAGAGAAATATCAAATAAATGGTTTTAAATATTTTAAAATAAATATTATATCAACTATTTAATGTTCTCCACTAATTTTATAGATAAATATGACATTTTATAAATCTATTAAATATTTTATTTAAAACATATCTTCTATACGTGTTTTTTTAATTTCAAATAAATGAATAGTGTCAAAATTGACACTATTGTAATTTTATAAAAATAACATATTATAAAATTGTTTAAAAATCACAAAAATATTTAACAATTATATATTTAAATTTATACGGTGTAAAATATTATAAATTATAAAATTATGTACAATTCACAAAAAATAACTTATTTTTTATAATAATTTAAAATTTATAATGTTATTACCGCAAATAAAATAAAATTGATTAAATAAGGATAAATCAAGCTGATAATGTTTAAAATAAATTCCTAACATGTATAAATTTTACTGGTTGATGATATTACAACCCTATATCATCTAATATTCTTATTTGAGTCATTTTGGATTTTTTTATGTGGGTTTCGTATTTAATATAAATTAATATTTTCTTATATTTCCAAAGGTGCCCCTCTCCTCCCTTATAAAAGGAAAATCATCCCTCTTCTCCTCACACAATTTGGAGCCTTGAAGCTCGGCCAAAACCTATCCATTTTACGTCCCCACTTCCTTAGAATCCTACTAGAGGTACTGGTCTTCTCAAAAGACCAACTCTAGTGCCCTAAAAGAATTTTTAAACGAGGCACTTCGAGAAAGAGGTAATACCTTCTACCATTTTCTTCATGTTCCATTCTTCTTCTAATCCCTCTTCTTTAGTTGTTTCATTATGAAGTAAAATCATCAGTATCCCTCATATACTTATATGTTATTATAAATATAAATCAACCCTATTTCACATTCTATCCATCCTACAGAAATCAAAATCACCACACGTGCGTACGTATGGAATATCGTCTCCACACCGTGGTGTAATATGTTTTTGCACCAACCCCTTACATATATGGGTATAATGGTGTAAAGAAAAAATATATATGTTTATTATAACATCATAGTGATTCTGATATATTATAACATCTACTCCAATTCTATTCAATAATTATGGGAACGATATCATCGCTCGTGCATACATACGGATTATCGTCTCCACGACGCGATGAGATTCATTCTCCACGTTAACCATTCATTAATGATTATAAATTATATATAATAAGTAATCATGAAATATATGAAATAATAATGGTAACTGATTTATGTATATATATATGTATTTCATCTACTTAATTCCATTCAATTCAATAAGGAAACGAAAACAGTGTTCATGCATACGTACGACCTACCGTCTCCATGAACGGTGTATTTCATTCCATTTATCGATCTATATTTTATATGTATATGATGAATATATATTATATATAAATCATTTTTTAAATTTTGGAATTATTTAAATCAGGATATAAGTAATAATATCAAGAACGACAAGTCGAAACACATACGATAAATGAAATGATTTTAATGAAAATGCTGCTTCAACATGGAATTTACAAAATAATGGGTAATATAAAGTCATAAGTGAAACATATATGATATCATAACAATGAATATGATTATGTAATAAGTCAATTACATTATTTAAATATGTATACAGGATTTTTGGATCCATACGAAGCATATCGAACCTATGGTATGGGATAACTTTTCAACTTCATTTTTATCTGAGATTGTTTATTCGTAAGTATTCACTGCGGTTATATCAATCATCCATATACCTATTTTATAAAACTGGTTTCAGGTATGTTTAATGTCCTTTTTACCCATGTATGACTTTTACTACATGGTATTTAAGGAATCATTCTTTTGTTTATGTTACGAGGATATTTTTTGACTTTTCCGGCAAAAGTACGAGAAGAATGTTTTTTTAAAATTATACGGCATGAAAGGATTTTTACAGTTTTATAATGCCTTATTTTCATGAAGCTTCCTTCAAAATATTTCATGAATATTTTCCACAAAATCCCTTTCTTTTGAAATTTCATGACATTTTGTGGAAACAGGATGATTTTGAAGAAGAAAGGATATTTTCCTCAAGAATTCATTTCAAGTGTTTTATCAAAACAATTTTTCATCTAAGATGACATTATTTCATATGTGTATGTTTCATGTATCATGTATATATGATTTACATGGCTTCACATTTATTATTATGAAATGATATTCATTTCTTTTATATGGATTATGTGATGGTGGGATGATGTTTATGAAACCCATTTTATTTATTGGGTTATTATGAATGATGTATGTTTATTTTGTGGCACAAGTAAGAATGATTTCATTATGAGATGGGTGGGACCTATATCTCCCTAAAATTCATTGGGTAAAATTTTATATCTCATGAGATATACATGGTTGGAACGGTAAGTTAATCTGGTTTAGTGTTACAGGACTGAAACGAAGAGTGAACTCGATTCAGAAAGGGAGTTTTTCCACTAAGATGGTCTTAGCAGAAATACCATGGCTACTATGGAAATCCTTACATGTGTTGAATGGTTGCCACAATTACATGTTTTATTACCATTATATTTTATCATTGTTGATGTTACATTATGATATATGCCTTATGTACTTCCACAATTTATGTCTTTGCTCAAGATTTTGATGTTTAAATTTCATGTTCAAGTTTTTGATTTCAACTGTATATGGATTGTTTTATGTTATCTATGTTTTCCCTTACTGAGCATTTTACCTCACCCTTTTTATGTTTTATTTTCCCCAGGAAATAAATAAAGGTTTTAGGTAAGGATAAAAAGGGGAAGATCGTTATGGGAGTTTTTGAAGATCTTTCAACATGATTAGAAGTTTATATTATAAGTTTCCAAAGACACTAAACTATTACGATCCTTGTGTGTCTGTTTTTGTTATGTATTATGTATTCCGAAAAAGTAATGTAATGTCCATGTAGGTCAAGCTTTGGATCTCTACATTTGGAATCAGAGGAAAGGTTTAGTTAACCTTTGGAAACTAGGATTCAAAAACTTTAGTGAGATCCCTGGAGATATTTCTAAGGTATGTCTTAGGATGTACCTATGGTTAAGTATAATTATAGGTTATAGTCCTAGAATTACGGTAACAATCTTAGAATTAAACCTAAGATGTTAGATATTGAAGATAATCCCCCTTTATTATGTTGTTTTACCTATCATGAATTTTTCCCCTCACACTATTCATTTTGGGTTTTAGAAAATGGCTGGAAACAGGAAGATTCACGATAATGGAGGATATGATGGACAATGGAATGATATTATTCATGGGAAACCAAATGAAAAGGGATTTAGAAGTCCAAACATCGTTATTATGCCTAATCAGCAATCTCAAAATATGATCAATAATCTCAACTTTGGTAAGTTTCCCGACTCAAATAATAAGAGAAAGATGGGGTTTCATGATGATCATAGATGAATGAAAGTTCAATTTCCCTCATGTAAATCATGAGGGAAAAGTAATCAGGGAGATTGTTTCAAAGGAACATGATGATGTTTTGGGTGTGGAAAAGAAGGACACAAAGCCAGTACATGTAAAGGAAAAGGTTAAGTTAACATCATGGACAAGGATAATGGTATTTCTATTACATGAACAATGATTAGATATTTTAGATGCGGAATGTATGGGCATTATGAAAACCATTTCCTTAAGGGAAAATCTCATGAAGAGAATCAGCATGGTCATATGGGTAGTATTTATGTGGATGATGATGAAGAGACTACAAATGAAATATGAAATGAAGGAAATGATGAAGCTCAGCTAGTGGTTTAAGAAGTTAGTGGGATGATTGTTTGTTTATAAAGAATAATTTATGGTACTATGGAATAAAAAATCGTCTAAGGATTGTTACACTATTGTTTTTCCTAAAGTATTTGAAAGTATATGTTGAATAGTACCGGTAACCATGGAATGTTGTTTAGATATTTTTAGAAATTAGATGATATGGGCATGATGAAGGGATAAGAAGATAATGAGATGTTTGATTGTATTCATGATCTCAAGATTGATATAAGGACTATGTTAAATTATGGTAGGATTATATAGATTTTTTTGGATTTTGGTATGTGGAAATAGTTACCTTTTGACAGTATTCATGTTTTCAATATGGTTCTATGTTAATTTATGTTTCAAGAGAATATATGACTAAGGTATTCATGTGTTTGGAATGCAACCAACAATATATATCTTATGATATATGTGAGAAAAATGCTTAAATTCACATTCTTGGTAGATAACCTTTCTAGTAATTGTTTTCTTTATACTATGAGCTTGGACATAAGTATTTTAGATATGCCTAAATATTGAAATGGATTATGTTGGACATAAGTTAGTATTGTTTACGGATAGATAATTTTTTGATATTTTATAGTAATGTAGTTTTAGAAAAAGGACAACCTGCAGGACGAGCGACAGCCCATCGCGTCGGACAAGGTTGTGGAAATCGAACCCACAACCAAAGTGAGACATGCCTTTATCGCCTACCACTGGCCTACAGGAAGTCCCTGCTTAGTAGAAACTAGTTTTATTTTATTCAGCGGTATGATATATGAAGTATAAGTTCATTTTTGGAATCGTATATGATTAACCTCACCATAAATGGACTTATTTATATTTGATAACATTTTGTTTGAAACAAATGGAATGACCCATCATTCTGTCACATAATCTACTAACTCTTTATGAATAACAAATTCAACTTCATTTCTTTAAGAGATAAAGTATAAATTGTTCAATTCACGAACAACAGTGAGATTGTACCAAAATCATGTAAGTATTTCTTTTAATTCATCAACTTTAAGGAAATGATCTTGAAAACCAAAAATGTTTTCCTAGTGCCCTTATATCCAATGAATCAGATGGTACCTTAAATCATCACAAATCTATGGCTTTTAGATTCTTGGATTTTTCATAGCCATGTTCTCTACCACTCTCCATCAGAACAAGATGGTTAGATTTCTCCTCCATATCCATATGTTCACCTTTGTTCTCCTATGTGGAAACACAGTGATTAGTTAATTTAGGTAACAGTTACATTTCATACATTAGTTTTTAAAGTTATGTTTTGGTATTTCATTTTACGATGTGGGTTTCAATTAAAGAAACTTTCAAGTAGAAAACCATGTATAACCCCGACAAATTTCGAGGGCGAAATTCATTTTAAGGGGGGTAGAATGTAACAAACCGATATTTTATGATAAGTATTCCTTTTAATTTATTTGATGTAATGTGTTTTATGCTACAACAAGATTATCTTGTGCTATATGCAACACCGTATTAGTTTTCAGTATACGCAACACTATTCTTAGATTGTGTTACACACAATTTCATGTTCATTTGAAAATAGTCATTCTACGCAACATTGAGTGTATATATATATATATATATATTAAATGTATAAATATGGTCGGATTCAGTTATATGAAACAAAAAAGGAGTCTTTCACAACACGCAACCCTGACTTGGCTTGAATTACACGCAATCACGACCATCCTCGATAGCGTGTGTTGTACGCAATACCGGGTTTCACAAAACATCGATATATTGTTATAATATTATTATAGACTAGCCATTATGAATATTATTAACTAAATTTTGAATTTTAGAACAATATTAGTAATCTTACATATTTTCTATAACATGGTATGAGAAAAAAATAAATTTTTCGGGTAAAATAAGTATTTTTAAAAAATTGCAGTTTTCCCACCTTCTGATGGCGCAACCACTTTAAATCTAGTTTTTGACATGTTTATAAGTTAAATTTGACAAAATAAAATTCTTCCTTGGATTAAGGATATAAAAATTTAATTTGGATAATGTATTGATATTTTTCTGATAACTTTCATATTTTAATGAATAGTAAAAACACGCTATATTTTAATTAAATTTTTTTTTTCGTCGTAATAATATATATGGTAAAATTATAATATTGAATGGTTTTAAAGTATAAATAGAATATATTTTTACCATTTAATATAATTTATGAAATTATCATTGATTTTACATTGAATTCGTAGGTTAAATAAATTCAATCTTTTGCAATGTTTTAAACAAAAACCCATTTTCATTCGACAACGGGATTAATTTTAATTTAATTTATGCAACTTATGTGTATTGAATTTGAGAAAATGGATTCCATATTTGGATTAAGTGGGTCCAAATTATGTTAATAGGATACGTTTATTGTTTTTGATATTATGAATAGTAACTACGGTAATTTTTTATTTTCTGTAGTTTAAGGTAAATCGGGTAATTAAGGGTAAAAATAAGGTTATAAAATCACCCTAACACGTGGAAAAATCCTATTAGATGAATAAAAGTCGACCCATATCACCTAAGGGTTGGACTAAATTCATTTCATGGAATTTTGACCAAGAAATAATATAATTATTATTAAAACCAAAGAAAGTGACAACATGTCACTCTCTTAAATATTATAAGTATATTAATTTTAATTTAGTGATAAACTTCATGAAATATCGATAATTAATTGTCTCCAGAAAGATAATAAAATTATTTACATCATATAAATTTATTTATAATTTTTAGGGATTAAATAATTATCATTAAAGGTGACATAATAGTGATGTTGAAATTATTTTATTAAGAGAAATATCAAATAAATGGTATTAAAATTATTATAATAAATATTATATGAACTATTTAATGTTCTCCACTAATTTTATAGATAAATATGACATGTTATAAATCTATTAAATCTTTTATTTCGAACATATCTTCTGTATATTGTTTATTTAAATTCAAATAAATCAATAGTGTCAAAATTGACACTATTGTTATTTTATAAAAATAACATATTATAAAATTTATTAAAAATCACAAAAATATTAAAAAATTATAAATTTAAATTTATATGGTCTAAAATGTTATCCATTATCCAATTATAGACAATTCACATCAAATAAGTAATAATTTATAATAATTTAAAATTTATAATTTTATTACCACAAATAAAATTTAATTGATTAAATAAGGATAAATAAAGTTGATAATGTTTAAAATAAATTCCTAACATGTCATAATTTTATTGGTTGATGAGATTACAACTCTATCTCATCTAATATTCGAATTTGAGTCATTTTTGAAGTTTTTATGTGGGGTTGGCATTTAATATAAATTAATATTTTCTTATATTTGCAAAGGTGCCCCTCTCCTCCCTTATAAAAGGGCATCTCCTCCCTCTTCTCCTAAAAAACTTTGGAGCCTTGATGCTCGGCCAACCCCTGCCCATTTTACATCCCCACTTTCTTATAATCCTACTAGAAGTACTAGTCTTCTCAAAAGACCATCTCTAGTACCCTAAGATAATGTTTAAACGAAGAACTTCGAGATAGAGGTAATACCTTCTACCGTTTTCTTCAAGTTCCATTCTTCTTCTACTCCCTATTCTTTAGTTGTTTCATTATGAAGTAATAACATCAGTATCACTAATATATTATATGTTATTATAAATAGTAAACAACTTTATTTCACCTTCTATCCATCCTACGGAAATCAAAATCACCATGCGTGCTTACGTACGGAATACCGTCTCCACCCCGTGGTGTAATATGTTTTTCCACCAACACCTTACATGGATGGGTATAATGGTGTAAATAATAACTATATATGGTTATTATAACATCATACAGATTCTGATATATTATATCATCCACTCCAATTCTATTCAATAATTATGGGAACAATTTCACCGCTCGTGCGTACGTACGAACTACCGTCTCCACGATGCGATGAGATTCATTCTCCACGTTAACCATTCATTAATGATTATAAAGTATATATAATAAGTAATCATGAAATATATGACATAATAATGATACTGGATTTATGTATATATATATGTATGTCATCTACTTAATTCCATTCAATTCAATAAGGAAACGAAAACAGCGTTCATTCGTACGTACAACCTACCATCTCCATGAATGGTGTATTTCATTCCTTTTATTGATCTATAATATACATGTATATGATGAATATATATAATATATAAATCATGTTTTAAATTATGGAATTATGTAAATTAGGATATAAGAAATAATATCCAGAATGACAAGTCGAAACGCATACGATAAATGAAATGATTTTACCCACAACGCTGCTTCAACATGGAATTTACAAAAGAATGGGTAATAAAAAGTCATAAGTGAAACATATATGATATAATATCAATGAATATGATTATTTAATAAGTAAATGAGATTATTTAAATCATTATATAGGAGGTTCGGATCCATACGAAGCATATCGGACCTAAGGTAAGGGATAACTTTTCCAATCTCATTTTTATCCGAGATTGTTTATTCGTAAGTATTCACTGGGGTTATATCTATCATCCATTTCAATATTTTCTAAAAACGGTTTCATGTATGTTTAAAGTCCTTTTTACCCATTTTTGACATTTACTACATGGTATTTAATCAATCTTTCTTTTCATTACGTTACGAGGTAGTTTTTTGACTTTTCCTGCAAAAGTACGAGAAGAATGTTTTTTTAACTTATACGATATTAAAGGATTTTTATGGTTTTATAAAGCCTTATTTTCATGAAGCTTCCTCCAAAAGATTTCAGGAATATTTTAAAAAAAATCCTTCTCTTTTAAAATTTCATGACATTTTGTGGAAAGATAATGATCTTGTAGAGGAAAGGATATTTTCCTCAAGAATTCATTTCAAGTGTTTTATCAAAACCATTTTACATATAAGATGATATTATTTAATATATTTATTTTTCAAGTATCATGTCTCTATGATTTACATGGGTTTAAATTTATTATTATGAAATTATATCCATTTCTTTTAAATGGATTATGTGATGATGGGATGATGTTTATGAAACCCATTTTATTTATTGGGTTATTATGAATGATGTATGTTTATTTTGTGGAACATGTAAGAATGATTTCATTATGAGATGGGTGGGACCTATATCTCCCTACAATTCATTAGGTAATGATTTATATCTCATGAGATAGACATGACTGGAACAGAAAGTTAATCTAGTTCAGTGTTACAGGACTGAAACAAGGAGTGAACTCGATTTAGAAAGGGACTTTGTCCACTAAGATGGTCTTGGAAGCAATGCCTTGGCTACTATGGAAATCATAACCTGTGATTAATGGTTTGCACAATTACATGTTTTATTCCCATTATATTTTATCATAGTGGATGTTTCATTATGATATATGACTTACGTACTTCCACGATTTATGTCATTGCTCAAGATTTTGATGTTTAAATTTCATGTTCATGTTTTTGATTTCAAATGTTTATGGATTGTTTTATGTTCTCTATGTTTTCCCTTACGGAGTATTTGAGCTCACCCTTTTTATGTTTTATTTTCCCTAGGAAATAAAGAAAGGTTTTAGGTAAGGAAACAAAAAGGGGAAGATCGTTATGGGAGTTGTTAAAGATCTTTCAACATGATTAGAAGTTTATATTCCAAGTTTCCAAAGACACTAAACTATTACGATCCTTATGTGTCTGTTTTTGTTATGTATTAAGTATTCCAAAAAATTAATGTAATGTCCATGTACGTCAAGATTTGGGTCTCTACAGCAGACTCACGGGGTGGAGCGCCTTGGTGATGCAGTAGACCAACGGTACTCGATAGGAGGAGTACCTCAGCAATCCAGGGATAGTGGGAAGCGCCTTGGTGGTGTGGCATGGCCACTTTACCTAACAGAGGAGGAGTTCTCCAGCTGTCGTGGTTTCGATAATGTGAATAAAAATCATGGTTGAGATGAGTCAGTAACATTTGTGTTTACGTAATTATTGAGTTGGATTACTTGATAACATAGTTATATGTTTGGGAATATACCTAAGTGTGGTTATTTGTTGTTTTAATACTTTGTGGTTTATCCTTGTTGGATTTTTCGAGACTTTGAGGGGATCTGGGTCCCTAATAATTATCATTATACTCACCCCTAGATGGGATATGCCTGCACATTATTGTGGTGGATGCAGACGACTGACAACACTGACCACGACTGAGAGTACCATGATCGGACGATACCTGGAGGTGGACCTTACAGTGTGTTGGTACACAGAGGAGACAGATGAGCGTGGTGTTCTGAGGAGGCGATCTGCACCTACCCTTCATGTAGAAACCTCGAAGGATGACCTAGTTGCTATTTTTTATTTTTCTCAGTTGTACTTGTAATTTTAGTTTCTTGTACTCTCCTGTTGGGCTTGTATTCTGGCCCATTTTTACTTATTATAATCATTTGTTGGTTGTTCAATTCACTCATGATTATAACTGTTTTATTTTTTACAGGGTATAAAGGAAATTCCCTCCTAGTTTTAGGGAATTACGACTTTGGTGCTAGTCAGAACCCCTGGACTATGGAAGGGGGGCTTGGGGTAGTCACGACTCATTCCCCGGGGGATGAGTCGTGATATTATAATAGAGATTTAACATGTGTGTAAAAGATTTTCGGATAAGTATATTTTGAATATTTTATATTATGCTCCTTGTATTGGTGACCATTAGAATTCTTGACCTGGATATAGATAGATAGTTGAATTGGTTATCATCAATGTGTATATGAATGATATTCATAAAAATTGACTTAATAAAATTGAAAAATGTAACTATTCTAATCAAAGAGTCATGATATTACATTACTCAATGAACATTAAAATATTCATGGGAATTTGATAGGTAAAAAATATATGTCCTCAAATCTAATAAATACATCCACTATCTGAGTGGGATTACTAAAAGGGTTTGACAAATGTGTAAATGAAACAATAAATAAAACCCAGTGGAAATAACTAATAAAAAAAATAAACTATACTATATGAAATATTTCATGGAAATTGAAATATTACAAATAAAAATATTCCAATATGGAAAAGAATAATTTGAAACCAATAAATCTTAGAGAATTAAAATTAGAGGGAATAAGGATATGTAATTAAGGAAACCACAACCAGTGGAAGAAATCAGTTGGAATGTGAGGAAGTATAAATATAAATGATCTGATATTGTTGGATAGGGTATGAATATGGGTTTTTTGATTGAAGGAAATAATCTATAATAAAAATAGTGGTATTTGGAAGTAGATCTTTCAAAAATTCAAAACCAAAACTACATAAATTATAGGGAGATATAATGAAACAATATCATCATTATTCAAGAAAATTGTTCCAGAAACCATTATAAAGTGTTGAGTTATAGTGAAGTAATTACTCGGATGAGGAAGAGTTCATAAATAGGGGGAATTTGGTGTCTATTTTTCATGATGTGAGTTGCATAGTGGTTTTAAAAAAGGATACAAATTTCCTTGAAGGAATAATCTATAAAATAGATGATGGATTTACTATAATTGAGTTGAGCCATAATTCCATCATATTATATATATATATATACAGACTACTTTTGGATTAGTGAATGTATGTGGATTAATAATAATAATTTAGTATATCATGTCTATGTGTCATAATAAAAACATGAAAATATCACAATGAAAGTGAAAAAATATCCATATTAAAAATGTAATATTAGTTGAATGTAACAAAAATTTTGAGGTCAAATCATTGTAAATAAAGGTTTTAAAGAGGGAAAATGTTATATAACCACTAAAGAAAAAATGATATAAGAAATCGAACAATATACAACAGATTAGAAGAAGCGTACCACATACAACAAGGATTCATTAGAGTGACAATGTATGTTGTATAACCACCAAACACAGTCTTTCAAACAAATTTTTTTGGGAAATGGAATAGAATGTAAATTGTTTAGTATAGATAATAAATATTATTAAAAATCATAAATCCTTCATATGTAAGGAATACACATAACAACTGGTGATGTAGGCTATTATAAAATTATATTTATTTCCAATTTTTCATAAATAATGGGATATACTTAAGCATACTAGAAGATCCTCACTTATTTCAATGTGATTAGCTGAATGTTGGGATATGGGATTTGGTTAAAAGGAAGAGAAAACATGATGTAGGTATTATAGGTTATATATTCATAGAATAAGTTCCTTACTGGTAGGAATTGGTAAACCCAGAAATGAAAAAAAATTAGAATGTGATTGATGATATTTGGACATGTTCATGAAAATTTGAAACAGATATAGACAATCATGTATTAAGAAATCCCAAAATGTTTCATATAGAAATGAAATCATATTTGGCATTCAATTTCATATATTGATGGGATTTAACTAGAGATTACCCCCTATAGATCCACATATCCTGACTTACAAATAGTGACCGTGATTCGATTAATCAACTATCGGTATGAAGCAGGATGTTGTGAAATGGAGCAGAGGAAGGTGGAACTAATCTATTACATTGGAACTAGATTTCATGAATTTTGTGTTTTTATGTAAAATTTCAAAGGGATTCAATTTATGAAATATTAACTACCACTATAAATAACAGAAAAATAAATTGCATGTTTGAACAAAAAAAGGTACTTGTAAGTAAAACTTTGAATCCATTTAAAAAATAAAAATTAACTAATTAGAATGAATTATTAACCTACAAAAAAATATAAACAACTAAAAACCAATACGCATAGTTCTAATAGTACTAAAATACCATAACCAAGGGATATACCTGATGTGTTTTGATGCCCATAGAGATAATATTTCATTCTACAACTGATCTCCTAAAAAAATCAAAAAAACCAATTACTTGAAAAATAATTATAAACCCTTTAATAATAAATAAATACATAATAAAATATGTAAATACATTAAACCAATGGTATTGCATCACCATTAACCTATTAATGATATGTTTAATACAAAAATTATTATACTGAGGCTTTTTCATAAATTATGAAACATATATTCTGTTAAAATAATATAAAATACATTGAATGTAAATATAATATGAAATCATATTATTTAAGAAAAAAATAATATCTTATATTAATATAATTTTTTTTAAATATTTAATTTTTAAAAATGAATCCTGAATTAAAATTATGTAAACATACCTAATTATTCTACTTTATTAACTATCATATGTAAAATTTAACATTTAAATTTGGTTTTTATACATTCTGAAGTGTTTTTATGCATTTTAAAATATATGAAAACTCATTTAAAAAATCATCATGTATATAAAAAACAATTATATATTAAAAAAAGTAATCAAATTAAGAATATGAATAGTAAAGAATATTACATATTGAATTGTATGTAGTGTACAAATTTTCATTGTTTACATATAGAAACACATGTTTTTTATATAAAACGTGAAAAATTAATTTTATGAATATTGAATATTGAATATCACCATGCATGGATATTTCAATGTAATATAAAAGTGTAAAATATATTCTAGTTTGGATAATAATATAAAATGTGATAGTGTATGTATATATAGTGTCGAAGAATGCCATGTGTTGTGCACTATACATACTCATTTCATCATGGAATTGAAAATTAGTAATTAGAAACCTAAAAAATGAAGAATGGTGTCTATGATTACATCATAATTTTTACAGTTATTAATGAAATGAAATTTAGAATGACATATGTTTTTTATTCCTGGAAGATTAGTTTTGGTAATGCTTATAGGAAAACATAAAGGGGTAAATAATTAGTGAAATAGATTATTATTTAAAAAAAGATAATATAAAGTAATTATAAACATCAAATTTAATAAAATTTATTTTATATTAAAAACATATTACAAAAATATTCATAATAAAACAACATGATGCATGTTAGTTTGAACGAACACAAGTAACTTATCACAAGGAATTATATAGAAAAAAAATTCAAAACATGCATCATTTCACAATAGAAAATATGATTCCAATAATGATTATTAATATATTGATAGTAGAACATGTGTAATTTGACCAAAGAGTGCTTGAATCATAATGAGAAAAAAAATTATAGAAAAATATACTTCGTAATTATAGTGGAAATAAAAAATTTAAAATGATCAAATGAGCACATTGGTTGATAAAAAGATAATATTTCAAGAACATTTTATCTCATCTAGAAAATCCATTGAAGACTCTATATGAACTCCATCCACAAACGATGATTTGAAGAAAAATTAATGTTATGTATTTGGAGGTGGTGCTACAAATGTATGATTAAATATTTATTTATTCCATGTATTTATGTGGTTGAGTTATGTGGTAGATATGTTATATATTAGGTGTTATGGTGCATCATGAACATAAACAAACCCAGAAATACCATTATAGGACAAATATTCTAGTTCATAGTAATATCTACAAGACCTATAAATTAGCTCCCCAAACTAACAACCCGAGGTAATCAATGATGAATCAACTAATAACGATTCATAAAAACAATTTCATTCAAAGAAATTAGATATATAATTTATTTGAGAAATATTGATAAGAGGGTGTTGATTGAATATTTAACATAAATTAAATTATAATAAAGTCTCCAATATTAACATAAGGTTATGTATTCAGATATCTTTATGATTAGTTATTACAATCGAAATATCAATGTGAGAAGCAAGGGATTAGTCATCAAAGGGGTTTTATGTTTTTGGACATCATTATATTATATTAAATAAAATAATTGAACAATTAATTTTTCTAAATATTCATTATATTGAGATTGGTTAGGGTTTCTAAATAGTGATTCTTTATCTGAGATGTAAATCTTATAAGGAGAAAAATAGTTCATCCAGGATAGAAATGTAGAATCTGAGTATTAGGTGGAAATTAATGAGATAGAGGAGAACACATAGAAGAATATTAAATAGGTTTCATTGAATGAGAAAGAAAGAAACATACATACCAACGATAATATTTAAATAAATATTGTAGCTATTTAGATTTGTGGGTAGATCCTTTATTAGGGTTTGGAAATGCTGAAACTTCTATGCATTAGTAGGAATCGTTGGGATGGCATGCGATTATGGAGGGGGATTAATAAGAAACTCATTCATCTTCAATGTGGGAGGGGGAGTCATGGATGCATCAATGGGGAGGATATGGTGTTTCAGAGGAACACATAGAAAGCATATGTTGTGGATGTTAGAGGATAAGGGGGGTGATGAAAAAGGCATGAGGATATATGTGATTACATGAGGTGATATAATAGTAAAATTAAGGTATCTAGGGTGGGGAGAAGGAGATCTTAAATGGAAATCTCAAAAATTGTCAAAAGAATAGAATGAAAGGTAAATAATTGGGGTGACGACCCATGGATGAATTTCAGAATTTATTTTTTATATAAAATGGATTAAAATTTGGTAACATGTATGAATCTAGCATTATAATAGAACTAAAATCACTGGTAATTCAGTATTAGAACCATTTAATCTCTTTCTATGTAATAATATAAAAATTTAATCTAGGGTTTAATTTTTGGGGTTTAAACAGCTTCTATTAGAGACATATTACTATAATACATGGGAATTAGATTTAAGAAAATGTAGATTAGGAATCATGACCCTAATAAACTAATTTTGGATATATCTTTTTATAGGATAATACGATAAATTTGATTATTAGGGTTTATGTTTGTTGTTTCTCTAAAAAATTATTCCCTATCTAGATTGTACAAGAAAATTTGGATTTATAAATTATTTATCACTGGTTTAAACCCCCCATAATAGTTTTATGAGAATATATCATGAATCATTTTTATGCACGGTGAGATTGCCTATACATCACTCATAGTTTGACAATCCCATGTGATATGTCACAGACCTGTTAGGTTTTCTTTTCCAATAATTATGGATGAATGAAAAATGTTTTTACAATTTATAGTGACACCCAATAAAACCGTTTTTACTATTTTGATATTAACATCTCATAATTCTTTAATTAATATAAGTTGTTTGACCATCATTATAATTATTTATTATGAAATAAAATTAAAATAGTAAATTTGATAATCTGGTATATTACATTACATATAAATGGTCCTTAGAACAAAGAATTGAATTAATACTCATGGATAATGTATTATTTTACCAACTGAGAAGGCCAGTACCTCAACTATTGGAGATGAGCATATTATTGCAATTTTAGGGATGATAACCACGGTTATCAATAATATCAGTGAATATATGTATAAAATGATGTTTTAAAACATAATAATCCTATTTTGGATTATTTTCTTTGGAATAATCCAACATCATTAAAAGAAACTACAATTCCAATTTTTGTAAAGAAAATAATTATGTTCTACAAAAATATAATTTTTTCCAAGAGATATGATGAAAGTGAAATTTTTTACTTAATTCATATTGTACCAAAGGTGATGCTGATTAGAAGTGGTTGTTACATCAGAAACATGGTATGAAGATGAAATATAACACATAAAATCGTGGGATTTTTAATTAACATTATTCAAAAAATATTTCAATATTGAGTGAATAATATAAATGAAGAAAATGTTCATATTATTAAATTAATTGAAAGTATAATTATATTTTGAATTTAAGGATACCTGTATTAGAATATCTAGGTAATATATAGATTTCATATGTAATGTCGAAAAGAAGAGTAATCATTTTATTGATGGAAAAAAGTAATTTCATTAAACCAAATTTCATTTTAAAAATATTTTACATATAATTAAATATAATTATAAACCATCAATATTCAAGAGGAATTTATAGATCTATTAAATTAAAGGTAAATTAAAAAGTGAATATTTCATCTAAGAACACAAAAAAATGGAATATGTAGAAACATGTTACCTTCCATCAGTTATCTATTAACTTTTTCTTCTCGTTTTGATTTTTGTTAGGGTGTATTTCATGTTTTTCATTAATGGAGGGAATTTGTGAGGAAACATAACTAAAAGATAAATGTTGTATATGTGTTCATCTTAACACGGTCATGATATAAATTTTTTATTTTGTTTAGAGGGTTGTCCATGTGACAATATAGAATTATTCCTTGTTTTATAGATTTTACCCTAAAAACATGGTGGAGCATTACCTACTTGAAACATTCACAATGTGAGTGGGACATATGACATGAATATGTTGTGGGTGAAAATCCATGATTATAGATTAGGGTATTAAAAGTTTATAATCCATGAAATCAATACACTATGTTAAAATTCTGATCAATATTTAATTTAATATAAGGATATTTATACCTAGTGTATCTTGAATTTGTGGCATTTCATTCCATGAATGGTATTCATGATGTGAATTTGTCAATTCAAATAGTTTTAAACATGGTTCATGGGTGATTATTATTTTCATTTGGTATGTAGGAATTCATACTGAAAAATAAGTTGACTTTGGGACATGTCCCTCCTTTAATATTTTCACATTTGGAATTTGATTCATATTGTGGATTCGCCACATATCTTAGGAATGCACCATTTATTATTCTTCATTTACGTTGTTTTCATCTATGGAATTTGATGAATTTTTATTTGAGATTCATTATATACTAGTTTTTCATATTGATCATTTTTATTTTTGGTTTTATTCCATTTATTTAAATTCCTTTTCTATGGGTTTACGATTAAAATTTTTGAAGGATGGTTGGTTTACATAATTATTGATGTTTGTGGATAATAGGATGTATTGTTAAATTCCTGAATTGTTATATGATCTTGATGGTTTAGGTAATGTTTTCTTTAGAATTGATTTTATATTCGGAAATTTTTTTGATATATATAAGGATTGTTTTGGAAATGGTTTTTAACAAACATTTCATTTTGTGAACTGTGGTGGTGTTTTGGATTAAACATAGGTGACCATAGTGTGTTTGGAACCACATGGTGTTTCTTTACTAATATCGATAAGCTATGGTGGGACTCGATATCAATTGTATGTATCTTTGCCTAAGTTTAGGCTTTATATTTTTCAATATTGAATTCCCATATGATATTAGACAATTGAAATAATTTTTCATTTATACATTGATTAACTAATGATGATTTATTAAATCGATAACTTATCAAATGATTAATTTACCTATTTTACATTTTACCTATAATATTCCTATATTTGGAGTATATTGTATTCATGTATTTAAAACAAATTTAATGTATAAAAATTGCACTACATGTGAAATTTATTAGAGGAATGATTTATTTTTAAACCTAGATCTAACGGATTAATGATATTTGATTTTGTATAGTTTTTTTGGTAGTATACTTTATGGAATTTTTCTCACTCAATGGATATTCTACTGGATATTTTTAGTCTCTATTTTATAGGACCAATGAATACTGAAGGTAATCAAATAGAATGAAATATTCTCTATCAGTCTCTTACCTTTGTAGAATGATTGTAAAAAAATGATGGTAATTTAAATAGAGTATTTTTTGTTGTTTGTTTTCATTCAATTAGGTTTTTTCATGGATGGATTGTTTTATTTAGATCATATTTTATATCTTAATTTTTTTGAAATATTGTTGAATTTTTTTGGCTATATAAAATATTTATTCTGTTATATTATTTATTTCACAGTATTTTATGTCCAATGTTGGGTCACATATCTTTTTTTCCAATGTATGATTTTTACAAATTAGATTAATTTGGATCCTCAACAAGTTGTGTATCAAACCAACCCTATAAAAATATAACTGAATCCCAAACATGCTTGTCACATAACATTGTTAAAAGGGATAGAACACCCATTCATGAATATAAGAGAAACAATACATAAAACCATAGTAACAAGTGGAATCAATCGACATTCCAAAAAGGAATGCATAATAAGACAATTTAGGATAAATCAAAATTAATTTTAAAACTCAATGTGACCAACAATCACCTCTCTACCAAACCAAACTAAAATATGTAGCAATAAGTGAAGAAAAAATGCAAATGATTCTCTTACCATTTCTTGAAACAATCAATAATATATCTAAAATTTACCAATGGAAATATTAGGATGTGATCCAAATAACATTATGATACCACCAAAATTTTATTTAAGTTATAATATAATGAATTCAACAATTCTATCTCTTAAAACAATAACATTTTTATATGTAATTTTCATAATTACAAATCCTGTTGTAAACAATTTCCCTTTTATTTTCAAAAAATATTTTCTTACCTTAAAACAATACATATAAATGTTGATTTGATAAAATAGGGATGATTTCCCACACATAATGAGGTAATCTAGTATTAAAATATCAACTAAACAACTAATTATTATATGATATGTGATACACCCTCGAATAAAAACACGTGAGAAACAATTAATGTTAAAATTATTCACTAAATAAAAAATAATAAATGATAATTTTCCTCACATTTGAGATCTAGGATATATGACATAATGTTTGAGAAATAAAAAATTCAAAAAAAAAGGTAGGTCCAACAAATATCTAGTACATCTAATAGATATAATAAAAGAGTACCTTTTATTGTATCTTTGAATATTATGAGGCTACCCGTGTCTCTTTCCAAACACACCCATGTTTCCCAATGATAAATTTTCATGATTCATTTGAAAACCATTGTCATAATTTTAAAATACTATTCTAAAGACAGTATGATTCACTATACATTTTCAAAATGAATTTACAAATGATTAATATCAATATTAAAATACGAAGCTATTTATAAAATTTCATTTCATTTCAATGAAATAGATTTAAATTAATGAACAACCAAAATAAATTTATTAGTAATGAAATGAAATTCATCAAAATAACCCATTTTATATAAAAAAATTCCTAAAAATTGAAAAAACCAATACACATTTCACAATGGTTAATGGAAACCAATAGAATGACCCTAGAAAGATGAGGGAGAGAACAAAAATGAAAATGATCAATTAAATAAAACATCTAGTCTCAAACATGAACCAATCCTTAGTCAAAAGAAAATTATCTCTAAAATAAAATAAAAACTATAAGGATTATATTCCATGAGAAAAACCACCCAACCACAGTGGGGATCAATCCTTATATGAAGTGATCTATAAGGGAATGAGTCCCCATCATATCCAAGGAATAGATCTGGTAATTATCTGGAAGCTGCATAGTGGAATAATGAATGAAAAAATACAAGGCACCATAAAAACCATTTATAATGAGAATTATAGGGCATGTGATCCTATTACAAATAAAATTTTTCATGATGATTGGATTCACTGAAAAATGAATATCCTTTTTAAAAAACCTATGTTTTCTTATTACATTACACGTACACATTACATAGATTAACAACACTATATAATGTGTCTCTAGTTCAAGGATTCCCCCTTGTGTCAATTAAATGGCATGTACTCCTATAAAATGGATTGAAATCACCCATAAAACAACAAAAAATATTTCTTTAAACTAAAAACACCAACAAATACCTATCTTTAAAATTATAGGTGTCATCCCAATTTAATTTTTAATATTATTCATGCAATGAAAAAGTTACCCAAATTAAAATATTATATTATAGATAAGAGAAAGGAAATAAAGTGATATAATATCCCCAACAGTAATTCTTTATTCCCCAAGAATTACCTCAATATCCTTGTTCCCAAAAATATAATGGACAATTTTACATCATACATGATCCTCATCACAAACCTTGAAGATCTCCTATTATTTCTCTCACATTACCAAGTAATGGTGGATTTTTATACCACACAATACTATATCAATTAGATCTATAATATGAATGGGCTACTCAACCCAAGTGTTATTGGACCAAAGATTAATATCCCATCATCTATTCACATGATAAGGATATAGTATATAACTCATCAAAAGTTAAACATAAAAAATTTCATATATACATTCAAAATAATTTTCAGTTTTCCACTAATATGTCACCCTGTTGAGTCATCTGGTGTCCACAATGTGTCCCACTAACATTAGTTCCATATTACAATTTTCATCCAACCAATTATGTCCCAATTGAGGTGAATCCATGAAAAGGGCCAATCACCAACCTCAAACTCTAGTTGATGAAGACGATGCTCCACCTAATATTTCAGAAGATTATGTGAAGTGATAAAAAAACTCTATATAAAATGTAATATCATCATACTCAAATGAATAATTCTTGGTCTATCCAAAGACCACTCTCTCGGCTCATAAAAACATAAGAGAGATCTACATGGATGGTCAGAAAATTCAATGAATGGACCCCTATTTATGAAATATTAATAAATATTTCAATATAAAACCTTGACAAAAGGAATATCATTTTCAAAATATCCTCTGAAATCAAGAACCCATCCCAATGTATTCCCTATTGATATGGATATCCCACTCTATTAGTCCACTCTATATAGATGAAATGCCATGCATAATTTAATTGAGAGATCTGTATCCTCTTTTAATCCTTTCCAAAACAATGTTGTGAACCATGGTTTCCTATTATATATAAAAACATAGCTAACCTCATTATGATTCATTATCATTTGAACATATATGTACCAAATTAGTTCCACATTAATTATTTACCTAATAAATAGGTAATAAATTGATTTCACGATTCAATCAATAATCAATTAAATCGATTCATTCACACTATGATTTCATAGGAAACCAAACAAAAAATACAAGGAAATATCATGCCACATACCTACGAGAATTGGAATGGGATATAGATACCCCTCAAGTTTCTCGTTTGATATTTTAATTTTTTATCATGTAAATAACTATGAAAAAAATATAAAATTTACCTTATAATCCCATTTCAGAAATACTGATGAATCATATCATTATATATTTTGTTTTATCTAGTGAATGGATAGAAAATAGTGGTTTATAATGTCTAAAAACACTTGCCTCAAAGAAATTGAAGAACCATCATTAAACAGAAGAACAAACATCTATTGTGAGACTAAGACCAGTCACTTAAGGTCTCCACACCATAGAGGATTCTACAAAATAATTGGCCATCATTTTATATCACATATTCAAGAAAAATTGATATTAAAAATATTATTCAACCATTATCAAATAAAAAAACCTATCTGTCATCCTCTACCACTTCCCAGATCATATAATCAATCAAACTCATTAGAGACTATTGGTCAACAAATTCATTCATTGAGTTTATCTGTAATTTTCCCCTCAATGCATCAGAACCCACAATCCCATTCCTAGGGTTGTAGGAAATATAAAAAAAAATGAATATAATCTACCTAGTTTCTATGTCCAAATTTTAGACCACTATATTTAAAATATATATTTTAACAACTTATGATTAGAATAAACTGTAAGGTACTCCTAAAATTATATTCACTCAACCCCAAACACATTGTCATGATTAGTGTAGTTATTTTCATTGGTGGGTATTAGGAATGAGACATAGGATACCACCAACTACCCATGAATTAATAAACAACCCCAAACCATACCAGAACAACTCGAGAAATTTTCATAACCCGATACTAGTTATGGTAGAATCTAAAATGGCAATAATTTCACCTCACATTCATTATATCAAAATTCGTATGATACTTTTCATTACATTAAAAAAATTTAAAAAATATGATTTAATGGTGTCTTTAATGATTCAAGATTCTTGATGTACTAATTAAAATGTTTTTAGTAACATGAATAACCCATGAATCATTGGATCTCAAACACAATTCATGGCTATTGTGAGGAAATAACATATTATACCTTATTAGGATAAGAATTGATTACCGTATCAAATATCACATGGTATAGAAACATAAATTCGTGAATCAAAAACTATCATCATAAAATATTACAATAAAAACTGTTCTTCTAATGTTTGGAGATTAAAATTAATAAGATCTATATTCTCTTCTTTTTTTATGGTGTAAACCGAAATACCATACAGGAAAAAGTCCTTAAAAAATTCATGAACAAATGAAATATTTGGTACACAAAAATATGAAAATTATAGGTGAATTTTGGAGACCAAATGTTATAACTAGAATTATGAAATGCCCATAAAATCTATTAAATATATTATTAGGTATATCTAATTATTTGCCTCTCCAAATTTGGTATTATGAACATAATTAAACCATCTAAAACCATTGATCAGCCATATAATGTAAAAATAGAACATCAATTCTTGGAAAATGATATTTTTTCATATCATTCACTTGACCCATCATTCAATAATCAAAATAATTTTCATGTCCCGTGTATTCCATCCTATTAAATTTGATAGGTGATTCCAATTATGAAATGCTAGGAAAAATAAATACTTTAGCCTATCAGGATTTAATATATTCCTTATGTTCCACTATATTATTATTATCCATTGGGTAATATGGAATATAAATGGGAATCATGCAAGGGAATATGTTTATAGAAAAGGGAAAATCTTGATGAGATGTAAAATAGAAAAATCATTTGGAATAACCTCTGAGTATGAAAACACCACATTAGAAAGATGAACACCAAAAAATGGATCAAAAATATTGAGAAATATATTTGAAAACTAGCACATGATTACATAGACATAATGATCAACAGTCCATTCACTTCCATATCTAATGTCCTACTCACCCTAGAAATCATGAGTGACTACATCATTTTATAATTACTGTACCTAATGGTGATAACAGACTATCATGGATATAACACTAATCATCCAACACATTTTGAAAATCAATTTTATATTATTGAAATCTAGACATATAAAATCCCACACCCCATTAATGTTTTTTGACATAAACCATATCTCGGGACATTTTAATCAATGTCTATACCTCATTCCCATAGTATAAGAAATGTAAAGAAATATTGGAATAATTTCTTAATGGAAACTCAACATGTAAACTAACAATGATGATTTAAATAAAGGATACCACATATCAAAAATGTTTGTAGCACTACAGAAGATAGGATAAACAATGTTTCTCTAATTATAACTGGCAAAAACTTTAATTCCATGGTTATATAATCTGATGAAAAGAGCCTTCTGATCATAGACCCATTATCATCTCTATTGGACTGATTATTGGTGCTATTATCCATCAGATAATCTTCATTGACATGTGAAACCATAGTGGTATTGGATCTTTCCTTACTATCCTGAGATATGTATTCACAGAATAATTTTTGATGGCCAGATCAATTATGAAGATGAAAATTCATTGAATCCTCAACCCATTTTTTCTTGGTATTAAATGGACTTTTAAACTAGAAGAAGACAAAAACCAACTTCCCTATCATATCCCATGAAATTGGTTAGGAATAAAATTTACGTATCTTAAGATTCCACTTCTGACCAGATGATAGATCCTGAAATACCTGTGAACAAACTAAAGCATCACCCTATGCTATCTTCACATCTATTTTTTCTCACCAAATATACCATTTTAACTAAATACACAATGGATTGAATTAAACTATGTATAAATATTTACCAAATATCTGGCATCAGTTATTTCTCATTTCGTCAAGCCTTTAGATCTAAATAGGTACAATCTCTAGTTCCAGATGCACCAACTCACCGAATTGTGTATAATACTCTAGAATGATATGATATCCTTTCCCTATGGTCAAAAAATTTCAGTTATTTTCCCCATTTAATATATTTTTGTAAAAAAACTAATTTTTTATTTTCATCAATGAATATCTAGTAATATCCTTGTCTAATTTAACTTGAATAATTGAATCACACGATCTCATTACCGGTCCCTCAATCATAAAAATGGAAAAAGACCCCATAGGATATTTGAGAGTCTTTGAGAAGTTAAGGATCCTCTTTATCCTCTCTATCAACTCTTATGATTCGTGGGGATTCTTATTCCCCATGAATGATGGTTGGATGCTGATTAGAAATAATAGAGGCATGATTTTCTACACATCCTAGGTTACCAACACCAAATTGAACTGTTGTATGAATTTTGGGGATAACGTCTACTACCAAAGAAGGATCCATCACAGGTTTCACAAAATTAACTAGTCTGGAATATTACTTTCTAAAATTTATAATATCTCCTCTCATAGTTATTATCAAAAAAAATTAAAAGAACTATCCATTCATGAAAATATTCAAAAATCACATGATAAAAAAAAGTATTAATATAAAACCATTAATATATATTGAATTTAAATCATCCAAAAATATATTAAGAAGAAAACATAAACAAATAGGAACATTTCCATTAGATTAATATTCCAAAATATTCAATTTAGATGAAATCGTAATCTATGTCTCAACCATTGAAGAAGTCCCTCCACATAGTAGGTAAATCAGTTTCTGTCATGGAGGTGGTATAAATTAGCACTATTTATATACATAATATCTTTAATACTATTGTACTAAATATTATATATCCATTCCACATATACAAACTCAGTTTTTGATTAAACACTTTTATTTGAGCATACCTCTAATACCAAATTTTAATGAAAATACTAGGTTTAACTAGTAAAGTCATGAGAACAAGCCCATCATGTAAGATAAAAAATATAAAAACAATACATAGTCATTAATATAATATAAAAATTAAATAAAACAATATTTTCATGAGTTAACATTATAGATACCACATTGGAAAATAATAAAATCAAAGATAGGGTTGAAAAAATTATATCAAAATCCCATGTGACTGACAATCACCTCTAGAATAACTGAAACTAAAAGCTATAACAACAAAATAATCCATCAATCTAAAATATTCTCTTCCTATTAGATGAATCAAATAGTAAAACAACTAAAATTTCCCAATGTAACAAGTAGGTTTTGATAAAAATCAAAATATTATTACACAATAGTTCCTATACAAGTCTAATATGATGGATGAAATAATTTGATATTTGAAATAATAAATTATTTGGAAAATATTTTTCATAATTCCATACCCATTTTTAAATCATTTTCCCTTTTGTTATCAGAAAATCCTATTATATTTCTAAACCATAAATCATACACATATAAGTGAAAAAATGGGAAATCATATCCCTATATCAAGAGGTAAATAGGTAAAAATGTATAAATATGACATACTATCCTGTAATGATTTGAGATACACCCAAATATAAAAATATGAGACTAATGATAAAAAATAAAAAATTGAAATAAATAACTATAAATGAATATTATCCTTTAATATTTGTATTAGACCATTGGACACTACATTGAAGACAATAAATACCCCTACAAGAATAATTATGGATCCAATTTATATCAATTCCTACCCGTCGAGTTGACAATTGGTTACCTCATGGTTGTTCTGTTTTCATACTAAAGCTATCAGATTTTATTTGATGACACACCTAAGGTTAACAATGTTGAATTTTCATAATTCATTTCAACAAAATGATACAAATTCTATAATATATTTTCATTTCCAATATGATCAATATCATAGTTTCAAAACACCAATCCAAATCTAGACATGCAATTTTAATGAAAAAATATCTTCTTAAAATTATTTCTAATTACATAAATTTTTTTATAACTATATATCACTTAAAATTAATTAATAAACCGATTTAATTTATATTGATTAATATGAAATTCATTAGATTAGTTCATTTTATAGAAACACAACCTCAATAGAGTAAAAACCCATCTTCCTTCGGCAATGTTGACTAAAAACAAATATAAAGACATCCAAATGGGAATTCATACCATGAAAATGAAAAAGATCAATATAAAGAACTTTTTAATCACAAATATGAATACAATAAAAGATAAAACCATAGTTCAAACTGAAGATATATAAGAACTTGAATAATTACATACATAGAAGGAATAAAATAAAAAATTAGGATGACAAATCACTAAATGACATGATTTGGAATTAAAGAGTCATCAAAAATCTCCATGGAAGGAACATAGTTACAAAATTTAGGCATCATAATGGTTGGATGAATCAAAACATTTAATATATCCAAAGAAAAATCGTGATAGAATTACAAAACATGTAGTCAAGATACACATAGTGTAATCCTAGAAGTCTTGAATCACAAAAAAAAGGTCTCATTTCTATATATATACTAAATTTCCAATTAAACAACATGAAACTGTTACATGGTTTCTAAAACACTTATTTAATGCATTTAGTACACCACTTCATTAATGAAACCATTAAACGTTGAGTACTCCCCTTACACAGTGAGTAATTTCCTAGAAAATACGAAAAATATATGTCTAAAGTAATTAAGTAACCAAATCCCTAAAATCCCAATTATCTGTATCCTCATAATTTAATTTTAGTAATTATTTATACAATGAATGATGGAAAAAATAAAAGGTTAAAATAAACATGAGAAAAAGGAAATAGTGAAATACAAGATATGTATTAAATGTTCCAATGTGTTTTTTTGTGTCTCAGGTGGAAAGGATTTAGGATCATTGGAATTTATATAGTAAGATTCAGAGTGTTCTAGGCCAACTCAAATACATTTATGAACATGAGAATTCATGTGAAGTTAGAAAATTATTTCCAGGTTTGAAATATGGTATTTCAGGTTATTTGAATGAATAATATGAAAATATTATTTAAATACACCAATTACATAATGACTTTTTCATAATCATTAATGAAAATTTTAATTTCTCTACATTTTTATTGTTTTAAATTATTTATACTGATAAATGTTATTGGCCATCTGATTTTGAAATATTCTCATTGATATTTATTTTTTTCTTTTCTAAACAATAACTCCTTGATGAGATCTTCCAAATAAATTTGGAGATGTTGTCAAATATAATTCATAAGAGAATAGTATAGTTGTACCTTCCTTTTATTAACATATAATCCTTAATATTCATACATGTTTTCAATAATGTGTCCATAAACCAAGAAAAGTATTATATTACAACTTATAAATTTTATTTTTTATCCACTAAACATCTGTTATAAAAATGGGCCACATGAATTTCATGAATAAGTAGAGTGGATTGAGATTATCTTAATATTTTTTAATATATCTGTGGGATCTCTACTTACTTTTTCAAAATATATTCTTTAAGGTCCATGAATGTGATCATTGTACCCTATAGTCAAATATATGCTCTATAAAGAATCCGTTATTATCATTATTAATGAAAATAAACTACTATCAGTTACATCTTTAGTGAGTATGTGGGGAAACTTCATATAAGTTTTTTCCTCCCAAGAGGTTTATTATTACATTTTGTATTTTTTCACCCATTTAATGGAGTTGGAGTGATTGGAAATGTAGTTTGTCAATAATGATTACCTATTATCATAGAGGTATGAGTTGGGGGTGACAGATGATTTTAGTCGAAAGTTATTATTGTGTTCCTTCCTTACTTTTAAAAGGTAGTTGATATAGACACTTTGGAGGAGGTATGATTAGTTGTAAAAATATGGTTGGTAGTTGATTTACTTGTCACTCGTGTTATATATGGTGTACTGTTTGTCATAAAAGGAAGAATAATGTTTTCTAGTTTTCTTGTGGAATATTTTTAGTTTCTTCATCTAGATAGTATAATATTTATTTAAATTTGTGAGGGAATCCTTTTCATGCCTGTCCTAATTGCAATGATGATCATATGAGTTTTTATAATTGTAGAAAATCTGGCCATACAAATTTTTTTCTGACGTTATGTCCCAAGGTTATAAGGAGGGATCAAAATTCAACAAGCAGTAAATGGTTTTTACCAATGAATCCTATGGTGGTGGGATGTAACCTCATGCTAAGGTTTATCTTCATGTGGTTGAGATTTTTTATATGGGATTTGATACAATATATCATTAGGTGGTGGTGTATTCAATGGAGTAATCAAAAATAGAAACATCCACAATTACTGTTATGGTTTTAATTTCCTCTTCAACAGATGTATATTTGTTTGAAATAGCTGATACTCATTTTTTAATATCATCAAAGATATTTTTTTAATTTTGAATGTGTTTAAAAACTATATTTTACTTTTTTTATCATTTTAAATATTTGTGAATGTGGTCTGAATAAGGATTCATGGTCCCAGACTGCTCACTAATGATTGAATACTTTGAGGTAAAGTGGGGAGTCTTAGTTCTTGGCTTAAACATTTACTATCTTAAAATAAGTATATATTATAATATCAATGCTATGCCCCAAATATTTTTTATCATAATCAGTTTCAGTTCTTATCTAATGAATGGGTTACTCATGTTTTTTAGTGTGAGTGGGGTTCTATATCGGGAAGGGTGGGGAATGTTTTTCCTTTTTCTAGGGTAATAATGTTCATGTATTCAATGATGAATCTAGATGTTATTGACTATTTTTTTGGTATTCATCTATATTAATTATTTTGTGCATACCCTGATGGATATCAGGATTATTTTTCTTTTTTACCACCATAATGAGAGATATTTATTGCTATTTACATACTCTTTGGAATGATTCCCATGTATATTTCATCTTACCTTATGGAACATGATTTGTTGTTAAAACATAACATATAATTTTTTGATATCGAGGCAAAGGGATTTATTCTTGCTAAATGTAGTTCTGGGCATTTCATATACTCTTCTCTTTGATGATGTATGTGACCATCAGACATTTCATTGATAATTATAAGAAAAATCACCTGGGCATCCTAATAAAATATCTGTTTTAAATAATTGATTATCCCATAGATCATTATAGAATATTTCATGGGTTATTAAAGGATTCCATGTTGTTAGGGAACCTCTAGTAGAGTTTATGAGAAGATGATATACCTAATACATTTTTAACTAGTTGGTAATGGGAATTAGATTATTTTGTTATTGTAATCTCTCACATTAATTTTCTATCATTAATTATAGAATTTATTAACTCAATATTTCAATAGTTCATATATCATTTTTTATTCATGGATGATATTTTTTCACTTAATTTTATTAGAAAATCATAGGGACCATTTAGATATCAATATTATAAACCTGATGGAACATTATTGTTATGGTAATATTTTAATTGTGAGTTTAATACTGAATAAGTAATTTTTAGGGAATGTTATATCTAAGAGATATGTATTGATGGATTATGAAATAGTATTTGATGTTTTTTCATTGGAGTGGCTGAGAAATGTGTTTGTGATCTGAATCAATTTGGGGTTGGCCTGATATATCATGAAATTTGTTTCAAGACATTTCCATGATTTCATTTGTGATAATAAATTTTTTCATGTATGATTGTAATGTAATAGTGGAATCTAAAGGATTGGGGATATTTTTATTTTTTTGATGTGATTTTATTATTTCATCTATAGTTTTGATTCATCCAGATCTATTTTTGAGTTATGTTTTCAAAGATTCTTCAAGCATAGTTTTTTTGTTTTGTCTTGATATAGGGGAACATGTGGTATCCTATACATCTTGACAGGTACACCATATAGAAAAAATAACATACCATTAATGTTGAGTTAGTGTTTGTTAAGGATGAAGTCAAACCATTGTGTCACCACCTCATTGGAGAGTGGTTTGTAGTATATGATGATAATAAAATAAAGAGGAATATTTTCACCCACAAGGATCATAGATTCTAGAAAAAAAATTTGGTGTAGTGTTACTTAACAAAGGGTTTTGATGTTACATATATTTATATTAAAAGGGGTGGTGTCATTGATGTGATGAGAAAAATAGATTTGACTTATGTAATGAAGGATGTTGTGGAAGAGTGGTCATTGATTTGTTTTTTACTAATACAGGATTGGTAAAAATTGAATCTAGTCTGTGGGTATCTATAACAATTATGAATAATGAATCATCATTTTATGATCAAGATCTTTTACTACAGAAAACCGACCCTCTATGGTAGAGCATTAAAAAACTCCATTGTGGTGGGGAGTCATTAGGTTAGTGGTCTCAGTCTCCCGATGAAGATTTATATTTTTGAAACCAATTGGATGGACCTTTTTAATGTGGAAAAAGTTGATATATACTGGACACAATTATTGATTGTGTTTAGACATAGGTTTTTTCAAGTTGATTCACTATTTTATATAACTATTGTTGTTCAAGGATGTGAATGTCAATTTCATATTTTGTAATGTGGTTTATATATTTTAAGATAATTATGGTAGAACCTTATATACCTTATTGATTGTTGCAACCATTTTCTATTTAGGTATTTACATTAAATGAATCTTCTTAGGGTTGGTTTATTTTTGTTTGATATATTCATCATCGGAACAATACTATTTCTCTGATCATTGATTGAGTAAAAATATCAGTTCATTTCCTCCCTATGATTGAGACAATAAATTTCGGAAATCATGTATAAGAATATATGAAATATATTATGAGACAATATGGGGTTCCATATGTCATTTTTTTATAGAATCTCTAGGATTACATTAATTTTTTGGAAAGTTTCACTTGAGGTGATGGATTCATAGTTGAAATTGAGCTCAACATATAATATGAAAAATGATTGAAATATAAAGATATTTACCTATGTTTTGTTGATATGGTTTGGGAATGTGTGATTGATATTGATGCATCATGGGGAAAAATTTCACATTATTCAATATTTCATATAACAATAGTCATTATAAATCCATCATAATGGAATCCATTGAGAAATTTAATGGGAGGCTATTTAGATCTCCCTTATACATGGTAGTATCATGAGGGTGGACCTCGGTTTGATATATCGATTTTTGTGAAATGTAGTGGAGGATGGATTTGATCAATGGAGATTGAAAATGGAAAATATTCATTTGAAATATTATGTAGAATTATGTTGATGGCCTATAGAGTTTGATGATGGTGATCGATTTGATAATAAATTTTCTCCTCACATGGGATGTTATTGTTTATTTATCAAGGGTATGTTTGCACCATGATCTTTGTTCCCCTATTATATTCTGGGATTGATTGAGAATGGAGGACTATTAGATTGAAATATTATTTCAAATCTCTTACATCAATGAAGTGGTTCATGTTTCATAGATGAGAGAGTATCAAACAAGTACATTGCTTGAAATTTAATGGGAGGATTTCAATCTTTTGTCCTTAATTACATTGGTTAACAAACTAATTAAATTTCGTGTCATCAAGGGATAGTGATTCAGGATCAAATGAAATCATTGTTCTTTGATCGATCTTATAGAAAACGGTGTATCCACGACATGAAGGAGAGGGAATTCATTACATGGATATAGTGGAATTCATTTCTTTTTGTTCAATTTTATTGATGACATTTTGGGAAATAAAAAATTTTATGGTTAGAATATGGTGAAAAACATTACTTTACTTCTATTATTCCGTTTATTTTTCTTATAATTTTTCTTTTTTGTTTTGGTGTACATTGGGATTCGTTGGAATGGAGACACTTTTTGGTGATAAAAACCAAATGTTAAGGGATTCACATATTGTTAAGTTAATGGATTCTAGATATAATTGTTTAATTGGATTTCATGTTTTCTCCTTAGGAATGAAAAATATTATCCTTTATTTTGAGGTTTTCCTTTCAAATTGGGTTGAGAAAAACCAGCTGGAAAAATTCAGATACTGAATAGGTTACATCACATGAATATGTTTTGAAAAGATTCTATGAATCTTGTGAAGGGAGTAAAAATATTAATGTCCATGTAACCATTACATGGTGTGGAAAATTAAGTCTATATTTAATTTAATATGATATGGGACCATTTTCAACATATCATTAATTTTTAATATTTAATACCATAAAATAGATTCCGAACATGAATTCATTAGGAGTAACAATTTTTATAGCCCGGCACAAGTGAATCTTATATTCATTTATTTTGTACGATTTCCTCTCAAACCTTAGGGTGATTTTATGTGATTTTATTGAACCCTATCCCTTTGGATAAAACTGTTCACCATTTGAAACATGTATATGTTTGACTACATATCCTAGGTATGTGGTCCTTTTTTGACATCATTTATTTTGGTCTTTAAGGTAGGGATTTTTGGGATTGTGTTTTATATTTTGGATAGATGGGTGTTTTCTATCGATCCATTATAGTTTTTTGATGACTTTTAATGACTGATCCATGGTTTATTGATCTATTATGTCAAAGGAGAAAACGTATAAATCATTATTGTGGTAGATTAAAATATTCTTGAGCTTCTAAATTCATAAATTATTATTATTTCGTGATTATTTTGTTATGATGATTATTTGAATGGATTTTTTTGGTGAAAATGGTTTTAATTAAATGTCTGATCATTTATTGAAATGGTTTGGAAAAATCATCGTACATATGTAAATTTGGGTTCGTTTGGAAATAGTCATAAGTGACCCTACTATGTGTGGCACCACTCAAGGATGTTTTTTTGATATGAAAATATTATTGAAGGATGTGATACTGGATGGATGAAACATAATACACATTTAGGATTTTTTATTTAAAGTATGCATTTCACTAGGCTATAGAGGAAATTGTTTAATTATTATTTTGCAACCGGTTTATTGCATGATGGTATATTTCATGGATATGTCCTAACATATTTAATTTTACTTTATTATAATAAATATATTACTATATTTGGGGAATATGGTATGCATGTAAGGAAAACAATGAGGATTTTTAAAAACTCTATTTTTTGGAAAATATTAATAATCTATATTTTCTTCTAATTCTAAAATATGTGATCTATTGATATGAATACATGTACAGAATCATTTTTTAATTCTACCAAGCTATGAACTCATATAGTAAATTTTCCTTTAGTATGTTTATGTAAATATTTTTCAGAACTCAGGAAAATGGTTGGGCATCAATTAGCATAAAACTTTTCTGTATCATCCATTGATGTTGTGTTTGGATGGTTTAGAGGTTAATGTTCTACACAAAAAGGATTACAGTTCATATCTATTTATATTATCCCAAATTATCCATTTTGGATTGGGTTGTAAGGATCGTGTTTTTTATCCCTCTTATACATAGTTTACTAGTTTCATGGCTTTATTTGTTATATTCAGGATTTCATAATGTTATCTTTATTATACATCACTATGTGGTTGACCACATTGGGTGAAAAGTCTAGTCAACCCCAGTTGGTTCAGTATACAAAGAAAAAAATTACAATTGGATGATAAATTAATATCCATCATTTGAATATTATGGATGGAATAATCCTATAATGATCTTGATGGTCATCAAATTTTGTTACATATTTTGATATACGAAACATTTAGATAGTTAATATAAGATAAAGAAAAGTAATTTTAATCAGGTGTTTACACAGGAATGAAATGTGTAATTATTCAAACTAATTTCATATGAATCATGGGATCTTACCATTAAAGAGTTTAATGGGTGGATACCATGGTTATTTCATTACTGTAATAATGTTTGATGACTTTATTGATGTGGTGGTAGGTAATTTAATCATAACTTCATATGTATCTTATTCATTGTTTTATTTTTTCCAAGAACTAATTTATATATTCCATGTCCTCCTAGAAAATAATACATTTCATTATCATACTAATAATTATATTTCCATCAATACTTCTTGTGTAATCTCAGTAAAACTATTATTTGATATGTATTTCCCATTATGATACAAATACCGTCCCTATTTAAAAACATTATTATTATCCCATTGGAAGACGTTGATGTAGACCTTGGTATGGATTGGATTTCAATATATGATGCATAATATTATTTATTAGAGATATAAATTATGATTCATGATCAGGATATTGAGTCCATATCTTTATATGTGATTCATCATCATCATTTTCATGTCTAGATATACCTCGAAAAATTATTTTCATTGAGATAGGTTGGGAAAAGAGAACCCATAACCTATAAGAAGAAGGATTTTTCTATGATGGAGGAAATTATATATAATTAAAATAATTTTTTAATGAGTGAATTGGATCCCCAATTTTTTAATATTGTGGATCACCTTTTTTTTATTTTAGTAAGAAGGACTGATCTATGAGGACCTATAATGAATATAGAGAAATAATTTGTATTTTGATAAACAATAATCATCATCATAAAAATTTTGATGTCCTATTTGATCAATATCGCATAGGTTAATATTAATAATTGATTGAAATTCTTTCAGAGTCTCAAAAGTTGTTAGTAATGAAGGATTATGTTCAAAAGCAAATAATGCAACTGAGTTAATAGCTTTATGTGTTTACAATAATTCCATTTAGATTGACTATCAAACCTACTATTTTTTTGATCTTATAAATATATTATTATAGGGAACATATTGATTAATTTTTTATATTTAATTTTGATATATATTTGATTTATAAAATCAATGTGGTCTATAATAATAACTTGTTGATCAATCTTGATACATAGAGATGAAATGGATATATGAGATATTTAGAAAATGTTAACATTGGAATCAAAATTAATATTTTCCTAGAAATATTTTCTCAAATGGTGGAATATGTGTTCATACAATGATGAAAATGGTATTCCAATAATGACCAACACTATTTTATATAACATAGAAAAAATGATTTGATGACTTTAGAGGGTAATATTATAAATATTTTCCAATGTTTACCTGATTGGTTAACCCATTAATAAAGATTAAATGTAAAAGGTTTATGGTAGAATGGGGAATATATTGTCATGTTTTATTATAAAAATTAATTAATAGAATTTTCAAAGCTCCAATTTTGTCTCAACCATCTTGAAATGTATGATAGGTTATATATATTGATGAATAAAATAATGGAAATAGCTATTCCATTTTGTATAATGATATTTTCTCCATTGCATCGATGTAGTTAGATACTCTTGACAAAATATATTTAACTTAAGATCATGTGTTAGTGGTTGTAATCTTTTATTTTATTAAATAAAGTAATTTTATGTATACTGTATAATGTGATATATTAAAAAATTAAATAAGATCCTAGAAAAAAATATTTGAATGAAATATCTCAACATTACGAAAAGGGGAGTGTAAGAAATACCCAAGGATTATTATTTATCATTAAACAAATACATAAGGAATAAAAATATGATAGGAAATTCATTGAGTATAAGATATCACAGAACTATAACCAAAATAATGATTGATAGGGATCCTATATTCATGGATAATGTTAATATAGCTATGGTAATTATTAAGGAAGGGGAGACGTCACTTATTTTTCATATAATTTCTAATCTAACCATATTGGAATAGAAAAGACGTTGTATACATGATGATGTAAATTTTGAACGAAAATTAATTCCATGAATAATGATACATTCATTGAAATCTTACATGAGGATGGAATTATGAAATCTTGAAAGTGACTATTTTTTCAACTATAATTGAAATTAATAGGGAATTATTGAATTATTATCTATGATCATGTTTATCAATACACCATGGTAGAGCCATGATATATATGATTTATAGGGATTATTTTTATTGGGATAATATAAAAATTTTAATTTGTAATTATGTTTCAATACGATTGATCTCTCAATAGGTGAATCATAAGATACAACAAAATAGACGGGTCATTCAATCACCATTGTTTCCTATGTGGAAATGTGATGACCATACAATATAATTTGACACAATATTACCAAAGTCACCAAAACATAAGGATGCAACAAGGCATATTGTTGATCAACTTTAAAAATATTCACATATCCTTGGTATAAGAGATGGAATACCTACTGATACCCGTATATTATTATATATTAATGAAATTATATTACTTTGTGGAAAACTTATTTCATTTACTTCTTCTCTTAACAAATGATTTATAGAATAATTCTATATATTTTATCAGAATTTTCATTATATAGAGCATTATTTATGCACTCTATATAATCATAATATATATATCTTTATATTACAAATATAGAATCCAAATTGAAGAATACATTTTCAGTTTGTTATTGCCATATTTTTAAGGTATTTTTGATTTTTTACAGTAGATTGATTTTTTTATATTAATATCTCAATTGTTAGTTTTAAAATTGTTCCTACTGGATAATTGTATTTAAATATATATCATACTCAAATTTTTTGCAATGAATATGGATAAAATATTCAATAAGGTCAATATGTTGTTTTTTGAGATGATAATAATGATAAGGAATATTATGGATCATACTAAATAAGATCAAGATAAGAAAAATGTTTTTGAAGAGAATTGAAGGAATTATTTTTATTTTTAGGTTGGTTATAATGTTCTCTGTAAGTAATCACTAATGAAGGGTGGTATTTTGTAAAATAATATTGCAAAACTAAGATGCATGTTACACATACACTGGGAAAATATAAAAATAATTTCATCGATGGATTTTTTTTATAATTTAAATGATTTCCCTATAATATATATGATATATTCCACATATCATTTAAAATTATGTACATGACATACACAACATTTATGTACATAATGGAAGATAGAGATTTGGAACCTGGACTCTTTAAATATGCCTACACCACCAAGATTTATGATAATGGATATAATTCATTGAGTAAATAGATGAATAAATTGGAAATTTACATTGTTTAAATACAAAAATTAGAATAAACAAGAGAACAATTTGTTTTTTTGAAGAATACAAAACCTCATTTGTTTAGAGAGTAATATATATTAATTTTTTGAGGCCACCATTTTTGTAGGAGGAATAAATTTATTACTTGATTATCAAATATGGATGGTGATTTTTTGTATTTTAATTATAATATTGGAAAATTATCATGTAAATTTTTCATCACTAAAAAATCAAAATTGATGTAATGAATATCAGTTTTGAACATATATTTTCATAATTAGAATATAATGAATTTTACTAATTTCTATTTTTAAATAATATATTATTAATTAGTTAAAGTTCATTGCATGAATATTAAATTTTTTTCTAATAATTTAATATTTTTTAATTATCAATGTATTTCATATAATGATTATAAAAAACGATAAGATCATTTATAGTTAAAAATTGATTTTTATATGAAATGATTTTTAATAAGAAAAACAACATTCCAGATTAATTAATTAAATTAATTATTAGTGATGAATAAAAAAATAAAATTTATATTTATATATATATATATATTTAATTCCACAAAATGATTATTTCTATTCATATAGTTAATGTGTGATTTTCTTATACTTCAAAATGCAGTTCCTAAAAGACAATTGAAACATTTTTTTGGGTTTGTGATAAAATTGAATCCTATAAAATCTATTAAAAAATGTTAAAATGTATTACATATTCTACATCAGAATTGGATCATTTTTTAATGAGTCAAAATTATGTTTTGGTAATATGTAATAATAAAAAAAAGAAAAAATATTTAAATATGCTTAATGTAAAAATAGTTCAACATGTGGGTTAACAATAAAATATATTCTTTCAAGACACATATAATGTTCCTGAAATTCCATTTAACTATCTTATTCATTCCATAAACTTGTCACTTTATAATATTAATAATTGTTATATCCGTTTTTATGATATATAGTAGTCGTTTTTTAAAATAAAGAAAAATTTGCAAGAGTGTCGCTGAAATGAATTATCATAGGTCATCCCTCCCCATAATTGTTTCACCCCTCTAATGAAATTTATCTATAAAAAATCCATTAAAAATCTCTCCATAACATTATTATACATGTTAAGTATGTATATGTATTCGTTTTAGATAAAACATATTATTTCAAATAAGATACACCAAGGAGTTGTATCAAAGAGAATGTAATTGTCTTCACCGAGATTTTTATTTAAATTTCATATTCACCCACCTTAATTTTTTATTTATAATTATAATTTAATAATAGGATTATATAAAATATAATGATATGTTATTATATATATATATAATATTTTTTAACTTTCTTCGCCTATATTAAATTAGAATAAAAAGAATTGCATGTGTGTACAGACAGCTACTTCCCTGTGAACTGATGTAATGTTTTCCATCACCAACTGACAAGTGTAATCATATTGATGGAAAGAAATGAATATATATAATAGTTATGATATAATAAAAATTCCATTAAATTAATATACAATCCAATTTTTGAACATTTAAACCGTTATAGAGACAATTATATAACTCTTGCATGCGTACGACCTACAATCACTATTAAACCATGTGATTGATTTTTATAGTCCAAATTTAAATAATGATTTTAAAAATATACAAATTGAATTTATATTATTAACATTGTGTTAATATAATTATAGATTTTATATTAAAATATCTTTTCTATAAGAACCATAGATTTTATGAAAAATCCTCCGTTAGAAAATGATGTAATTAAATCATGAAATAGTGTTAATAAAGTAATATTATCATTGAAAATAAGAAAATATTTCAAAATCTGACCATATATGATATTATAATTATGAATATTTATTTGAAAGTTAAAAAAATTTTGAGACTATTATACGACATTTTAAATGAAGTTAAAAAAATAAGAAGTTTAATGTAACATATTTAGTCTCAACACTCATTCTATTGAAGGATATATGATATTATAAAAATATTTTTGTTTATGTGGAGTATAAATAACCTATGTTATATATTTTAATTTATTTTAAATTAATTACATATTATTTAACATTCAATTAGTGTTTAATTTTTGGGTATATAATCAAAATGATTCAAATGTGCTATGGATTTGTTTTAAAATCACTTTTTTTGTGGAATTACATAAATTTCATAGAACAGTTATTATAATTTTCCCTCATAAAATCAATACATTTTTTTAAAATTATTATAATGGGGAGAAAATATTTTTCAAAAAATATTTCCCCTTCTTTCAATAAATCATTTTGATAATTGTCTAAACGAAATACGTCATTATTTTTCTTTTTATACATATTTATTTTTAATCCATTTCTATATTATTTAAAAAATTAGTTTTTAAAAAGTAAATTGATATATAAAATGACTTATTGAAGAAATTAAATGTTTTCCTTGACATTATATATTAATTTAATGAATTCGTTATATTGTTACCAAAATGTTTTGTTTTTTATATTCGTAACAATGTGTAAAAATGGAATGTTTTTTTATTATTTATTAACAGACATCCCCATCACCAAAAATTTTTTACGATATTTATATTCTATTAAAAGATATCAATATTAAATTAATTAAAATAATAAAATATTTATTATTTAAATAAATTAATATAATTTATATTATTTTTAATAAGGAAATGATATAACTACATAATGTTTATTTTTGATGAACTGATGTTCATGTTTTGACCATAATTAATTTTGTTTTATTTATCTATATCTTGTACCACTATCATTTTAATGATCATTGGAATTTAAATTTCGGTTAAAATTGTCCATATCCATTGTATCATGGATATGACTATTTCCAAAAACATATACTATTTTGACTTATGATGATTTATTATGAAATTTATTTGATTTAATGGGAAAAATAATGATGACCTATATTTTTTACGTAATTAATATATTTATTAAAATGTAACAATATTTTTTAATTTATTTGATTATTTATTAAATGAGTAATGTAGCCTACATTTAGTGACATGGGAGAAAAGTTATAGATATCCTTAGAATACATCGAGAAGTCTCATGAGATAAAAAAGTTGGCCATATTATGTGGTTATTGACTATAGATATAATCATCGATTAATCTATTTTGTTCATTATATATATTTATAGATAAAAAATTTGGACTAGATAATGACATACAATATTATTTATTTAAATCACTATGAATTAAATTATTATAAAACATAAAATGATTGCATATATATTTTCAATATATTTATTTCACTCTCAGGTTATTGAATAAAAGGAAAATGTTTTATGTTATATTCCATTTAATGTTTATTATCCCTTATTTATTTATGGTATATTCCATTAAGAAACTCCAAATAATGTTCGGATCAATAAAATATTATTTTTTACAATACTCATATAATGATAAAAATACAATTAATGAGTTTTAATGGTAATAAATTTTTATTTTTTCTATAATATTTCATTACCTATTTAAAATGAAAATAACGTATGTATATGAATCATCTAGAATAAGTAAGTGATCACTCCTTCAGGAATAGATCACTTATTTATATGATTTTAACTATGTAGACATAATTTTGAGGGTAGCCTATATAGGATTAATAAAATAATCAAGACCAACATTGATCAACTAGGTAGGTTCATGTAAAATCTAAGAACACATATTGTATCTTTGAAAAGGAATGTAAGTAAAACGGGGAACCTATTTCATAAGATCCCAATTCATTTAACATTTTTTTTGTTAATCATAGGTGTTAAATTTTATGTGATAGGAAACCAATGGAATATTTATGTATGTATCCCTATTACCGATTACATAATTATTTTTTCACTCAAAAATACATGATTCAAATATTTTGTGAATTTCATTAAAAGAAACCAAAATATCTAGGTGGTGAGAGGAACACAAAAGTTGTCTCATTAGATCTTTAAACAATTATATGGGATGCCTAATTGATAAGATATAATATTTAAAAAGGCACATCATTTTATTGGGAGAAAATTTAATAAAATTTAATATTAAAATAATTTGAATTATTATAGTGACATAGTTAAATATTTTATTTCATATAAATTTGAGAATCATAATTATTTATTAAATCTTGATAAGTTTTATATAGATTAGATATGTTGAATTTTTCTTTAGCCTTGTGTTGAAATAAAATAAAATAAAATAAAAATGATTGAAAATTATATGTGTCATAGTAACCCATTACTATGTTACCAAATTTTGAAATAATCCAATAATTGGATATATGAAATTAAGAGAATAATTTATTTTCATTTGTTTAGTATTCTTAATAATAATTAAAATATTAAAAATTGAATTTTTTATCCACTAAAATACTCAATGATATTATGTTTCCAAATTAAATGATGAGTCAAAAAATATCCATTCATCCATGATTATGCTGTTGAAATCATATTAAAATAATTTATATTATTTTAACCAATATGAATTTGTTCAATAATTATTCTATCTAATTTTTATGTGGATAGATAAAATATGGAATGTCCTGTTGACGTATTGGAGTGTTTTTGCAAATAAAATAAATGATATCATCATACTAGAAAAATAATTATTATTAGAATGCCTAAATTGATTCTTCAAGAATGTGGTGAAGTTTTTTAAAACCAAAATGTGGAGTTATTAAAGAGTGTAAATCGTTCCAGAAGAGATAATTTTTCTATGAAACATAATTGGGCATTGATAAAATAAATGGATATTCCATTGTAGTAGTTAATATTAAATATATGGATTGGGAAATTAATATAATGTTTAAAAGATCATTGGCACACCCGATACATAAATCATGGTCACTATAGTACTTCATCATCACTAAGAGGACCACCTATGCCTTCAGTAGGTTGTCTCCTTCTTCATTCCATCACATTATCTATCCCAGATTCCCTACCAACCAATCCAGACATCACGATTTTCTTTACTGTAGTAGATCCCTTCCATCATCATTTGTATCTCTTGATATTGACTGTGTATTTCACAAAGGCATGTACCCTCGCTAAAAATACATTAGTGGATCCATTTTATATAATCAACCATGGGTGTACTAGTTTGATAAAATCACATTTATATAATATCATTTTATGGATTCAATTAAATTTAATATTCATTACATGTGGAATATTATGGTTCATTTTTCTTCAGAGGAGGGTTTAATTATGGTCCGATCCAATGGTCTTGTTTTTTTTTCAAAATATCCATTTATTTCTCTTCAAATTGCTATTTTATTTCCATTTGATGTGATATTCTCTGATGATTGTGTTATGATTTATTCTCCTGGAATTGTATTTTTCTTTTCAATACTCAAAAATTAATCATATTTTGGGTTATCATTGGTCGTTTATTATACGTATATAGTATATAAAAATTAGTTTTCTATATAATTTATCTATGTTAATGAATTGATATTGATATTTTATAAACTACTAATTGAATGGGTACAAAGTTATTTTGATGATTAATTTAATTTCAAGTAGAATTCAACATCGAATAGTAAAAATATTTATATTATTTTTGTATTATTTTCGGTCAATTTTCTCAATCTTGTTGACAAGGGTTCATTGATTCATGTGGGATGGATGAACCCAACTAATCAATTGAGCCAGATCTTATTGATATATAAAATATTTATTTTTCACCAGATCATGTAATAATTATAGATCATCTTCTGGTTAAACTGAATATTGTGATATTTGGACCAAAGAGTTTAGAATAACTAATTATTGTTAAAACAAAATTTGGAAATATGTTGAACGAGATGGCCCCAAGATAGCCTAGCTACATGAATGTACCCTAAATTTATGATATAATCAATAGAAGTAATATTTTTATGGTACAATAGACCATGAAATATAATTATAATAGTTTTGATATCATTAATTATAATGCAAGGGAAGTTATTGAGAAACATGACCCTCCTGATCCAAATATTATGTTATCTCTAAGTCAAGGGATAACCGAAGAATGAAAATAATAAAAGGAATTTATTATCCAAAATAGTTAATCATTAATTAATGGATATACAATAAAGTATGCTTATCAGGAATGATATAAAACTTAAATTCTTTGATGTAAATGGAAATAGGTCCGGTCAAGGTCATTGGATGATGTCGAGCCAAGTGATAATGTTGAGGACTCTTAACCAATGAGGGATTATGAGTTGGTAACTATAGGGGCCATAGTGGCTGGTTTTAGCTCAAGGAATGTCATGAAATAAATAAAATTTCTTGGAATTTATAGGTCCTCAAGGGGAAAATAGAAATACATCTCAATGATTTATCAAACAATAGAAAAGGAATAGTAACCATATCTTCATGTAAGGAAAGGATAAATCAGACAGAATAATAATTGGGGAAATAATCCACAGCTCATGTTTTTATGATGGTTTATTTTACGATTTTCATGAATAGGCTAATTGGATACATATAATAACCTAATGGTGGATGTAATAAAAAGGATAGGTTATAATATTAGCGGATGTCTCTTAAAGGATTGAAAGATAGGTTAATCTGAAAAACCAGTAATATTGGGAGATTGTTATTTACATTAAAGATTAAATGTTATAATAAACCTTTAGTACTAATTATATTAAGTATTTATTCTATAAAATCTATGAGGAATTCATTTGGGTTACAATTAATGACTATAAATAGATGTGGATCAAAAAAAGATCCCATTTTATCATAGGGTTTAAATGAATGGAAGTTCACTATAGAGGAATATAATTAATCATGGGACAAAATGGAAAATCATATTGAAGATCATTTAAATAATAATTCAGATATGAAGGCAACCATATTCTATTTTTCTATATATAGGGTTGTAAGATCCAATTTAAATTTATTTTTCTTTAAATATTTTTAACCACTTTTTGTGGTATGATTTTTGTAGAACATTTTTGGTTTCTCACTTTTCCCTCAAAAGTTCCAGGAATAAAAAATTAATTTTACAATATTTATCAATATTATATTATCATTTACTTTATTTTATATTGTATATAATAAAACATGTATAATTTATGATGGATACAAAAATAAAATACTATATGTAAAATAAATTAACTAAATGAGGTTGTAATTTTCATTCAAAAAAGGAATCAAAGGGGTTTTGAATGATGGAGTAGATGATTTAGAATATATCATTCCTATATTATTACCAATAATGGATGTGAATAGTAATATTAATAATATTTTTTTATAATATTTAATATTTGATAACAAAAAAATTATATTACTAACATGATATGTTCGATTTGATATAAATGATTTATGATTCCTAATATTTTATAACATAAATTAAGATGAGGATAAACACATTTTATAACAGGTTGTGAATTTAAAATATTTTTTTAAACAATTAATATAGATTTTACCTCACAGAAAATAATTGTAAATTATAAATAATAATAATATTCATTTCATATAAATCATCTTAACAAATACAATATAGTAATTTTTTTAAATAATAGATTTTTATCAAATGGAACCATTATAGAAAATATTGGGCTATTTCCGAACACATGGGTGTTTTTGTTTCTTAAAATTATATTCATGAAATATATTGTTTATAAGAAGTTAGTGGGAGTATATATTGACATAGTGAAGTTAAGGGTTTACAAATAAAGGATCATGATAGTTAAAACACAGTATTAGTATAACATTACATTAATAAGGTTTATAATATATTAGTAATGATACATTTCAAGAGTAATATTTAATTACTCTTAAAAAGTGAAAATCCCATTATTTACAAGATGGATTTTATGATATACTAGTAATGAAAAATATTAAGAATAATTAACTTTTTGGGAAATAATATCAAATGAAATCAATGATGGAATATATCAATTATGAAGGAGGATGATGAACATAGAAAGAGTTATATATTGAATAAAGAATTTATTAATATCATAATAGGTTTTATTATCACTGATTTCATTTGGAAACATAATTTAATGATTTTATTAAATGGAATAATATATAAAATTAAATCTTTTGTTAAATATATATTATTATAATGATTTTACATAATAATGGGGTATTGAGTGTGTTATGAACCAACATGGGTCAATCCCAAACTAGTCCCCTGAAAAGTCCAGCAACAAGGCCTGACTGGCATTCCCAACCCTTCGAGGCTAGAAAGTAGTTCCATGGATAAAATACAATCAAATATAAATTTCATATCCCAAATATAATAGGTAAATAAATAATGAATAATAAATTAAACTATTACTAGATATGGGAAAGGAAGAATATATGACTACCTATACGTCACATTGTGGGTCACATATCAAGATATGGAAAACACTCATTCAATGAGAGAATAAGAGATATATAGAACATTAACTAAATGATGATAAATCATATAAACATGAGAATTAAATTTTGGAGTATATATTATAAAATTAACAATTCCATATTATTTTCCTTAGTCAATTCTTCCTTGTTTTAAAATAATTGGTATATAAATTGTGTTTTCCAATATTAAATAAAATATGTTATATGTTTCCATTTTAATGATAATAACATTTCATCATATTTTCATAATATTTTTCAATTCCAAAATTTTTATAATGAAAATAATTTATAAAATACAATAAAAGTTAAATCAGATTACCTATAATTGAAACATAACAGGAACGTGAATTTTTAAAAAACTACCATTGGAAATAAAAGTAAAATTTGACCTGAACCATGGAAACCCCTAATGAAATAGATTAACTGGGTCATAGTATCCTCACTCCTTAGTTATCGAAACATATAATAATTTCTAACTGATTGACAACTTCATTAGACAATGCCAAAGATCATGTGGATCACAAATCATTATCATATTCTTTTCATAGTGGTATACCATAATCCTTCAAGATAACCCATGTCACTTCCCACCATACTTAGCTTGTGTATTATTCCTTTGTAACCCACCTAGGTACTCTGGGCCCCCATGTGATCTATTTCACAAAATCATGGATGATCCCCCTTTTCTATCCATACAATAATAACAATCATTAAATGAAAAATTTCACTTGTCATAGAACAAAAAAATTATTCCATAGGGGAATCCAATTTTATATTCATTTCAATGACAGAAAAGTAGCACTGAATGTACCCCCCAAACATTCAATGTCCATTAAAAAAACCAATCTAACATTTTTAATTCTATACATTTCAAATTTTTTTGAAAAACATGCATAAAAAATAAAACAACTTTTGGAGGCTTCTATAATGTATGGTAAGTGAGTGAAAATTAATTTCCAGGAATAATAAGTCACCTTTCATAGGAAATTAATGTCATATAATAATGTAAACTGACATTAAAATATGAATTAGTAACTGAATTCAAATTAATGGCCTTTAATAGGTTACCGACCTCAATACATGTAGCTATCAATAATGGAAATCCATATCCACTTCAAATGGGCCCATAGAAGCCTTAGTGATGAAAGACTCCTAGGAATAGAAACTATACAATTACACTTATAAACATATGAATCTATACATATGTACACAATTACACCTAACTTCATTTTACACATTCTCTTTAATGTAAGGGAATTTTTATAATGGGGAAATATATATATTTCATATCCATGCATATATATGTATGTCACCTTAATGAAAAAAAATCTAAAATGTGAACTAAAAATACCATTAACTCATAGCTTACAAATGATCTATTTAAAATTGAGCATATAAATAATAACGATAGAAAACATACCCCAAACCGATGTCAAACACACTGACGTTGAAAATCATAGTAGGGACATGCCTTAACCAGAATTAATGATCAATAATATCCACAAACAAATAAAAAAAATACACAAAAATGGGTTGGGGTTCATATCAGACAAAATCACATTACGGAGTTTAATGAAAACCATGAAATAATAAGATAAAGATGAGAAGAGGAAAAGAGTATAACTGTAGGATATCTCACCATGAAATCATAGGTGATGACAACATGAACCCACGGTAGAATATAAGTGGGAGGCATGTGATGATCTTTTGATACTTGGGGTTTTGCGTAACACATAGAGGAAAGAGATAAGGGGTTATAAAGCCTAAGGATAAAAATAATGGACGATTAGAAAAAATATAAATAATATAAAACATAATAATAACAAAATATTAATAATATTTACCAAAAATATTTTTATTATAATAATTGAAATATTTTTTATTCCATTATTCAAGTTCCAACTATGTAGTGACCCTATTTAATGAGGAGAGGCTCCACAGTTTATATAGAGTTGAATAGAGCTCTATTCCTGGCCATAAACCCTATATAGGGACACTAAATAGGCAACATAGTTAACATGGGCCGTCACATTCCTACTTAACTAGGTGTGTTCCCTAGATAGTGCCACATTCTAGGCTACATGGTTTTCACTAGTAAAGGTTATAGTTTATCATAACCATACCCCTGAGATGATACTTTTTCCATCCCACCAAAAAAATAGTTTTTCCTAATATCATCTACGAAATCTATCAAATAACATTTAATATGAAAAATAAATATAATAAAATCGCAGATTCATGTCAATGGTTGATAATTATACCCATCATTGAATCTTTCTACACCCATAATGTCCCAAAAAGAATTTATTTATTATATCCCATGGAATGGACATAACAATATTTAAAAATAACCTACACCACCCATTGTCTAAAAAATGTGGAATCAATTTCACCGAATACCTAAATCATTGAGACCCAAACGAACATTTCACGACCATGCACAATGAGCCATCTCAACATCCGTAGAACCAAATAATGGGTAGTAAGTAAATGATTTTGAAAATTAATGGATGAATATTGAGTGGATTATATCTTGAAACTAAAAATAAGGGACACACAAACCCTTAACATAATCATCGTAAAAAACCTATCATTTTTTGTTCAGAATTTCTATAAGCATCTGCCATATGACCCACGACACAAGATATATGAAAACATATTATAGGGGATGGGCGTTAGAAATAAATATCCCTATAATAAAAACCTTAAATAACATGTTTTAAAATATCTCATGATATGGTGTTCTCCTCTTTATATTATAAATCTAGAAAACATTGATTTTCAATGATGAAACAAAGAAAAAATAGAAGAAAACCCTAACAAACATTTGTAGCCTCTTAAAATCCCATATTAATTTTTTTAGTTTATTAGAGGATATCCTAGAGACCTATAGTGGGTAATCCTACTATTTATAAGCCAACAATCATGGATGAACCCCAATATACAATTGGTACCCAATGAAATAGACTAATATTAAACACCATACCGGTGTAAGATTATTAATTTTAATATGATGAAATCATATCCATATAGACACTTCAAAAATTATAAAACCATTACAAAAAATCCACAAAAGAATAGAAAAAGGGATTCTGAAGAATTTCAACTACAATAAGTGAAATCTCAAATGGCTTCATCCCAAATGTTAGAGTGAACCAATAAGATCAAATTTCTAGACAGAAGACATAACCTTCACTATGTGAAATGATCCACTCTAAGGATTATAGAGATATCTATTTTGTTTTGTGTATATTTTACCCCACTATTTAGATCCAATAATTAATAACCTAATAATCCTATTATAGAGAAGAAACCTACCAAACGTCCTCAGGTGTCCCAAAAAACTACACTACAGATTATGCATCATATGATTATATATTAATTTCAAATATTCTCTACAATAACCACATTAGATGTAAAAAATCAAGTGGTTTAAAGATTAGGAATCAATAACGAATGTAGAGGGGACCTCGTGATTAGGTTTCTCTGGTTCACATGCCTTTCCTTACGGGGTTCCCTTAATGAGAACCTCTCAAGACTAGAAATCTAATCTCCACACACATACCTATGAAGAAAAACTAATAAACCATATTATCAACAAAAAAATAATGAATTAAAACTTTTAATGATAGAAGATACTAATTTTTAACCACTGTAAATAGTCCATACATGAAGATAGATGATTTAAATAGAACTATTGGGGATAATTCCAATGAAATTGGAATAAACTATTCAGAATGAACAAAATAATCCTTCACCAACCACTGACCTTACTAAATATCAACAATCTTTTTCACTTATTACAGTTTCACTTCCTAGTTATTAAACCATTTGATGAACGTATATTTTAATGTTTCCCATGGATTCCTAAATAGTATAGATAATGTAGTGATCACCTTTAATTATTCAATTCCCTACCCTTCAAATAGACCGTGAATGGATCGCACCCTCACATAATTTTGAGTGTGTAAACAAATTCTGTCACTCTAAAATTTATCATGATAGGCCAAGACATCAATAAAAATGTAACCACCCAAAAAAATACAAAACAGATTTAAGTCAATTGACATAACTACACCACGAGTAGTTTGATAAAAATACAATTTGAGAATCATTAGAATCATTATATTAATTTTTTGGTGGCATAATCTAAATAAAAAGAAATATTAAAAGAAAAATGAATAAAAAACAACTATAAACACCATCTTCATAAACCATGAACCAATCCAAGAATAAATGGAAAACCTCTTTAAGCTAGAATATAAAATATGAAATTGAAAAGCTTAATCCCTATTCCAAAAAAAATATTTCTAAATCCATATATAAATTCAATACACCAACCCAATTATCATTTTGAAATCCTAAATTCCATTATAAAATAAGTCCATATAAATTGAATAGACTTTCATTCCAAAATACTTTTGTAAAAAATTTCTGGTTTTTAATTTTAAATTCTCACCTTGGACATCCTATGAATTGTTAGGTATATGTGCATCCCACTTCCTCATATATCATAAATTCTTGAATAACAACATACACATTCCACCCACATATAGACATATATATGAATGTTCAGAAGAAAATACAAGGGCTATAAATTCAAATTTTCCTTCAAATCCATGCATTCCCAATTAACATATACTTTAAATTTTATAATACCATTCAATATTCCAAACAATCTCTTTAAAATTTAAAAACAACACAATGTTTTCAAATTTACTTATCCTACAATATAAAATAAATCAATATTTTTTTAATTAGGTAAAGAACCCCAAAACCTATTTAAAATTTGACCAATAATGAATAAAATAAACTCATCACTCAATGGATCGAAATTCGAAAACCATAAAGAAATTACTATTATAAACAACTTTCCATACTGTTTGGTAGACCATGCACCCATTATATGGGAACAATAGAGGCCAACAGAAAAATCCCCATGGTTTTCTTATGCATTTCAATGCCGTATATAGTAATAGTGAGCCCCCATGATATGTATAAATATAAACTAATAACTCTAATGTTTTATAAAGAAAACCTAAAATATGAATCCCAATCAATGAGTTCATTAATAAAACCACGACAACATACAATGGAAAAGAATATATTTAATTGATGAAAAATTTGATACCACTCCATTAATTAATGATTACATATAAATAGTACTTGATTAGGGACCTACATATAATTTTCTACTTCAATTCTTATAGTAAATGATCCAAAATAGCTAACAACCCGAAATAATAACGGATAATATTTCAGGTAACATTTTTTTAATGAACCAAGATAGGTTATCCATGAACCAGTCACTTAATATAGTCCATTTCAAGTCTCAATAGGTGTTCCTAGTCCCCATGAGATGGAAACTCTTGTCGGTCATCAAATATATTTAATTGGGGAAGGTTTAGACCATAAAAATAGGTAAATAAAAAAATGAAAAAAATTAAAAATGTTACTAATAGAATAATGTAAATAAACTACTCGTATATATATGTAACATCACACATAATCATCAATCATAGGGATTCACTAACTCAATCAGTGAACTAGTTATGATTATATAATTGACATAAATAAGATAAATAAAATACATTTCACCTTTAAAATACCTATTAGGAATTCCTAAATTGAAAAAATCTCTATGAATTTTTTATTATAAACCAATAAATCTAGTTTTAAAATAATTAATATAAAAAAATGGGTTACTAAAAATTTATAAGAACGAGTAACAAAATTCAATTTTTATTAAAAATATTTTTCATCATATTTTTTAAATAATTTAAAATTTTGGAAATACATATGAGGATTATTATTTTTTTAAAAATAATTTTTTGCTAAAACATATTCTATGGTATAGAAATATAACAATATAGTGGATTTTAATATAAATAACATTAAAAAATGAATAAATAAAAGAAAATATCATCATAAATCCCTTAAAATCTAGGCCAAATTGGTCCTAGGATACTTATACAGAATTGATCAATCAATATATTCTATTTTAGTGCAAAAAGACACTAGAAGGATTGAAGCAAAAAACATTATAGTCATGAATTAATCATTATTTTAATTTTTTGGGTTATATTTTAATCAAGCTAAATATCCCAGGAAAGTGCTCAACAGACTAAACATTCCAACTAGTCCGTAGCAACCCACCTTGGTATTTAGGGCTCCCTTATTCATTATTTTTCCAGGACATGAAATTTACACCATTTTTTAAATATAAAAAATCAGTTTTATTCAAACATTTCATTAAAATTTCAAATAAATAACTATTAATAAATATATATGGGTAAACCAATTCACATTTAGTTACACACAAATACTCTCAAAAACTTAAATTATGCACTACACATTACAATCCATTTGGAAAATAAATAGAATATTTATAATAGAAAAACATTAATATTAGGTTGGAAAAAAATTTAAACAAAGAAACCCATTATTAGATGCATTTTTAATGTATGGTAATTGATTTATTAATCAATTAAAATAATAAATAGACATTATTCATAGAATATAATCACACATAACATAAAAATCACATTTGAAAACAATCAATGAATCATGAAATTAAAATTAATGGTATAGGTACGAGGAACCTACCACAACAGAAGCTTCCATTGACTGTGTTAATGAAAATATTCTTCAAATGGGCCTACAAAACCAAACACAAAAAGTTCTCTTGTAACGAAATTTTTTTATACATAGACATATCTTATCCTAAACATATGATAATATGTACAATGAAGGTATATATATGTGAATTACACAATCATTTTTATGTAAGTCTCCTTTATTTATATTATTCAAAAATACATTAGAAAATTTCACGAAACACAAAAATAAAATTTTAAAAAATAATATCGGGCCAAATAGTTAAATCTGTATAAAACCAATATAGAACTAATGGGGAACCCAAATTCTTCAACAAAATATTCAAGAACATGCCTAAATAAAAATCCATTATCCCTACAAAAAATGAAACAAAATTATAATAACCTAAAATCATATCACTGTACTGATAGATCACTCACACGACTTAGAGGTAAAATGAAACATAGATATAGGAATAGAAGTTTGAGTGGGAGAGGAGAGGCTGTCAAAGGAGATCTCACAAATAAATCAGGGGTGATGATTGATAGAACCAATTGTGGATGTGATGATGGAGGCCTGTGAAGGGAATTCTGTCAAGTAGGTGTCACCCAAAAAATTGTGGAAATATGAATGTTTGGATTGCGTGACCCGAGGATAAAAAATTGGGGGGGGGATAAGAAAATTTATAATAATTACTTAGAGTAATAATTATATTGTTCTTATTTAAAAATTTTCCCTTATATTCTTGAATCAATTGGGTGGCCCCTTTCTCAAAGGACAAGAGGCCACATATCTTTCCAATATGGGAGAAATTTCATGTACCTACCTGTGAACCCTAGACAAAGCCACTTTTAAAGACTCACGATTCACCCGGGAGGGTCATAGATCATGTTATTAGTCATGTGTCTTGGATAGTTCCACCTTACATGTTGGGTATTTTGTAATAGGTTGATGACCAATTTCTTATAATCATGTTCTAATAATGTGTCTTTTTTTTTACTTACAATAACCATATTTTCTTTATAATAATGTAAAAATCCATAGATTATTGTTAAGGAAAAAATAAATAAAATAAAATAGATGTCCGTGTTCGGGGTTTTTTATGGTTTGATATTATTATATATCAATTTATAGATTCTAAAATAATTATATTAATATGCAATTATTTAAAAAACAAAAAAAAATTATATTTAAGTAGCACTATTTTTTAGAATATCATATCATATATTATTAGAAGCATTTTTGTGTATATAAGTGAAAGAATTCTTATATGTGTTTATTAATATAAAATATATCATTTTATACAAATGTTTGTTGACACTATATAGTTATTTCAAAATGGATGCATATATCATATAATGTGAAATGTCGATTGACATAAAAATGTATAATTATTTTATCCATAAATGATGTTATCAGTGAAGTATTGTTTTTTTTTATGATTTTTTATTATATCATAGTTATGATTCATTGTGGAGATATATATATGCATTTATAGAATAATTTAATTTTTGTGTGCACTAGAGGAACATCCAAGAATATAATATTAATTCTCATATATTGTGTCTCAGTAAACTAGGGAATTTATTTCCCTATACCTATGTACCGAATGATTAATTATATTCATTGACACCATTCATATACAATCTTTTAGGATTCATAGTTCATAGAGTTATTTGGTATATAGTTGATTATGTCATCTATTTAGGATAAAACATTATAGGATTTGAATTCCCATATACTGCATGTGATTTATGAGGCCCTGGTTGAGATATAATAATATTGTGTAAATGTATCGCCCCGACCCTAGTTACGCAGAGTCGGTGCATTATTACATAACATTGGCATGATCACAAGCAAGATCAAATCTCAAAAGACCGATTGGTTTAGTAGACTTGGAAACACTAGATATATTCATAAGTTTTACATTACATCATAAAGTGAAAAACTACTACGACAACATAATTTCTCCATAGTCCATACTATTATCCCCTCATAATATCCCTGCAGGTCATTCATAACTTACTTCTTCACATCCTGGGAAAAATAAAACATAGAAAATGGGTGAGCTCAAATTCCCTGTAAGGATAACAATATAGCGGAGCATTCAAAAATATGCATAAACATTTAAGGCAATGCATTACTAAAACACAAGCCTTTTAAACTTGAACTTCAGCATAGTATGGCAAAAGTAAAATGAAATAATGTCATTTACTTATTCACATGGATATTCTACTAATCGAATAATCACATGCAATATCAATAACCACTTTCATAATGTTAGAATGCATAATGATGAACTTTAATTTCTTTGTCAAGGCCTCGTCCCAAGACCTAGGGGCTAACTGTAACCGGAACCCAACCCGGAGTGCCTCTAATAACCGGACACCAACCCGGAGTCCCTCTAATAACCGGACACCAACCCGGAGTTCCTCTACTAACCGGAGACCAAACCGGAGTTCCTCTAATAACCAGAGACCAAACCGGAGGGCTTACTTTTACCGGTCCCCAACCCGGAACATACTTGTCTAACACATTCATCTGAATGAAAGGTTGAAATATAACATAAACATTTGGATTACAGATAACTTATAAAATGTCAATACTCTAAACAAAAACCGTGAGTGACATAAGAATAACTTATCCACAGTAAAAAATATCACAAAACCTTCAATAAAATATGGATGTTTTGTATCATAATAAATCAACTTCAAATAAGCTTAAAATCTATCAAAGGATGTTGACATAGATGAAATAAAGAATATTTTAGAAAAATATCTCTTTCTTTTAAATCATTTTATAAGTAACATAATTATAAAATAATACATTCAATTTGAAAATATACTTATAATCTTGTAAGGGAAGCTTCGACGATTTTATAATGGCGGAAAATAACCACAGCCGTCGTATAAGTTAAAAAAACATTCTTACCTTAATTCTGTCGAAAAGGTTAAAAAAACAACTTGTTTTGGAAAATGACGGAAAGATTCCTTTATAAACCACTTATAAAAAGTAAAACAAGGGTATAAATGACTTTAACCCATATTATATTAAATAGTAAAAATGTTTTAAAATACATTTTGAAGAAACATGTATGTGGAAGATAAAGAGATCCTAGTAGCTTATTACGTATAAACAACCTCAGATAATGAAGAGATTGTGAAATAACCCTTACCAATTTGGTAACTTATGAAGCATACAACCCATGAAATAGGTATCATACAATTAATATGTAAATACACATAAATTAAAGTGTATTACAAAAAGAATATAATTATGGGCAGTACATACACCACACAAAAGGTAATGGTGGAAATATGGCATGAATCTCACGGGAATAAGGAGTGAGATGAAAACCCCTTACCTTGTACATTTCTTTGGTTGGGGTAGGTTAACCTCCTGTATAATGGTGAAATAATTGTTATTAAATTACACAGGAATAATATAAATTAATATGATATCATATATGATCTTTTAATATTGATTTCATAATAATATCTTAGTATTATCGTTGTTTCGGGTGTTAACTTACTTGTTTTCTTTTATATGTTTTGTTACGTAAGCCATGTTTGTAATGGATAGGTTGTATATTATTCATATCCAGAATGATATCAACTCCGTAAACATCATTTTTAAATCATCAAATGATAATTATATTTGAATGGATACGATGGAGAATGAATCTCATCGCGTTCGTGGAGACGGTAGTCCGTACGTACGCACGAGCGACAATATAATTCTTTTGAAATAACATATAAATGGTTGTTATATCATATATACAGAATCATTAACATGTTATATTTATTATTTACATGATTTACATATCATTATTATACCCATCCAAATAATAATATATTGAATATCAATTACACCACGACGTGGAGACGGTAAGCCGTACGTACGCACGTATGGTGACATGTTATTCAAAGGGTGGATAGAATACTGAATATGGTTGTATCATACTTAAAATAACATCACAGTATATATATGATACTAGAGATATTATTTTAGAATGGTAATAACAATGGAAGAGAAGTGGAAGAAGAAAGGAACTTGGAAAAGGGTGGTGAAATCATTACCTCTTCTTCGGGTTCTTCCTTTTAATTTGATCAAAAGGGCTCCTTAGGATGGCTTTATGATCAAACTAAGGCCTCTAGGTTGTAGTGAGGGATGTTGGGAGAGTATTTGGGCAGAGTTATTCTGAACCAAAAGGTTTTTAAGGTGTGATGAAATGAGAAGGAGGAGTGCCCTTTTATAAGAGGGGTGAGGGGCACCTTTGGAAAATCTAGAAATATTAGTTTATAATAAATTCATATTCGGTTTCTAATGTCTCCAAAGCTGATTATTTAAATGTTAATGTCGGGATGGGTCTAAAACAACTCAACCAATATAATTTAGACAGGTTTGGGTACTTATATTAACTTTATCTTTAAGTATTAACTCTAAGTTAATTAGTTTCACTTTTACAATGTCTCTTTGTATTTTTATATAATATGGTTAATAAACATACTATATACATCCAAGAGACCTCCAAGTGGTCCATTAATGATGAACCTATCATGATATAAGTCTCTTGGCTGATCCATATATTTTTAGGAATTTAATATCAATTAATAATATAATATTTGTTTTAAGAACTCTTTTATGTCAATTTTGACACTATTCAATAGTTGATTTTTGTGAAACTCATAACAGATTGATTACTTCAAAAAAAAAGTCAATTAAATAAATACAAATATATCATATTATACAATAAAATTAGTTAAATTCATTAAAAGGTTCATATTATATTTATTTGGGTATTTATAATATCAATTATTTAGATTTTTCACTATTATAGTAATTACTTCATCATCATTGTGTCATAAATAAATTAAATTATTTAATGTCTAAAAATTATAAATAAAATATCATTATGTAGGAAATCTTTTTAGCTTTCTAATTAATATTTATAATCAAAAATCCAACATATATAACATTATGTAAAAATTGTTTTCCTAAAAGATATATGCTTGTGTCATTTTTGTATTCATTTTAACTTAATTAAAATAAAGTGTCCCTATCACCTACAAGTTGCCCCATGGGGTCCCAAAATCGACCCAAATATGCCTATGTCCGAAAATGTGCAACCAATAAGTCTAGGACACGTTTTAGGGTAATTTAGTATTATTATAATATTATTTTTTAACCCTTATTTACCGGATTTACCCTTAACCATGGTAAATAAATTTTTTACCGCAGTAATTATTCAAAATGACTAAAAATAAAAGTTACCTATTTAAAAAATTTAAACATCCTGATTCCAAATATGGAATCCATTTTTCTAAATTCAAAACACAGAAGTGTCAGGAATTAATTTAAAATTAATTCCCGCTGTCAAAACAAAAAGCGTGTTTTTAAGAGATAATAACTATCAAAAGATTGAGACTTGTTTAGGTTCGGTTTAATTGTAAAATTATGTCCAATGACCAACATTATATTAAATGGTATAAATATATTCTAAATATTCTTTAAAACCACACAAATTCATAATTTATCACTGTTAATTATTTGATTAAAAAAAGTTGTTTTTAATTAAAATTTAGTAATTTTCACTATCAATCAAAATATGAAAGTTATTAGAAAAGTACCAAAATTTCACCTTAGGCTAAATTCGATATTCTGAATCCAAAAATGAAGTCCATTTTGAAATATAAAATATATATAATTTCAAAATTTAGGTATTAATATTCATAACGGCTAGTTTGATTGGTTGTGTTGTGTGTTAAAACTCAAAGTTGTGTACAACACACGCTACTGTATTATTCAATGAAAGCATACCGTGGAAGCTTGGGATGTTTCATTTTAAATTTTTGATGTCCCCATTTAGTCAAAAAGTTTAAAATATTGTATTTTAAAAGGGTTCACTATTAAATGTTGATAAAAGTGCAATACTGAAAATGAATTTGTTCTTGCATTATGTCTAAGATACTCATAATATGGATTCTAAAATTATAAGGATTATATAAAGTTTAAAATTTAGTTAATACTATTAATAACCTCTTTTGAATGGATTTTTGGTAAGTCATGGTGCAATTGAACTCGGTGTTGTGTGTAGTGAAAGTTATTGAATTATTTTTGAAGAAATAACACACTATGAATTCTTGGGGTGTTACATTCTCCCCTCCTTCAATAAATTGCGTCCTCGCAATTTGAAATTGTTCTTCGAAAATAAAATATAGAAAATATATTTGTGGGAAAACCCACATCGGAAATTGGGTTACAAAAATTTAGTCTTAATATTAGGAAAAGAGAAATCAAAGGGTCACCAACAAATTATGATCTCGATTAGGAGAACATTGGTGGAAATTAGAGACATATAATTGGAGGAAAAACTTAAATATTTATAGGTAGTTATTGAGGTCATCAATCACAAACAAATGTAAAATTGAGGTCCATAAATTCATCAATCTATGATGATTTGATATACCATCGGTTCAACAAAACATAGGGTATTAGGATAACACATTTTTTGACATTTCAAAATATCTTAGTTGAAATCCCACATCGAAAAATGAATTGATGAGGCCTCTATTTAAAATAAAGAGTGGAAAGTATGAAGATTACCGAAAATAACACATGCTAGGGTTCCATGTAGGAAAATATGGATATGGAGGAAAAATCTAACCATCAATTATCTGATGGAGAGTGGTAGAGAACATGTCTATGAAAAGGCCAACAATCCCAAAGCCATAAATTAGTGATGATTTAAGGTACCATCTAGGACAACATTTTTGTTCTAAGTTCCTTTTCTTAATGTTGAGGAATTTATTTATGAGATTGGCTAAGATCATAAGGAGATATACTTACTTTATAATTAGAGTTTTATCCATTAATAAATTTCTACCACAAACTCATCTTTCACTCTAAAAGATAATAGAACGTAAAAATTTTTATTTACACTATTTGTATAGGGTTCCAAAATAAACGAATTTATAATTCATCTACATGATCTTTTAATAAAAACTACATTATTTAGTCCAGGACATCTCATGGGCCAGTGATAGGTGATACACCCTTATCGCCCTTCAGTTGTGGGTTCAAGTCTCGCGGCCTTGTCGGACGCGACGGGTTGCCGCCCGACCTCCGGGATGTCCTTTTATGGCAATCCAAAATAATCCAAACTAGAACTATCCAAAATACATCTGTCCAAACTCACAGTCCAAAATTTATAAGGAAGGTAAACATAATGTAGATCCTTTTTACCCCGTAATAGCATGTGAATACCTTCATCATGTATTCTTTTAATACACTGAAACATCCTGAATTACAGTATTCCTTATTGATTACATTCATGATCCCTTATTCCATATAGAATGCTGGATATACTTCATCAATCCAAAAATTCTTTAAACCCCAACAATGATGGAATATAAAAATCATTAATCAATTTCAAGGTAGTCAAGAATATCCAATATAATTTATCCAAATAAATCATGTATTATTCCAAAATCACTACCTCGGTATCAGAACTATATTATGGTTTATCATTCTCTCAACCATATATTTTCCAAAAATTTATCCCTCTATTGAATCAATTTTCTTTGTTCCACACAATCTCAAGTCCTTAATGAAATAGTACTTTAGTACAATCCTTATATACTCCATAATTATTATAACAAGTACATTGTTGATACAACACTCAGTTGACATAATCAACTTAAGAACTCTAGTCATTCCTCTTCATCTGTGGTAGTATCATAACTTGATTATTATCCAATAGCATCATTTGTGTCATGGTTTGATGACTGGGACATAGGTTCGTGTAGTGTCCAAACTCCTTGCAAATGAAGCATTGTACATTTGAAATAATTTTATTACCCTTGCAGTCACGTACTTTGTGCCCTTTTCCTCTACACTTATAATAATCTCTCATTCCTTTCATACAAGTTCTAGGGTGTTTCTTCCCACAGTTATCACATATGGGAACATTCTTCTTTTCCCTCATCCCTTTATCCATCTTTTTCTCTTCCATATTTTTCTTCTCTTTTGTCCCTTCAAAGCTATAGGACTCAGTAAAATCTTTACTTATCTTATCAACACATGATATTATTTCTTCATATGTTGATAATACATGGGAGAATATTTCTCTTATAAATTCTGTCTTAAGACCATGAAAGATATGATCCTTCTTTCTCTTTGGATTATGTGCATTGCTGGAGTTATCATTCCTTCTACTGGGCGCCATTTCTAAACAATGGCATACACTAGATTAGTTTATGAATAACAATACCAAATCCCAAACTTATAAAACACATAACATAAATTAAATAGTTTATGGATATAATCCATAATCATAAAAATGTCTCCTTTGAGAAAGTATATACTCATAAACCCTTAATAATGCTTTGTAAATAAAATGAGAATTATCCTAAGCATATCCCCCAGGAGTGTCGTAACCAAAGTGCAGCAAGGCCCGTTGTCGTGCACCAGTTCTCGTTCGAGTCTAGCTCAAAGCAGTGTTTTCAGGGTTTACCCCTAGGTACATCTATGCCAGAGCCGCCTCTACCTGGTCGTATCCAGACAGGGATTTATTTCTCGGAAAACTAAAAAATATCTACAATACCAAAATTCTAGGAATTTCTTCTATACTAATCATCAAAGTTCTTCTTAGGTCTACATGCTCTAATCAGAGTTTATCTAAATCTAGCTTCCAAGGTTTGTACTAAACTTCCTCTGATACCAACTGTAATGCCCCGACCCTAGTTACCCAGAGTCGGTGCATTATTAAATAACATTGGCATGATCACAATAAAGATCAAATCTCAAAAGACCGATTGGTTTAGTAGCCTTGGAAACAATAGATATATTCATAGGTTTTACAATACATCATAAAGTGAAAAACTACTACGACAACATAATGTCTCCACAGTCCACACTATTATCCCCTCATAATATCCCTGCAGGTCATTCATAACTTATTTCTTCACATCCTGGGAAAAATAAAACATAGAAAAGGGGTGAGCTCAAATGCCCAGTAAGGATAAAAATATAGCGGAACATTCAAAAATAAGCATAAACATTTAAGTCAATGCATTACTAAAACAAAAGCCTTTTAAACTTGAACTTCAATATAGTATGGAAAAAGTAAAATGAAATAATTCCATTTACTTATTCACATGGATATTATACTAATCGAATAATCACATGCAATATCAATAACCACTTTCATAATGTCAGAATGCATAATGATGAACTTTAATTTCTTTGTCAAGGCCTCGTCCCAATACCTAGGGGCTAACTGTAACCGGACACCAACCCGGAGTGCCTCTAATAACCGGACACCAACCCGGAGTTCCTCTAATAACCAGAGACCAAACCGGAGTTCCTCTAATAACCAGAGACCAAACCGGAGGGCTTACTTTTACCGGTCCCTAACCCGGAACATACTTGTCTAACACATTCATCTGAATGAAAGGTTGAAATATAACATAAACATCTGGATTACAGATGACTTATAAAATGTCAATACTCTAAACAAAAACCATGAGTGACATAATAATAACTTATCCACCGTAAAAAATATTGCAAAACCTTAAATAAAATATGGATGTTTTGTATCATAATAAATCAACTTCAAATAAGCATAAAATCCATCAAAGGATGTTGACATGATTGAAATAAAGACTATTTTAGAAAAATATCTCTTTATTTTAAATCATTTTAAAAGTAACATAATTATAAAATAATACATTCAATTTTAAAATATTCTTATAAGCTCGTAAAGGAAGCTTCGACAATTTTATAACGGCGGAAAATAACCGCAGCCGCCGTATAAGTTAAAAAAAACATTCTTACCTTAATTCTGTCGAAATGGTTAAAAAAACAACTTGTTTGGAAAAAGACGGAAAGATTCCTTTATAAACCACTTATAAAAAGTAAAATAAGGGTATAAATGACTTTAACCCATATTATTTTAAATAGTAAAAATGTTATAAAATACATTTTGAAGAAACATGGATGTGGGAGATAAAGAGATCCCAGTAGCTTATTACGTATAAACAACCTCGGATAATGAAGAGATTGTGAAATAACCCTTACCAATTTGGTATCTTATGAATCATACAACCCATGAAAGAGGTATCATACAATGAATATATAAATACACATAAATTAAAGTGTATTACAAAAATAATATAATTATGGGCAGTACATACACCCCACTAAAGGTAATGGTGGCAATATGGAATGAATCTCACGGGAATAAGGAGTGAGATGAAAACCCCTTACCTTGTACTTTTCCTTGGTTTAGGTAGGTTAATCTCCTGTATAATTCTGAAATAATTGTTATTAAATTATACAAGAATCATATACATTAATATGATATCATATATGATCTGTTAATATTGATTTGATAATAATATCTTAGTATTATCGTTGTTTCGGGTGTTAACTTACTTGTTTTCTTTTATATGTTTTGTTACGTAAGCCACGTTTGTAATGGATAGGTTGTCTATTATTCATATCCATAATGATATAAAGTCCTTAAACATCATTTTTAAATCATCAAATGATAATTATACTTTAATGGATACGATGGAGAATGAATCTCATAGCGTTCGTAGAGACGGTAGTCCGTACGTACGCACGAGCGACAATATCATTCTTTTGAAATAATATATAAATGGTTGTTATATCATATATATAGAATCATTAAAATGTTATATTTATTATTTACATGAGTTACATATCATTATTATACCCATCCAAATAATATTATATTGAATAACAATTACACCACGACGTGGAGACGGTAAGCCGTACGTACGCACGTATGGTGACATGTTATTCAAAGGGTGGATAGAATACTGAATATGGTTGTATCATATTTATAATAACATCCCAGTATATATATGATACTAGAGTTATTATTTTATAATGGTAATATCAAAGGAAGAAGAAGTGGAAGAAGAAAGGAACTTGGAACAGGGTGGTGAAATCATTACCTCTTCTTCGGGTTCTTCCTTTTAATTTGATCAAAAGGGCTCCTTAGGATGGCTTTCTGATCAAACTATGGCCTCTAGGTTGTAGTGAGGTAAGTTGGGAGAGTATTTGGGCAGAGTTATTCCGAACCAAAAGGTTTTGAAGGTGTGAATAAATGATAAGGAGGAGTGCCCTTTTATAAGAGGGGTGAGGGGCACCTTTGGAAAAGCTAGAAATATTAGTTTATAATAAATTCATATTCGGTTTCTAATGGCTCCAAAGTTGATTATTTAAATGTTAAGGTGGGGATGGGTCGAAAACAACTCAACCAGTATAATTTAGACAGGTTTGGGTGATTATATTAACCTTATCATTAAGTATTAACTCTAAGTTAATTAGTTTCACTTTTACAATGTCTCTTTGTATTTTTATATAATATGGTTAATAAACATACTATATATATCTAAGAGACCACCAAGTGGTCCATTAATGATTAAACTATCATGATATAAGTCTCTTGGACGATCCTTATATTTTTAGGAATTTAATATCAATTAATAATATAATATTTTATTTAAGAACTCTTTTTTGTCAATTTTGACACTATTCAATAGTTGATTTTTTTGAAACTCATAAAAGATTGATTACTTCAAAAAAAGTCAATTAAATAAATCCAAATATATCATATTATCCTATAAAATTAGTTTAATTTATCAAAAGGTTAATATTATATATATTTGGGTATTTATAATATCAATTATTTTTATTTTTCACTATTATTGTAATTACTGCATCATCAGTGTGTCATAAATAAATTAAATATTTAATGTCTAAAAATTATAAATAAAATATCATTATGTAGTAAATATTTTTATCTTTCTAATTAATATTTATAATCTAAAATCCAACATATATAACCTTATGTAAATTCTGTTTTCCTAAAAGATATATGCTTGTGTCATTTTTGTATTCATTTTAACTTAATTAAAATACAGTGTCCCTATCACCTACAAGTGGCACCATGGGGTCCAAAAATCGACCCAAATATGCCTATGTCCGAAAATGTGTCAACCAATAAGGTTAGGACACGTTTTAGGGTAATTTAGTATTATTATAATATTATTTTTTAACCCTTATTTACCGGATTTACCCTTAACCATGGTAAATAAAACTTTTACCGCAGTAATTATTTAAAATATCTAAAAATAAAAGTTACCTATTTACAAAATTTGAACATCCTGATTCCAAATATGGAATCCATTTTTCTAAATTCAAAACACAGAAGTGGAAGAAATTAATTTAAAATTAATTCCCCCTGTCAAAACAAAAAGCGTGTTTTTAAGAGATAATAACTATCAAAAGATTGACACTTGTTTATGTTCGGTTTAATTGTAAAATTATGTCCAATGACCAATATTATATTAAATGGTAAAAATATATTCTAAATATTTTTTAAAACCACTCAAATTCATAATTTATCACTGTTAATTATTTGATTAAAAAAAGTTGTTTTTAATTAAAATTTAGTAATATTCACTATTCATCAAAATATGAAAGTTATTCGAAAAGTACCAAAATTTCACCTTAGTCTAAATTTGATATTCCGAATCCAAAAATGAAGTCCATTTTGAAATATAAAATATATATAATTTCAAAAGGTAGGTATTAATATTCATAACGGCTAGTTTGATTGGTTGTGGTGTGTGTTAAAACTCAAAGTTGCGTACAACACACGCTACTGTATTATTCAATGAAAGCGTATCGTGGAAGCTTGGGAGGTTTCATTTTAAATTTTTTATGTCCCCATTTAGTCAAAAAGTTTAAAATATTGTATTTAAAAAGGGTTCACTATTAAAAGTTGATAAAAGTGCAATACTGAAAATGAATTTGTTCTTGCATTATGACTAAGATACTAATAATATGGATTCTAAAATTATAAGGATTATATAAAGTTTAAAATTTAGTTAATACTATTCATAACCTCTTTTGAACGGCTTTTTGGTAAGTCATGGTGCAATTAAACTCGGTGTTGTGTGTAGTGCAAGTTATTGAATTATTTTTATGAAATAACACACTATGAATTCGTGGGGTGTTACAGTAAATCCATACATAGATAATACATGTGATTTAATTAGTTATTGGATGGGGTAATGTGATATTATTTTATATAATTGTGAATGAAATGTGATTTATTATTCATCCTAATTAGTTTATATAGAATAAAATGATATAGTTTGAGTATATTTTATAATGATTGAAATTTACCTACCCCTTATTTAATTACTATACTAAAAATATATTTTATGATAATATTTTATGTATATGATATAAATGTTGAAAATGTGTATATGCAAACATATTTTTGATGGAGATCTTTCCCGATTTCTTTATATAGTGAGTATCATTGATGCCTTTCATGAGGATTATAAACAAAAAAATTGATGAAATTAAAAATAAAAAAAATTATCCAAATGACTATGGTAATACATTTTATATGAATGATGAATTATTGATTTTTAAAAAACTGATATAACTACATCAAAAGTGATTTTTTATTTTCTAAAAATGGTTATTTAGATGGACATTAAAATGGAATTTAAATTTATATGATAAAGAACTAATTTTAAGATATATTTACAATAGATTTTTGGAAGACATCAAAAAGGGGTTTAGGTACTATATTCAAATATTATTATATATGATACAATATAAGGTGAAATAAAAAAATTATCTATCAGTATTTATTGGATGTTGTTGATTAATGGAGATATATAGTAAATCCAAGATTACATATGATAGAAAAATTTCTATATCAAATTTTATGATATATATATATATATGATATAGTGTATGATATTTAAAACATATTTACACTTCTATATTCTACGTAGACATATCAAAGTTAGTATATATCCAAAATCAAATGGTATACCTATATCATGGAGAATGTTTTTACCCTTTTAATATATGGAATTTAAAAATATCACTAATAATGAACAATAGAATGATGTAATGGAAGTGAAATGTTAAATAATTAAAATTTCGGAATATTTATGTGAAAATTAATTACTATAAAAATTTCATATGTTGAATGATTTTTTATTTTCTAAATATCAATTATGTGATAATATTATTTATATAAGTTCATTTGGTGTTTAAAAATATTTTTTTATCTAAATTCATTACTAAAAAATTTCATAACATTTGAGTAGATTACAGTAATGTATCAAATGAGATTGTATTAATATATATAAAAAAATACATTCATATATAGTTAGTTCTAGGATTTCTAATATGATATTGTTTTTCCAAGCATTCTCTTTATTCTCCATCTATAGATCTTTATAGAGGCCATAATAACATAGTTGGGAGGATTAACAAATTGAAGCCCTGGGTGATTCAACTAACAGGAGGACACACCATGTAATTTGTAACCTATATCTTTCTATGTTGGAATCATCATTAAACCACTTTTAATGGTGTCAGTGGGTGTACCCATCAATTATAGAAGGTACACGTTATTTATTTTATATTTTCTTGTATCCAGTTTTATATAACACATCAACCATTGAAATGGGTGTCATATTGTATTTTCTTACATAGAACTAGTTTTTTAATATCTAGAATCTCAAAAATGTCTTTTTTAAAAATATAGTGTTGGTTAGGATAGTGTTAAAAATCATGGATGTAGTATTGGATTCACATATGTTGAAAGTAATTTTTTGTTATATATACTCTTAAAAAGGTACAATGTGATGTGTTTGATATATAAAAATTTTATATATTAGGAGTCTTGGTTAAAGAAGGTATTTATTTGATATATTTTGGAATCCCCAAAAATTTGACCCATTAGTAACTGTTTACAAATCTGAAGGAGTTATAATCACTGTGAATTAATAATTACTGAATTATTTTATGTAATATTATTTTCTATTTATACCTAATTTTAATTATAGTTTGTGATGGAAAATTGAACTACATACATTAAAAACCCATTTCATTTTAACAATTTTTTTTCAATTATATCTTTTATATAAACTATATTTTCTGTATACTTTTACATTAATTTTTTACTTGATTTTTATTAATTTTATAATTTGGAATTCACCCCTTGTTGTATTTACTATTTACATTTGTGTGAAATATAATTTTAAATCAATGTAGAAACATATTGAGAGGTATTTATTTTTTTATTTAAATAATATTAAGATGAAAATAATCTTATTTGATTTAACAAGGTGGGTGTCTTTTTTATTTTCAAGTAATAATAGTTTAAAATTATGGTGGTAAATCAGGGATGGAGTTTTTTGAATTTATAGAATTTTATGACTATAGGGAAGATGAAATATGGACCTAATGCGTAATATGTGGATATTAAAGTTTATCATTCATTAAAACAATACATGGTTAAATATATTTTTTAAAAATAATAGTAATGTAGATATTTTCTTAATGTACATTCTCTAAGAGGAAAAAGTGTTAATTTAGTGTCGTCATAATATAGAGGGTTATGCCTTGACCATGGATGTTAAACCAAAAAGAGTAATATATTTAATCTATTATTTTCCTATACGTAATTTCATGTTATTGTGTGTTAGAGAGTAGTTGATAACACACCAATATATGAGATGAAAGAAAAAATGATATAAACTATGGATTATTACATAACTATTCATCATAATTTTATGATATGAAATATTAGTGAGAAGGTGTATTTTTATAGATAGATGGATTATTAAATTAATTCAATGGTACAATGAAACAATATGAAATATATAGACAAAAAAGGAAACATCAAAATATTAGACAATTTGTTGTAAAGGGAAATATTTTTTTATAAATGGTGTTATATAATATTTATTAGGAAAGGTTGATAACCTTATCCTATGATAGATATCACTATATCGAAATCGGTTCATAAATTCATTTCATTTAGTACATCATTTAATAGTATTATTTATTATTTAAAAAGAAAAATTCGATATATTTTTCAAATCTATGATTTACATTATGATCACACAATAATAGATCATTTCAACATGGAATAATATAGGGTATGAGGGGTGTCATGAAGAAAAATTGGATTATCACTACATTATTTTATAGAAGTAATGAGATAAGATAAATTTGGTATATTCCAAAATTATAAAATATAAGAGATATTTACATGGGGTTTGACTTAATATCATAATAGTATTTTTATGTACCATTAATTTTTCAATAATGAATGTATTACATATATAATAATAAAGAATATTTTTTTTGAAAATCATTGTATATTTGTAGATAAAATCATGATAGTTTTCTTTAATATTATCAAATATTATACCTTGGAGTAATTTTATATTAATAATTTAAAAAAAATTAATTTATATGTGGTGGAACATCAAATATTTTACTTATTTGAATAAATTAGAACATCTACCATTACAGATCATGTATGTTGTAAATTGTTGAATGTAAAAATATATATTCATAATGTATTGATATACATATTACTAATATTTAATAATTTAATTATGATATTTCATACCTATTTAATATCATGTGATTATTTTTTATTATAATTTATAGAGAGGGAATGTTTTAATAATTTCCATTGGAATATATAATTTGACAAGCATTCTGATTATAATTATATAGAAGATACATTTAACTATTTTAAATGATGATTCATGAATATAATGAATACAATTTTATTCATATATCTATAATTAGTTAAATAGGATATGGTGATAGAATATAATAATTTCTATATAAAAAATACCAAACCTCAAAAATAGTGAAAATATTGATTTTTTAGATCCTAATATACATAATACCCTCCCAATTAGGAATGATATGAGTGATAAAAATGTGGGAAAGTGGTATTGAGTAATAAATGTTCTTAACATATTGTATTTATTTAATATTAGTTCATTAGAGAGTAAGAAAAAAATACTATAAATTTTTTTGTATGAAAATAATATTACTCTATTAATAAGGATTTAACTACATCTAGAATGGATTATTGGATGAAACAAGCTAGGAAATGATGGGGAATAAATCTCGAACATTTTTTATGATTTTAAATTATTTTACACTTCAAGCAATTAATGTGACCAAAAAATATGCAAAATACATTCTCATTCATTGATATATTTCATCAAGCGTGAGTAAAACACTGTGATTCTCATGTGATCTTTGATATTTACTAATATAATATCATGGGTTGTACACCTATGTATAGGCTTTTATAATTTAATATTTTTACCCACAATAAACAGGGAATATTTGATTTTTGTACACATAAATGGCCCCATTTTTTTACTCATTATATATATATATATATTTATATATCCATTTCAAATAAAAAAAGATAAATTTCAATGCCTATAGGTTTTAATATTATTTATTTTATTCCAATTCTTTATTCAACAAAAAATTCATAAATATATTTGAAAAAGTTTATTACATAAATGAGAAATACATTTAAAAATGTGATGAGTAAAAAAGGTTATTGTGTTATGAATCGCTATGATTTCCCTATACTCCTACGCACTATCATTGTTTCTTTATTCAAAACAGGTACTATGAGTGACTAGAGGTTATTATTTAGAGTAATATATTTAAATACACTACATTTATTTATTTCACACAGGGAATTGTTGATAAGGAATCATATTTTGAATACTAATTACAGTAATGTCTACAAAAAAGACATGTATTGGTGTTCATTAGATTTTAGATATGAGTTACCTGAATTTATACATATGGATATTACATTGAGATTGTAGATTGCAGGATTTTAGGATATAGAGACACAATTAATATTTAATAATCGTAGAATTAATATTTTATTGATGAAAACCATTTTCTATTGTGTTGTATTAGATATATGAATATTTTCATCTACAATATATAACATATTTGTACAATACAGGGATGGAATGGACCTTTCCTCAGTGGTAGAGTGAAAATTTATTTATGATAATATATCTATAGATAATTCTTGATAATACTGGATAATATCCTTAGTAAATTAGAAGATGATTAAGATGATGAGAAACCATAAGTGGAATAACACAACAGCTAAGATAATTATTACTGTTGGATGATATATATGGTTTTAATAATTTTTTAGAATATTTTTTCTATAATATTATGATATATATTCCCCATGTATGTGAATAAAAGTGATAATTTTAGTTAAAAGTTTCCAATAATGTTAATTAATTAAATGTGATTATGTTAATACATCACCAACTTTGTGATCCATTAATTTTATGTATTTTTTGATAAACCATATATTGTGTAAAAAGTTAAAAAGACATTCCTAGATGTGTTTTTATCGAAAAAATGTGGTTTATGTAAGAGGATATTTCCTTGAAATATTTCAAATATAGGATTTGTAACAAAATTATTAGGAAAATTATTATATATTAGAAATATTTATATAATGTGCAATAATAAGTTAACATGATTAATAAGACAAAATATCAAGTTTTTCCTATCATAACATAACATTAATAGAGCATAAAATAACCAAATTATGAATTATTGAGAATTGAATTAGTGGATACAAAATTAAAGGATGTTATTATGATAAATTAGATAGATATGTCATTGGAATCCTATAATGAAGTTACAGTGTTCCCTTTTATGTCAAAATAAAAAACTGGATTCCACATTTGTGTAAATTTGATAATATTGTGAAAATGAATTATTTTTATAAATATATAATTGAAACTCTTTAATTATGATTTCTTTAGTGTGTTACAATCATGATATCTTTGGACACAACATGTATTTTTTCCAAAAAATTAAAGATCTTAATGGTTGAAGAAAAATTATTAATCCATTTTGACAAAGACATAATTACAGAAGAAATGAATACATAAAGTTTTTTTACTTTTTATAAAATTTAAATATAATAATTTACTATAATAATTGATGGAATTTAGATTATATAAAGGTGAATAAATGGGCATAACATGATTATTTTCATTGAAATATATGTTCACCAGGTTAGATTCTTGTTATTATGAAATTAAATGTGGAGTCAATAAAGAACCAATGATTTATTATTCACAAAAACCTCATATAAATAATTAAAATACGTATGATGGATTAATATGAAAATGTTTTTTGTTCAAGGATAGGATAATAAAAATTTAAATACAGAATTTCCATTGAATAAAATGATCAGAGATGACATAATGGATGTTGTATTAGAGAATAATGGATCATAAAAAATCTATCTCAAAAATAAATTTATATTGAAAGTGAATAAGATATGTTAGAGATAATTCCATTAGAAAGAAAATCATATAAAATGATGAAATGATTATTTTTAAATGGTGATAGATGTATAGGAGGAATGAGTGTGATAAATTATATGTATACCATAAATTTATGATAGATGATTCAAAATCAGTTATTTTAAATAAATTATACAATAGTTGTATCATCCACGTTGAATCTCTATGATGGATTCTAAGATAATTAAATGTAATTGGACAGTTAAAAAAATAAAAAACACATAACCCAATATGGGGTTGATTGTAATGTACCAAAATACCACATGTGTTATGTTTTTATAACTATTTTATGATTGTTTTAGGATTTAAAAGTATATATAATCAATATGGTCTGTATTTAATAGAGAATTATAAATTTTTAATGTTATATTATTCTAATGAATGATGTTTCATTCAAATATAAATTTTAAATTATAATCGATAAAATTATTATATATCTATATTTTATTGATGAAAATAATTTCATTGAAATAATAAAAATGTATTTTTAGGTGATATAATTTTATTTAAATTGTTGTATTGATTAAGAATAAATAATTTCATATTTTTTTAATAACAATCGTGTGTAACTGGTATCTACTTCATAGGGTGATTTTCAATGAATTTTAGTTGATCATGTTTCATTTATTTATTGATGTGTGTGAATTCAATAATATTGGGATTATTAACTATGATTACACATCACTAACTAATTTTAGACATATTAGAATTATAATAATTTTTAATGGTTTTTATCTATTCATTATTACCCTTCAATGATTTTTATAAAAATATAACTGTAATTTTTTTTGAGAATTATCGAAAATTATAGAATTTTTAAAATGGAATTTTCATTGGATTTTAATACATTTTGTTTTGAAGGAGGTATATTTAAAAAGGGGGCTTCGTATCTAAAAATAATATTAACGATATTTATTGATAAGGTAAAATAATTATTTCTTAAATCATGTAGATATGATTTAATATTCCAAATATTTAATATTTAGTTGAATTAAAAACTATAAATATTATATATTAAAATAATGTTGTTGGTATAGAAAAATTAATGGTATTAATTTCAATATAATATAAAGGGAATAATAATTTGATGATAATGTAATTTATATGATTTATTTATAATAATGGATGAAAATGATGTTTGTATATAAAAGTTAAATTTTTAATATTTTAGAGAATTTTGAATCCATATATATATATATATATATGAAAAATTGATGTCATTAATGAAGATAAAGATGATTATTTATGTCATCTAAAGAAAAAATATGTGTGGATATAAGGGATAAACATTCCACAATGGTTTAAATAATGATTCAATAGTTTTTTATAAGAGTAATAATTTCTAACAATGTCATTTTTACTAACAACTATATCTCATTTATAATAGAATTTTCAAAATAAATAAGTCTCCATGAAAATATAGTACGATTTTATCGAGATATGGATGAGGTGGTTAGTTTTAGAATAGAGGATTACATGTAAATTCTTGTAATGAATCCACACATCAATACTGAGGTGTGAAAAATTAGAGTGTAATATGATTTTGGGGTTATATAATTCATCCAAAAAAATCAATTACAATCAACAATTATGAAAATAATACAATGTATAAAGGAGGGTTTATATTTTAAAATGGCTAATTTCATCATTAAAAGTTATTTTTTGGAATAACAATTAGTATATATGGTTTGATTTGGTTGAATGAATAATTTCATGATGATGATTATAATTTGAAAATGTCTTCATCATGTTTAGTGATTAATAAAATTACATCATGAACATTGAGTGTTTAAAAATTATATATAAATGATTATATTTTAAAAAAATTAACATGAAAAAAACACCATAAAATAGGATTTAATGATACAATAATAAAATATTACATTTGAATCACCCATATTTTCTATAAACATTTTCTGTTCCTATAAATCATATCAATATTTTGATATGTTTTACCATTGTATTTCATAGTATGTAGTTATGTTGTTAACATTTCACCAGATATAAGGAATCACATCCTGGAGGGCCAAATAATTTTTTAATATTTGAAAATTGATAAAATATCTAATCTCATGAAACAATTGAAAACATAATATACAACATGTAATTGTATTTGGGAACACCATATTTTTTTCAACATATACTTTAATATCAATCATAAATAATAACCTATATTCATGGGAAAGGGAAAATATGAAATTGGAGACCTCTAATTATGAGTATGTGTATTCATACATTAAAATATATTATTAAAAATAATTCATAACAATTTTCGAAATTTATATCAATATAACACTTTCATTTTAACAATAACTTGTACATTATGAATAAGATGGCATGAATAAATGATTATCAAATAATTCCAAATAAAAAATATCAAGACCATAATAATTATCCAAGGAAATTATATTTAATATTATTATCATAGGTTCATTAATGTATAATCACACAATGATGGAATAAATAATTTTGGAAATCATAAATATAGTGTCATGTCCATATGACAATACAAATTTCATAAATGTGTAATTCCTTAGAAAAATACTTTTTCAAGTTTTCCTCATCTAACAAACCAATGGACAAATGGGTCATGCTAGTCCATAAACATCACATAAAAATTTCCAATGATTTCCTCATATGAAATGTGTAAATCAAAATCATTATAAACATTGAAATTGAAAAAACAAGCCTTTGAAATTTTATCCATTACTAAAATTAATAAACATCATCATAAACTATCTAGTGTTATATGGAAAATGATATCAAAATAGTAATTCCCCAAAAACATCAATCATAAAACATATGTATAAATATTAAGGATAGTTTCATTACAACATATGCCAATGGATCCAAAATAAAATGATGGTTTTTGTCATTGATGAATATAAATAATAACAAAAATTCAATTAGTAACATTCTGGTGAAAAATATCATTCTCAAATTAAAAATAACATTTAAAAAATAATATTTCAAGAATATTTGGAAAAAATTTAATTTTATGTTATCCTTTATGAAATGTAATGTAATATTCTATAAAATAAATGTGTTAATTATCGACATGTTACAGAAGGTGAGAAAACATTTTTCCAACATGGTTTTAAAAAGATAAAAGTCATCCGCACATAGAATGAGAAAATAATATTCCTTTCAATACATATTTTCAATTTTAATATTACTTATATTTTTATCTAAAAAATAATTTTTTAATTATTCTAAAATTCTGACGATATTTTTTGTGATAATATTCACTAGGATAAAAAAAATACCAAAGGGAGGAATGAAATGTTATTTCTATAAAACAATTTGTCAATCATTTTAAATAAAAGATAAAAAATTACTAATAAATGAAATTTCTTGAATAAATATACGAGAAAAAATGTTATTGGGTTATTATATAATGAATAAATAATTTTCATCAATTGAATTTATATAAAAAAAAATTTGATTAAAATTTGACTAAAAAATATTTCACTTACCACATTGTTTCCATTTGAATTGTACGCCACATGAGTGAAATGATATCATTAGAAACATTACTGCGATGTATACAGATACATTCATTATATAAAATATAAACTTGTTAGTTCAAAGACATCATAAATAATTATTTTTTCTACACATAACATGTATCCCAAAAAAGAAAATTTGAGACGAGAGACCATTACATTTGTAATAAAATTAAAGTTAAAATTTATCTATAAATTGAAAATGATTTCCAAATGTAAATCCATATAAAATACATGGAAATATAAAATAATATTACAGAATATTATTATAAACATAATCTTATAATATCATTGACAATGAATAAAAAGTATATCCCATTGAGATAAAATTGTGTTATGAAATCCATTACCCCATGGTTAATTTCATGTAAAACCCCACTGGTCAGAATAAGTAAACTTCAAACCTAAAATAAAATAATTTATGTGTTATTAAGGAGTTTAAATGTAAAATTTTCAGTCTATACACCATATAATATAAATTATGTGAATAAAATTACAATTTTCTCAATGAATGGAAATTGAGACAATACCCCCTACCTAAGGTATGATCTCCTTCATATTTGTTTGACACTCAATTATAATTATTTTTTACTTTTTATAAATATATTATTTATTCATAATAATATATATGATACATTATATAATTTACTTATATAAATAAATTACACATTTATTAACAATTTTTCGTTAAAATCAAAATTTCATGTGATAATTGATTCATTTTTACTGTATGTTTTGGTTTTTTAATTTCAATAATTTTAAATTGATTAGGCTTCATGAATCTTAAAACTGATTAATAATTATATAAATATCATATAAATTTATTATGTATTTATTTAAAAAACATAATAAAATTTACAGTTTTGAAATTGAGTTACACTATTCGTGGACATGATAGGTCATACGTAAGGAAGACATTGTTTTTATTTGTCGTACATACTGATCGAAATAATAGTAATCAAAATTTAACCATTACTATAATTTTATTATATTTAATATATTATATTTATTCCATAAATATATACTTATTTCCATCCATGTAAAATTTGAATGAAAAAAATTTCACATCTCCAAATGGAGGTGGTAGTCCACACATACACACACACTACATCATTATTTTCCAATTTGTTAGAAGGTATGAAGGTATGTGTGATATTATAACTTTTTATTTTTATTACTGAAATGAATATCATATAAATATTTTAAATTAATTTTTTGATCCTTTAAATAGAGGATGTGATGGATCAATAATAACATCGATTTAAGAGGTGGTAGTAAATCCTAAAGACAATATATTATTTTCATTCCCATTTGATGGAGAGGGGACATATATATAATTTTAAATTAAAATAATAACATATATGGTTATATTAGATATATTTTTTATTATATTTTCAAATTTTAAGAATAATTTAATGATATTTAAGAAGAAGTAAACTGAAAATGATTGGATTGGAACACTATCTATTCATCAGAAAATAAATATTGGTATATACAAAAATCATTAATATATTTTATTTATTGTCAATTAAATGCCATTAATATATCATGTGGGATTAAAGGATGATATTACAACATGTTGGGGATAATCCAAATGGTTTTTATAGAGAATTTGATAGGAATATGGTGAATGATTATAATTTGGGTATAAGACCCATATGAAAATTTGAGAAGGAAAATTTGATAACCTCATTTTCCACATGTCAAAAAATCTCAAATTGTATCATTATAGAATCCTTGTTGATATATTTCCTATATGGGGAGATAAAAAATATGATGTACATGTTTCTAGGTCATTTTAATTCATATCTATTTATTTTATCCTCTCGTAAACTTATTTAACCCTAACCGTATTAAGTCAGTTTATATTTTTTACTACTCTTAATTACTAAAGAAAATATGAACATGTAGAATAATATTAATTAGGAATACTTAAAAAGTTGAATAATTTATTATAAACTAAATTATCATAAGTGGACTAATTTATTTTTAAATTATTATCATAGATGTGATGAAAAAAAGTATTCGAAAAATAAAATTTTATTTAGTATAAATATAAATATAATAAATAATATTTTCCATTATACTATGTTATATTAATTATAATATAAAATTTATCATTTAAATATTTAATCTTATTTAAATAAAAATAATAATTTTAAATTCTTCAAGGAAAAGATGCATTAAAAACTAGTATTTTTAATATTATTGAAAATTTAACAATTTAAAAAAAAATATCCACTCTAAAATGATTACAAAATGTTTATTTAAGAAATATTATATACATTTTAAAAAAATTAATGATTGGAAATTGATATTTTAAATTATCTATGCAAAGCATGATAAATCCATCTTCTAGAAAAATATAGAATTTCACAAATAATTTATTTTTATTCATATGGTTCATTCATTATTTATAATCAAAATATAATGATTTAATTAATTTTATAGATTTTTAATCAAAATAATTTACCTACTATATTTATTAATATTCATACCCACCAATTTAATTTCTTGGTTATAAAATTGTACTATTTTTTAGTTCTTTTAGAATTAGTGATGCATGCATCACACGCTATTATAGTGATTAAATTTAATAAATATATTTTATAGTTAATTTTTATTAGTGGTTTCATTTCCAATAATATATGGAATATAATATTATCCTTTTACTTTGATGTTAAATTTTTTAAAACAACCACAAATTTCATCCTCAAAATTTGAAAATCCTGTCTGAAGTCAAGGGTTAATCATCAAAAAATTACTTTCATAAAATAATTATAAAATGGGTTAACAAAAATATATTTAAATGAGGTAATAGGAAAGTTGATGTATATATTTAATAACACATAACAAGTTTCAATATTGGATAAAATTGTGGGGATGTGAAAATATCGACATGAATGAAAATATTAAATAATTATGTACAAAAATATAGATCATTGATCATACAAATGAAATTTATTTAGAGAAAAATAAATTTCATACAACCACAAATGTTTAATGAGTTATAATGAAATTGATTTATCATATATGAAGATAATAGCATTATATATATTTTTAGTATCCTTTTCTGATAGTTGAGGGGATCGTATAATATTATGATAAAGAACAACATAATATATAAATGAAATTTCATCCCTTGGATTCAATCCAATAAATTTATATGTAATTTATAACTCAATGAAATTAATTTCTAAGATTAATTATTTATTCTTAAGGTAATATAAAATTAACACATCATAATTTCCTTCAAATATAATCATGTCCTTCATTACATATTTAAATATTTACCAATTCCATGATGGTTTGAATGAGTTATCTAGTATAATACATAAATATATCACCATCAACATTAACACCCAATGTTCATAATAATAAATTGAATAATTATTTATTTAACGAAACATTTATGTGAAATAATTTCACATCAACTAGAACATCATTTAGAATGTTGTAGGTGTTTCACTATTTACGAACATTAGATGTTTGTGAATTACCCACAATAATTTCGAAAGTGATTAGTTTACACCCTACTTGATAGTTGTCCATTTAGTAAAACAATATAAATATAATTCCTATATCATGCACAAAAATATAATGAATACCCTCAAAAAAAATTTCCAAAATTTTTTTTTTACCGAAATTTCATTCCGAATGAGTTATTCATATTTCATTAAATAAAATAATCATAAATTACACTTATAAACATGACATGAGAAATAATATTACCCCTAATGGAAATCAATACATTTAATATTATATAAATAAATTCATCCATTTAAAACATTTCCAATTTCAAGTACACTATTGAAATGGGTTGATTTATCATATATGCCTCCAAATAATTCCACAATCTTGATAACCCACATAACATAAAGCCTCTAAATGGTATGTTTAATATATTGATCAAATGATAACCTTAAATTCATATATCATTGATGATATCCACATCACATATGTTATTCAAACATGAATGAATTAATATTTTTTTTAAAATTAACCTAATATTTAGATATTTATTTACAAACATAACCAAAATTACATTGTTAAAATACATCTAAACATAATTAGACTAAAAATTCAAAAGAAAATTAATCATTTCACTTTAGTTGTATTAATTAAAAAAGCATCACCTTTACCCCTTACTTAATTTTATGTATATTTCATTCATTCATGAAGAATTTTTTTTATCTTTCCCCATATATATAAAATAGAAAAATTGAATAAAAGATGTTTCTTTCAAACCCTTTCATTCCAGAACCTAGTGGCATTTCTTCCCACACAAAATATAAACTCTCATTTACTTTATGAATTTATCATTGTGATTAAATCCACTATTTTCAAATTCAGGAAAAAATTTATTTACCATTATCCCCTTATCTATTTTTTCTCTACCATCATATTATTACATTTTTTCATTAAAAATAAAAAGAAAATTATATTTCATTATGTTTCTTGATAGAAAATTACATTATTTCTTCCTGTGATATTAATTTTTGGGGTGAATATTTTTGTTTGTAGAATTATATTATGCCCATAAAATAAATATTCAACCTTCTTATTTGGATTATGCATGTTTTCCAAATTATGAATTTTTATGCATTTAATGTCATCTTTATACATAAAATTTTTTTTTTCCTTCCATTTTTTTTTGAATTATGAAATTTATATCTATATTAGACTATTGTTTAAAAATAAATTTTTTTCCCATGAAATGACCCTTAAAATATAGCCAATCAAAATTTTATGTCTCCCCTTCATTCTTCTTGTTTTTAATCATTGAATACAAACTATATAAAATCCATAAGTGATTATAAAATTATTTGGACACATTCCTTCATTCATTAGGTCTTAGTGTGAGAAATTTATTCTCAATATAACATATCCATTTTTCTTCTTTAAATGGTTTTGTAGACACATTGCATAATAGTGTTTTGTGATGCATTAAGTGGTCAATCATTATTACATTATCTTGTGGGTCATTATGATTCTCATTATGGAAGAGGATGTCAGACATAACCTTAGTCAACTACACCAAATGGTTATAATTTTATTTATTCTACCTACAACTATATCCTTATATTCATTATCATTATATGAATGGAAATCCCAATACCAACAATATATATTTAGATGATTCAAATTCCATCCCCTAGGAACCATTTTTAACATATTTAATACACTAGATTAAATCATAACCCTATGAAACATAATATGTAGTCCCCTATTTTTTGATCACATTACATATGTTGAAAATTTCCTGCATTCCTCATATCATAAAAATATATAGGGTTTCTTTTGGAATGTTTTAAAATAATAAAAATATTTTAAAATCTCTCATAACTGTTTGAAAATAAAATATTAAATATCAAACACGTATACTCTAGGAGTTTCAAACCAGTTGTGCATTAAAGACTATTATCATATAAAATATGATTATGGATTCAGACATAAATGAACCCATTTTAGACTTATTACACCTAAGTGAAACTATTCTAGAATAATGTCCACTTTTATTATCCAGGAAGGGATTTATTTATATTAAAGACAAAAACCCTCTTCTAAACTAAATCATTATGATATAACTCTTTAATAATCATGAATGTCTAATATGGGGTTCTGTTTTCTAATATATATTTCCCATTAATTTAGATCAGATAATTTCTAATAATCAAGTATTACATAAAATGGTAATGACACTATGAATAGTATCCAAGAGTTAGTAATTGAATTATTACATTGGAACTAGAAATATGGAACTATAGATTTAAGGAATGGACCTTTTAGTATTTTTAGAAAAATATATAAATACATGAATCTCACATTGATATTCAAAACATAAAATTAATCACAAAATTTTCATTTAGATCATAGTAATTCCCTCAAACATATCCCTATATATCAATAAAAATACACTTCATATAATCATAGTTAATGAAAACATATAAAAACGGTAGATCTATATAGTTTAGTAAAGGTATGAGTATAGTGGAAGAAATCAAAAAAAATAAGAATTAAGTTGTTTTATTTGATTCCCTAGAAAAAATTTCTAGGAAATTTATGATAAAATATGTTCATTGATTTGAATATTAATAAATAAAATTTCACAATATAGTTGATATTCTATGTTACATGGAATTTGATAATGTCTTAAGAGTATAATTTTCAGTCATATTTCATTAAAATCCCCTGCCATGATAAGAACCCAAAAGATCCATTATAATATATTTATATATATATTCCATATCTAGAGGAAATTATTTGAGGTACAATAATTATATATGCTATTATGGTTGGATACTGATAATAATTTGATGCACCTTGCTATGAAGTAAACCATTGGTAATAACCATTGTTGGATATTATTTGAATGATAACCTCTACAAAGAAATTCACATTTATATTTCTCATTTGATGTTCATATATTTGTATATATGTTTTTACATTTATAATTTATTATTATTATTAATGAGTATTATAAGACACACACTTTGATGTATTGATGAAAATTGTGATGACATATGTTCATGTAAAGCTAGGATAAATTTGGGGGTTTATTTAATTTTTTTATTTAACATAGGGTTATGTCTCATTAAAATTTTATGGAAATGATATATCCTAAATAAAATCAATACCATGGAGATTTACTTGCCTATCAGAATTTTTGAAATTCATAAAAATATACAATGAGAACATAGGTTGATGGAACCAGCATGCGACCTACATTATTAAATGTATGTTGATAAATGGATTATCAGACAAAGTAAGAATCCATATGATTTATTATATAATTATGGATTTAAATTCATTCTCTGTCGGTGTGTTAGTGTGTTTCTCGATGCTATCATTTGATGTTAGGTTAAATTTCCTAATGCCCTTGGGAAAGAGGCCTAGTGGATCACACACAATGTTTATATAGTTTAAATTTAAAATTATATATTATTATTTTTAATTTTACAATTTGAATAAATATTATTCCTACAGGTGATTAAATAATTATAAATCATTATTTGATCACAAATATTATGTCTCTAGCTTTTCGAGTTAATATTATGTGATAAGAATAATTAACAAATATGTATTATTTTTATAGTTCATATAATATTTATTTATTTATAATTGAATAATGAAGTGATATTTATGTAATAAAATTGTAAAAATTATTCCATGTCAAATAAATGTTTTAGAATAATTGATTACCATGATTAATAGTCAAATGAATAATAATATATATTGAATATTTTTTAATAAATAATATTTAATTCAAATTCACATGTTAACAACTTGTCATGAAATAATAATATTACAATTATACACATGGGTTTCTGTAGTACATAAATAAGTATTTATGGTAACTTATGAAAATATTTATTTCTAAACCCTATTGTTATATAAACATAGTTATATTATTTTTCAAGAGAATCATTTTTTTCATAATGAAATTAGATAATCCCCTCGATTCCCTTGAGATCTCTATTCTAAAAAAACTCCCAATATTGGAAATATGTCTTTCTCCACAAACCACTCTCAATCTATGAGAGATAAAATAAAACATTTTGAGGAAATTATTATGGAGTCCAAAGGAGAACGAAAAATGTGATATGATCTATCATGCCAGAACTCGATGATTCCTAGAAGAACGATCAAATAATTTTGGAAAAATTGTGGATAACAAATAAAGGAATCATATATTGATTCTTATAATGAAATAACAACAACATAATGATATGTATTCTAATACATAAACAAATTCATTATTCTCACAAGGAAATTAATTAATTTTCTATATTAATTATAAATAATATGTTATAATCCTTCTCTCTCATTTCATCATTTAGTCTATTTTTCTATTAATATATTTTCATTGTATAATTTATAATAATTTAAATAACATATTTTTTATTTATCGTGACATAAGAAATTTTTTTGCATAACCCATCCCATTATTCCACTTCATATGGAACCAACATGTGGTATCAGATCTATAACAAACTTATTTTTAATTATATTAATATTATTGATTGATTTAATTATTTGTAAAATAGTTTTAATTTTTTTTAATCATTCATTAATATGAATATTGGGGTCTTCATATTCATAATTTCAATAAAATATAAAAAAATTGTTTAATTTAATGTTAGAAATAAAAAATATTATATTATCTAGAGGTGTCTAGTAATCTAGATAGGTAACATACGAATATAAGTTGTGTGACTGATAAGTACAATTCATGTGATCTTGTTTAATGAACCAATACTTAAATTGGAGCTTATTAATTCCTTTGGAGTTTTCTATATGGTTTTTCTTTTTTATACACTAGTTGTTGACCAAGACATTCTAGTGCTTGGTAAGTAGGATTACACAAAATATAATTGATGTACACGACATTTAGTCCTTTAGTTGAAGGGGGATTATGTGTCTTCATAAACATCTTACCTGAAAAAAGTATATGTAATTCAAATAATACAATAGGTGTAGCCCACATAAAAACCATTTAATCAAATTTATTTGTGGGATAGTTTCAAGACATGTCCCTAGGAAAGTGTCATGTATATATGGAGAGGAAACATACATTCCATGTTTCTAAAATGTACATAATGTGTACTTTAAAAAATTTCAACGAATTAATTTTATTTGTTATGAAGTGAATTACTGATCAACATATACATTCATGGGGTTATTATGTTGATATGACATTCCATGTGACGAGTTTTAATATATATACACACATAATTAATTTATAAATATTGTTTGGTTATGCATATCATGTATGAGTCATATTTTATTTATTAATGTATGTGCATTGAAGCATAATGCATAAAAGGAAAATCATGTAATCAGTATAATAATTATTTTGATAGTACACATAATTAATGATTGTGATAAATAGTGTATTATACATGTTAGACAAGTAAATAGTATAGCAGTATAATTCATGATTTTTTGTTTTTATGGGAACTTAGCTTATTTACTCGAAGGAAGATATTTTTATATTAAACATTCTGATGTATAAAAATATCATGGAATATCTGATGAGAACAAGGAAAAAATAATAGAATAATGAATAATGATAATTACTTGATTCTACTATGATTTATAATAAATAATAATGAATATAATTAATGAATAATTTTATCAAACATGTAATTCATTTGTTCATGTGGTGGATCATGATCCTATATCAAACTATTATATGTGATTGAATTCATTTTATTTATTACTAAATTAATTTTTCGCATACCTAACATATATCCACTTATTATGAAGGGGAATTCATGCCTGTGTTTTTTGTAAATGCCTTCCCATCCCTTTTGTTTGAGTAAATAAATTTTTAATAGATACACATTCTAAGATATTATTGGAATTTCATGTATGTAACAATGGTGAAACCAATCCACAGTATATACATATGTGGTTATGGGAAATGCATCAATAAAAACATTAAATGCTTCAATGTTTCCTCCATATGATTTATGGTTAGTTTTAGATACACTAGTTATACTAACCATGAGTAAAATCATATGATCATACCACATTATTATTTTATATCTCTCATGAAGTAGAGTTATTTCATTATGGATTTTTTCTCTTGATCACATGAATTAATGAGTTAAAAATCATTAATGATAGAACTAAAATAAATTTTATTATTCATAAATATAAACTCATACATTGTTAATTAGTTTTCTAAATACAGTATATATTAAAAAAAATGTAATAAAGGTAAAAATGAAAATATAGGAATATATTATTAAATAAATCAATAATATATTTTAATTCAGTATAAACATAATCTTCTTTATTTAAAATCAAATTATAGTTAAAATAGTTTGAACAACCAATGATGGGGTGATTTTATTTATCAGGGAATTCTAAAATGATGTTTTTGGTTGATGAAATATAATTAAATAATTTAAGGATTAGGGAATCATATTAATAAAAAATTGAACTACATGTTTATTCCATTGAAATATTTAATTCCTAACTACAACCATTTGTGTTTCTTGACTGACAACTTTTGGGGCAATCATAGGGGAAATATAGATCATTGTAACTACAATTTTCATGCTACAAGATGTTATGAATCAAATAGTGGGGGATGTTGTGGTAAATTAATATAGTAGAAGAGTAATAAATTTAATATTTATATTTATTTCTCAATTTTTATGTGTAATATACTAAAAATATTCTCATATTTTTTATAGAAACTTCAATGAAATGATATCAAAAATATCAATGTCATCCAGACATGAGAAATATAAAATTATCATTAAAACAAATTTCAAAGAGTGGAAAATTCACTTATGTATTATCAATTACAATTAAAGACTATATTATGTGTGGGATGGATATATTCTAGATGTTCATGGTAATAATACTATTGGTGAGGAGATGACTCTTTATGATATACAATTCAATGATTCCATGGATTTCTTGTGTTTCATGCTATCATCCATAAAAATTGATATTTTTATGCAACATGGGGGAATGGATGTGTATATCATGATGTCACACCTTCTGTACCATTATCATGAGAAAGATATACTAGTGATAAACAATAACTATAATTATCTATATACAACAAATCAAGAATATTTGGTGATATTAAGGCCTCATGTAGTCAAGATGATTATCTATATTGAATTATTAATATGTTTAGGGATTAAATATCCAAATGAGTTCTAAATAGATATCTTTCCAATACACTACCCAGTTCCATCTATAGTATTATTTATAAATATGAAATAGGGAATATTGAGAAAATTATTTTATAACATCTTACTATGATTCACCATCTTTCTAATAAATGGATGATCTAGAGGTAGGGTAAGAAAAAAGGGGGAAATATGTTTTAAATGTGGTAGGTAAGGCCACAAGATGAAGAACTCTACCCAAAAGTAAGAGGACGAAAAATGTTTTTTATTTGTAGAGTTTATTCATTAAATTTTAAATCATTCGGTATTGGATACTACATGAGGTTCTCATATCTGTATATAAATATATGTACCATATTGTATCTAAATTATTTCTATAGGAGAAGTAAATTTTCGTGACGGCAACGGTGAGTGGCTGACTGTTCAATCCATTTGTTTCTACCACCTATTTTTACAAACCATAATGCTATGATTTGTATGTGATTGATGTTATGTAGCAACTATTTTGTTGATTTTTTTATAATTTCCATATTTGGATGGTTTTATTTTCATTTTTGTAAATAAAAGTTGTTTTTATAAAGACAACATATGTTTTGGTATGGCACATTTGAATAACGGAAATTTTGTATTAAATTAAGAAATCTATGTACAGAAAATAAATAATGAATCATATTCAAAAGAATCATATAACACCAATTTATTGTATAATTGTCAAGGAAATTTAAATTGGATTACTTTGATAAGGATCTATTATGAAGAAAATTTAAACTCATCTAATATAAAACTACACGAAAGTCGACTTTATTTTTTATAATGAAAATTTTCAGAACCACACTTCTATTTATATGTTTAATTTCCATTGAGATAATATTATTGGTACACCATTATATTTTTGGACCATTTATAATAGATTCTAGATATAGTCCTTTATACACCATAACATTTACTGATTACTTGAGTAGTCATGATATGTCTTTTTATTGAGGTATAAGATTGATTCTTTCGAAAATATAAAATAATCTTTAAATGAAACAGGGAATCATACGTGGAGGTATTTAATAAGGATTATCTTGGATAAAGGTGGTGAATATAATTACCCTAAAATTGTCAGACATTTATGTTTTTTTGGGATTCAATCCATACACAATCATTCGTAAACACAATAGTTCCATACTATTGGTTAAAGTAGAACCATACGATGTTAGACATAGTAAATACGATGATGATTCATGTATATCATACATTATTAACTAAGATATATTAATTAAAAACTAATACATATTCATTAATCTATTTACCAAGAAATGTGGAAAACTTATTTTTATTCGATTTATATTATTGAAAGAAATATATTTTCTCTAATCCACATGTGTGTGGTACCAATACATTTTTTAATACTATATATAAAAATACACTATTACCATGTGGAAGAAATTGTACAATATTATTGTATATTAAGGAAAAATGATACTACTAATAAAAACTATATTACAAGAATGTGAATTATTCTAGACAAATAATTTTTTTTTGGAGTGATAACATTATCTAAAAGGAGAGTGGTAGTGAGAATTACATTGATTAAGTTGATACTCAAGCTACCCAAGAGTTTTTAGAGTGATAGATTCTATAGGACACAAGGGAAAATGTATTTAATGTAAAATAGGAACTATGTTAGAGAACAAGAGTGTTAATTGAATGAGAGTGATTGTAAAGACCCGTAAAATTCAAGGGAAATTTTTTTCTTAATTTTCTTTAGAATTTTACAAGTGCGCGGTTTCAGACGGCACCTGATTCCGAGGCCCGGAGTGCCCGGAATTAATTTCCGAAATTTGGCTCGGGTACGTTCAGTGAACGAACGAGCGGGTTTTCCTAACATTTGATCTGGTGCTCGGAATTGAAATCCGAGGGCACCGATGAACTCGCATCACCGATTTTCGCTTAAGGAGACCCTTTCGGAATTTGCGTTTTTTGCGGGTTGAAAGTTAGTTTTTGGGAGATTTATAAAAAGTTGAATAAAAAAATGTGGATTCTTTTTATTTCACTTTTGTAGGTTAACTCCTCTCAAAAGGAGTTAGGGGTGGGACCCACACCCACTTAACCTCCCTAGAGGGGATTAAGTGTGGTGGGACCCACACGAACCTAAACCTCTCAACTTCCCCCTTAAACTCCCCTCTCTCCCTCTTAAATGTTTGTAAACATAACATCTAATTAATTACACATGACTTGTTAATTAATTAAGTGTTATGTTTTTGAATTTGAAGTTTTGAATTCCTTGGCTTGGTAAATAAAATAAGGAGGGTCCTTATTTTATTTTGTTAGCCAACTTGTGTGGTTTTCGTTTTGAGAGCTCCTCCTCCATCTTCTTCATCTTGACGAAGAACGCTCATCTTGACGAAGAACGCTCAAGCTCCGACGAAGAACGCCGCTCCGCTCTTCTTCGTCTTCCGTGTCAACGAGAGGGAACACCGCTTCCTCCTTGGTTTCTCTTCGTCGACATAAGAATTTTTGCCAACGACGTATCGCATCGGACGCATCTCTTCGTCAACGGAATTGACGAACGACTACCGCGACGCCCGATCTCCGTGACGATGACTTCCGCGGACATAGACAAATCCTCGAACATTTACCCAAGGTAGGGGTTGTTATTTATTGTTTAATTATTCTATTCTTGCTCATGGTTCGCATGACTAACGTGAGGAATTTTAATATTTTAAATTGAGTTATTATTTTTAACGTGAGGGGGCCGGACCGCACGAACACGGCCGAACCCCCCTCCATCGTTCTTGTTGAATTGCTTGCCGGTGGATGAATCAAGGTGGCGTGGTGCCGTCGCACCACGCGGATATTCGCCAATCCTTATTGCGCGACGCCATCGCGCCGCGCCATGGAAGAAACATCAGGAACGCGACGCCGTCGCGCCGCGTTGAAGAAATCAAGGTGCGGCGGAGGGGCGCGGTGCCGTCGCACCGCGCCGGATGACGAATACCGCGGCCGGTTCCGGGCCGCGGCGGAAGAGAAGACCGGCGGCCGGGCCGCCGGCGTCGGAAGCCGAAGGCGGGACCGGAATTTCCGGTCCCGTTGGAGAAAACCGGCCGGCCAGTTGGCCGGCCGGATGGCATTAAACCGGGGGAATTAATCCCCCGGCCAGCACTTAAAACCCCCCCTCTTTATGAGGGGGGGCGTTTTTCTTGAGGGGGGGGGGGGGGGGAGCCGGCCCCTCGGTTCCGCGCAAACAGGCCCCCTACGTGGGGGGGGGGGGGGCATTTAAAAAATAAATGGGCGCGGCATATAGCCGCCGCCGCCCATCCCAGGAAGCGGGGGCTTAGCCCCCCGCGTGCAGCCACCATGCGGCGACAGGCCGCTGAGGCCCCCGCGCCGCCGCCCGGCCGGCCGGCCAGGCCAGGTCGGACCCGGGTCGGGTCGACCTGGTTCGGGTCGACCCGGTTCGGGCCGACCCGGGGGGGGGGGGGGGGGTCGGGCCGGGTCGGCCCGGACCCGGACCCCCCGTTTCGAATCTTCTACGGTCTTTTGTCCATAACGTGAGCCTCGGACCTCTGATTGACGAACCGTCTGCGGCACCATGATCCGTGGATCGAGACGGTCGTTTCGGTATATTGCACTCAAGGTTTCAGATTACTTTGAGTTCGGCCGGGTCGGTTCGTTCACGAAACCAACCGGGCCTTCGGAGCGGAAACGCTCATATCTTGAGCTACGGACGTCTGATTGACGTGCCGTCAGCCGTGTTGTGTTCCTCTTAATGAGACGGATCTTTTGGCATACTCCGCCCGAGGTTTGGATGCAGGTGGAGTACGGTCGGGTTGGTTTTGCCTTAAAAACCAACCGGGCCCCGGGGACGAAAATGCCAATAACTCTCAGACCGGGCGTCCGATCGACGCGCCGTCTGTTGCGATGAGTTCCTGTTGACGATATGGAACTTTTGGATACATCAACTCTGGTCTTCGTGGCAGTTGATGTATCAGCCTCTCGGCTCGTGGAGCGGACCCTCCGAACGAGTTTGCTGTGTGCGGGAACCCTAGTGCTGGCTGCGACTGTTACTGTGACTGCTACTGCTACTACTGCTATTGTGACAGCGACGACGACAGTACAGAGATCCTGTGTGGATTCGACGACGACGACTTCAGCACTCAGCGATCCTACGTGGATCAGTGCTACATGTCCTGTGTGGGCCCGATCCTGTGTGGGTCCGATCCTGTGTGGGTCCTTGCGCTCAGCGGTCCTGTGTGAACCAGCGCCTACAGGTCCTGTGTGGGCCCGATCCTGTGTGGGTCTTTGCGGGGGTTAGTTACCTATCGATCCTTCATGGGTCCGACGACTTAGATGGATCAGTGATCATCTTTATCGTCCTTTGAAGAAGTATACCTGTGTGAGCTGAATCCTTTTGCTTTCCTGTGTGGATTGTGCTGTGCAATTCTGTGTGGATTACGTTTTGCTTTCCTGTGTGGAATACGTATACTTTCCTGTGTGGACTGAGTTGTACTTGGGCTCGGAGGTTGGAGCGTATTTGAAATTGATGACTTAGGTATATGTATGGGCATATACCTAAGCAGTGTCGGTTGTTACTTCGTGATTGTACCTTTTTTCGTGGTTTATCCTTTGTGGATTTGAGAGACCTTCTGGGGTCTCGGGATCCCTACTGAGTAACTTATACTCACCCCTGCACGGGCTATGCCCGCACTACGTTGTGTTGGTTGCAGACGACGGACAGCGTTGACCTTAGCTGAGGCTTGCAGAGCGGGACGGTACCCGGAGGTGGACCACTGGGCGAGACGTGCACGGAGCAGACGACGGGACCTGTGGAGCAGAGGAGCTATCTGTACCCACCCTTCAGGTGGGATTTCCAGTGGACAGCTCGGTGTAGCGGCATTTACTTTTCAGTTGCTGTTTTCCCCTTTCGAGTTGTACTTTACTTTCAGTTTGGGTTTGTATTCTGGCCCATTTACTTTTCCACACTTTCAGTTGTACTCTGCTTTTGTTTAGTGTTTACTTTCCGCTTGCTTACTCTGTGGTGTTTGTTTACTTTACAAAGGCAATGCCTTCCCTTTTTACTGGGATTTACGCCTTGGTGCTAGTCGCCAGCCCCTGGCCTATGGAAGGCGGGCTTGGGGTAGTCACAGCACGGACCCCGAGGGCGGGTCGTGACAAATTGGTATCAGAGGAGTTCGGTTCTACCGCGAACTCTGATCTTTTCTATGTGAAGCAATAATGTTTAGCTTATTGAGTGTGGTTATCAGTCCAGGGAGTCCAGTGTTGGTGCGGCGGCCGACGTATCCGTACACCAGGACCCTGACCTCTGATTTCCGACTTAATGCACGAAAACATTGATTGCGTGTGTGTTTCAAAGTTTTCTTTGTGATTACTTATATCAGCTCACCAGGTATACTGTTCTGACCGTGGCGCACCTATTTCCTTTTCAGGATGGCCCCACGATGGCAGCCAGCTAGGGTTCCGAGAGTCGAGCGTGACAACAGCCCACTGAGCGATGAGGCCTCGGTGCAGGGACCTTTGTCAGCAGTGGCACCGGCGGTAGCTCTACCCGCCGAGCCCCCGATGCTTCCCGCACCAGCCGCTGACGATGCACGTCGCCTCAGCGCAATGCATGAGTTTCCGCGCCAGCGACCGCCCAGGTTTCGCGGGGAGACGGATCCCCAGGCAGCAGAGGACTGGCTGGAGGCAGTAGTACGAGTGTTTAGGCTAGTGAGGACACCAGCAGACCTCATGGTGATCCTCGCTGCGAGCCTACTACACGCAGCAGCAGGACGATGGTGGAGCCTGATGCTCCAGGTGCACGATGAGGCATCTCTACATTGGACGGACTTTGAGAGCCTCTTCCGCTCGGAGTTCGTCCCAGCCACCCTTCGTGCGGTGCGTATCCAGGAGCTTCTTCAGCTGCGGCAGGGCAGCATGACGGTCGCTCAGTACTCGGCGAGATTTACCAATCTCTCGCGCTACTCGACCGACATGGTACGAGACCCATTCTTCCGGGCCTGGACCTTCGAGCAGGGTTTGAGACACGAGATCAGGGCATCGCTGATCTCCCTCAGCATACCGACTCAGACAGGAGTACTGGAGCGGGCTCTTCTGATCGAGAGCTTCCTTGCTGAGTCTACACCAGCACATAGACCCACCGCAGGGCGGCACGTGGCAGAGTCATCTGCAGCAGGCAGTCGACGGATGACTCAGGGGTCCAGACAGACCAGACCTTCGGGCAGACGATCTCAGGGCACTGGCTCAGCAGTGCGGGGCACACAGCGCGGAGCCAGTCTTACGAGAGGCAGACAGTGCTACTCGTGCGGCGGGCAGGGCCACATGGCTCGTGACTGCCCGACCCGCCGTTCCGAGGAGCAGCAGACGGTTGAGGGACCACCGAGGCAGAGGCAGAGGGTCGACCGTGGCGGTCTGCAGGGAGGAGGCGGACGAGGAAGAGGAGCTGGACGAGCAGCCGGTGGTGGCCGACGCTTTGAGGCTCTACCACCACCACCACCAGGAGGTCCACCCCGACCACAGGGAGCTGGCGGGCAGCGACATGCACAGCTCCAGGCAGCAGAGACCAACGGCCACGGCGCACTCGAGATGATTCGAGGTACTATCCGTGTCTGTTCCACCCTTGCTGCAGTTCTTATAGACACAGGAGCGAGTCACTCGTTCATAGCCGCTGCCCTTGTTCGGAGCTCGGAGATTCCGATAGAGCCGTTGGCTCGATCCTTACGGCTAGAGACTCCTACGGGAGCAGACTCGGCGATTAAACACTGGTGCCGGCAGTGTGAGCTTACTCTAGGAGGCGAGAGCTTCGGCTGGGATCTTCTTGTAGCAGCGTCGAGGCCTTACGACGTCATCTTGGGCATGGATTGGCTATCTACGGTCCATGCACAGATTGACTGTTTTAGGCGCAAGGTGCGATGTGTACACACCGACGGGAGCAGGTTCACCTTCACCGGCGAGAAGGGATCCTTAGCAGCACAGGATGGACTTCCGCGGAGGAGAGGACAGCCCATCACTCATCAGTTGGCTAGCCTTATCCTTGGAGCAGTTGACGTGCGGAGTCCTGGTTTTCCTGCAGTGGTGGATCAGTTTGCGGACGTTTTTCCCGATGATGTTCCAGGGCTACCTCCTCGCAGAGAGGTAGACTTTTATATTGACTTGTACCCCGGGACAACCCCGATATCCACTCCAGCATATCGGATGGCCCCCGCCGAGCTTCGAGAGCTATGGGTACAGTTGGAGGACTTGCAGGGCAAGGGGTTCATCCGACCCAGTGTTTCACCCTGGGCTTCCCCGATTTTATTCGCCAAGAAGGCGGACGGGAGCTTGCGACTTTGTGTTGACTATCGTCGCCTGAACCAGGTGACAGTGAGGAACAATTATCCGCTACCGAGGATTGATGACCACTTTGATCAGCTCAAGGGGGCACGGTGGTTCTCGAAGTTAGACCTCAGGTCAGGCTATCGTCAGCTCAGAGTCAGAGACGAGGATGTGCAGAAGACGGCCTTCAGATGTCGGTATGGCCACTATGAGTTCTTGGTTATGCCTTTCGGTGTAACCAATGCTCCAGTAGTGTTCATGGCTCTCATGAACAGGATCTTTCAGCCATACCTCGATCGGTTCGTCATGGTCTTCATCGACGACATTCTGATTTACTCTGCGTCAGAGGAGGAGCACGCCTATCACTTGCGAGTTGTACTAGACACACTCCGAGAGCACCAGCTTTATGGTAAGCTCTCGAAGTGCCAGTTCTGGATACGTGAGGTCCACTTCTTGGGTCACGTTATCTCTGAGGCGGGAGTTGCAGTGGATCCCGTGAAGATTGAGGCTGTGTTAGCATGGGAGCCACCCAGGAGCGTGACTGAGGTTCGGAGTTTCTTGGGACTAGCTGGATACTATCGGAGATTCGTGCCAGACTTCTCTAGAGTTGCGGCATCACTCACAGCTTTGACGAAGAAGGGGAAACCCTTTGTGTGGTCAAACAGATGTCAGCAGAGCTTCCAGGAGCTGAGACAGAGATTGACTAGCGCACCTATCTTGAGGTTGCCTGAGGAGGGAGTAGGGTACGTAGTCTACTGTGATGCATCAGGGACCGGACTCGGATGTGTTCTGATGCAGGAGCGGGCCGTGATCGCCTATGGATCACGTCAGTTGAGGCCGCATGAGCAGAACTACGATACCCATGACCTGGAGCTAGCAGCAGTGGTCTTCGCTCTGAAGACATGGCGACACTATCTGATGGGAGAGCGCTTTACATTCTTTTCCGATCATCAGAGCCTCAGGTATATCTTCTCTCAGAAGGACCTGAACCTGAGACAGCGGCGATGGCTCGAGTTCATCCAGGACTATGACTTTGAGATAGTCTATACTTCTGGGAAGGGGAACGTAGTAGCCGATTCCCTCAGCAGGAGGACGGGCATTCAGCTACTTGAGGAGGCGACGAAGCAGCTAGCCTCTTTGCAGATATCCTTCATGGATAGAGATGGAGCAGCCTTCCTCCAGTCTCTCACAGTCACCCCTCCACTACTGCAGCGAGTCAGGGAGGCACAGCGTGGGGACGCTGACTGTGAGACACGGCGTGCACAGATATCCTCGGGATAGGCACCTGATGGTTTCTCCCTTGGAGCAGAGCACGACATCCTTTTTAGAGGACGTACCATGGTACCAGTCGCTTTGCGAGAGGAAGTGCTGAGGGAGTTTCACACTTCTCCTTTGGCGGTACATCCTGGAGTGGCGAAGATGTACCAGGACCTCAGACGACAACACTGGTGGCCGGGCATGAAGAAGGTTGTAGCAGTGTTCGTTTCTCGATGCCTCACCTGCCAACAGGTGAAGGCTGAGCATCAGGTACCAGCAGGCTTGGTACAGCCCTTGGAGGTTCCGGAGTGGAAGTGGGACGGCATATCTATGGATTTCGTGACTGGACTTCCACGCACTTCCAGAGGTCACGACTCCATCTGGGTTATTGTTGACCGACTCACCAAGTCGGCACACTTCTTACCCATCAGAGAGCAGGGCTCAGTGGAGAGCTTGGGACGTCTCTACGTTCAGGAGATTGTGCGGCTCCACGGCGTGCCATCATCTATCGTCTCCGATCGAGATGCTCGCTTTACTTCCCGGCTTTGGAAGGGGTTACAGGAGGCGTTCGGGACGCAGCTACGTCTGAGCACAGCCTTTCATCCTCTGACGGATGGTCAGACGGAGAGGACCATTCAGACACTCGAGGACATGCTCCGCGCATGTGTCCTCGACTTTGGTCGTAGCTGGGAGGACCACCTACCCTTGGTGGAGTTTGCGTACAACAACAGCTACCACTCCACCATCGGGATGGCACCGTACGAGGCGTTGTACGGCCGACCTTGTAGATCTCCTTTGTGCTGGACAGATCCCGGAGAGTCAGCACTGGTGGGACCGGAGATGGTCCAGGCCACGACAGAGAAGGTCCAGGTCATCCAGGAGCAGATGAGGACAGCTCAGAGCCGGCAGAAGTCATATGCTGACAGGAGGCGGAGGCCACTAGAGTTCGAGGATGGCGACCACGTCTTCTTGCGGGTCTCACCTCGACGTGGTATTCGGAGATTTGTCCGAGGCAGGAAGTTATCTCCGCGCTTCATCGGACCCTTCCAGATTCTCAGCAGGATTGGTGAGGTGGCTTATCGCCTGGCTCTACCACCTCAGTTGCACCGGGTGCACGACGTCTTCCACGTATCTCAGCTGAGGAGATACGTGCACGACCCGACACACATCATTGACCATGGGGAGCTTGTCGTTGACGATGGGGCGACTTTTACGGAGGTCCCGGTAGAGATAGAGGATCGACAGGAGCGGGTCCTGCGTGGGCGATCGATTCCTCTTGTGCGCATCAGATGGCAGCACGAGAATCTCCAGGAGAGCACATGGGAGCGGGAGGCTCAGATGCGTGCTCAGTACCCTCATTTGTTTCCCTAGTTTTTGATGTATCTTTACGGGGACGTAAATCCCTGAGGTGGGAGTAATGTAAAGACCCGTAAAATTCAAGGGAAATTTTTTCTTAATTTTCTTTAGAATTTTACAAGAGCGCGGTTTAAGACGGCACCTGATTCCGAGGCCCGGAGTGCCCGGAATTAATTTCCGAAGTTTGGCTCGTGTACGTTCAGTGAACGAACGAGCGGTTTTTTCTAACTTTTGATCCGTTGCTCGGAATTGAAATCTGAGGGCACCGATGAACTCGCAGCACCGATTTTCGCTTAAGGAGACCCTTTCGGAAGTTGCGTTTGTTGCGGGTTGAAAGTTAGTTTTTGGGAGATTTATAAAAAGTTGAATAAAAAAATGTGGATTCTTTTTATTTCACTTTTGTAGGTTAACTCCTCTCAAAAGGAGTTAGGGGTGGGACCCACACCCACTTAACCTCCCTTGAGAGGATTAAGTGTGGTGGGACCCACACGAACCTAAACCTCTCAACTTCCCCCTTAAACTCCCCTCTCTCCCTCTTAAATTTTTGTAAACTTAACATCTAATTAATTACACATGACTTGTTAATTAATTAAGTGTTATGTTTTTGAATTTGAAGTTTTGAATTCCTTGGCTTGGTAAATAAAATAAGGAGGGACCTTATTTTATTTTGTTAGCCAACTTCTGTGGTTTTCGATTTGAGAGATCCTCCTCCATCTTCTTCATCTTGACGAAGAACGCTCATCTTGACGAAGAACGCTCAAGCTCCGACGAAGAACGCCGCTCCGCTCTTCTTCGTCTTCCGTGTCAACGAGAGGGAACACCGCTTCCTCCTTGGTTTCTCTTCGTCGACATAAGAAGTTTCGCCAACGACGTATCGCATCGGACGCATCTCTTCGTCAACAGAATTGACGAACGACTACCGCGACGCCCGATCACCGCGACGACGACTTCTGCGGACATAGACAAATCCTCGAACGTTTACCCAAGGTAGGGGTTGTTATTTATTGTTTAATTATTCTATTTTTGCTCATGGTTCGCATGACTAACGTGAGGAATTTTAATATTTTAAATTGAGTTATTATTTTTAACGTGAGGGGGCCGGACCGTACGAACACGGCCGAACCCCCCTCCATCATTCTTGTTGAATTGCTTGCGGGTGGATGAATCAAGGTGGCGTGGTGCCGTCGCACCACGCGGATATTCGCCAATCCTTATTGCGCGACGCCGTCGCGCCGCGCCATGGAAGAAACATCAGGAACGCGACGCCGTCGCGCCGCGTTGAAGAAATCAAGGTGCGGCGGAGGGGCGCGGTGCCGTCGCACCGCGCCGGATGACGAAAACCGCGGCCGGTTCCGGGCCGCGGCGGAAGAGAAGACCGGCGGCCGGGCCCCCGGCGTCGGAAGCCGAAGGCGGGACCAGAATTTCCGGTCCCGTTGGAGAAAACCGGCCGGCCAGCTGGCCGGCCGGATGGCATTAAACCGAGGGAATTAATCCCCCGGCCAGCAATTAAAAACCCCCCTCTTTATGAGGGGGGGCGTTTTTCTTGAGGGGGGGGGGGGGCAGCCGGCCCCCCGGTTCCGTGCAAACAGGCCCCCTACGTGGGGTGGGGGGGGGGGGGCGTTTAAAAAATAAAGGGGGCGCGGCATATAGCCGCCGCCGCCCTTCCCAGGAAGCGGGGGCTTAGCCCCCCGCGTGCAGCCACCATGCGGCGACAGGCCGCCGCGCCCCCGCCCGGCCGGCCGGCCGGGCCGGGTCGGACCCGGGTCGGGCCGACCCGGGGGGGGGGGGGGGGGGGTCGGGCCGGGTCGGCCCGGACCCGGACCCCCCGTTTCGAATCTTTTACGGTCTTTTGGCCATAACATGAGCCTCAGACCTCCAATTGACGAACCGTCTACGGCACCGCGATCCTTGGATCGAGACGGTCGTTTCGGTATATCGCACTCAAGGTTTCGGATTAGTTTGATTTCGGCCGGGTCGGTTCGTTCACGAAACCAACCGGGCCTTCGGAGCGGAAACGCTCATATCTTGAGCTACGGACGTCCGATTGACGTGCCGTCATCCGTGTTGTGTTCCTCTTAATGAGACGGATCTTTTGGCATACTCCGCCCGAGGTTTGGACGCAGGTGGAGAACGGTCGGGTTGGTTTTGCCTTAAAAACCAACCGGGCCCCGGGGACGAAAATGCCAATAACTCTCAGACCGGGCGTCCGATCGACGCGCCGTCTGTTGCGATGAGTTCCTGTTGACGATACGGAACTTTTGGATACATCAACTCTGGTCTTCGTGACAGTTGATGTATCAGCCTCTTGGCTCGTAGAGCGGACCCTCCGAACGAGCTTGCTGTGTGCGGGAACCCTAGTGCTGGCTGCGACTGTTACTGTGACTGCTACTGCTACTACTGCTACTGTGACAGCGACGACGACAGTACAGAGATCCTGTGTGGATTCGACGATGACGACTTCAGCACTCAGCGATCCTACGTGGATCAGTGCTACAGGTCATGTGTGGGCCCGATCCTGTGTGGGTCCGATCCTGTGTGGGTCCTTGCGCTCAGCGGTCCTGTGTGAACCAGCGGCTACAGGTCCTGTGTGGGCCCGATCCTGTGTGGGTCTTTGCGGGGGTTAGTTAACTATCGATCCTTCGTGGGTCCGACGACTTAGATGGATCAGTGATCATCTTTATCGTCCTTTGAAGAAGTATACCTTTGTGAGATGAATCCTTTTGCTTTCCTGTGTGGATTGTGTTGTGAAATTCTGTGTGGATTACGTTTTGCTTTCCTGTGTGGAATACGTATACTTTCCTGTGTGGACTGAGTTGTACTTGGGCTCGGAGGTTGGAGCGTATTTGAAATTGATGACTTAGGTATATGTATGGGCATATACCTAAGCAGTGTCGGTTGTTACTTCGTGATTGTACCTTTCTTTGTGGTTTATCCTTTGTGGATTTGAGAGACCATCAGGGGTCTCGGGGTCCCTACTGAGTAACTTATACTCACCCCTGCACGGACTATGCCCACACTATGTTGTGTTGGTTGTAGACGACGGACAGCGTTGACCTTAGCTGAGGCTTGCATAGCTGGACGGTACCCGGAGGTGGACCACTGGGCGAGACGTGCACGGAGAAGACGACGGGACCTGTGGAGCAGAGGAGCTATCTGTACCCACCCTTCAGGTGGGATTTCCAGTGGTCAGCTCGGTGTAGTGGCATTTACTTTTCAGTTGATGTTTTCCCCTTTCTAGTTGTACTTTACTTTCAGTTTGGGTTTGTATTCTGGCCCATTTACTTTTCCACACTTTCAGTTGTACTCTTCTTTTGTTTAGTGTTTACTTTCCGCTTGCTTACTCTGTGGTGTTTGTTTACTTAACAAAGGCAATTCCTTCCCTTTTTACCGGGATTTACGCCTTGGTGCTAGTCGCCAGCCCCTGGCCTATGGAAGGCGGGCTTGGGGTAGTCACGGCACGGACCCCGAGGGCGGGTCGTGACAGTGATATGGTTTTATTGTCTCTTCATAAGGTGACTCATTTTTGATTGAAAATGTTGAAACTCTCTTCTAAAAAGAGGATTTAGTTATCTCAAATGATATAAATGGCCAAAAACCATGGATTTGGAAATAGATTATACGTATTTGTACCTTTTTCTAGGTTCTAGTAGATACACTATTTGGTGTAAATATAATAGTTTGAAAATTGGGTTTTAAAGAGAAAACTCTCTATGAATGATATTTTTAATACATAAAAATAAATGATATTGGGTATGATGTTTAAAAATTATCATGGAAATGAATATTATGAAATATTTTCACTAGTCATCATGTTTAAATCCATTGGAATTCTACTTGTATAATGGCATACTATGTCTAATAAAATAGGAAGTTGAATGTCAAAATATTATTCCTTAATTGAAATATTCTGAATTGGTCTACATGATAGATCTAATTGTTTTTTTACTCTACGTGGTACCAAAAAAGTTTTGTAGTTGTAGATATCCATGTGTATATTGATATCAGTATCATGGTATTATAAAATGTTATTTCAAGAATCATTAATTTAATTTCGTTTCATTATAAATTATTTTAAGCTAGGTATTTATATATAGTTCAGTGGAAATTTGGTGCTCATCATAGTAGTATATGTTGATTAAATATTAATTATTTTAAAAGACAAAATATTATTAAAAAACTGTTAAGTAGTGTTTAAACATTTTTTAATCCAAGAAGGACATAGTGTAGTAATCCTACATTATAGGGATCAAGATAATTCCGGATAAATCTATGAGGGAATATGATCTATTTTAAGGTATATAATTTTTTCATCTACTAAAGCTATTTAATATTGAATAAAAATATATGTTATGGATCTAGTGTCACATAGTATACATATAAAAAATATAATGAGTCCTCAGACACAATGGGAGAATGAGTGAATGACTAAGGTCATATATGTGTCAGCTATATGATCAATCTTTTATTCCAAGATATATACTATAATTGATGTTTCCTATGTATTGATCATTATATGTAGATATCATGTTAATACACGAGAAATTTTTTTTCCTATATTAAGGATACCCTCATGTATTTGAGGAGAATTAAGGATATGATCTAGGTGTACGAAGGAGACAATGAAATGGTAATTAGGGGTTATACTAATGATATTTTTCATGTAGTTCAGAATGATCTAATGTCACATCGAATATATGTTTGTTGTCTCACCAAAGGATCTGTGAGATGTATGATCTCAAAGAATCTAGTTTTTCCAAATTCTAAAATGAATTATTAGTATATATAATTTTTGGATACATCCAATGAATATTCATGGATATGAATCATTTTCAAGTAGAATGTTACGGTACCTAGTTGTAAAGGCACAAAGATATAGTAATGTAATAATACTAAATAGTGGATATTTTAATATAGATAACTTCACAATAAAATTCAAATAATATACTTCATAAGTATAACCTATTGGGATATATTTATCATAGGGGTGATGTAGCATTATGTAGTGTACCTATTGATGAAAAAATGGCAGACCTCATGACTAAAAACCAATATCAATAGATGTATTGGTATAATGTGAGATATAGAATACTAAAGGTTGTTAGCAGTTAGATCAAGTGTAACTAAACATCTATTGGTGTTATCACCCTAGAACCAATTTTATAATATATTATGATAACATTAATTTTTTTATTATTAAAAAACAACTAATACTATTATGATTTTTATTATATGTATCATATGTGATAATGTCCTTATAATATCATTAACAAAAAAAGGTTATAACATTTCCTTGTTATGATGATAAACAATAATTTCAAATACAATATTATTACATATTTTTTCTATATATAGAATAAATCATTTTGGGGACATACATTATACAAGATATAACGGTTGGAGACTCATAGGACATTAATACACCATATAATTTTATACTTCAAGTTTAATATTTGCTGTAGAATATTATTGTAACAACATCCTCCTTTAGGAAATCCACATTTATATATTTCCTTGAATATAACTATCTATGAACATCTATTTTGACCATTATAATTTTGGATTATTATTAATTACTATTAATATTCGCATACATTTATCTATTGATGAAAACCATGATATCATATGTTTACATTGATATAGGATACATTTGTTGTGTCACAATTAATATTGAATTAATCAATAATAAAAAAGGATGTTTCATTATGTTATCCAAGGGATGTTAATATCAGGGGCTCATTGATTAAAATTTTATAAAATAAATTAATATATTTCCACCATGATCTATAGTCATGTTTCATTTCTAGAAATTAAATAAATGTTTTATCAAGAACACATGTTAATGTTAAAAATATAGAATGTAATTTATTAGAGTTATTTTGATAGAGATATTGTAATACACATTGAGAACATCTATGATGTGTTGTTTGATTGAATCAGTATGAAGTTTATTTATGATTTCTTCAAAATGTTGCTATATGTTATCATATAACATTTGGATGTTTTTCCTAATTCCATCGAGAAAGATGTCAAGAGGACCCCATATAATGTTTATCCAAAATCTCAACTGAATAATATATAATTATATATTACTTAAAATACTGAATAAATATTATCACTGAAAGAAGTTTTATAATTATTTATTTTTTAGATAATATTTAAGTAAAAGTTATTTAGTAAATAAAATGGAATTATTCAATGTTTGATAAATGTTATATAGTAATGGTTGAATGTGATTATTGGTCTAATGGGAATTATTATATGAAAAAGTTTGGGATGATTCCCTATTATAATGAAGATCAAATGGACACCCCCCCCCCCAAACTAAGAGGGAACAAATTACATAGAACCCATCCCCAAACCAATCATCATGTCTCAATTTTTTCTTGACAAAAGGACCTATGAATCTAAATCCTAATAAAAGTACTGGTCATGTGTCTTAATGAATAGATTAATGACCTAAAATACCTTAGACTGATGGTCTAGAATGTTACTCAGAGACCCTATGGCCTAAATTCTAATAGTAGACTAATGACCATATGATATTCAGAAGTCCCATATTTACATAGAGAATGGTAACATGTATTTAAACCCCCACAAATAGTCAATCAAAAAAAGGAGATCCATATCCACTAAGTTGACTTATTCTATATAATTCTCTATTGTCTATACATTCAAGGTCTCCATCTTTGCTATAATCCTATCATATTCCATCAATACAACGTCTTATTTGTCCTAACATTCTACCATACTACAAATATATCAATACGTAATATCTACCATCAAAATTGAAGATAAAAAATAAAGTGATCTAACAACAAATGACGAAACAATATACAAAACATTATGTATTTGAACCATTGTATTTCTACCTTAGAGAAAAGATGTGCTGAATATATGAGGTTATCACATCCACCAATATTGAGAATAGTCAATGATACCCATTGAAATTTCATATATGTGACCATGATCATTCTCTATCAAATTAGGAGAGACTCATCACCAGATCTCTTTATGTAGGGTGATATCCTCCATGTAAAATAGAAACCACCATAATGTAAGGAGACATATGATGATCGCCCTGGAGGGAAAAGAGTTATCATGAGCTACTCCTACATGATTGATGTGAAATAACATATATTTAATACTATATAAAAAATTAATATTTAATATAAATCAAAAGATGAATTCATATTAAGAAATAATAAGTTTTTTACTATTATAGGAATGATGTCCAACATGGATTAAATAAAAATGAAAGCCTAAATTTAAGAATATTAATATCTACAACCCAAAAGTATATAAACCCAATTATATTCTTTTCAATAGATCTAACTAATTGGTTTTTTCACAATGAATATAGAGAAACATCTCGAATCCCTAGAGTGTATCTTTCTTCACAAACACCCTCATTAACAGAGAGTGATATTATTGAACATCCCACTCATGAGTTAATAAAGATTACTGAGAATATATTTTAATTGATTCTATATTTTATTAATATAGAATGAATCATGAAATATTATCTCCTATTCTAAATCCTATATATTCTGATATTGATTTTCAAGGATTTTTATGCCATGTGTGGATCCCTTCTAGAGGGAATCATTTCTTGATTACTATAATGAATGGTTATTAAAACAAAAAACTATTTCCATATACAAAAATGCAAAAGGAATTATCACTATGTACTTTTTTAATTGAGTAAATTATTTATAAATAATATTACATGATCTCACTCTCTCGTTCTCATGTTGTACCCTTTTTAAATTTTCGTTGATTCAATTCCATTGATCATAGAATTTATTAATGTGTAAATCATGGATAGGTAATTTTTAATCAAAAAAAAATTGATAGGAATGACCCATCACATTCATCCATTATTTTTGAAACCTGAAAAATCATCATGGATTGTTTTATAATTAAATTAAATTATTTTTAACAAATTACATAAACAAGAAAGATACTATTGTCGGAATAAATAATGATAAAATAACAGAATATAATTAATCATAAGAGGTAGAAAAATATCCTTGTACATTATATCTAATTTAATAAATATAGATCCATCAATAAATAATTACATAATTTTGGAATTCAAAATTTCAAGCAATAGAAACATTCTATCTAGTGAGTGTTCGAAAATATCTTACCTAAATTTTAAGGCAACGACCAAACACCTAACATATATTATCCCATAATACATACTAATAATTTGAGGGGATATAGTGGGTCATTCCAATAATGTACTAATAGTAATTCATTACTCATAATAAATTTATGATTCATAATCAAAATACATATTTTTATTGAAAAACTATATTATGAAATGTTTATAATTACCCCAATCAAGAATCATAATCTGAAACCATCATATGTTATGTGGTGAATTGTATCCAAATAGGCTAACCCAATTAAAATTATTAGAAACCATCCAAATAAATATTTTGAATGGAAGCATTACAACATATTAAAAATTCTTCCACACAAAAATGATTGTTGTTTTGTTGGTTGATAAATTCAAGTACCATGAATATTCAAATAATTTTTTTGGGGAAAATATTATTTTCAATTTTAAAATCAATTTAAATAATAAAAAATATTTAATATTGTCATATAAAATGTATCATTATAATATATATATTATAATATTGTAATAGAATCTTTAAAAAATTAATGGTGGGAAATTTTGTATTTCAATTACAAGTAAAAAAATTAATTCCACACTATGGTAAAATATGATAACAATAACGTCATTTAGAAAATTGAATGAATAGTATTTTCATAAATTCATTTAAAATTTAATACATGGTGAAAAATCTCATTAATTAATTTATTAAAAAATGTAATGTTATTTGTGAATATTTTTTAAAAACATAAATATGGATTAAAATGGGTTTTTGAAAAAAATAGATATAATTTCATCATTAAAACAACTAGTTTTCACAATAATTGTTAGTAATGAAGTGAGGAAATCAGTATTATTACCTATAAGTTTGGTAAATAATGAAATTAAAAGAAATTTGAATGGTTTTTTATATAATGATCAAATAAGTTCCCTTAATGGATATTTCAGCATAATCAACACAAAACAAAATGAGAATGACACATAAATCATTTGTCTCTTTTGTCACATATCAATTTTATCACAATGAAATAAATAATATAATGAGAGAAGATAAATAAAAACAATGTATATATATTATCAATATAAATTTTGAAATTGGATGTATATAGAGATCATAAATCGTTATAGATTTATAACCTAACATATTTCCCAATGAATATAATTTTTAATGAGAATCCCTCATAGTGGTTGTATAATTAATGTGAGGATTGATCAATGAATCAAATATATATAACATTGTTTAACAATCAAATAAAACTACAAATAAAAAATATTATAGTACAAATATGTTACTCATATAATATTTTTATATCAATGTAAATGAAGTAGTGGTATATCCCAAGGTAAAAATATAGTTATGAAATCATTTAACCCATTATAACACCTTACTAAAATAACATTTGATGATTTAATTCAAATTGATACATAAAATACAATTAAGAATTAATTATAGATTAAATTTTATATTAATGTCTAATTATATACACTATGTTTGGGTTCATTAATATTGGTTTAATAAATTTGATCAGTGATAAATCAATAATGTAATGCTTAAAATTATATACATATAATATAATAATTATAAAATATTTGTAATAGTCCATGACATATATGTTTGTTGGGGAATTCGTTGATATTTTTGGAGATACGTAAGTATAAACGTTGTTATCATCTATCAAATATATAGAAATAAATAAATTTAAATATTAAATTCCCTTTAATAAACGATTATTATATATAATATATCAAATATATTATATATGTTCATTATATATATTTTTATTATAATCCATGTAAAAATAAAATGAAATAAATTACATCACTATGTGGATGTGGTATCTAACACATAGCCATGAGTGATGTTATTGTTTTAAATCACGATGGAATATAAGATGATATATATTATATTATATTTAAAAAATTATCAAAATTTCATATATATAATATAAACTTCTGAATAAAAATATCTATTAAATTAATGTGGTTTTTTATAACAAATTCCATCAGTATACGAGGCTATAGTCTGTCGTACACATAATTGAATGTTTTCATTCCAAGTTGATTAAATATTTGATGGATATATGTTATAAAATTAAAATTCAATAACTATGGATATTTTTTATTGTTTTTGTATTATTTATTAATATATGAAGAATATTTTAATGTATTATAATAAAAATTAAAATGAAAATAATTGGTTAACCACATAACAAATTATATGGACATTGCCTTTTTTTATATATAAATTCATTCTATATTTGATTTATGATAAATAATAGAAATACAAGACGTTTGGATGGATTTAAGGAAGATATTTGAGTAGTTAATGGTAAAAAAATTCATTGGGAGTGTGGTGAGGAGATAGTATGTTGTGGACATTAATAAGCCGGGGAGAGGACAAATATTTAATTTTTAAAAAGATAAATTGATACCCATCTTTTTCTCAACAAAAAAGGACAAAAAAGTTGAACATAATAAAATCATATATGATTTTTGTTTCATATATGTCTAGAAAATAGGTATTAGGAATGATTTTATTTAATTATATGAGTTATCTTTTAAATTTTATCCCTTGATAAAAACATTTTGACATTAATCTTGGTAATTATATTTTACTGTTTTAATGATTCATTTTGAAAAGAAATTCTCAAAAGTTTAATAAGATTTAAACAATATAAATTAATTTAATAAAAAGAATATAATGGAAATTATTATATTATAATTTATTTTTTATAATAAAATAAAGATAAAACATTTAAATTCATTAAAATAAAATGATCATATCAATAATAGAGAACTATTATTTACTATTCATAAAAAAGATAAAAATTATGAAAAATCACGCTAACATAATTTTGACTTGGTTAATTTTGATGAAATGTTTTTTCACAAAAAAATTTAATAATGTTAAAAAGTATTTTAAACTTATTTTTTTAAAGTGAAAAAAATTCCCATTTTACAACAATACATTTTTCATAAAATATTATTTTTTCATTAAGTAACTATTATTTTAATTATAATTAATTTATTAACATTCAATTTATATTATAATTTTTTCGTAATTTAGTATTTTCTATTTTAACCTTGTAATTGAATACAAATGTTATAAATTTATACAATGTTTTTTTATTTAGATTCAGTGTTGTGTGTATCCGAAGCTGTAGAAGAGATTAAATTTAACAAAATAATTTTTTAGATTAAGCTAGTTGTTGTGTGTCACATACACTATCATAAAATATGATCCTGTTTTATAATTATGATGTCTTATAGATATACCATTTTTTCTCTAAATATAATTTTACGGAATCATTTAGAGGTTATTAGAAGGGGTTTTACTAGATATATTTATTAGAAATTGAAACCAATTTTTCTGTAATTCATGTTTTTTTAACATGATGAAAATTATTAAATCTATTGATAGAAAATAGTGTAGTGTATTTAGCTAAAATCCACATGATATCATGAAGAAAATCCAATGCTACATTGATAAAATGGAAAATATTTTTAATTGTTCTGGGGAATAAATTTGATCATTATGTAGATCTGAATATAGTGGATCAATGACAACTATAATTAATTTAAAAAGATGAAATTATTTAAAACAATATATATTAATAAATAATGCACTTTTAATTGATCAAGAATAATTTTTTTAGATATATAGTATCGTATACATCATTTTTATTCGAATAAATGTTTGAATTAAGAGAGACAATGATTCAATTCTATATTTTTCCATGATATATTTGTGACCAAGTATTGTTAGAATATTTCTCATGTTATTATCTAATATTAATGGATAATTGTATATCAAAAATGGGATAATTTTTATGAGATATGGTTGAAATATTAATTTTAAAATATTAATCGAATATAAATTTCATTGAGGATACAACACATGACATTATCATTTAAAACAAATATAGACATTGTTTTTTGATCTATATGTTAAACATGCCCTATTTATTTAAATTACATTGAGAAAAATAAAATTTAATAAGAGATAATGAAATAATAACACAATTTTGAAATGTATGATTCATTTACAGATTAACTAATACATGAATGGTCAATAAATATCTATGGAATTACTTATTGGAGAAAACTAAAATAATTGGCATAGATAATTACGATAATATAGAATTGATATTATATTTAATTTAGTGTATTAAAATATTATTTTTAGAACATGTTGATGAACATTATTAAACTCTAATAATGGGGAGTGTATTACATCATTCTTCAAATAAGATAATGTATAATGATGGATGTCAATTAAGCATTAAAATAGGACAATATTATAATGATATAATTTTTTTAGTAATGATGAAATTAGAATAACAAAATTTTAATAAACTAATTCATAATCTTTTGAGACATGTTGAGAAGTATTAAAAGGTTTTTTTACCCTTTGGGGGGTTGTTATTATTACATAAATACTAATAACAATAATAAATGTTAGCATAAACTACAAATAAACTATACTTTTTATCCACAATATTTTATGAAATGTAGGATCTTGATACACCGACCCATCACAAGGTGAACAATTAATAGTTCTTCAATCCTTTTATACATTTTATTCAATATCTAAAATTATTATTTTGTTAGGGTGAATATGAATTTTTTTTACTGAAATGAGTTCCACATTTTCCAAAAAATGACTATGGGAGGGATTTATTCTTATGATGGATTGATTGGATTTTCTATATAAATATAAAACCATGAGACTAGTAAAAATAAATGGAAATTAATATTTTTTAAAAATATATATGTTGTACATATTCATCAATTATAGTGGTTTTGAGTAATATAGTATCATATACCAGAATTGTTTTCTATAATATGTTATAGATTGATCAGTTGGTATTGATTCACATTTGTATATTGTTACTCATAAATTTTAGAATTATTTTTCTTATTCAATAAGAATATATTATTATATTCACGATTCTACAAATTAGAGAAATTACAATGTTTATAAAGAAGTACAACTCATTCATTAGTGAAATGACATGTTATAGAAAACAAATCATATAATATATGTGATAGAATGTCATGAAATAAAATTATAATAAAATTAAACAATTGATGATATATATCATGAATTCAATAATTCATGGATGATATTACAAAACTTCTATTAATCTTGAATAATATAGTAATGGATGAAAATATTTTGAGTAAAATTATAATGATATTTTATTCAATTAATTATGAAACTTAGGAAAAAAATATCAGTTCTACATTGACGATATGGTTGAATTTATATTAAATATTAGTTTAAGATCCAAAATATAGATACAACAAAAAATTTTAATAATAATTAATGTGTTTCTTTTATAACTAAATTTACCAATTATATTTTTTATTCAAGTTATATAGTCTTGACTAAACTAAAAGGGAAATTGTATAAATTGACCAAATATCTAGACAAGATTATCAGAAAAATGAATTTATTAAATATGGGAATGGATATATAGAAACAAAAATGTCAAAATTAAAAAAAATTTATTTTAATTGATATCATTGTGGTGATATATATAATTTGAAGAAAAATGACACAACGTAAACAAATAAGGATCATTTATATAAGGATATAGAAAACAGATTTTTTAAAATTTATAATTTTTGAATATAAATCTAAGGATTAATATAGTCATGATGATGAAAATAAAAATGGTTCCATACTATTAAACACAAGATTAATTAATGTATATTCTTTATCAACATTATTATACACTTTATCTTCTCATAATAAATATAATACTTAATCACTTAAGGAGGTTAATGAAATATATATATATATAATATAATTTACAATGAAAAAAATATTATAGATGAATATATAAATCTTAAGACATCATATAATGTTTTGATAAATTGTATGATGATTTTATAGGATAAATATGATATTATATTAAATAATAAATAAAATAATACTATTTATGAGGAAATAGATTCTATATATAAGAATAATGACTATAATATTAGTGAGTATGAATGTTTAAATGAATAACTACATAAAATAACTCATGGGATATAAAAATGGTTTAATTTGATAGCCAGTCTAAGGTATATAATAATGATAAACTTTATGGGATAAATATGGAAGGATACCAGGATTTATAAAGTTTAACTAGTGGATTAAACTACTACATGAAATAATACGATAAATTGTTTTATATTTTTAATATATGTACAATGTTCACCTTAATATTCCTTAAAATTCAAGGAATCACATGTTTATAAGAATAATATTTTTTGGAAATCTATTTTTACAGTAATTTTAGTGAATAATTATGTTTCTTAAATTCATAAATGAGATATTTTTAATCATTTTATAATAAATTACCATTATATGTAAATTTAATTTCATTAAATGTGGATATTAAGAATATTACAACTTGTTATTTTTCCATATAATTCTTCAATACAATTTTATTCTTTTCAATTTTATATAATCTTTATTGATTGTGTGTGATAAAATTTTAATTTTATTTAATTTAAATATTTTACGTCAATAAATATTTTCAACAAGGTTATAGTATTTTAAGAGTGAAATTTTTATTTTGGGGGGTTCACTATTGATAGGGAATACAATCCCATATCTTAATTAATGAAAATAAATATATTTCATAGTAATATAATCAATAGTATTATGTTTATTATTTTTTCATTAATTATATATATTATTAATTTTTTAAAAACATATATACCTTATTTCTTACAAATTGAGATTAATTTTTTAGGAGAGTTGATTTCAAATTATATTAATAATTATATCGATTACCTAATTAAATTCATAAATGATTCACTTTACTACAATATGAATGTTGATTACTTTTTTATTCTGTTAATTCATGCTTTTATATTAGTAAAAAAATTATCCCACTATTCTATATTTTTATATATTGGTGATTTATTTATTTTATTATCAATATACTTACAATTTAATGATTCGTGATCTAAATATAATTGTTAAAAAAAATTTATTATTAAAATATATGTGAGATTTATAATAAACCATCAATCATTTTTTAAAATAATCCAAATGAAGAGACTATTTGGGAGTTTACTTTTTCAAGGGTTTTATTTACATTAAAACAATTTTATTCTATTATATATATTTATGCCATGTTTTTACATGTTATTTATATTTTCTCCTTATGTTATGATAACATATATCCTTATGTATGATATAAATTTTGATGCATGAAATTTCAGTAATATTATGTTTGATTAATTTTTTTTAGTAAAATTGTATTTCATATGTTAGATGTTATATTATTTAATCATGTTTTTTGGGTGAATATTTTTTTAATGTTTATAGATATCCAAAATGGTATTTATATTATAATATCAATGTGATGTAACATGTTCATGTGTAATTAGACATTATTATAATTTATTTATAAAACTATTCATTCAATTATTGATAAATAAGAATAGTGTTATGTATATAAAATACTTATTAACATAATTTCTAATTATAATCAAATAATTAATTTTAAAAATGGAACATTATTGAAAGTTTAAGGCCACTAAACATTTGCTATGATATATCCATTGATACTATAATATTAGGAACAACATTCATGATTGTACTAGTGATATTAGTTTATAAACAATGCACCGAATGCTCTATATTTTCCACTTAATTTCTCCAAACACATACAATGAATTTATCTCATCAAGGAAATCCATTCAAACAAACACTATTATTTCTCCATAAATTATGAACAAAATTAGAAAATATATATATAGAAATTGAAATTAACTAATAGGGATTAATTTAAAATTAATTATGGTAAACTAGATTTCATCAATAAAAGTTTAGTTTTCAATAATTTTCTATAAAGTATTTTTTTGATTGATCTATTTTTTTCAATGTTATAGGAGTAATTAATGACTTTTAATTATGCTAATAAAGATGGTTTGTTTTACAGTAATGTCATGATTTCTGAAAATTATGTTGATAACATTTCATATTATGTTATAATGTTGTAAAAAAATAGTATGATTATGTATTGATAATTTTTCTGATATTTATATATATCTCAAAAACATTATTCAATAATTGATATATTTATTTATCGTTATTTTTTTATAACAAAAAAATGATTAATTTCATAGGATGTTGAAAATATAATTAGATTTAGAAATTCATTATAATAGATGGTATTGAATAATATATTATGGAATACTTATTTATAATTTGGAACAGGAAAAATGACCTCATTTATGATGATGAAAAATTCAATTGTCATGAAATAAGTCTAAAAGCATGACCAATAAAATGGTTTTAAAATGTATATATAATACTAGTGATATTCAAATGTTGAATACCTATTATATGAAGAGACATAAATGACTTTTTTTTTCTACATAAATTATTTCAATAAAGATAATTTTATGAATAATATGAATGAAAATTATGTATTATTGGTAAAATATGATAGTTTCATGATATTTAACATATCCTGGGGGATTGTGTTTAAAAAAAATTGGATTCCATATTATCTACTAATTTTGTATTATTAGTGGTTCGTTGATAATTAATATAATTAAACCCTGTTGGGGATATATAGGTAATGTTACATGTTTTTTCAATACAATCATGCATAATACGATGGAATATTTCAACAGTGGTTTGTTTTTAAATTCTTATTGGCATTCATGAAATTATTAACAATAACATATGAAATTTATTGTTGTTATTTAATTAAATCAGGATCACAGATTTAGGGATGAATCAAGCATCATTAATGATTATTGAAATGTTTTTTGTTTTGTTTAGTATAGAATGTGTGAATGAATTGGAATCCCATGTGATGTAAAAAACCATTTTCCATGTTATTCTATATTTTATGAATTTCTATTAAGAATAATATAAATATAAAATATTTTCTATTTAAATTCTATATTTATAAAATATTAATTTGACTTGTACATTCCAAAGTGTGGATTGGAGAATTTTTTCAGAAATATATTCATGGAAAAAAATAATGGAATTTCAGGGTCAATTATTGTGGGAATATTTTATTTTATTATGATAGACAATAATTTTTTGTTTTCCCAATTCTGAATTGTAAACTGGTTTCAAAAAATATAGTGCATTCATTTTTCAACAAAACAACCAATATATTTTACATAATTGGTTTTTCTTTAAAATAATTTCATTCATTTATTTTTTAGTTAAAATTTCAATTTTTATAATGTTAAAATACATAATCATAATCAATATATGACTTCATATATTGGATGTGTTGGTAATTATTTCTGAAACAATAATTGTGTGAATAGATGTCAGATATCTTTCAATTAACAATATTTTTAGTCATATATCTATATAAAAAGAATGATATATTTTTTTTTATTTTTTTTAATATATATTATATATTCTTATAGGGGAAAATGATTCTTTATTAAAGTGTTTTAATCCATTAAAAATCATGAAAATTAATGTATTCACAAATCCTTCAAGGAGTTAGTGAAAATGTTTTCATTAGATTAGATATTTTCTTAATAAATTTTATTTCCATTTCCATATTATTTGTTCTATAATGTTTATATTTTTTTATCATAAATTGTTTAAATTATATACCCACAATAATTTCACAAGACATTTAGGAATTGATAAATAATTTATATCCACCACCATCATTAACTAATTTTATTGGAATTCAAAATTTCTATATATTTTCTTTATTATTAATCATTATTACGCCTTAATGTTTTTCATCCACATGTGTGGGGCCTCACTGTATATTGATTATTTGAATTCAAACCAAGGGATGGTAATAATTCCACATGTCTGTATTGTTTTTAAATTCATAAATGAATTTTGAATTACATTTTTACAGATGGATTATTTTGATAACTCGAATACAAAATGATTTTATGATAATTTTTGAATTTTTGAATTATTTTTGAGGTTGTGGTGATATTTAGTTGATGTATCCTCTATTAGTAGGTATTTCAGTATGTGTTTAGAGTGACCAATATAATGAATTTAATAGATATTATTTATACATAGGTATAATTATTCATTCATTCCATGAATAAAAATGTTGGAGTTTTCTTGAATGGGAATAATAAAATTGGATGTCAAGGTAACTCAAAAAAATCATTGAATTAAATATTTTAACATTCTATGAAACTTATTTAAAAATATTTTATATAGGGAATTATTACACCTGTATGTGCAAAATGTTCTCATGCATTGGAGTTCAATAGTGGGATCTCTCCCTCTCCATTATGCCATATATATTTTTTGTAATTTTGGTTTAGATTTGAAAATTTATACTGTAAAAATTTGTCATCTATTCCATTAGTCTCGCTCATCTCAAATATTTTTTCATTTCTATTATTTCAATTTATGTATTTTATGAATACATTCATAAATATTTGAAAATTTTCCTACAGTTTACAATGATTTTTTGAATCTTACATAGAGGATATGCAGAAACTATTTATTCCTTCCATTGATCATTATTTCATCACTGACGTGAATTATAGTGAATGAATTAATAGTTTTATGTCTAAATTATAATTTCTTATCATTTTAAAGTGATGTGTGATTGGGAACTCATTTTGGTACGTTCAAGAGTTTTTATAAGATGTTGAACACCCCATATCTTGTAATGGTTGTCTTATATGGATGTCTGGTGAGTTTTTGTTATATATTTATTCTGGGATAATTATTTTAATTGTTTATAAAAGTATATTTTAATTTATTATAATTATATGATTTGAGGTAGATTACAGATTGTATAGGCTATAGTGAATGTGCCTAGGTGAACTAGGGTTGAGTTAGGTAGATATTTTACAAGCATATAATATAATTTTCAAATATACATAGAAAGTTATGTGGTTAATGTAATCACCATATTCCATTTTTGTATTTATGATTCACTGTATTTGAGGTTTTTTCACTTATGGAATTTCTCTATTATGATAAAATTATGTAATTGTTAATTTATTTTAAAATTAATATTTCCATCAATAGAATGAAGTGCCAAGGCTATGTTGGTCCTCATGTACTGACTTTTTCCTCGGCCTTTAATGTGCAACTCGAGGACCAATGAATTATATATAACATTGAAAGATCAATAGATGGATTAAATCAAATAACATGAAATGATAATATGATTAAACGGAATAGTAATGTTTCATTGGAAATTTCATGGCAGGGAATGTTGTGAGTTTGAAATGGTTTTCTCTAGTGGGTTTTAGAGAAACTATGTGTTGCGATAGTAACTATACTCGAGTGAACATGGAGTTATATATGGGATAAAATTCATCTATTTAGTGGGTTTATTTTTAACAATACTATACTATTATATGATGAGAAAATGGTGAATCTATTGGGATCCATGATTAGGAATAGCCTAGTTGGAGGGTGTTTGTAGATATCAATACTTGTGACATGTTGTTAATTTGGGATACCCAAGTTTCATTTTCATATGTGATGTACATTGAAAAAACAACATTGGAAGTCATTTTGTAATTTTCTTTGGAAAAGGACAATAAGAGAGAGTATTTCATTTATTTCAAGATTACTCCCTTAGTGGATTCAATGATATTTATGCATGAAAACTCGTATATATGTGGTATTTTCTTTATACTAGTAGAAAAAAACAAATCTGTGATTCCTTGTTGATTCTTAGTAATTCTTTTTTTATTGAGAATACTCATAGGTGAGGAATATGATAATATTAGTGGCTATTATATGTATTTGGTTATTTTTGATGATCATATATATTTTTATGGATTATTATTAGTGCATTCCCCAACTCTTTGAAACATATGGGTTATGCTCATGTTAAGAAAACTCCAATAGGGTTGGTCGGTGATAAATGATATGTATATAGGGGATTCATGGTTATGTTATTTTTAGAGGCATCTTCACTATGATATGTTCAATGAAAACTCAACAATATCTGTTGTAAGAAGACATGAAATAGTGTATGAACCAAATGATAAAATGTATTAGTATATGAGGTATGGTTTTCCACGGTTCACATGATATGCTCAGGGGAATTCAATTTTCTATCTGAAGAAGGTATTGTTATAGGTATTATTTATTTATTTTGTTTATACATATATATATATATATATATTAACTTGTCACCTGCACAATTCACTATAGTGGTGGTCTCTAAAGGGTACAAATGTGTTCTTCCCCCTATAATTTTTTAATGTCATCCTGCTCTGGAATACAATTAAATGGGTACATGAGTATACCTCACTAATTAGATGATCGGTTTGGGAAGATGATTCAGATTTCATCATCACGATGGAGCCTCTCTTAATGCATTTAGGTTTTAGGATGATGTGCCGCTTGAATATTTTATTTTAGACTCCTTATTTATTGGTTTTTTCAATATTTATTCACATATATAATCCATTATGTGTGTTAATAATTGTGTTTGACCTGCTTATTATATTTTATGACTATTCCATGATTCTTGGTAATAGTTCACTTCATTTTTTATGTATATATTAATTATAATTGACATTGTTAATTGATTTTTGTGATGGTGGGATTATTTATATATGACTTATCAATTCAATATAGAGTATATGATTCTCATGATACATTTTGAGACCATCACTACTAGTCAACAGCCTCTATGAATCCGTGGGGGTGATCCTTTTATAAGTTTCAACCACTATATTGAGAATAGATGAGGTGTCTGGTAAGGTGTGATGATAACATGTTTTAACTGATAATTGTTTTATTTTTAGAAAAAATGGTATTTGGATGACTGAATTCATAGAATTTATTGGGATGATGTGATGTAACACTAAATGTTTTTTTATAAAACCTTTCTTGGAGCATTTTAATGATAACATGGTTACGATATTGAAATTCATGTCTTCTATTATTAATGTAATTGTGATTTTAACGTAGAACAAAACACATAAAATTTTATATTTATTTCATTTGAGATATATGATGTTTTTTAATCATCATCCACTGGTAATAAGAAATTTATTTCATTGTTAGATCTTGGAATATAGGGTGTTGATGTATCCCATTATTCATTTCAAATACATAAGTTTAACCAGATGTGGGCTAGCTAGAAATATTATTTTCAGTGATTACTTTGTATGAACTATTTAACGTTTTAGGAACATGTAATTTTGTATTTTTACTTATTTTTTATTTTTAGATTTATACTAAGTTATGCCAACTTATGTAAATGTATTTTATTTTTATTGAATTTATTATCCTTATAATGATAAAATATTCAATGATAATGATAAATATATATTCCCAATAGTATTTGGTGTAAATAGAACCTTAGGGGTCAGTAGATTATATCAATTCCATAGATAAAATAACCTAATTATAGATTATTATATCATTATGGATATTTAATGTTCAAATAATAACACTTATCATGTTTTCCCATAGACCATGCAATTCCTTTCAATCTAAATAAACATCATATATATGTTTCCAGGAAAAATATCATCTCAAATTATCTCAATGTTATGTATAAAAAAGATTAAGGATATCATGATTCTCATGTATATATTATAATAGGAGGATATAATGTGATAATTAATTCTTTGGTATGTTGTTGAGTGTGTATGATTTTTTGAAATTAGAATTATAGACAATATTTTGTTTTTTGGTATCTGTGTAACCATGTGAATTTTTATATGTTAGCATAGTTGATGACATATGGATAATGTTTCAAGGAAAACCCAAATTATGGGGTATGGGGTAATACATAGTGACCCTGATATATGGAATGATATATCAGTGATTTATTTTTTTCAATTAATATATCACATGAGAGGGGTTTTGGGGGTTTCTAGGGTTTATTGGGGACATTATGGAATGAATCATTGGTTAAATCACTGAATTATCATATTAATGTAAAAAATTTCAATAAAATTTATTATAGAGAAAATTATCATCCCTTGTGTCATCTAGTAATGTAAAATTAGATCTAGATTCATCACAATGTGTATTGTTTTATAGGGTAATATAATTTAGATTCCAAACCCTTTGATGAATATATGTGTGTTTATTATGTTGTGATGGTTTGGAAATAATCCAGTTACATGGAATGGAGTGGTATTTTATAAATTTATTGAGTTTTCCTCAACATTAGTGATATGATATGAAAATGTTATGAATAAAGCAATTATGAATTTTCTTGAATGAGGGTAACTAATTTTTGCACGTGGTCAATGAATATGATATGTGGTTCTTGTTTTGATTCAATGTGGCTAACCAGATCGTGATTCATGTTTACCAGTTGTGTAGTACTAAACATATTTCTAATTTATTTATAATGATATTGATATAGACCTAACACATTATGAATGGGGGATTTGATTTAAATAATTGTTATGGTTATTAGTGGGAATAAGATCGATGAAAAATTTTATGATATTCTTGCGGGTTTGGTGAACCCTATAATTTGATGAAATTAAGTGTATTCCTTTATGTAGTTTATTTAAGGAATGAAATGAGATTGGATTGTGAGGAGAGATAAATGTTTTGTAGCGTAACATGTTCATATTTCTCTATAGAATCACAATAATGTTTCATATATTATGGTGAGGACACAATATTCATTTGGAGTGGAACCCTAGTTAGATAATGTTTTAGGTGAATATAATGGAAAAAGATGCCATAGGTTTGTAATAAGTACAAATTGATATATCTCCTTTGATTTAATGTTTGAAGGAGATGGTCATATCTATTAATTTAATGTTGTATTGAAGGGAGTTTAAAATATGGAAACCAGTACTTCATACAGGAAGAGTCATTTTCATTACGAGACTTGTAATTTTATTGAATTTGTGTTGTTTGGATTCTAGGGAGTGCTAGATATCAATAATCATGATCCATTAAAAAACAATATTTGAGTTTTATAATTTGTTTTGGTAGGTGTCGGTTTTTTGGAACCAGGATTAGTGTGGTCTCGATGCTTTTTGAGAGTTCCATATAATGTGTATTTTAATTCATCGTATGGTTTAGGTGGTGAAAATGGTTCATCATGTAATTTTATGGGTGAATAATGTAATGAATTTATTCATGATGTTTTCATGGGATAAATGATGTCTTTGGTCAAATACCACATCAGGTGTGTTATATTTGTTATAAAAAAAAATTATCGCGTGGTTGGTTTAAGCATTCCCTATCTATGGGTGGTTGTACTAATTTAATTCTCATGTGAATTAGAGATGTGAATATGACTATAGGTATCACATCCTTTCACAAATAAAATAAAATTATATTATATATCATAATCCTATAAATAAAAAACATGTATCACCCCGAATGGCTTGAAGGCCTTAAATTTTATTGATTTTTGATAACCCCCCTTTCAAGGGATGAGGGTGAACCCTAAAAACATGGTTCAAGAATTCATGATTCTATGGAAGATAATGAAAATTATTTGAAAACATGAAAATAGAATAAAAATAATTTTATTTATATACATATGGAACTCTTATATCTCTTTTATATTTTAAAATAATATAGGACAACCATGTGAATAAATAGACAAAAGGGATGATCTAAAAAAGATCTGTAAGTTAAAAATAAGATAAATGACATACAGTACATGATTTATAAGGTATAAAATAATAACATTAGTGGACTAGAACATTAATATAATTTTTGAGTAATATCTTATAAAACATAGAATCATATGATCAAGATAATAAAATAATCCTTCGACAATGTAAGAAATGACATAATAATAAGTAAAAAATGACATCCATGATAGTATCACATGGTGGAAAAAGTAAAAAAAATGGATTAATTATTATCCATAATCTCACAAATGACGTGTTGTTAGACTACAAATTACCCAATGCATTGGATTTCTATATAGGATCACCAATTATAATATTTTCATGAGTATTTGTTCTACATAAAGAATGAAAATGTTTGAAATGAAAATAAGTCCTTCGGATAGAAAGTATTGAGCTTCCAAATCATCTCATAAGAAATAACCAATAGATGTATAAAAAATTTATTCAATGAACGTTTGAATTAGATTTTTTTCGGATAATGAAAATGTAAAAAATTAGATTATATAATCAATAATTATATCCATATTATGTTAAAAAATGGAAATGTGTGTAATAGAGTCTTTCAATAAATATGAAATTAAATAAAATTTTTTTTTATTATAAATGAATATAATTTTGAAAGATATTGGTCGCATAAAATAGATTATGGAGTTTACTAGAAAATGATTATGAAATGTAGAAGTACCTTTTAATCGGGTTTTCTTATCAATATTAATTTCGAAATGATCCTTTTAAAATATTTATTTCTACAAAAAAATAATGTCTTTTGAGATATATACACATTTTTACGACATATAAGTATAATTTAGGAGGATTTTATAATAATATGGAATAATTTTATTATGATAAATTTATATAAAGAATAATCTTAAGGAAGACTGCATATTCAGAGATACCCCTTACATTATATATGAATGTGTACTATTGTTTAACTAATTATACATGAAAATACATTTAGTTTTAGTAATTAATATGTTTTTAACATATTAAACAATTAATAAAATTTATTATAATTAAATTTATTATTATTTAATTATTCTCACTTATCTCTATTGTTTGAGTTATAATGATAATTGTGTTTCATTTATGACTGCATTTTATTCCATGTTTTTTGATTGGTATTAATGTATAAATTTATGGAATTTATTATAAATTGGAAATAATTAAATATATATGAAATAATAGGGAATAAATTAATTTACCTATTTTTAAATGGCCCCATATATCATTTTTTATGAGAATGATTCATTTGATAAAAAGTTAAATGTAAATGTTTAGTTTATTTTGTCAATTTTTCAATCATCATGTACTAGGGTTGCTTTATTTAAAAATATGTATATATATATGTTATATAATATGAGGAAAGATAATATATATATATATATATTAGAATATATGCTAACCATAATAATGGTTTTATGGCCAATCATGATGAATGTAATTTGGAGAAAAAACTCATTATCCGTGTGATAGTAAACAGCTGTAATTTGGAAAATGATTTCATGACATTGAATTATTAGAAACATGGAAATGATTTGACAAGTGATATTAAATTATAAATATGAAATTATAATATATAAATGACACGTGATTTATTATTATTTTATTTATGAGGGAGAGTAGGGTAATGTGGGAAAATATACGAAATTTGAAGAGATGATTTGAGAATGTTACCACATGAATATCACCTCATTGAAGAACCATTTATGGAATATTGAATTCATATTTTTTTAGAGACCATCATCTTAAGTATGTAAGGAAGAGTATTGGTTAGGGGATTTGATTGAATTTTTAAAAGTTTGTAGCCTTAGATAGTGTGAGGAGAAGTGATGATGAGGGTTATATTTATAGGTGGAAGAGATGAGTATTTTTAATATTATATATAGTTGTTTATTTTTTGCCTCAAAAAATTAAATCATTCTTATTCTAATGATTTAATATTGTAAATGGTTTATCATTTTTTGGAAAATTTGGTTATTACATATTTAATGGGAATAAAATTCAAGTATTTGTCTTATAATTTTGTACAATAAAAATTACTGTATTTTATTATTCCCAAAAAATTAAAATATTTTTTGAAAATACCAATAATTCACAACAACTAGTTTTCGGGAATGTATATTTAAAATTTTGTATCATATATTATAAAATATGTTCTTATATGTAGTAAATATTGTTCTGAATGAAAATAAACAATTTTTTGTAAAAAATATCGATTTTGGTTTTATAATATATTTAATGACACTTTGAGAAATTAAAAATGATCTCATAAAATCATAATATATATATAATAAAACATATTATTAACTAATTAATTATATTATTAAAATATATATCATTTTAATTTATTTTGTTATTTATATAATTTTAATTAAATATTTATGTTTTACAAAAATAACAACACAGAATTAATCATTTTTGTAAAATTTGATTACATACACTAAGATATCAATTTTTATTTATAGGATTGGTAAATTATATTTTTTAATATGATGGATGAAGTTAAGATTATATTATCTATATTACAATTCATAATGGTTAGATTACTATTCCAATAGTAAGATTTTTAATAGCCATATATGTTTCTTAATTCATGTAAATAACTATTATTTCATTCATTCTTCATTCACTTTTATTTTTTCTATAGGAAATTTATTTTCATCATAGAAATGAATATAATTCCAATATAATTATAATTACATTATATATATTAGTTCATGAGATATTTCATTCTAGTGGATCAAGGGGGACAAATATTTCGCAATCTTATTATATTATTTACTATTTATTTTACTGCTAAAATATTAGTAATTTATATTGGTTTATTTTTTGATTAATCTATCAATCATAATGTCTGATAATAATTATCAAATTGTTTTATTTATTTTATGTATGTGTTTTAGGAAATAATTAGTCTAGAAATTCCATTTATAATATATTGTGTCATTATATTATCGAATTAAAATATTTGGTATTGGAAATTTACTTTTACATAATATGTTGAAAATGGGTGATGGAATTTCTCCTCAAGAAATCCCAAGGGTTCCCATGTAACCACTTCAATAAAAATCATTATGAAGGATTTATGAGTATATTCCTCTACATTGAAATCATTTTTATGATTATCGATTGTATCCATAAACTATTTAATTTATGTTATGTATTTTACATGTTTCGAATTATGTATTCTGATTCATAAACTAATATAGTGTATACTATTTTTTAGAAATTGATCATAGTGGAAGGAATTGAAATTTTATAATGCAGGTAATCCATGTAGGTATTTACCTCCAACTGATGATTATTATATTGTATCTTATGACACAACTGGTGTTGATAATCTTATCACTATATTAGGAAAACTCCCTTAAGTTATGAATAATAACCTTACCCGTACAGAGCACCCTGATCCACAATACGGGGGATAAATTTTAAATAGCTTCATGAGGCAAAAAAATAGAAAAATTCAATAGGACTAAAAATCCATTTGTAGCAGAGAAATTGATAAGTTCTATAGAGAAAATATTCTATTTTTTCTAGAGTAGTGAAAGGGAAAAAGTAGTTATAGAATTTTATCAACTCATGGGAGATGAAGATCAATGGGGGATATTAATTCACGTATCTAATGAGGATGAAGAAGTATCAAATATGGAATGGAGTGTGTTGAAAGAAATTTTCATAGAAAAATACATTCCTCATGACCATTGAGAAGATATGGAAAGACACTTTCTGAATCTGAGGAAAAAGGAGGAATAGAATTTCACAATGTATGAGGCTATATTTCCAAGGTTAGAATGGCATACAGTAGATTATATACGTAACACAAGGAGTAATATTGATCAATTTTCGGATGAGTAAAAACAATTTATTCATCGAGAATTTGTCTCACAATCCTTATTATTATATGAAAATATTTTCTCTATTTCTATCAAGTGGGTAAAGGAAATCCCCAAGATTTATGACATTAAAGAAATGAAAGAGAAGAAGAGAAATACCAAACACAAAGGAAATGAAAATAACATGAATAAGGGAAATTTTGAATTTCCATCCTGTTATAAATGTTGGAAGAAAACCCCTAGTACATGCTTGAATGGAATGGGAGTATATTATACGTGTGGTGAAAAGGCTACCAAGATCATGATTATGTGGGAGAGAAAGTGGATTTAAATATTGAATGCTATAATTACTGTGAAATGGGGCACTATGAAAATTAATGTCCTAATCACCAAGGAAAATTACCTTAGAAAAGTACATGGGAGAAAGTCCAAGCTTATAAGATCACTACAGGTATGTTAAAACCTCCATTAGAAGTTTTGGTAGGTTTTTAATGGTTTCTTTATGTTTAGACAATTATATATTTGATTCAAGCTCATATCATCATTTCATATCTACCTAGTTTTCTATGAAAATTTGATATTTACAATTTTATTTAACAAGGGAGTTTTCAGTCCAAACTCATTAGGGATATATCATTGTAATAAAGCATTGTCAATAAGTTCCCAATTGGACATATAAATGTTCATTATATTCAAATATCATGTTATAACCATGACTGAATTTGATATAATCCACAGTATGTACTGTATTTTCGACCATAATTTGAAAATTTATTATATGATGAAGGAGGTTACAATTTTTGATGATGATAAAGAGATCCATGTCATTAGAGCAGAAACATCACCATATGATTCTTATATAGATACAACCACAATAGCTCTTCTAAATTCAATTATTGGAGAGGAAGATAATGAAATTAAAATCGGTGAGGAATAGATTGATCAAATAGAGGGCATTCCAATTGTACATGAATATATTGTTATGTTTTTAGAGTATTTAAATGGACATACTCTAGAATGAGAAATTTAGTTTTACATTGATTTAATTCATGTTTCAAGGCCAATATTGAGGACCCCTTATAGTGTTCCCACTGTAGAATTAGTGGAACTAAATAAAAAACAAGTGGAATTGAAAAATAAACGACTTATTTTCCATATTTTTTCGCAATGGGGAGCCGTATTATTTTTTTGTGAATAAATATGGATCTATGTGGTTGTGAATTGACTAAAAGGAGAACAATTCTATAAAAATCAAGAAAAAGTTTCCCATAACTCACATTGATTATTTATTTGATCAACTTCATGGAGTATAATATTTTTCAATGATTGATAATCTATATGGATATCATTAGTTGTGTGTGAGATTGGAAGTCATTCTGATGATATCATTCAATTCTAGGTTGAGCATTACCAGTTTACAATAATTCCATTTCGATATACTAATTCACCCCCTATCTTCATGGATCAAATGAATAGAAATTTCATGGAATATCATGATTACTTTGTAGTGGTGTTTATTGATGATATATTGGTATACTCCAAAAACTATGAAGATCATTAAAATCACTTATGAACTGTTCTAAAGGATCTTGAATGAAATGAATTACATAGGAAGTTTAGATAGTGTGAATTTTTTCTTCAATATATTTCTTTTCTTCTCCTAATTATCTCTAATGATGTAATCTATGTTGATCCTTCAAAGATATTTGAAATACATGAATGTCCAGAACTAATGAGTATAACTGAGGTACACCATTTTATTGGTTTATCAGGTTATTTTCGGCATTTAATCCATGACGTTTCCCAATTTTCTATCCAATTAACCAAGCACACATGTAAAGGTGATGATTGTTTTGGAAAAAAGAGCGTGAATAATTTTTTTATGAACTGAAGAGATGATTAGTCAATGCTCCAATCTTATCTCTATCATCAGGGAATGATGGTTTTTTTATTTATAATGATTATTCAAATAAATCACATGGTTGATTCCTTATGCTAAATGATAGGTTTATTGGCTATTCAAAATCATAGATAATGATTAATGAACAAAACTATCCTACGAATGATCTTGTGTTAACAGCTGTAATAGTTTCAGTGAAGATATGAATATATTATCTCTATGGTGAAAAATGTGATATATATACTGATCTCAAGAGTTTTAAATATATTTTCTCAATTAAATAAATCAACCTGAGTAGAAGAAGATGGCTTGAACAACATAGAGAATATGATTTCACTATACACTACCACCCTTGGAAGGAAAATAAGGTGGCGGATGCTTTGAGCAGAAAGGATCATGATGTTTTGAACATGATGTGATTTGAAAGATATTCAATATTCATGGATCTAGTAATTATAGATAAGTTAATAATCATGGAAGGTGAAGCATCGATACTTTTTCATATTGTTACCAATCCAACTTTAAGAGAAAGGATAAAAAATTATCTAACATATGATGTGGAGATTCATAAGAAACTTAAAGACATGAATGATGGAAGATTAATTGACATCGTATATGAAGATGGAATTTTGAAATTTGGGAAGAGACATTGTGTTCATGATATAAATAATATTACAAGGAAATTTTTGGATGATGCTCATAACTCCAATTTCTTTATACACCCTGGTAGCACAATGATATATAGTGATTTGAAGGAACATTTTTTGTGTGACAACATGAAGTGGGAGATTGCTGATTAGGTTTCAAGATGTATTGTTTTTCAATAGGTTAAGGATGTAAGAAAATATCATAGAGTAGTCATGATACCTCTACACATACCTAAGTGGAAATGGGATGATAATAATATGAACATTGTCGTAGGGATACCATAGGCTCCTAGAAGGAATAATGAAATATGGGTCATTGTTGATCATCTTACCAGACATAACATTTTCATTCTATATGAGAAGATATACCACATGAAATATTATCAAGATTATATATTTATCATGTTGTAAGACTTCATAGAGTACCCCTATCGAATATTTCTGATCATGTTCCCTGTTTTACATAATGATTCTAGAAAATTATTTAGAACACATTGTATACTGAGCTTCATTTGAACACTGCCTACCACCCCCAAACTGATGGACAATTAGAATGGACTATTCAATCCTTAGATCAAATGTGGAGATCTTTCTCACATTAATTTCAAGGTATGTGGGATCAGTATATACCTCTGGTAGATTTTTCCTATTACAATAGCTTCTATTAAATTATTTAGATGGTTCCGTATGAAGAATTATATTGAAAGAGATTTCGAACACTAGCTTATTAGGATGATGTTGGTGAATGAAAAAATTTAGTTCCCGAACATGTTGATTAAATAATGGAAAATGTGATGGTTATCGAAACCTACATCAAAGAATCCAAAATTGGGAAAACAAGATATGCTGATAACGGAGGGAAATATTTTGACTTTCAAGTAGGAGATCATGTTTTATTGAATTTATATCCACGGAAGGGTGATATATATTCATTTAGAATGGAATATTAAGTCCCTTTTACATTAAAACATTGGAAGTTTTATAACGAATTGGATTTGTATCTTATCATTTGTAAATTTCACCAAGACTCTCCAAAGTTATTTTTGTGTTCCACATATCATTGTTGAGAAAATACATGTCTGACCCAACACATGTACTGAAATATAATGAAATATAACTAGAACTCGACAAGTCTTATTGCGAAGATCCAATCAAAATTCTAGATAGTAGAGAAAATGTTTTGTGAAACCAGATGACTCGTATGGTGAAAGTCCTATAGAGAAACCATAAGATGGAAGAGGCAACTTGGGATATAGAGAAAAAATGATGAAGAAGCACCCAAATATTTTTATTCAATAATATGATAGAAATTTTGAGTGTGAAATTATTTTGGGTAGGGAAGAATGTAACACACAAGATTCCATGGTATGTTTCTTTCTGAATAATACAATAGCTTACGTTGTACACAACTTCGAGTTCAAGCACCACACAACCAATCAAACTAGTCATTATGAATTTTAATACCCACTTTTTGATATTTTATTAATTAATATATGGAAATATGGACTTCATTTTTGGATTCTTAATATAAAAATTAGCTTAGGGTTATTTTTTGTTATTTTTCTTAAATCGTTCAATTTTTGATGAATAGTGAGAAAATGCCTTATTTTTTGAGAAAACATTTCATTTAAGTTATTACGTACATTATTTATATTTATTTTATGTCCAAATATATACATAATACCTATATATGTGTTGTGTAATTATATGAGTAATTTTATAAAAATATTATATGTGTAAAGTTTTATATACATTTTTAACATCTTTTACCCACCTTATAGGAACATTTCAAAATTTTCATAAAACATAATTTTAGAACTTCTTTGAATTGAACTTAAAAAATATGAGAGACACATTTTAGATAAATAAATAAACTTTTATTCAATAAGATGAAAATAATTTTTGGTAAATGTTAACATTTGGCTTTTATTTACCACGGTTAAAAATAAATAGGGTAATTAATGGTAAAAAAAATATTATAATTACCCTAACACTTGTCATAATTCTTTTGGATAGGTTTATATTGACCAAAATAAACCTTAGGAATAAAATGTGATCCTTTCAATCCACTTGGATTAGATTAGGAAATTTTTTATTATTTTATTTAAATAACAATTTAAAGTTTTAAATTCAATGTTTAATAAGTAATACATTTTTAATATATGGTTATAAATACGATATATAATACTATAAATATTAATTTGAATGCTAAAATTTTTTTCCTACATAATGGTATTATATATATAATTTTTGAAGTTATATAATTAAATTTTTTATGACAAAATGATGATGAAGTAATTACCTTATTAATGAGAGATTAAAATAATTGATATTATAAATAAATAAATAAATGTAAATTGAGGATTCTAATTATTTCTACTAAATTTCTAGATTATTATCACATGTCAGGGTAGATTAAATAATTTTTTTGAAGTGATAATTTTTTTATTATTTTCACAAAAACAAAATAGATACTTGTTTCAAAATTGACAAAAATTAGTTTTTATAACAAATTAAATATTATTTATTGATATAATATTCCTAAAAATCTAATGTTCAGAAAATGGACATAGATAAGGAAAAATATATCAATGATGAACCACAATGGGTTCTATTTTCTTTTTATATTATGTTTATTAACCATTTATTATAATTATACAATCAAAAATGTTAAAGGTTAAACTATTTAATAAAGAGTTAAATCTAAAAGATAAGGATAATATGATGACCTAAACTTGTATACAACCAATTTTTTGAGATGTTTTTGAACCATTCCCACCTCATCCCAGAAATAAACGTTATCAGTTTTATTATAAACCGAATATGATTGTATAATAAAATATCATTTCATGCTTTTCCAAATGTTACTCGCACCTCTCTTATCAAAGGGTACATACCATTTTCTCAAAATCCCACCTCCAAAGCCATTTGGAATTGCAAAAACCTACACAAATATCCCCCAAAAAACCATCAAATTGACCCATAGGACTTATTTTTATCATAAAGTTATCCTTAAGAGCTTTTTTGATCAACTCAAAATGAAACACTTGAAGAATAGTTAAAAATTTCACCACCACTTTCAATGTTATTTTCTTATTCCACTTCCACTTTTTTGATGTTTCCAAACCATAATAATGACTCTGAAACCTTATATATACTGGTATTTCATTATAAATATGGTACAAAAACATTCATTATTCTATTCATCCTATGAATGACAAGTCATAATACATGTGTACGAACTGCTTACCATCTCCACGTCATGGAGTAGTATGTTATTCAAACACTTCATTATTTGGATGGTTATAATAATGAGTATAATTGATGTAAATAATAAATATAACATGTTTAAGAATATTTTTATATGATATACCAAACAATTACATACAATTTCTCTATCAATAAAATTATAGTCACTCGTGCGTAGGTAAGGATTACAGTCTCCACGAACACGATGAAATTCATTCCCATTAATAACCAATCAATAATTGTTTTCATTTTATGAATAAATTTTTTTAAGAACATAATATCATTATATATATTAATCAAATACAACCTATCCAAAAAAACATGGCTTTTGTTCCAAAAAATATAATGGAAAATGAATCAGTTAACACATGAAACAATGGTACAACTAAAATATTATAAACAAAGCATTATTAGAAGATAATATTTGATATCATATTTATGTATATGGTTCTGGTATAATTAAATAACATTTATTTAACTAATTTAAATTTGGATAACATACCCTCGACCATGGAAAAGTAAATGTTATGGGTTAATTCTATAATCTCTCCATTATCTGAGGTTGTTTATACGTGAATATCTACTACGACCTCTTTATCATCAACATTCATGGTTCTTAAAAATTTATTTCAATTCATTTTAAATATTTCCTATACTATTTTTTAAATTCATTTATACCCATGTATTACTTTTTTTAATATTTTATGAAATTAATCTTTCCATTGTTTTCCAATAAAAGGTAATTTATGAACTTTTCGAAAAATTTAGGTAATATTATTTACATACTTATATAGAGGGTGCAACTATTTTCCACTGCTAAAAAATGATCAAAGCATTCCTTATAATCATTTAAGAATATTTTTAAAATATATTATTTCTTTTTTAATTTTGTTAATTTTAAATGATTTCAAAATTGAATAAGGTATTTAGTTCAAATTGTTATCATTTCATCTATGTCAACATCGTTTGACAGATTTTACTCTTGTTTGTAGTAGATTTGATATGATACAAATCTTCCATATTTTATTGTAGTTTTGCGATATTTTTGATTGTGGATATGTTATTTTTATACCATTCATTGTTTATGGCTAACATATAATAATTTTGTATGCTAGTTTTAATAAAAAAAAATTTTTTTGTTTCAACCATTTCATATGAGGAATGAATTTGACTTAGTAAGTGACAGGTGGAGAAAACGTTAGCTTCTCGATGCATCGGTAGGTCACGTGAGACAATCAAGTGACTTGGAAAAAGGCATTGAAAAATTATTATTGGTAGTCTTGGAACGAGGCCTTGACTAGGTGGTTATGTTTTCTGGAATTATGCATTCCATCATTATGAAATAGGATGTTGATATTACATGTGATTATTTGACTAGTAGAATATCCATGTGAATAAGTAAATGTAATTAATTGATTTATATTAGCCATATTATATGGATGTTTATGTTTAAATGGCCTATGTTTTAGTCTTATACATTGCAGTAAATGTTTATTCTTATTTGAGATAGTTTCCACTATATTGTTATCCTTACTGAGCATCTATGATCACCTATTTCGTATGTTTTATTTTTCCTAGGATGCAATGAAATATTTTACAATTAAACATTAAGAATATGATATGGTATGTAAGAGTGTTCCAAGGTGACACAATGTTTTTTTATCTCATGATGTTATGTAAAACTTATGAATGTATCTAGTACATCCATTGCTACTAAATAGACTGATCATTATAAGTACTTTTCATGGAGGTATATGGAAGGGTTGGTGAAACTATATGGAGTTTCAAATTCAATAACATCAAACTAGTATGATGATTTTACCTCAGTAGTTTTTAGGGTACTAAATCATATTTTTAGCAAACAATTATACATAAGTGATACATTCCACACCTTAATAAACAATCCTATGTAAGAGATAAATGATACACTATAGTATTGGATGGTGGTGTGATTCATGGATCTTGGTAGAACCATTACTAAAATCATTCCCATTATTCATTTCGACTACAGAAATATCAACCACTCATCAATCGGGATGGTTCCATTTGAGGGTTTGGATATGTGTTCATATTGCTCGACTTTTTGAGTGAACTGAATATGGGAATTCAAATGTTCTCAATGGAGATGTTGTGATTAGTATGATAGAGAAGGGAAAACAATTTGGTAGTTGATGAAGGATGATTAGGATCATCATTATTCTTATAATGTTTAGAGGCGTAGTAATTTAGAGTTTGAGGATAGAGATCATGGGTTCCAGAATGATTCCTTTAATCATGGGAATAGTTTTTTTTAAGGTTTATATTGTCACTTAGGTTCTTCATAACATTTATTGCACTAGAGTATGTTTGTAATGTGGGTTATTTAATGGAAATATATAGATATATGAAATGAATTCATGAATTTGTCCACATTACTAAGATTCATTATTAACATAATTATGAATCACATGTCATTCATAAGGATGAGTTCGACATCGAGCAAGACAAAAGGTGGGTTTATTGGTTAGTCTATATCTACGATCATTAGGAGAATTTACTACATGGTAGATTTATCCCATTGGTTTATTTGTTTTTTAGTGATGGTTTATTATGTTATATTAAATTAGTGAGGGAGACATAGATTCATGTTGTCCACATTATGTTTTTTTAATGCTCCTCATATTATCATTTTTTTGGAAATGATGTGTTTCAATCATATGTTTCATATAATATTAATTTACTCCCCTATTTTCTAATTTCTCTTAGATGTTTATTTTATTCCTCTCATTTTGGATTTTTTATAAGACCCCGATATTTCAAAACAACACTATGTTTGATATCTTACCTTGAATGCAACACCGATCCAAACAAACCCAAAAATATTATTATTTAAATATTAACGTTATAAACTATATGTTAAATTAGTGGATATGAATAATTATAACGACATTATGAAATTTTCATGTAAATTAAATAATCTATAAAAAATAATTGATTAACTATTATGAAATATGTATTGTATATTTAGTAATGTATTTTATGCTTCATAAATAATTTTTCTAAAAAATATATTTTTATCAATTAAATGCGTGAATATTGTACAATTATTTGAGAAATTCTTTGAATTTTATATAAAAATAATTATTATTGTTTTCAAAAAATTATACTTACATTAGAATCATGATAATGTTTCACATTTTTGTTGAAAATAATAATTTATAAATGACATGAAAAAATATTGAATTATATTGAAAATAGATTTTTTTCTCTAAATAATTTGTGAATATACAATATATTTTAAAATGGTTTCAATGAAGAGTTAGTTATATATTATTATTAATAATTAAATTAGTTTCGTTGTTTTCCTTTTAATAATTTAATTTGTTATAAATAATATTTTAAACTACAAAGTGTCATATTTATGAAAAAATTTATTTTTTTAAAGAATTGTTTTCTTCAAATTATGAAAATATATTTTAAAATTAATCTACATCAGTAGTAATAATTAAAATTAATAAAATTATCTTTTTATTTTTTTCATAAATAGAAATTTATACGATGATAATTTTTATATAATTTTGAACAATATAAATCTTTAGTGAGTGATAAAAAATTATGATCTTATCCTGAACTTTCTATTTTAAAATAACACCAACACGTATAAAATTTATAGAAATTTATGAAAAATATCTAATTAAAAATTTATTGTAATTTAATATCAATATATTATACAAATAAATTGAAAAATATATATTGGAATTTATTACATGAAAATTTTAAAATCATTTTTAGTGTCATTGTAGAGCCTACGCATCACTGGAGAATTTAATTTTTGTATCGTAAAAATTATAATTGCAATGAGGTAACAATATTTTGGAAATTAATAATTTATATTAACTATTATTTATTATTTTTATGGTTGTACATGAATTTTATAGTAATATAAGATTTTTATAATCCATATTCTTCTCCAACACTTGCCTAATGATAAAAAAGTCAATATAACCCATTAAATGTGATTTCAGGATATATAGGTGTGATAATGTTGATAATAGACAAATATAATTGTATCACTTTATCTTAATATAATTATTTTATTGATATAAATTTATTTATATTTTTTAAAATTATAATATTACCTTATCTTCCTGTAAAACACTAGTATAATATAATATTAATTAATAAAAAAATTAAATTATTTATATTAAAATTACTTAAGGTAACATAATATTTGATATTTAGGGTGATCCAGGAAATATATAAATATTAAAATGAGATTTTTAGGATATAATAAAATAGTTTTCTCTAATTTTAACTTCAATATTAATGGTTGTAATGTCAATGATTATAAAGTCATCCATATTGAAATTAATGATATTTAATAGGATTAAGATTTTGTAAAATTAGTTAATAACATTAAGAAAAAATAATAACAAATGGGAAAACATATAGGGTATAATTTCATCCCCAATATATTTTTATGAAAATTCCCTTCATTTGGATATATAATATTATTATTTTATTTAAAAAATTTATGAAATTCTAATTGTTTCACTCACCCCAATAATAAAATTGAACCACAACCTAAGATCTTCACACCACATTGAATATTACAACTCATTCAAGCCATGGTCATTACTATTTTAAAAATTAGTTTTCAAGTTCTATAGTGTGTTTTCGATCCAAAATTACATCCCTATATCAATTAAGAGGATATATAATATATGTCTGTCGAATAAGAGGTAATCATCTTTATCAACTTTTTGATTTGTATTTCTTATTCGGCATCCATTTCATGTGTTGGTTCTATCCAAAACTAATAAATATAGTATAAATAAAACAATGATATGTTATTATTATTATTTGGAAAATATATTCTACATTTCTTCCAAAATATGAAATGTGATACCATTAGTCATGTGAAAGTATAGCTTACCATCTCTACATAGTACTGTAATTTGTTTTTCATCACCACATTATATGGATGGTTATTAATTTGAAACTGATGAATATATATGATATATTCAAAACAATAAATATTCTTTTATGGTTAATTATTCTTCATAATTATTTCACTCAATTGATTATTAAAAATGAAAAAACGTCTGTGTGTACATATTTCATACCATCTTATTTAATGGTGTAATTTGTTTTTCTATGTCCATCTTTGTGAATTACTCAAAATACCAATTTATTTAATATAAATTTTATTTAAATGATAAATAATAATCTATATATTATCTAATTATCTCATATTCACATGAATTATAACATAAAGGGAAAAAATAAACAAGCGAAAATAAAGTAGTAAAAAATAGTAAAAATATAAACAAGAAATGTTATGAAAAAATATATTATAAAATTATATAAAAGTATCATACATGACATTATAAATATTAATATGTTTCATATATAAATTAATAACATGATTAATACCATTAAAAATTCTTATAAAACAAAATACACTATAGGGACACATAAGACAATGGTTTATCATATAACTATTACTTCTATGAGACATATACAATGTTAAAAACTTATTTATTTTGTGTGGGGTCTATAATTCCCATTTATTATATGGTATCATGAATATATTTTCCATTTTTGATAAATATTATAAATTTTATGTGGTTAATCATTTATATTTATGTTTATTTCATTTATGATGTTTTAATTTACGATATTTTGTATTTATTAAATTTTTTAAAAAGAAATATCATAAAAATTGTTTCCCGATTCTTTACAATGTCTGGAGAATTTTATTAATTTTTTAGGAAAAAGACCTAACATATAAAAATATTACCCTTTCCTGTGGGAGGTGAGTCACACTATTAAATAATTGATATTATAATCCTAAAATATATTATATATTTTGAAATACTCATAAAGTCATTATAAAATTAATCAAATAACCATAAATTCATAATATTATTATGGAAAAAAAATATTTTCTTGAGAATAACAATTTTAGTTGTTATTACATCTGTTTTGGGTCATTATAATGTCTTAAAAGACAATATATATTTATAAATTCTTATATTATTACTAGAATAATCTAATGAGTAAAAATAATCAAAAATCAATATTGGAAAATTTAGTATTTTTTGAATAAAAATAATATTTATTATATATATATATATTGGTTTATTTATTTATTTATAAATATATGATTTTCAATTTAAAAATAAGTTCATGATTTATTGAAAAATGTTAGATTTTTGACAATATTGGTTTTTTAACCCTTAAGAAAATTACATATTCCATAATTAAAATTATATTAAAAAAATATAAATAATAAATTTTATTTCATAATAACATTTTATAAAAATTCTATTTATTTTAAAAATCCATAAATTCATCAAAATGTATCCCTTAACTGAATATGAATCTTTCTTGAAAATAAAATATTTATTTTGTTGAATGAAACATAATATCATTTTTAAAGTATCAATAAAAATGGAAGTAAATTCATTATTATATACTATTTTCATATGCATATTATTAAATACTAGACACATATCCAATTATAACACTACTGTACTCTTGATGTTTAAGGTGCGCGATGGGGAACCTTCTTGTGGTCGTTCGATGAACATGGATTGGGATGTGATATTGATGAGACAAAACATCTCCCATATATTGTTTTTATCATTCGTAAGTTGTTTTATGTCATCATTCACTTGGTAAGGGGAAAATTTCAGTGATTCTATCTCCCTCAAAATCTCTGATAAATTGGCTTTATAGCACATGATTCTACTAATTGAGGTAGTCACTTACATTGTCTATGTTAGTTGGATTCACTAAAACACCTACATTTATACTAATCATGTGATCAAATTTCAATGACTATATTAACAACGGTAAATATTATTAATGGTATATTAAATCCAATATTATAAAACCAATGATGTTCATGTATTTTTGTTGGGTAAAAATCCATCAAAGTAACATTGATTTATTATTAAGTTGATTTTTAATAAACAATTTCGTTTTCAACTGTTAGTTGTGGAATTCTAGAGATATTTATGATAATAAATGTTGAAAAAGTACCATGAAAAATTAATAGATGATATAGAGGTGGTACAAAAAGATCGTATACATGGTTGAACCATTTCCTAGAGCATGCAAAATTTTTTGGTCCAAAAATTAATGAATAAATGAATGTGTTTTTTTAAAGGATGTATTTTGAATTTGTTAAATTCTTTTAGAAATTTGTGGTCAATTAATATTTCAAGATCATAAATTCAAAATATAGAAAATGAAATAATTTCATGCATGTTTTGGATTTACATGAAAGTAGTGAGTTTATTACAAGTAGAAAGTGGCATGTAAGATTGTTTTTTAAAAAGTCACATGATTTGTTTATGGTATTTAATTTCCATGCAAGACACACAATAGTTCCATGGATCTTTTATGTTTCAAAATTATTCTGTGGTAATGATGAATTTATTTGTGTATGAAGATATGACCTCAATAGAGCATCGATTTATAGTTCAGGATGTGTGAATTAATGTAAATTAAGTAACCTATATGTCTATATAATATGACTGTATCCCTTTGAAGAGAAGATAAAAAAATAAGAGGAATATAATGATACTTTACACTGATATTGATCTAGAGAAATATTAATTGTGAGTGAAATATGGGAATGTAGTGAGAGGGTTTTAAACCTTGTAATGGGAATGATCCAACAAATAGTAGTGATATGGACCAAACATTTTAATTGGTAGTAATAATTTGTTGAATTCATACATTAGAACATGGCCATTGTATACTTCATGGACATAACCCAGTGAGGTTAAAACAAGTAAAATTATGTGTGTCTGTTTGATTAATATTTGGAAATAGATTTAATGAATCATAATTTGATAAATTATGATATAATAGTATTATAATTTTCACAAAATTTCAAACAATGCAACCCTTATAATAAAGAGGTCAAGATCTAGTGGGGAAAGAATGATTTTTAAATTAATATCCATAACTTGATTTATCACCCAATAAGGGTATCTAGGCCCCTTTTAGACCAAATAGTATTCTATAATCATTTTACATAATAATACATTTTACTAAATAAAATTGGGAAATTTCATTGTTAACAAATTTGGGATGTTATAATCTTCCACACTTAAAAAATGAATGACAATAAATTATAATTTCTAATATTAATTAAATGATATTAAGTCATAAAAACACCTCCTCTAGTTACCACGTTTCTTCTATAAACATGAGGATTATCTAAAACATTTTGACCCGGTTAAAATTCTTATTCTGTATAATATTGTCCCTATATACAAATATCTTCAGTATTTACTCTTCATAAGAGAGTTCATTCTCCAATGTTATCACCTATGGATTGCGATCAGGTTAGGGGATTGGTATGTAAATATTCAATTGATATATATTGAATATATATTGTACTTGATATTGGATAAGTTGTAGTGCTTGATGACAGGCCACAGTTCTGATTCGATCAGGGATTTTAATGGGGTCGATGTATCTTATATTTATCATTCCATTTTATCCAAATCTCTTTACATTCATTCATGGATATATACAGAGGAGAAAAATGTATTCAATATCTATCTCATGGTTTAGTTAATTGTTTCCAGAATAGATCTTCTATTAACTATGAGTAGCTCTGATGTTGATATGAATGATCTTAACCATTTAAATTAGTTTTTGACCATTTCAAGAACTATATGTTTTCTTTCTTAAATATTAATCCAAAAATGCAATATTTCTACACCTCTTCCTAAAAACAGATTCTTTGAGATCCATTTGGATGCTCGACTGGTAACTGTTGTCTTAATAGTACTCAATCAGAGGAAGGTGTTGGTCTCTTGCTCTTTTGAATTCAATTGATCATTTTATAAACATTTATTCATGTTTCTAGATATTCCATATAGATTTTCTATTAGATTGAGGTTCATAGGTCCTATTTATGATATTATCAGTATTCAAAGCATGCTGGAGACTCTTCTAGAACACAGAGGTGTATCTATTATCTCAATAGATTATAATCGAATGTGGTAGAATATGAAGCCTCACCACTTCTCTGATATATATCTATGAAATTTTATCCAATTATAAATCCTCTCAAATCACAATAAAGTGTGTAGTATTTGTAATATGGTCCAGAACCGACGAGATATAATTTATTCCACTATATGTATTAGGAATCCTAGAGCCATAGTCCATGGTGACTTTTCCTCATTTCTATGTAGGTATCGGTAATGGTCTCATCATCACCATATATTTTGAAAACTCTAAATTCTCATCATAAAATTAGTGCAATTGTGATGTATATTCTTTGATATTCACCTTAATTTTTTTACCAATAGTTTTATCTAATATATTAATACATATTTGTGCTTCTAAGACTTATAAAGTTGGTTGATCTATATACATCATCTTACATCTCATTCATTGACTCAAGATTTTATGGTACAAATTGTATTGACACAAATCATACAACAGTTTCATAGTTGACATTGATCTTCGAGAATTTCACTTTTCTTATTTTTTCAACATTCCTCCAAATTCCCATATCATATATTTTATAATCCTTTAAACTCTCGAGAAGATATTTTTGGGTAATTATTTTGGAAATGATCCATGATTTTCCTACCTTTTTGATTTCCATGTTCATCATCTTTAATTATATGAAGAAAAGATCCATCTCAATACTGATCAATGATAAAATTGATGTGTCCATTCTACATATAGCATCAACAACTTTATTCTATTTACCGATATGGTAGATAATTGAGTTGTTATATCCTTTGATCATCTATAACCATCATAATTATTGAATATTCTCCTTTTTTGTGTCAATATATACATGAAACATTTTTCATTATTATATATAATAAACTTATCCCAAAAAGAGATAATGCCACAATATTTTTAAAGAAAAGTATCACTATATAATAATCCAAATCATGTGCTGAGTAGAACTATTCAAGAATAGTCAAAATACCTGAAGCATTGGCATTTATTTTTTCATTTTTCATCAACACACATGCAATGTTTTTTATTGAAGCATCACTATATGCAACAAAAATCTCACCCCTTTTGGGTAGTGTGAGCACATGAGCAGTGATAATCCTACATTTAAACTCCTTAAATCATTCTTCACATTCATCATTCTATGAAAACATGTATCCTTTTTGAGTTATTTTCTTAATAGTTTTTCACAATAATAATAAATGTATCATGAATATGAGATAATACCATGTTAACCCTTGGAAACTATTTAATAATTTCATAGATGATGGCCTCAAACATTATTTTGTTATATTATTTATTATGGTTCTACATATATCCCAATTTTTATGATAATATTTTCCATTATATATAATGCATTCTATAAGTACCCACATATTATTTACATTGAATAAATCTTGTCTTTCTCAAAGGCTATAGAACAATAATCAATTACTCCTCATACTCCTCCCAAATTTTGGTGAATATTAAAATATCATCAATAAAGACAACCAAAATAATTATAGGTGATATTTTAAGACTATATTCATCATTTCCATACCGATTTCAATTGAATTAGTGAGACCATATTGAATTATTACTAATTCAAAGTGCATGTGCCTTATAAGAAAATCAGTCATGGGGATATTATCTTTCTTCATCCTAACATGGTAATATGTTGACAACACATCATCCTTGTACAAGTATTATTCCCCTTGTATCTAACACAAAATTTCATCAATCCATGAAATTGGATAATTTATCTTTATAATGATCTTGTTGAGCTCACAATAATCAATGAAAAGGTGAATTGACAAATAATTCTTCTTAAATAAGATGAATGGTGTTCCCCATAGTGAAGCACTTGGGAATAAGAAAAAGTCATCCAGATTCCCTTGTGGTTGTTTCTTCTGCTCATCATGTTCCATAATAACCCATCTATACAACAACATTGATAATGGTAGAACCAAAATTACAATATCTATTGAAATTTCAACATATCAACTAGGAGGAGGGCAAGGTAATGAATTAGGAAATCCATCCGTGTATTCACTCATAATGGTAATGTCTTCAAGTTTGATTATTTCCTTACAATAAAACAATTTATCTAGATAATAATGATCATATGGAAATGATATTAATGTTTGAGATGATGGTTCTAACTAACATTCATCCTCTTCCTTGCATTTGAACAAAATCGTGTGTAGATTTAAAATACGGGGAGTTATTTCCTTCCTGTGTAAACTTATGTTGGATCTATATCGGGATACCTTATTCATGACTATGATTGCATCAAATTACACCAAGGGTTGTGGGACATGGTTCTATGAGAATTTAATCCCAACAATTTTCATAGTGGTGGAATTATATACATGGGATGAAATATTTCCCCATTTGTTATTTCCATCGATAACAACACTTACATTCAATTTGATGTTTTTTAAATAGTTAAAAAAGAAATTTATATGAAGGAATTCTTGGATCCATAATAAAAATTCTTGTTCTTTATTAATGATTTAATATCTTCCACACCTATCACAACCACGCTGTTAGGATCCACATCATGATTTTAATGGTAAAAACATTCCCTTACTCTATTAGAGATTGATGGTTGTCTCTGAAAACCATTTATTTAATGAAGTGGATTGAAAAAAGACCATAGATCCATACTATTATTGTAATAAAAAATAAATTGAGTTTGGAATAGATAATTCCTTTCCTACATCATATTAGTGGGGTTATTATGTATATAATCTTTATCTATGTTCCCTTTATTCCTATAGCTAAAGCATTTCCTCACCCAATTCACAAAATTTTTTGGGATCTTCTTTTTGCACCAATGGAAATTGGGACGATTTAATTTTATGGAACTATTAGATATTTCTATAGGAGAACCACAAATTCTCTACACATTCCTATTCTTATAACCATTATACCCATTAGATTCATTATTCTAAATTTATGCATTGTGGGATGATAAGAAAAATTCCCTCATATAAATCAATGTAAGGGATCTCTGGGTCATTTTATAGTCCAATTTTTCCCGTCAAATATGAAATATACCATTCCCATGGGGGTAATGAAAACTCATGAGGTAGTTCGTATGTGGCTTGTGATTCCTTCCTTTTACGTGCCAATAGATTTGTTGTTTTTTTGGATAGAGTGGATAGAGGACCATTTCCATTTTAATTTAGAGGGTGTGGGTGAAATATTTACCAATTTTTTAAAAACACTTTTTGTACCATCACCCCAGTAACATCGTATTCCTTGATAATTTTTTTTCAATTTCCTCCATTTCTCAACTTTTCCCTCCACATAATAGTCATCAAAACAATATCATGTTCGGAGCATTAATGGATGAATAAGATCCTTTAAATAGAGTTGATCTATTCCTTAGTGATTAAGGGAAATGATAATCTGTTTAATATAGGTGGCATTTTAATATGAAGCTATCAATTGAATATTGTTCAATTTTGGAGGAATTAGTATGCTCTTCATAATCATGGATTCTATTCAAAACTTGATTCAACTGAGAGAGTGTTGATATTAAGTTCATTGTTATTGGTCCCACTGACTTGGGCATCCCATTGGAAAATTCATCTTGTTTGGATTTACAATTATTATTTTCCTGATTCCTTATATTCTCACCCATTGTCTAGGATAGAGGGAAAATTAGGGATGAGTATTTTTATACTTTTGAACACATAAAGGAGAGTCAAATGAAATTAAACAAATAACTTATAAATTTAATGTTTTTCCTTATTTTTTTTCTAGGTAAAATATATTCATTCCTGGTTATATTTCCTGAAATATATTCGTATGGGAATTTTATTTGTCACATTATAGGATTATGTATTTACCAAATCATTTCCCCCTTGATTTTGAAACTATTTTCCTAGAAATATCCATTTTCCTGTACCAGGATACCCCATGTTAGGCATCGAAACCATGTCAGAATTGTTTCCCCAAGGTTCATCTGTTGGAGGTCCAATTCCACTTAAAATATTGAGGAAGGGATTATTTTTCAGGATAAACCACTTATTCAACACTGATAAATATTTATGGGTGTTATGCTTAAACATATTCGTATATCTAATTATTTTTATAGAGTTTTGTGATCATAAACCAAAAAAGAATGCATCTCTTCCTCTAATAACATATATAAAAACCGTTATAATTATTAAAAATTAATACATTATTTAATCACATAATGATAGAATTAATAAATACCATAATATAAATAAATATAGTGTATTTGGTAATTAGGTTAATTTAATTGGAACATAAAACATGGATTACAACATATTTATTGAAATTTTATTTATCCTTATTATGATTAAAACTACATCGGATAACTTTAGTAAATATAGATGATATGTGTGAGACATTAACCCTAGTAAGGGAATAATAAAATAAAAACAAGTAGATAATAACACAAGTTTCATGAGACATATCAATGATTCTTAATAAAATATTAATAATAATTCTTAGTGTATAATGATAACCATAACATGGGAAATGTTGAATCATCCTAAAAAACATAATCACAAACATAGGTCTAGTGTATACTACGAAGACATCATAGTGGAAAATTTTCCATCAATGAGTCAGTTACTCCCACATACCAATGTGATATATCATGATACAAAATATTACCCATTGTATTGAAGAACTATATAATTCTGGTTGAACTTGTTACCTTCATTTTATTTTCATGCTTATGTGTGGCACATAGATCATAAAACATGGATCTATTCATCATTTTAATTTATTAAATGAGAAATTAGTGATTAATATATAAGATAATTTCCAAACAGAAATGTATATGTACATAAAAGTTAACACCCTTGATAATAAATTCTTATTACATTCAATACACATTTGGTTTGGCAAATAAAAACACAGTGAATATTCGCAGCATAATAACATCCCTAAAAAACTCATTAAATGGGTTGATTAGAGAGATTTGGTTTATTAGTAATTTTTAAACTGTGTGGAAAGTAATAGAGATATTTAATGACATTTACACTCTTCTAAAATAATAAAATTAATCCATATGAAAATAAATAATATTCGGAAAATAGAAAGGATATGAGGAAAATGAAATTTTGGCCTGGTAATAGGTATATATGGAAGGAATTAATTGGTGAAACTAGGGTCTAGAATCATTTATAAGTAGTAATGGATTAATGGTGGAGGTTGGGAAAAATACCCCATAATTAATAATTGAATATTAATTGGAGTAACAATATTATAAATCATGGATAATGATGATAATGCAAAGAACCCTTACATGAGTGTGTGGATCCAAAATCATGAAATAAGGATTCATTATAGCTTGTGGTTCTGTGGGAGGATTTTATATAGAGTATGGAAGAGTATGGATGTTCTATAATAATTTCCTGGGATGGTAAGTGGGATATTGGGTAGGTTGATAAATGAAATAATATTGGAATACTTTAATATTTTTCCAACATAGGGTTTCCACTCTATATAAAAAATTAAAACAAAAAAATCTTCCAATGTATTATTCCCATTGATATTACCTATGTGGGGAGGTTTAATTATCTTATTAGGTAGATGTACTAAAGTATTATGATATTACTCTTTCTTATGTGGAGGTGAGTCACTCTATTAATGAAATGAATTTAAAAGTAGAAATTATATTATATATTTTAGAGGATTCCTAGAGGAATTACACAATTAATGAAATAAACATAAAATCATATGATTTTTTGTGGAAACATATATTTGGATAATAATGCTCATTATTATATTTAGGAAATCATTTTTTATACATTATGATGTAAATAAACACACTCTGTAATTATATGGTATTTACATATTAACTGAAAATTCGACGATCTTAGAAAATTATGAAAAAATCACCACTGATTATTTCATAATTATTATTCCAAATATAATATTTATTTTCAATAAATATTTATAGATATATATATTATTTTTCATTTCTAAAATATGTTTTCACTACCATTGAAAAATGACGTGTTTTTTAAACTAACAATATTTGAACACTTATTAAAATAACAACACAGTACATAAAAATTATGTCCACTTTTAATTAATAATCCATATTTAACAAAAATTATTTTATTAAATTAATATTTATTTTAAAATCATTTAATTAATCAGAAAATAAATCTCATAATGGAATTTGAATGTTACCCAAAAATAAATTTTATGTTCAATTGAATCGAATTCCAAATCATTTTTAAAGAATAAAACATAGATGAAATTAAATTAATTATTCCTTAAAAATATAAATATTCATATTATTAATTTTTTTATGAATATCCTGATAGAATAAAACTATACACCATTATAGTAATGTATGTGATGGTGACCCATTCATGGGGAGTTTCAGTGAACATAGTTTGGGATGTGATCTCGATGAGCTTGAACATCTCATGTAAATGGTTTCAATCATGCATAATTTTCTGGATTTCTTATTAGGATTGTTCATGGTAAAATCCTATAGTTTTTAACTCCCTTGATACTTTGATATGTAAAATTTATGTGACACGATTCTACTCACTAAGTCCATCATTCCATTTGTCTGATTCATTTGGATATGTTAAAAGTCTTTTTTATATACTAATAGTGTGATAACTCATCAATGGATATGTTAACAATGATAAATTTTGTTGAAAGGTGTTTAAATAAAATGAGATATAACAATGGATGGTCATGTGTTTTCTATATAAATTTCATATCAAGACATTATATTAAATGAAAAATAGAAATTTCATTTATAAAAAATCAGGTCGTTACATATTTTGGTTGGCCAATATTTTCCCAAATAACTTCAAAGAATCCCTCACCACACTCTAGAGATATTTTTTAGTAGTAATACCTCCCTTATTTCTTTTAAGGTTTCATGAAAAGTAGATCATCTAGTGATGATGTATTATTTTAAACTTGTATTTCTATTTAACTATTTCTTATATATCCCTTAAATAAACTTCCACTATGATGAAATAATAAACCAAATATAATAAATATAATTTTATTTTATAATGTTAATATCATCACAAAAAAATATCAACACTTTCCTGAAATTGGAAATGAATTATTTAATAATGCGTACAATAGACTACCTCTTTGTGAACCAATAAAATTTGTTTTCCATCAATATCTCTCATGACTTGTTATAAAGATAGAATTAATATTTACATCTGAAAATCATTAAATATTTATAATTATTATTCAATATTATATAATTTATATTCTACCCATTATGTACACATAAAAATGATATCATAGTTCGAGTGTATGTGTGAACTATCAACTCCAAAAATGATGTGATTTTTGTATCACCACATCCCAACAATGATAAATATAACTACATGAAAATGTTGTATTTATATTATTATAATTCTAGAAATATAAAATCAAAATTATATTATTTTAATTATGATAATTAAAATGATGAAACATTTCTCATGCATTCAAATAGCCTACATGAAAAGTTACACTCAAGGTAATTGTCTATATTTTGATAAATTATTTTAATGTTACTATTTCAACTGTTTTTCACAATAAAATAATGTGGTGTATGTTAATTATATTCCATTAATATATTTTCCTAATTTAACAAATTAGTAATGTTGTGTTGTTTCCTTTATGTTTACACATATACTGTCAAATGAAATGTTTAATGTTTTGAATGTGTGGATCTGTAAAAATGAAAAGTGATTCCAAAGTGGAAAAGTTATTTTACTATTATGCAAGATTTATTGGTTGATCTTATTTCTTAGTTCATTGAAATTTTTCAGGATATTTTTTGGTTTTGTGATAATTTAAGGGTGTTTGTGCCCATTTTACCACTCGGGTGCATTGGGTAATGAGATGGAGTTAACAGATAGGGTTTTTCTAAGGACATTAAGGGAATATACTATAGTGTGTACTCCAAATGAAACCATAAAAGTTAATCTATATTTATCAATTATATATAGAGTAAATGTAAATGTTATAGTGAATTAATTTCCAAAGGGACCTTTTTTATTTCTGTTTTCTATGGTGTTTTACATGAAACATAGCATCTAATGTGTTAAGTTAAAGATATTATGTTTTTCAGATGAAAAGTATAACTTATTTAAATTATTTTCATGGGTTTGTAATTATATGTTAACTAATGGTTTAATTATTTATATTTATGTCCCATAGGGAGTTATTTTATCATGCCATGATTTAAAATATTTTTCATTGGGTATAAGGATGGGTAACTGAATGGAATATTTCAAGAGGTGTGTTATGAAAAATATTCCTGGAAAGATCATGGCTTCTTTTAAAAGTTTTATATTTTAGTAAATATGGATACTATTTATTAATATATAAATTGTATAAATATGGGATTTCATGTATTAAGGATTATCTAACTCTCCAAAATAATAAATCTTTAAATATCCAAAATGTTAATGAAATAAAATTATTATATAAAACTCAATAATATAAAATATTTACAGCTAGGTCATTGTAATTGTTATCAATGAAAATGTATAGAAAAAATTAGTTACTAGGAATTTTGATTAATCATATGTTGTTTATAAATGTATATTATTTTAGGTGGAGATATATTCTATAAATTGTTTTTGATATAGGAATATAAGTTACAAATTGGGGGAGTATATCAATCAACATTTATATCACATCATGAAGACTTGAAAATAATAATCATTTATATGTTATACCCATATGATTATGAAATGTATTATAAAATTAAAATCACCCAAAACTACATTAATGAAATATAAAAAACATCTTCTATTCAATGACACCACCTTTTATCATGTGATATTTTTAATCAAATATCATTTTTCCTAAAATTTCCATTTTTAAAAAAATATTTAAATATTATCAATTAAATTTTTCATATTTCTACTAATGACTTTATTTTTATTTGTATTATTATTTTGATAAATCATCAAATGAAAGATACTATTTTACAAAATATTTTTACATTGTTTTATGTTAAATTATTTCCAATCTTATATACAGTATTTTAAAAGGACCCTTGATTGAAATAATCTAAAGAATAATAATTTGAATGTTTTGTAAAAATCATGTATTATCTGATGTTTTGAAATTATATATCATAAAAAATTACATTCCCAAAATATTTATCTTCCAAATATCATAAAACACATGTTATACTAGGTGTATTTGGACAATGTATTCATGAGAATTGGAAGAAACTATAAATCATTATTATAATGAGTGGACATTATATCAACGTGAAAAATATGAAAATGAAATCTTATAAAATCCATGATCAGGGTGTAATTCTATTTTATCATGGAATAATTTTTTTAATTAATCTGGAGTAGAAATGTATAATTTCAAGTTGTAAAATACATCAATAATTATGAAGTTGGTTTATTTATATGTTCAGATACAAATGGGTGGTATAATATAAATTTTCAAGTTATATCAATTTGTTAATGTCTTAAATTATACTTTTCATGTAAGAATATTTCGATATATTATTATTATATGTAGTAATATAATTACTCATCATAATGAAATAGGGATTAAAAAATTTAATATGTTTAATTTTGTTACTATGAAATTAACTAATTTTTAACCAATCCTCGATTAATGGTTTTATTATTGTTAACGTTATCATGAACAGTTTCGTTATCACTCTCTATAAGAGAAGATAGTTAGTTTATTATTATGTGTCCCCATTTTCCTGTATGGAACACTATTATGTGATAACCTAGGGGACCATTATACTTACCTTTCATTCTTTTAATGTGAATGTTATTCAATTATTCCCATGTGTGATTTCAATAATGGTTTTGGTAATAGCTAAACCACGATTATAAAGCTTAAGAATTATTTAAAAGGATGAAATTTAACAATTTTAGGCAGAACATAATATTAATAGTAATTTAAAATGGAAATAATATTTTTGATAGTTTGAAAAATGTCAAGTCATGTTTAAACAAAGAGTTAGATTTATTTAAAATTTTACAATTATAAACTTGATGTTAAATGTATACTATAAAAATGATTAATTGAATTGTTAAAATTTTTTATAAATAATTCTAATAGTTATTCCATTGGTGAATTAATCATTATAATTTAATTTTATCCTTTTTAAAATGAGATTTTATACATAATGGAAAATTTAATGCGAAGAAGGCTCTTTTATCCAGATAAATAAAAAATTACACATATTGTATTATATTAATGAAATATATATATATATATATATATTAAATATTCAATAAATTATTCATATTTATTCATATGTTTTTTATAGTCCTGATATAATAATAAACTCATGTTTACACATAAAACATATATTTTACAAAAAAATTCTAGTTTTTCTACTTTTGATGGGACACTTATTATATATTTAGATCATGAATATATATATATATATGTGATATTTAAAAATAAAAAAATTATTATTTGAAATAATATAAATAAAATTTTATTCATTTATTTTTTATTTATTTTTGAAAAATGAAATTTTTTAATAATTAATAAAAAGGAAATCATTTTAATTGAAAAAAACATAATTTCCAAAATAATTTATACTAATAGTTATTATTTCAAATAGTATTAAAGTATAAATAAAAAATTAATATCTATTTATAAAATTTATTTATTTATAATTTATTAAATAGTTTAATTGGAGATAAACACATTGGGAAATTTTTGACATTTTTACATCAAAATTTCATTTTCTCCTTCCATCATCAAGATAAATATTAATAGAATAATATCCAATTTTTTGTGGTTAATTTTAAAAATATTTTTACATATTTAAAATTAGACATTACAATTTTATTAAATAGTTCCCTTATATAGTTTGATTAATTATTAATAGTAACTTCAGTACTTTTTGTTACAACGTTTAATGGTAAATTGTGTAATTAAGGGTAAAAATTATATTACAAATAATATAAAATTATGCTAAATTTCTTCAAAAAGTAATTTGATCATTAATTATGGATCAAAATAATCCTCATGAATATTTAATGAGCTCTTGGTTCCACTTGGATGACTTTAATCAGTTTATAGTAATTTGTTTCCAAAAAAATGAATATTGTCATACTTTTTGTTTTAACAAGTGAAATATTTCTAATATGGGATTATATATTGTATTTTTACTACTATAAATTTTATTTTTAAATATATATTTTTTATATTCATCGTGTCCATTTATTATGAATATATATATAAAAAATAATTAAATTAAATGCAAGAACAATTATGGTGGTATAATTGTTCAAGTAATGGAAATATCTAATAAGTGATATGAAAAATATTAAAATAAATATAATTGGATATTATTAATGTAATACAATAATTTTATAGATTACCTAGGAATATAATTGATTATTTGAATGTGTTTTTCAAAAGATATCATTTTTTTTGTAATTTTTAAAAACTCATGTAATAAATAGTGGCAGAATTTATATTAAAGGCATTTTAAAAGAACATATATATTATTTAATGATATAAAATTCATATAATATAAAATCAGGTCAAATTATTCTTAATATGAAATATAATATCATATATAACTCAGTTATTGGTCTTCTATAATTTATAGTAGTTCCATTAAACTTGAAAATGTAAATTACATTATATCACGTTAAGAGTAAAAGGGATTAAACAATGTTTAAAACAATAGGTATGGATTCATTTTTTAAAACACTTATATATTTACCACGAAAAAATTTATTTCAACCCATACACATCGTTTATTTTAAATAAATCTATTTTGACTAATTTGGAATTGGAAATTAATTTATATTATTTTAATATTTTGGAAAATTCCAAGAGTTCCCCTCTACTATCTTATATATGAGGGCCTCTTATTTTATTTTCTATACACATGAAAGACTATTTGGATTGTCAAATAACTACCCAATTACATTCCTATAATAACTATACTCATTATAGAGAACATATTTTATTCCTAACACCACCCATAGTTCTCATAAGGTGTTAAGAAAAGGAGATCATATGAAGAAGATGTATTATTTTTTATCTAGGATTTCAATTTTTTTTCATCATCCACATATTTTAATCATAATAAATGAAGATTAAATAATAAATCTATTATACTAAATATATTTACATTTTATTGTGTTAATATAATCAAAGAATTATGAATCCACATTGATCAAATGGAAAATTAATTATTCATTTTTGCATAAGACAGATTACCGCATCTCGATAAGATATAATTCATTTACCATAACCATTTCTCAATAATTTTAATAATTATGTAATTAATGTTTATAGATGATATTAATTTCATATTTATCACTATTAATTAATATTATCTAATTTACATTATATCCATTCAATCAACATAAAAATAAGAATTGTGTTCATGTGTGTTCTTGATATATCTCCCCCACGAATTTATGTGATACATTTTTCACCACTACATTTTGTTTATGATATATATAAGTATATATTATATTTTAATATGATATTAATTTTATTTTGCAATTTTTTGTATGAAATTAAAACCACTGAGTTCTTTCCATAGTGATCATTGAAAAATGGACACAGTAATCATGCATACGTACGACCTACTATCTCCATGATTATAACATAGTTCATTTTTAATAACCATACATAAAGGATTAATTTAAAAGTATAATTTATTTATAAAATTTATTATTATATGATTACTATTATGATTTCTATGACTTATAAATTCCACTTAGACTATTGACGTCTAACCAAATTCATTTTGGTACTAAAGTACCGAATAACATCAAAACATATGATATAAACATAATAATAATATAATTGAAATAAAATCAAAATACATTATATAAAAATTATAATAATTATTAAAAATTATTTTTGAAAACATGATAATTAATATATTTTCATTAATTAAAATGATATTAATTATATGTGATTATTCAAAAACATGGTAGGGGACATTATTTTAAAAAAATATATTAATGTTACACATTAGACTATTTTTTAATATCCTAATGGATTTATTTTTCATTAAACTTAATGAATATATTTTTAAAATATTATAAATAATTAATTTGTTTTATTTTATTAATGTTTGTAATATTTTTTTAAATAATGTGCTCTCACTTTTTATTATATGACTCTATAAAAATGAAAATTTATTTAATGTGGAAATGTAAATTTTCTTTTATGCAAGATTTATGTGTTGTTGTTATGTTTTTTATTGGGAATTTATTATGATTACATGTGGTTTTATGAAATTACAAGTGTGGTTTTTCACTTTATTTCACTCCTATGCATTGTGTTATGATATAGAGTTAATCGGTAGTATTTTTTTCTAAGTGATTAATGGAGTATACCTTGGTCGGTATTTTAAATTTAACCATGACAGTTAATCCCTATGTATATGTGATATATATTATAAATATAATTTAGAAATGGAATTAATTCTGATAGTAAAATTTATTATTTTTTATCATTATAATGTTTTATAAGAATCTTATTATTTCATGAGATAATCTAAAGAGATTAGGTTTTTGGGTGAAATGTAAAACATTGTGGAATTATTTTAAAGGTTTTATAATTATTCATTAATTTATAATTTATTTTAATATTTTTGTTTCCCTTACATTTGTGCTGGTTCTCATACCATGTTTAAACAAAACACAGGGTATAAGGATGGGTTTGAGGAATTAGTAAGTCATGTTGGATGTTATGAAAAATATTCATGAAAAATAAATAATGATGTCTTTTAAATGTTTTCTATTTTAGAAAAATAGAAACTATTTTATATTTATACACATTGACTGAATGTGTAATGTTATGATTGATGGATGGGCTATCTCTCTCAAACTATTACCATGAAAAGATCATCAATGTGAAAGAAAATAGTTTCATAACTAAAATTGAATATTATATAATTTATATGGAAGTGTCCTTATCTCTAATGTTTAAGTCTTTTATGGTTAATAATTTTATTCCATTTAAATATATTACAAATATAGTTCCAATTTTTTTTAATATTTTCATACATTTTTTATAACATTTTACAATGTTTTAATTTATATAAAATTGATTGTAAGGAATATTTTTATTATTTTTCAAATGAGGTACTTTGTGACTTTTTTGATAAAAATATATAAAGAATTTTTTTATATTTTAGGGAAGGATCAGAATTATCATATATCATAACGGATCATTTTTTGAAAACTAAATTTTGTGGTTACAATTTTATTTTCAAATTATATTCTTTATTTGTATGTTCACATATTATTAAAAAGTTAATGGATTATAAAATAAATAATTAATTAATTCATGATTTATTAGATGGGATATATTAAACTAATTTTCCATATATGATAACATCATTTTTTGTTATCTAATAATTATTGGGTATATGGTTTAATGAAACCATCCTTATTTAGTCTATGAATGTGTTTTTTATGAGATAAATTTGTTTATGAAAAATGTTACCCATCCATGTGGTAAAATGTGAAAAAAAATAATTTCTTTCAATGATTTATAATATGATTAATGATTTTAAATTATATTTAAAACATATATAAGGTTTTCAATATGGTTTGGGTGGGAAATATGTATTTCTGTAATGGGTTGGGTAAATAATTACATCAGATGAGGACTATAGTATTGGAATGTGGAGTAAACCGACTTCAGTAAGTGGCCTTGTCCACCATGGTATTTTTGGGAGTTATCATTGGATATTAATATTTCTTTGGGAGTCAACCCATTCCAATATTTTGTTATTCATAGAGAATATTGAATAATAATTTGTATTTTATAGGGAAACCATTCCATAATGGTATTCATGAAAAAATAAATTCCTACTAAGAACATTAATTTCTATGAAAATGTGTGTGACACAATACACTGTATGATAAAACTTCTATTTTATCATTTCTATACATCCAGTATAATTCATATCTAATTTACTAAAATTATGAATTACATGCATAATGACATTGATATATGATATGAAGGTTGAAATTTTTAATAGTTGTTATCATGTTCTTATAGAATTGTTATCATCTTAAGCCTTTGTGAATTTTTTTTTCAATTTTAATTACCCATACTATGAATCAATGATAACCTATTGATTATTTTTACATTCTCCATATTGTGAATAATTTATTTTACTATGTCCTAGATAATTATTGGGCAATGAATGATGACATTTTGGGGGATGGTATAGATTTTTCTATGGTTAAATATTTGAATTTTCTATGATACGTAAGAGATTATCAAAATTCTCTAAAACTATAAACCTATAAGATCATTCACTATGAATGTGATCCAATATTTCATTTGATTTTTATATTTCACTTGGTTAAAATTTGGTCAATTTTTTATAATCAATGACACAAATGTAATTATTATATTTTTAGCACGGAATTCGAGAGAGCTTCTTCCTGGATGTTAAATTTTTTATAAGAGGGTGGTTTGGAATAATTTGGAAAATATTAAGTTTTCATGTGAATTTATCTTAATTTAAATGGATAACATTTATAAATATATGTTTGAGTTTATCATATGTTCATATCTATAGATATCCCTTTTGAGGTTTCATGTGATGAAATTTCAATGGAAAATAATATTTTATGAAATGTATATGTAAACCATATGTTTAACATGTAGTTTTGTTTGAGTAATAATTCATTTCATATTTTAGGAATATAGGTTTATAGGTATTGGTATCCTTTAGGGTTTAGATGATCTATTATTTTGAGTTAATTATGGGTTATTATATTTTTTAGCCTGTTAACCATAATTTTATAATGTTATGGGGAATATAGAAATATAGATTTAGTAAAAGGACAAACCATATGTCGGGTGACTATACACCACATCTGGTAAGGTGACTATTCTTGAACCCCCAACCGAATGATGAAAAATGTGCATCACCTAATATTATCCTACATGATAACATCATTAGTCTGAAAGTTTTTGGTTTATTTATAATATATTGTATGTAAAAAATTGGTTCACTTTGGAACACATGTTTTATCATATAGATAACCATGAAAATTGATTTGTTATTATTTTAGTAATGTTATTTTATAATATGATCTCTATTTCGGTAAAAGTTAACGATTTTGTAAACTGAATATTATGGAATTATTTTTGAGTGATAATGGTTTAATTGTCTCTTTGATGCATATATGATTTTATTTTGGTGTTTAGGTGATTTATTTTAGTTTTTTAAATGGTTAGATTATATTGGATATTATTTTTTTAGGGATATTACATTTTCTGTTATAAATATAAAATTTATATTGGAAGATAATGAGATAATGTCACAAACCAACCCGGGTCGACCCCGAACCGGTCACCCGAGTCGGTCCGCGACATGGCCCGAGAGGCGTTCCCGATCCTCCCGGGCTGGCGACAAGCACCAGGGCATCATAGAGTACACGTGGGAACGATTTCGCCCAATAAAATTTATTAAGAAGCATAAATAAAGAAACGACAAGAAAATAAAACAGCCAAAAACATAACTAACCTGACCTCGAACCAAACTCCTCGCGACGCCGAGAGTCGATCGTCAAACTACAACCAACTCTCGTCCACGGCGAGCAAGCTCGAGTCAAACCTGCAACAGAAACTAAAACAAGAAAAACACTATAGGCGTGAGTATTAAAACTCAGTAGGCTAGCCCGATAAATCTATTCCCAAAGCACTACCATTAAAAGAAGAATTTACCAACTTCTAGTTTGAACTACATTATAGAAAATATAGGTTTTTCACACACACACACTTTTCATTTTGAAAACAAGTAACAGTCCATTGCCCTTTTTAATTTAGAAGAATTTTAATGTTGAAAGGAACATGTGAATTGCACTTTTAAAACATTTTGTGAACAATTAGAATACCAAACTTTAGTTTTTAGTCAAAAATAAAATCACACACAACACACACTACGGGCAATGGGAAAAAGTGGCACACAAGGGTCGGCATCCAAACTCGACCTCTCAATCGTCATCCATATACGAATAAACACTAAAAGAGACATGGGTCGAACCTACGAGATCGTGAACAAACCAGAACGTACTATACATGTGACTCATCCTGGAGGCATGCCATAACTCGATGACGTCATAACGCCCTAACGCCCGGCATATCCCTACATGGCCTAACCGAGGGGCACAATCCCTGTAGCAGCAATAACTCAGTATTCCCCTGCTATGGGGCCACTAGCAAGTGCGTGGTCTAAACTAGTGCAGCAATCGTTCTCAGAAAATTCACTCAATATGCCAGGTTCCCATGTCAACACAAGAAATAAAAAGGGGGTGCGTCTACAATGTAAATAAATCAGTCACGATGCACAAACATCACATATAGCTCACGCAAACAACGCACACCAAGGATCACCCCCGAGTGGGATTTCCAAGATAATCCATTTCATTAAAGTGCTAAACGGGCCTTCACCAATTTTAAAGTAAAACCTCATTTCTCAAAAAGCTCAAAACACTTGTTCAGAAGAAATTATTTATCATTAAAACTAAAAGTACATTTGAAGTTCCGTGAATTATGTTTAAAGGCCAAACGGGCATTCTTTCAAAACTGGGTGTCCGCCTGTCAAGAAAATGTCACAAGTGTTCGGTATAAAATAAACAGCTCTTTTCGCACTAAATAATAATTTAAAGTTTTATTATCTAATATTATTTCTAATTCATGAAAAATTAATAAAACAACAAGCAATTAATAAATTCTAAATCTAAAGGTATGTGCAATGGGGGCCTACCTCAAATCGCTTCCCAATCACAACGACGCGACACGCCTCACACACGCGAACAAGAAACGCATGTCGACAGTTCTGATATCACTAGATTACCTCGCCAGCGCGCTACAACAAAAGTAAAACATTTAAAAACACATAACCACTGAATTAAAATAACTCTAATGAATAAACAATGAAAAACCATTTTGACACATTTTCAAAACATAATTTGCAGCATCTGCATTATTTACTAAACCGCCTCAAAGTTTATAAAACAATTCTAAAGAATAACATATAGAAAACCACTCTTCACACACACGCGTCATTTTGAGACAATTTGCACACCAAAGTACCCCCAAAACACAATCTGCACCTCATTTATAAGTCAACAAATCATTAAAATATTTTATAAAACAATTATAAGTAACAATGGGAGACTTTCATATCAAGAACACGCCCAGAGACAACTTCAACAATCAAATGCACACCAAAACACTATTTAAACCCAAATGTATAACCAAACTCAATCAAAAACCTCTTTTAAATCCAATGCACGACAAAACCAATTAGAAACATCTTTCATGCCATTCACTCATTTTATAAAGTCACATACACAATTTATAAAGTACATTCAAGGAGTATCATAAATGAAAACACATAAAATACAACCAATTTCTTTTTAGAAAACCAACTTCAAGCCACACACACCACAAATCCATTTCAAATCATTCTCCACACCATCTACGTACTTTATCAAACACCTTGCACCCTTTATAAAACACAATTAAGAGACCCACCATGGGTTTCCATATCATACAAAACCCATCTCCTTTTAAAAAAACCACTTTTCAACACATGAACACCTTAAGCCCTTTCAAAACACATTTCACACCTCATTTATAATCCATAGCACGCAACCAAGAAGTAAAACAAGTATATTAAAATCATTAAGCAATGCCATGGATAACTATTTAATCTTAAAGGAATGTGCAATTTGAAATAAATCAATGTATTTCTAGATTTAAATGGGAAACACAAAGGGATCCTACCTCAAACGTCGATGGACTTTCCGAAACCAGTGCGTAACCTCATTCGCACGATGATTACACCGGAGTGGAGCTGCGTGACCGAGAAAGGGTCGGCCGAAGGGGGTTTTATGACAGGGGAAGGGTCTGCCAAAGTGGGGCGGCGATGGAAATGCCACGCCAGCCTAGAGTAGGTGACGCTGGAGGTTGCAGCAACTGGTGGCGGCCGCAGGTCGACCGGCAAGGGGGGAGGCGGTGCCTGCTCGCGACAGGAGGAACCCGGGGGGGCTGCGCTACGCAAGGGAGAGATGGAGGGAGGCCAATTGCTGGTGGGTGAATTTCCAGTGCGGGATTGCGGTTGGCTGCAGCATAAAAGGTGGAGAAGAAAAGGGAGGACCGCACCGTGATGGAGAGGGGAAGAGGTCGGACGTCGGAAGGGTGGCGGAGGGAGGAGGTGCGGCGACCGGAGGCTGGGACAGGAGGGCGTGCGGGATAGGAGAGGGCCGGCAGGGGAGGCTGGGACCGACGGTTGCAGGATGCGGGCCGAGGGAGTCCGGCGAGAGGGAGAGGGAAGGTGGTGGCAGGCCGGCGATGGGAGAGCAGGAGGGTGGCAGTTGCAGGCCGGCGACGGGGAGAACAGGTGGGTGGTGGCGGGTCGCGCGCAGCAAGGGAAGGAGAGGCGCGGCGGGAATGGGAAGAGAATGGTAGGGTTAGAAAAGAAAGGGAAAAAATAAATAAATAAATAAATAGAATGAAAACAAAGAAAATAAATAAAAGAAAATAAGATAAAGTAATAAGAGAAAATAAATAAATAAAAACCCAAAAATACATAAGTAAACAAATAAATTTAATAGTAATTATTATTAATATTTCAAAACTTCTTTAATCCTAATAACAATAATAATAATAAAAGGTCATAAATAATAAAAATAAAATGACACCCTCATCTAAATAGATATTTAAGTACACATATATAAACATATATAACAAGTATATAAACATATATAATCATTTATTTAGACATATATATATATATATATAACATATATATAAACATATATAACACATACATACATATTATATATATATGAACATATACGAACATATATAAACATATATAAACATATATCAACATATAAACATGAAAACACATACAAACATATTTACACATAAACATATATAACATATAACATATAACCTTACAGAATATAAGCATATAAAACATGTGTATATATTACATAAGCACATATAACATATATGTATCAACACATATAAACCTATATACACATATATATATATATATATTTATTTATTCTCTAAACCAACTTATCTAATAAATATTAAAATTAGATGACCGCGTGACATTTGCGCACCGTATGGTTCCAAGCGGACTGCAAGCAGGCCACGCGTCTTAGACTTATGGAGTTCGCGCACTATCTCAAACCATAAACTCATCCCAAAAATAAAAACTTAGACCGAAACTCGCCCGCACACAAGCAAAAACACCCGACGTTAAGATAAATAAAATAAATAAAGTAAATAACTAAAAACATGTGTGACAATTCTCCCCACCATAAAGCTTTCCGCCCCCGGAAAGCCATAACAAGTTCAAAACCCCACATGAAAAACCGACATTACTTCACAATTTAAAGAAAAAACTAAAGAACGAAAACAAAGAGATTCTGAAACACTCCCAAAAAGGGGAGCCATAAACCAAAAGAACTCATATAATATGAACGAATTACCCGCTAAGTGTCACCCGCCCCCAAAAGTGTGACCACCTCCAGTTGATCGCTTCAAAGGACAAGGAACTTTAACAATAGTAAATTGAGGCCCAATATACACACACCTTAACACCATTCAACCGGACTCAAACAATTTCTTCATCCTCAATTCAACCTTACAACACAACATCCGGAACAACACCAATAAAAACACGACGACTCTTTTGAAACTAACAAATAGGTGAAAACCACATCCAACGTGTATCTCTTAAAACCTTACTCCAATATGACACTGGAACTCTCACGCCCCAACTCCTTACCAAAAGAAGAAAATAGAGTTTTGTGGTTCCAAATAAGACCAACCACAGCCCAACCAAAACCTAGAACCAAACTGAGTGATTGACAAGGGAAGTCCGAACGGACTCCCCACCATAAGAAACAAGCTAAATTGAATTTGGCGAGACACGTGACAGTTATTTCCACCACAAGTGTCAATTCAGTTCCCGGAATAGGACCAGAACGTCATCACTTGAGACAAAATTCATGATCACAAGAATTTTCAACATGGGGAGGTCAAATGGACTCCCCACCATAAAGCTTTCGAGAAGAGAAGAATAGGAGGACCTCCCGGCATTATCACCAGCCATCACTGCCCACGGGTGGGAGGGGGGGCCCTGTCCAACACACCACCCCCACCCGGAAAGCATAAAGCGAGCAGCTCTTAATAAATGAGAGCAACAACATGACCAGGCAGTTATTACACATAAACTAGGGATAATGAGAAAAATGATTCCGACTACGCGCACTTACTGAGAACAACACCCTGTCGCAAGACTTCACCTTTCGTTGGAGCTCCACCGACTATGCGCTAGCTTCACTCCGAGACCTGTGGCTGGAGCTCTAATGAATGAAGCATCTTCCGGCTTCGTAGTCAGGTTTATGAAACCCCAGAAGCATGACACAAAACCATTTTTTTTAACAATCACACATCCATAAGATCAATGGCTTAAAAGAGTTCAACCACAACCATTCTTTCGACTGAAAGAAAAGAACACCCCAAAACAGTACAGGTAACGACTACTACATCCAAGAAACATTACAAGAAGAAAACATCAAGCTCATCCACCAACATCTCCCTAATCCTGCTGATGGGCTGAAGTGACCTTCGACGATCCAGGTCTGGCTTTAGCGCGCTTCTTGGAGACACCTCAGCAAAATCGCTTCAAGTGACCCATACGTCCACAGGTGTGGCAGGGTCTTGGAGCACTTGGACATGTCGGCCTTTTGTGACCCTGCCTACCACACTGGTGATAGATCACAACATTGCGCTGTGAAGAAGATGACTGAAGGTCTGAAGGCCTCTTGACTCCTCTACCAGCACCACCAGCGTCAGGTCGCTTCTTACTCTTCTTACTAGCATCATCTGAAATGATTCCCAAAGCTGGAGGATTCGCCACCTCAAGTCCTCCTACTAGCTCAGCTTCAGCAAGAAAGGCTTGCTCGACAACATCCGAGAAGGTGGTTAGGTTGAGCTCTTCCACTCTCGAACGCGGCTCAGGTCGAAGCCCAGACTCAAATTGTCGAGCCTTCCCGTGATCATTCGAAACAAACCATTGATCATACGGAACTAGGTCAAAAAAATGTCGATAGAACTCCGGTACCGCTTCAACGCCCTACTGGAGATAACACAACTCCATCCTCTTCCTCAGCTTCGTCAACTCAGAGAAGTGTTGTTGGATGAACGATGACTTGAAAAACTCCCTTGTCAAATCTTCCACAGGCTTGTTCCGAGACATGGACTTCAACCATTTCCAGTTTGGACCTTCAAGCATGAAGGTAGCCAACTTCACCTTTAATGACTCAGGTAGACCAATGGAACTGAACTTCCTTTCAATCTTCTAAAACCACTCCTCTGCCTCAAGAGGCCCTTCTTTTCCATAAAATAGAGGAGGGTTCAACTTCCGGAACTCCAAAACATAATTGATGGGCTGACCAACTGGAGGATTAACTAAGGATGCACCACCTGAAGCTGCACATTGAGCATCCATCGAGCCTTCGTGGGGGCGAACACTATGGAACAAAGAAACGAGGAACTTGATCAAAACATAACCAATACCATTTGAAATTCAACATTACTCAATGAGTTTCAAAATGAAGGAAAAAACCATTCACTAAAGGGGGAAACTGGTAATGATGGGTGACTCGACCATATGGTTGGCGGCCATACGTCAGCCATACCATCATCACTGAGAGCATTGTAGGGTGAATTCTCCGGCTCCACAAGGCTTTCCAGGCCCTGTGAGCTCACGAAGCTAATTTCCCAACTCCCTTTTCATTTCCCAACATAAAACAATCCAGAAGACCCAAAGGACACTAACAAACCGGACATCTCATGGTAACTTGAGGCTCAGAACGAGCAAGGGTTCATGACGTCCTTCCCGTTCCAACGCCTCGAGTCCGAGCAACTTTACTCCCTTTACCATGACAACTCCAAATAGAAATGGGCGCTCTGAAAAACAAGGTCTGCTCAGGAGCCAACCTCTTTTGATACCATTTTGTCACGAACCAACCCGGGTCGACCCCGAACCGGTCACCCGAGTCGGTCCGCAACATGGCCCGAGAGGCGTTCCCGATCCTCCCGGGCTGGCGACAAGCACCAGGGCATCACAGAGTACACATGGGAACGATTTATCCCAATAAAATTTATTAAGAAGCAGAAATAAAGAAACAACAATAAAATAAAACAGCCAAAAACATAACTAACCTGACCTCGAACCCAACTCCTCACGACCCCGAGAGTCGATTGTCAAACTACAACCAACTCTCGTCCACGGCGAGCAAGCTCGAGTCAAACCTGCAACAGAAACTAAAACAAGAAAAACACTATAGGCGTGAGTATTAAAACTCAGTAGGCTAGCCCGATAAATCTATTCCCAAAGCACTACCATTAAAAGAAGAATTTACCAACTTCTTGTTTGAACTACATTATAGAAAATATAGGTTTTTCACACACACACACTTTCCATTTTGAAAACAAGTAACAGTCCATTTCCCTTTTTAATTTAGAAGAATTTTAATGTTGAAAGGAACAGGTGAATTTCACTTTTAAAACATTTTGTGAACAATTAGAATACCAAACTTTAGTTGTTAGTCAAAAATAAAATCACACACAACACACACTAAGGGCAATGGGAAAAAGTGGCACACAAGGGTCGGCATCCAAACTCGACCTCTCAATCGTCTGCCATATACGAATAAACACTAAAAGAGACATGGGTCGAACCTAGGAGATCGTGAACAATCCAGAACGTACTATACATGTGACTCATCCTGGAGGCATGCCATAACTCGATGACGTCATAACGCCCTAACGCCCAGCATAGCCCTACATGGCCTAACCGAGGGGCCCAATCCCTGTAGCAGCAATAACTCAGTATTCCCCTGCTATGGGGCCACTAGCCAGTGCGTGGTCTAAACTAGTGCAGCAATCGTTCTCAGAAAATTCACTCAATATGCCAGGTTCCCATGTCAACACAAGCAATAAAAAGGGGGTGCGTCTACAATGTAAATAAATCAGTCACGATGCACAAACATCACATATAGCTCACGCAAACAATGCACACCAAGGATCACCCCCGAGTGGGATTTCCAAGATAATCCATTTCATTAAAGTGCCAAACGGGCCTTCACCAATTTTAATGTAAAACCTCATTTCTCAAAAAGCTCAGAACACTTGTTCAGAAGAAATTATTTATCTTTAAAACTAAAAGCACATTTGAAGTTCCGTGAATTATGTTTAAAGGCCAAACGGGCATTCTTTCAAAACTGGGTGTCCGCCCGTCAAGAAAATGTCACAAGTGTTCGGTATAAAATAAACAGCTCTTTTCGCACTAAATAATAATTTAAAGTTTTATTATCTAATATTATTTCTAATTCATTAAAAATTAATAAAACAACAAGCAATTAACAAATTCTAAATCTAAAGGTAAGTGCAATGGGGGGCCTACCTCAAATCGCTACCCAATCACAACGACGCAACACGCCTCGCACACGCGAACAAGAAACGCATGTCGACAGTTCCGATATCACGGGATTACCTCGCCAGCGCGCTACAACAAAAGTAAAACATTTAAAAACACATAACCACTGAATTAAAATAACTCTAATGAATAAACAATGAAAAACCATTTTGACGCATTTTCAAAACATAATTTGCAGCGTCTGCATTATTTACTAAACCGTCTCAATGTTTATAAAACAATTCTAAAGAATAACATATAGAAAACCACTCTTCACACACATGCGTCATTTTGAGACAATTCGCACACCAAAGTACCCCCAAAACACAATCTGCACCACATTTATAAGTCAACAAATCATTAAAATATTTTATAAAACAATTATAAGTAACAATGGGAGACTTTCATATCAAGAACACGCCCAGAGACAACTTCAACAATCAAACGCACACCAAAACACTATTTAAACCCAAACGTATAACCAAACTCAATCAAAAAACTCTTTTAAATCCAATGCACGACAAAACCAATTAGAAACCTCTTTTATTCCATTCACTCATTTTATAAAGTCACATACACAATTTATAAAGTACATTCAAGGAGTATCATAAATAGAAACACATAAAATACAACCAATTTCTTTTTAGAAAACCAACTTCAAGCCACACACACCACAAATCCATTTCAAATCATTCTCCACACCATCTACGTACTTTATCAAACACCTTGCACCCTTTATAAAACACAATTAAGAGACCCACCATGGGTTTGCATATCATACACAACCCATCTCCTTTTAAAAAACCACTTTTCAACACATGAACACCTTAAGCCCTTTCAAAACACATTTCACACCTCATTTATAATCCATAGCACGCAACCAAGAAGTAAAACAAGTATATTAAAATCATTAAGTAATTCCATGGATAACTATTTAATCTTCAAGGAATTTACAATTTGAAATAAATCAATGTATTTCTAGATTTAAATGGGAAACACAAAGGGATCCTACCTCAAACGTCGATGGACTTTCCGAAACCAGTGCGTAACCTCATTCGCACGATGATTACACCAGAGGGGAGCTACGCGACCGAGAAAGGGTCGGCCGAAGGGGGTTTTATGACAGGGGAAGGGTCTGCCAAAGTGGGGCGGCGATGGCAATGCCACGCCAGCCTAGAGTAGGTGACGCCGGAGGTTGCAGCAACTGGTGGCGGCCGCAGGTCGACCGGCAAGGGGGGAGGCGGTGCCTGCTCGCGACAGGAGGAACCCGGGGGGGGGGGGGGGGGGGGGGCTGCGCTGCGCAGCGGAGAGATGGAGGGATGCCAATTGCTGGTGGGTGAATTTCCAGTGCGGGATTGCGGTTGGTTGCAGCATAAAAGGTGGAGAAGAAAAGGGAGGGCCGCACTGTGATGGAGAGGGGAAGAGGCCGGACGTCGGAAGGCCGGCGTAGGGAGGAGGTGCGGCGACCGGAGGCTGGGACAGGAGGGCGTGCGGGATAGGAGAGGGCCGACAGGGGAGGCTGGGACCGACGGTTGTAGGATGCGGGCCGAGGGAGTCCGGCGAGAGGGAGAGGGAAGGCGGTGGCAGGCCGGCGATGGGAGAGCAGGAGGGTGGCAGTTGCAGGCCGGCGACGGGGAGAGCAGGTGGGTGGCGGCGGGTCGCGCGCAGCAAGGGAAGGAGAGGCGCGACGGGAATGGGAAGAGAAAGGTAGGGTTAGAAAAGAAAGGGAATAAATAAATAAATAAATAAATAGAATGAAAAGAAAGAAAATAAATAAAAGAAAATAAGAGAATGTAATAAGATAAAATAAATAAAAAAACCCAAAAATAAATAAGTAAACAAATAAATTTAATAGTAATTATTATTATTATTACAAAACTTCTTTAATCCTAATAACAATAATAATAATAAAAGCTCATAAATAATAAAAATAAAACGACACCCTCATCTAAATAGATATTTAAGTACACATATATAAACATATATAACAAGTATATAAACATATATAATCATTTATTTAGACACACATATATATATATATAACATATATATAAACATATATAACACATACATACATATTATATATATATGAACATATATGAACATATATAAACATATATAAACATATATCAACATATAAACATGAAAACACATACAAACATATTTACACATAAACATATATAACATATAACATATAACCTTACAGCATATAAGCATATAAAACATGTGTATATATTACATAAGCACATATAACATATATGTATCAACACATATAAACCTATATACATATATATATATATTTATTTATTTATTCGCTAAACCAACTAATCTAATAAATATTAAAATTAGATGACCGCGCGACATTTGCGCACCGTATGGTTCCAAGCGGACTGCAAGCAGGCCACGCGTCTTAGACTTAAAGAGTTCGCGCACTATCTCAAACCATAAACTCATTCCAAAAATAAAAACATAGACCGAAACTCGCCCGCACACAAGCAAAAACACCCGACGTTATGATAAATAAAATAAATAAAGTAAATAACTAAAAACAGGTGTGACAGATAAAATCCATATATTGTTTTGGAGTCCCAACCTATTATTTTTTTCTGAATATTATTTTATTTATTTATTGAATGATCTATGTTTTACATTGGATACAAATGATTAATTTTCCAGATTAAATTTTTATATTATATATTGGTTTTTTATTTTTCTAAACATGTTATCAGGTGATTACCATTTCCATTTTAATATTTAAAAAAGAAAATGTAATATATTTATATTCATTTTAGAATATAAAATCTATTAATTGTTTATATTAGTTCTTCATGCAAAAAAATCATCTTAGTTACTCTTAGTATGGGAATAATATGTGATAGTATTGTAATTAATGGTTGAAAATAAACATGTAATGTATGCATTATTCTTCATATTCTTATACCAATCATTAAAGTATTTCCTCATCTATATGAAAACGACTTTTGTAAATAAAATAGAATTTATATTAATTTTTTCTATAATATCAATGGGATTTTAACGAATTGTAATAATATAGTTTTTAGGTTGAAAATTTTCATGATCAAGTTATTTATTACTCACTATCAGTATTAAGGAGATATTTTATCTGTGATATCTATGTGTTAACTTCACACTAATTTTTAATGATTTAAAAAACTATTATGTCTTATTCTTAATGACATTAAAACAAATTTTTTTATCTTTTATACAAGATATTTTATTAAAAAAATTTATCTGAGTTTGATTTTGGTAAAATTATTTTAAAAAATGAAACGCTACTTACTTGTACATCCTTTAATCTATGAATATGAAGGTTTTCAAACAATATTTGAATGTAACACCCCATTATTTTAAATGATCACTATGTTATTTAAAATATGACAACTATAAAATATCCATACATTTGGTGGGAATGAAAAATGATAACCTAATTTTTGAATGAGTATATATAATTATAATAAAGAAACTCAATAAATATACAATTTTTAATTATTTTAAAATATATACCCAATTTTTTGTAATGTTATTTTTTTCTTCAAAAATATGTTTTCATAGAAAATGGGTTTTAATGATTTTCATGGGTAATATTATAATCATTTTTTTAAATTACATAAATATGTTTTTAATAAAAATTAATTCATGGATTATGTATTAAAAAATTTTCATGTGGTACCTTTACGATATATTTATGAAAATAGTAAAATTCCATTGAGTAGTGTAAAATAAAATATTTTTAATTAAAACTCTATATTTTTAACAACAAAATTTTGGATGTTAAAATTTTATTTAAATGTTTTTTGGAGATAAATTTGTTATATTATATTTTAAAATTTTCAATTAGTTTCCTTGATAACAATTTTATATTTTAAATTTTTATCAATTTCTAACAACCCACACTATCCTATTAGTTGGTAGTAGAAGAATTATATGTGGCCTAAAGTGACATCACCAAGGTGACAAAGGCTGTTAATAAATACCGAGGGCTTCAAGAATAAATTGGGGAATGATATTAACTTTAGTGGAAGTCACCTAACCAAACAATCCACTATCAACAAACTATATGATGCATGTCGAAAAAAAACCAAACCCATAACTTACCAAAATACAACCTACTAATCCATTATAATCCCAAAATTTAAATACAACCAAACCAAAAGTATAGTACCAATAAGAAGACTAAATAAAGACTCCAACAAAACTAAGAGATCATCCATATCTCCACACGAACCTCTAGGCTCCAAGAACCACAACATCACCAATGCATCATGGCGAACCGCAATCAAAATAAGATACTTTACTCTTACTTGTGTCTAGGAATAAAACATCTTCATAAGAACCAATGTGCCGATGAAGGGGGTGAGTAAAAATACTCAATATTTATTCCCCAAATGACTTCCAAACCCTTTCCACTACGATAAAACCATTAGCACATCTATAATAAGTAGTTAATAATAAACATTAAATTGTGAAATCATTACCTCAAGAAAAACATACCACTACCAAGCCATGTGACACAATGGAAAGAAAAAAACAGTCTATAAGATATTTATCCATCACAAAAAATCACAACCAATTACCACCACTCATACCCACAATAGTAAAAAATCATAAAAATTGTTTTACAACCCAAACTGGGGTAACAATCATAATGAAACTTCCATCTGACATGTTTCTTCCTTCATAATTTAGTGGCACTTCCAATCCACATATACATGATGGTGGCCCTTCCATCCAATATCCATCTTCCTTTTTATTTTGGTACATCCCACCCACTTTACACATGATTCAAGAATGCCAAAACCAAACACAACTCACTAATGCCACAATAATAGACACATAACCATTTCTATCGCATGTCAATCCACTTCAATAAGTCACCCATTGTTGAAATCACGCTTTAATTATTTTCCAATGCCAAACAAGATTCCAATATGACAATATATTAAATTTAAACCTTTAATATACCATTTTCACAAATCATTTCAAGAAGACCATTTTAAAATAACAATTTTGAAATTTCCAATAATAACTTTCACCCCAAAATCCCATCAATCCAAAAAATCCACCAAACATTATGAATGGGAATTCCAAAAAACATCACACAACAAAAGAAAAATAATTTAAATAACATTAAATTAATTTTAAACAAAATGACAAGTTCTATCCCAGTGGAGTTGAGAGAAAATCCACATACCTTTTGGTTCTGGAAAATTCGACCCACACACAACTGCACCACAATCCGGGATAATAAACCACCGAAACTACTCTAGATCTTCTTCTATATCATCAACAATACAAAAAATCTTCACATTGGGATAAAAACACTATAATTACATGAAACATATGTAGATATAGAAATAATAAAAAATAAGAAGAGTATATCTTAATAAAAAACAAAAAGGAACCATGAGGAGAGACTTAACCGGGAGAAAACAACAGCAAAATACCTTGAAACCCATTCAAATCACTTCCAAAATGAGTGGTAGATCCCATCCAACCCTTGAAAACTGATAATAGTTTTTTAGGCTCGAGTGGGAGATGGATTTTGGGGTAATATATGTCAAGACCGAGTGATCCAAGATTTAAAAATACATTCTTTAAGTGGCTTCATGGTTAGCCCACACAGATTGTCAAACCATGTTTTAATTGTGTGAATGCCACTACATAAAGAGGAGGGGTCCCACATAGTTGTCTCACACAGTTTGTAAATCCATGTGTACATTGTAAAATGCCTAATATCCCCCCTTGCATAGTTATCTAGATAACCTGCATGGTTTTCCCAATCTGTGACTAAAATGTGGGCAATTAAAAAAGCCTCCAAACATAATCAAAACCATTCCAAACACTCTTATAATCGTCCCAAATCATCCATATCACATTATTCACATAAAAGGGATACAAAATGTCACATACCTTTTACATGGAGTGATAAATTCACCCCACCATTAGACATTCCATCCCCAGAAAGTATATAACCCTTGATTTGCTGAAAAATCTTGGGCCATTGTTCAACCATCTCTTTATCCCGCTACCAAATATCCTCCTGAATTTGACCATGATTCCATAAAACCCAAACTAAAACAATTATTTTACCATCTATGATTCCCTCTATCATGTCCACAATTCGTACTAGCATGTGTTGTAAGGAAGCTTTTGGTTCTAGCTCAACATGAACCCAACGAATCACATGGTTATGATCCGACTGATACTTTTTCAACTATGTCACATGAAACAAATTGTGCACTACACTAGTACTTGGTGGAAAATCCAAACGATTATCCACCACTTTAATCTACATATGTATCTAAAAAGACCCAATATACCTTAGATATAATTTACATTGCGTTCCAATCGAACGATGCCCCAACATAGAAGAGATTCTCAAAAACACATCATCACCCACTACGGACAACATCAGTTGTTGATGATGGACCCCACAACATTTTTGATGACATTGAGCCATATCCATCCTCTTTATGATCAACATGGTCTTTGTTGTGTTATCTTAGACAAGAATTAGTTCAATCATCGAAGTATCACCTGTTTCCTTCCAGCATAATGGAGAACGACACATATGCCCATATAATACCTCAAATGTAGACATATGTATTGAATCATGGTAACTATTATTATAGGATAACTCCACAAACAAAAATTTCTCCTCCCGTGATCCACAAAAATCAGTCTTAAAATTCCTTATAATGTAATCTATGATTTATTCCGTCCTATTGGATTGTCCATCCGTCTATGGATGATACGTTGTGCTCATCATCATCTATGTCCCAAGGGCTAGCTGTAAGGATTTCTTAAAACAAGATGTGAAACCTGACTCTCTATCTGGTACAATCGAATATATGACACTATGCCCCTTTAAAATAACCTAGATATAGATTTTTGATAGGACTTACACTATATCATATTCATGAATCTGTATGAAATTGGCCGACTTGGTGATCTGATCCACAATTATACATATGGTATCGTGTTTCTGGATCATTCTTAGAAGGCCTTTCACAAAATCCGTTATTTTGTTCTCCCATTTCAACAATGGGATTGGTAAATACTGTATCATGCATCCTATCCACTGATGCTCTGCCTTGAATTGTTATCAAGTAAATCATCTCGAGAGTACCTGGACGCATCCCTTTTTATATCAGCCCACCAAAACTACACAATTAATGCTTTTGAAATTTTCTAAATTTATAGGATGGACAACCCACTTGGAATGATGAATTGCACTGATATGTTCCTCTTAACAAGCCACTAGTACTACTATCCTATTCCAAAAAAACACGGAATTCTCATTCAATTCAGAGATCTCAATGTTCTCCCCCCATTCAGTTTTGACCTCATCGACGTACACTCAGAATTAGATGCATGTGGCTCTTTAACCAAACTAGTCATGTGAGGATCCAATGAAAACTATAATAAGACCGCTCTATCAACCTGATCTTCTCATTCCAACTACATGGCTACTATGACTGACATTAACTGCCACTGATCTGATGCATGTTTCACCACATGAGTATATGATTTTCTACTTAATGAATCCGCAAAAAAATTTCCATTACCCGGTGTGTACATTAAGTGAAAATAAAACATCTAGAGATATATTGGCCATCTCTTAAACCTCAAGATCAAATATCTTTGTGAGAAAATTTTCTTTAAGATCTTATGGTCAAAAACCCTATAAATATATCACCAAAAATATAATGACGCAACATTTTTAAAGCATGAACAACTGCTACCAACTCCAAGTCATGTGTGGGGTAGTTCATCTCATGAAACCTCAAAAACCAAGAACCATATGCAACCACATGATCCCCGTGCATGAGGACACACCCCAACCCTGATATCGATGTGTCACAATACACCTCAGACCCATTATATGGTGCAGAAAAATCCAATATTGGTGGTCAGGTAAGGGGACCCTTGAACTCTTAAAAGAATTTCTGAAACTGCTCATTCCATTGAAATGGTATATTATACCTTTTTTAAAATGTCTTCGGTGAATCCATTTTTGATAAATCACAAGAAAAAGATGATACTACCCAGCATGACCCAGGAAGCTCCATATCTCGAAAACGTTATTTTGATGATTCCATGAGATAACAGCCACTATTATTTCCAGATCAACTGAAAAACCCCTCTTAAAAATAACATGGCTAAGTAAATGAACCTCCTTTATTCAAATGTTACAGTTGGACACTATGGAATACAACCAATGATCCCCCATGGTCCCCAAAAATGTCAACATGTGCTTTTTAGGATCTACCCTTGTCCTCGAATACACCATTATATCATCCACAAATACCACCAAAAAACATCATAGATATCTCTAAAATATTTGATTCATCATTTCCACAAACACTTATGGTGCATTTGTTGGACCAACGGGCATAACCACATATTCAAAGAGGTGATATCTACTTCTGCAAGTTGTTTTCAAGATATCCTCCTACTTTACCTGCAATTGATGATATCCTGACCTCATGTAGATCATGGAGAACAAATCATATCCCTTAAATTGGACCTAAAAATCATCAAATCATGGAATTATATATTGTTCCTTTATTGTATCCTAATTTAGAATACGATAATAAACAAAGAGAATCAAGGTTCCATCTTATTTTTTAATAAAAAGATTCGGCACTGCCCACAAAGACATGCTAGGCTGGACGAACACATTTTTTTCTATCACATCCAACTACACCGTTAAGTCACTTAATTCTTTTGGTTCCATTCGGCAAGATGGAAGTGAGATAGGACTGGTCCCCATAAGAGATCAATCAAAAATTCTACTTTTCTCAATGGTGGAGACCTAGATGATCATTTATGAAAGACATCCATAAATTGATCCACTACTGCCAAAAGAACACTCTTCTCAACATATTTCACTGATGCCAATGACAAAGCCTATAAATGATATGAGATCATGCCAACAGCTGGTCCCAACAAATGTTCTTCCACCATCTTTTCATTATTCTCCTCTCTAAAGAGATGTTCAATGCCATTATCTATCGTAAAAATAATCGTTGGCATATAGAAGTTGATGTGGGCCATAAACATCACTGACCAATCCATTCATAGGATTATATCCTAAGAATCCATCTTAAGAACTAATAAATCCCACATCAATTCCTTTTCTATCCAGAACAGAGCAAAACTCTCTATAGAGGAATGCTTGATACTCTATTTGACCCACATAACATTGTAGTTTCAAAATAGAATTCACCATTTTCATGTGTAAACTCAAAAAATCAATGATTCAAGAAGAAAAAATATAATTTTAATCACCCGTATCAAACCAATATTTCATTAACATCGAATTTAAAAGAGCCATACCTCGCACTGTGGATGGTCTCGACAGATCATCCACCATAAACTGATCAGCTTTAAACAACTATTTTCCAGACGTGATCTATATTTTATTATCTTGGTGAGGAATCATGGTGTACCTCGAATCACCATGACTAACATTACCCTTCTACTGAGGGGTATGCTGCTTCCGCCATCTCGTAGAGGCATAAGACCCCTGTGACCCAAGTGGAGTGTCACAGACACCCGACCTCTGAGAATTCCGATAATATCGCAGTAGATGTCCCATATACTTACAATTATGACATTCTTGAGATTGTTTCATAAAATATCGCATGATGTGTCTCGTGGAACCACAAATAATATATCCCATCTTAATCTGAGCCTTTTGAAGAATATTCACTGATCCTTCCATTAGATTCTGAACTCTACTCCCACATTTTAAATAAGTGTCCCTATTATTCATGAACCCAGCGTTCGAGTTCCCACTATTTCCATGGGTACCAACATGTTTCACCTACCTGTAGCGCCCAAAAGATCCTTCTCATCCACCATATAAATATTCAAAATTTCTGTGTAACCATCAATAAACAGAACTTCTATACTGGAACAAATTTCTTGTCTAAATCCATCATCAAAAATTCATTCTTTCAAGGATGTACTACATTGCACCTTATATGAAAACCACACTATGATCATAAGCATATCTACATATTCAGTCAATGCTAGGTTCCCTTACTTAAAATGAACCTGGATAAATTCACTTTCATCTTTTTCGGTGTTCCCATGAATTCAAATATCCTATTCATTCCGTTCTACCCTTCCTCAACCCTTTTCAGCTTCGAATCACCCCTAAATATGTTTGGATTCATATTTTAAAACTAAACTGAATGATCCAAATGTTTTGGTTCTTCCACTTATTTCCCACTTTACACAGCTCGAAAATATTCCACTATACAATGCACTATCTTTTGGTTGACCTATGGCTCTGGTGGAACCACATTTTCATCATCTTCCTCTAATTGGTCTTTACGATGCCTACCTAGTGAAACTTCTATCAACAAAAAATGATAAGTCTCACCCCCTTTACAAGAAAGGGTATAAAATTTTCAAATTCAATTACATAACAACTATCACTACGAGGATTTCCATAAGTTCACATTTAGCATGTTTCACTATTCTGAATAGTCCACCATTTTTTGAAAATCAACCCATTTTCAAAATACTATAACATACCATGTTTGAAATCCTTTATTTTTGAATCCAAATACATATTTTCAAAATAAACACATTTATGTAACATCATAGATAAATATAACCCTTTAAAATATGCATCATAGTGCGAATTCATTTCTACCATTCATTCCATGGTCATCTCATTAGCTAATCCCACACCAATGGGATATCTGATGCCTATAAGTGTCTCCAAAAACTTATGTATCAAACTCCCTAGTAACTATAATTTCTGCATAAAATGGAAAGCTATATCCTTTTATGCGATACATTTGATATTTAGAAAATCATACACCTTACTATTATCCCCACTCAAGGAATAGTTCATGAACGAATGTTCACACCAAGACCAATGATCAACTACGATCATTGAACGACTGATCTGACATGAATTCCAAGGAATAAAAAAACTAATACCACTTCTAAAATATCACCCTATCCAATCAGATTAAGGCATAAAAATTCTACTTGGACTCCAGTGAAGTACCCAAGGCCCCAATGGATGGAAATAAATGTTGAGGTCTTTGAGAATATATAGGGGAATGATTTCACGTTGAGATAAAATCAACCAACCAAACAATACATGATAAACAAACTATATGATGTGTCTTGAAAAAAAACCAAACCCATACATTACCGAAATACAACCAACTAATCCATAAAAATCCCATATGCCAAATTTAACCAAACCATAATCAGAGTACCAAGTGGAAGACAATAATAAGACTCCAACATTACTAGGACATATAGTGTAGCTCCAAACCAAACTCTATGCTCCATGCACCACAATATCATCAAGGAATCATTCCAAACTACTATCAAAATGAGATGATTAACTCTTAATAGTGTTCTGTAATACAAAATCTCAAAAAGCACCAAAAGATCCAATGAAGGGGGTGAGTATAAATACTTAGTAGGTTTTCCAAAAATGACATCCCTGGACAATCCACTATAATAAAACTGTTAGCACATTTATAATAAGTAGTTTATAATAAACATTAAATAGTGAAAAAAATAATTTAAGAAAAACATACCCCTATCAATTCATGTAACACATGGGAATGGAAAAAACATTCCATAATACATTCCTCCATCACACAAATCCACAACAAATTACCACTTCACATATCTACAACACAACCAAATCACACACAATGTTTCACAACCCAAACTGGTGTAAAAATCATGGTGGAACTTCCATCTGACCCGTTCATTCCTTCCCATTTTAGAGGTACTTCTAGTCCACTTATCCTAGATGGTGGCCCTTCCATCAACAATACATCCTCCGTTTTGTGGTGGTACATCCCACACACATTACACATGATTCAGACAAGCTCTAGCCAGGAATAACTAACCAATGCCACAGTAATATATACATAACTATATCGATCACATAACAAATCACATCAATAAATCACCCATTTATGGAAATCACTATTTAATTATTTTTCCATGACAAACCACATTTAAATAATGTAATATTTTAATTATAAATCAATTATCAACAATTTTTTCTAAAATTTTTGAGAAACCTATTTTAAAATATCCTTTTTAAAATCCTCAATAAGAACATTTCGCCCAAAAATCCACACGTTCAATAAAATCCCCAAAACATTAAAAATGGAAATCAAAACAAAAATATTCACATCAAAACCCAATTAATTTAAAGAACAATAAATTAATTGTAACCAAAAAAAAAATAGTTCTAACCTTGTGGAGTCAAGATAGTAGCCACCTAAAAATTGGGATCTAGCAAATTCGACCCAAACCCAACTGCACCCAATTCCGGTAAAATGCACCAATGATACTGTTCTCGATCCTCTTATATATCATCAACAAGACATAAAATCATCACGTTGGTATTAAAAACCATATATATTCCAGAAGAGGTTGTATATCTAGAAAAAAAATAAAAGTATAAGAGTATATCTTGAGAAAAATCAAAAATAAACCAAGAGGAGAGACTTACCCTAGAGAAACCACCATCAATCCACCTTGAAACCCTTTCGAATTGCTTCCAAAATGATTGGGAGAGCCCCTCCAACCCTTGAAACCCAAAAATACCAAGTGAATCTTGAGTGGGAGAGAGCTTGTATTGAAATAGGTCTATCCAAATGGTACTCTGATTTAAAAATCCTTCTTTATGTAGTTACACAGTTAGCCCATACAGTTTGGCATGTCATGCAATAACCAGTTTCCCACCACTTCATCAAAAGGATAGTTCCCACATGTTTGAATCGCATGGTTTTAAAAACCATGCACTGACTATGAGCAGCCCACTCTCTCCCCAGACACAGTTACTTAGAGAAACTGCATGGATTTCCTTAATAGTGTTCAAATCATGCACCCTTAGAAAAGCCTCCAAATTTATTCAAAACCATTCCAAACTCTTTGAAATTCATCCCAAATCATCAAAAGAATGATAATAACATCAAAATGAATCAAAAAGTTTACAAACCTCAAAATGGGGGTGCTACACAAGTAATTTTTGAACATGAATCTATATTTCTATGAAAATTGGAATTGTTTTTTAAAAAGGGTTTTTTCTTCCCGAGATGTGTACATTTAAAAAAATTAATTTACCTAAAGAATAGGAAATAAAATTTATAGAATGTAATTTTTTTGGGATAAAAAAATTAAAATTAATCTTTGTATGATTTTTATTTTACATATTTTCTAATGAAATTAATCTTTTATGGGATAATAAAGGTACATTTTTATGAAATACAATATCTTTTATGAGAATGCCAGGAAAAATATATAATATAATTTTTTTAATCTCATGGAATGGATAATTAATGAAAAAATATTATTTATATCATTAAATAATAATTACAAATTTTTTTATAATAATTAATTCTATATGAAATATGAAAATAATTTCTAGTGCTAGCATTGAGCATACGCAACACTCGAGAAGTAAAATTTTGTATCATTAAAATAATAACTGTCATAAGATAATCATTCATAAACATAGATTTTAAGTATTATGTATTATAGATTATATTTATGGTAATACATAAATTTTACAGTTATATAACATGTTGCATAACTTAATTCTTGTTTAGTGCATGGTCAATGGAAGAAAAGTAAAAAAACAACAATATATGTATTTTTTAATATATATGTTATTTAGAATAGATATTAAAAGTATATGAATAGGTACATTATTTATTATTTTATTATTTTAATTTTATAATAGTATTTATATATTTCATAAATTAAATAATTTCCTTATGTACTTGTGTAACACTGATGCAATATTTATTTATTTAACATAAACACAAAATAAATGTTATTAAAACTACTAAATTCTACATAATATGAGATAAATTTTGTGTTTAAAGAATTATCTATAATAGCATGATTTTTTATTGACATTATGTAATGGTTTATTTAATTTTAATGGTTTTCTTAATATTTTATATGTCAATGTAATTAATTGTATCAAAATTGACAATATTTATATTTTAGGGGATTATTATTTTATTAAATTAGTATAAATAATAAAATAGTAATTAATAAAAAAGTAAATAATTTATGGTTGAAAATGATATCCCTTATTAATTTATTGGCAATTTTTAATCATTTTTCTAAATAATTTTCTTATTATAATTCAATCATTAGAAAAATTCCAAAATCAACCCTCTCCTAAATTATAAAAGGGAACCACTAACCTCACATCTTCAAAACACGTTGATAGTTTTATCACATACAATTATAGAGTATTCCTTATCTAAAAATCCACAACCATGTTTTATTTATTTTTACCTTCAATTATTCAAACCTAGATCCCATAATAAAACACCTATAGGATGTTCATCAAAGAATAAGAAATCATTTTTACCAACTCTATCAAGTTTATTTATTATTTTACATCCTATCAATGTGTTTTTAAATTTATTTATAATAAATTTAAAAATATATAATAAAAAATATATAGATATGTTATTATTATTATTGGACAAAAATATTCCATCTTTATTTTATACTATAATATGGAAAAAACCTTCTCATTCATAAATACATGTTACTCTATCCACGTAGTACTGAAATTATTTTTTCCATACAAATCTACTAGGACGTATATAAATATTGAACTAATATATATGTTATATATATGACTTAATAATGATTCTAGGATGATTAATTATTCATTACCATTATTTTCCAACATCAATTAAAGAAAATAAATAAATAAGTAATGTGTACATACAACCAACAGTTCCCATGAATAGTGTAATATATTTTGATTTTGAAATATTATTAAGGATGAATATAAATATAAATAAATATAGAACATATTACATTTAAAACATAATTAATATTATGGATATGATGGAATTATATAGTATTAACATGAAATATAATTTACGTATTAATCTAATCATTGTAAAATGAGGCAGTTAACACTAAAAACAAAGAGAATACGAAAATATTACTATAAAATAGAAGATAATATGATAAAATATAATCATCTATGATATCAAATTTTTTAATTTGGTTATGTTTTAAAATAATAATATTTAAAAAAAATTATGTAGTTCGTTAAAATTTTGTAAACTAAAGTAAATTATTTCGAAAGTGTATGTTTTCTCACATTTAATTATTTGAGATATATTCCCAATTGATAATTATTTCATTTTTTGGTGTATATACATCCCCTTGGATGTAAAAAATAATTAATCCATTTGTATTTATTTTAGTTAATGTTCTATTTGAATTTTTTTGTTTTATATGGCCTACAATACATAATATACCCAAGTGGCTACTGTTTATTTAACAAATACTCATTATTTAGGAATTTCCTTGTTTCAATATTTATGGGGAATATTTCTATTCCATTCCTACGTTTTCTATAAATTTAATTTTTCGACTAGTCTTATTATATTTTTTATAAACCATGTAACCCATTTTTTTAAATTTTACAATAATATATAAAGTATGGCTTTTATTTGTTTTCAAACAGGGTATCATATGAATTTTTATAAAATACAGTGATAGAATGTTTTTTAACTTATAATTAATAAAAAAATTAATGGTTTTTTTATTTAGTGATTATTTGAATATTTTAATAAGTTTTTAAATTGTAGTTATAAATCAATATGTTTTATTTTATAAATACACAACATTTTAAATATTAGAGTGATCTTAAAATAGAAATTATATTTACCAGAAGAATTATTAAAACTTATCATTCATTATTATTTTATATCTATTATTAAATCCAATGATGTTACATAATAATTAAAGGGATATTATCCAATGATACCATCAATTTTAATTATTTTCATTGTTTATTTTTATTATGGTTTACTGTTTATGAAACTTGTTAACCTTCAATTGTTTATACTTCAATAAAAATCATATCTTTGCAAGACTAATGTTATGATACATGATTTATGTTGATATGGAACAAATATATAGGTTTTTTATTTTTTTGAAACATAGGAAAACTATATCCCTTAAATTCAATGGGTAAATAATGTTATTTCATGATATAAACAAGACAAGAATGGGGAGTTAAGCAGTTCACTAATGGACGTTTTCCACCATAAAAATATTGTGTTTTAAAATAAACTAAAATGATTTTTTTGAGTGTTAACTCATTCTACTATGATAGTATTGGAAGTAAACCATGACTAATACGATGGTTTGGTGAGGGAACCCCTTCCACTGTTATAGTTTTTAGATAAACCCCTTACTACTATAGAAATGATATTATTTACATATATGTGTACAAAAATTTCATGTCGGACATCATACTTATTCTCTCACAGATCATGTAATTTTATGATTCATATATTATGAACATCAATGATTTATTACAAGACTGTATTTTATGATGTATGAAATGCATTGTATAATTTTCAAATGTTATGATAATTTTATTATTCCCTTGTAAACATGTTATTCTTATGTAATCATTGACATCGATTTTATTAAACCATTAATGAGAATATACGGTCATCATATTGTTATTATTACATTCGCTAATATTTTAATGATGGTAATAATTATGGAATTTAAAGTAAGGTTTTTATATGTGATAATATATTGGAGGATGAAATTGATTTTTTATGAACCGGTTTGTTTATTTTTCAATGGTATAAAAGAGTTTGACCTCATCATCCAATGGAAAATTATACCTTTGTATAAAATTATTCCAATATCTGATTTTATTATTTGTCATATAAATATATTAAATTGGGTCATTATTATTGTTATTAATGATATAAATATTATGATTATATTTCTAGCATGAAATCTGATGTCGAGGGATTTTATTTATTATATTGTTGTTATTATAACAAGATTATTGAGTAATTTTCATGGGTCATTTTACTAAAATAATTTTGTTTTTCATCTAGGTATTGTTTTGATTATTAATGAATTGAATTATTTTCCATGTGTTTAATGTAACTCCACATGTTCATAATATAATTTGATTCTTTTTTTGTATGGCCATGTGGTGTCACAAGGATGTCTGTGTGTTTTAACTATCCTAATTTCGAATATTTTTCATGGTATCAAATTTAATTCTCAATATTGTTCAATTACATCAAATTATAACAATTTTTTTCATATTAAGATAGATTCTTCTCAAAGATTAAAATTTTCACCATGTGTCTCACTATTCTATCCCCTAGTCGAATGTTTATTTGTACTATTGGTGATAATGTTTGTGTATTTTTTATTTTTATCCCATGGTCACCCAATTCATTTACACAGTTCAATATAGTTTAAAAAATAAAAATATTTTTATCGTAGTTATAGTTTTCTTGTCATATACACTACCGACATTCATTCAGTCATTTTTTGTCACATATTTGATATATATTTTTAAAGGACAACCTTTTTTTTGTCATGGTGAATCCCTCCATAGTTTATCCTTTCAGGATATATCTAATAGTTCTAATAATTTTTGGTTTTTCAATGCTCAAGGATTTTCCAAAATATATTGAAAAAATATTTTCAACGTTAATTAACAAATGTGAATAAAAATTATTTTAAATCAGTTTGTTGTGGATTAAACATATATATTGAATTCATTAAAACACATTGTTTTAAAATGATTAATCCAACACGTATTAGGGGAAACTAAATTAAATATTCATTTAGATGGAAGGTTTGTAAAAACAGTCTTCATAAATATATATTATAGTCATAATGTTTTAAATAATCACCATTATTTTTTAAATCTTGTCTTGATGTTTATGATTTATATTCATGAAAATTAAGGATTAACCAACACCTTCTTGGATCCTAATGATTATTGATTTACTATGTGTTGTAAATAATGGATTACTCCAACATTTCAAAATAATCTTGTCATGTTTAGGTTAAGATATATTTTTTCCCTTCATTTTCCACATTTAGAAGAATGTGTTGTATAATTTATCACGACCATACAATCATGTTATTGAGTTGAAGAAATTATATTCCATCAATGATTTTTTTGGTGTGCTGCATGAATTTTTTTTCCATCTATGGTATATCATTTCTCCTATTATATATGTAATATTATATGTTATCATTCATTTTCCCTTCATGATGGAGGGTATGTGTTCTACTTATAGAGATAAATATTCAAAAATATTGAAACTATTTAGAGATGGAATGATATTTCTTGTTCTTTTAACTATTTTATGTTAATGGGATTCCATGATTTAATGTTATAGGTTATAGGATATGAACTGTGTTGGAATATATTGGTATTTCATTTTTCTTAGATAAAACCATTTTTGAAATAATCTCACGTGAAAATGACATATCCCTAAAGATTTAAAATGGAATATTTGGGTGTAAATAAGAAATTGTTTTCCCATTATCATGTAGTTTTTTATTGAAATTGATTATTTAATGGAAGGGATTTTGAGTACATTCTAGGTTTGACTTGTTGTTATATGGTGTTTATGTGTGACAATGATGTATGGTTTTAATGTGTGAATTTCTAACAATGTTGTGTTTTTTCTAGGTATTTTCATTATTATTATTGAATACATAAAATGATATATTAGTGTAAATGATAATTGAATTGAATAAATTGGTCATGGAACGATATAAATAAACATTAATGAATAAACATCTCATATAGAAAATATATTACATTAAAAAATAGAATGAATATAAATGATAATTTAAGTAGATGGTAATTAATGTGATTAAATGGGAACTAGGAAAATAATTTGTTATTATATTTTCTATATGGGACTAGATTGGTGAATAGTGTTTCTGAAATAATGTTGCAGTGATACAGTAGTGATGAGGCCTTTTTCTTACATGGTATGCTTGGGTGTTGAAAATGTATATGTTGTGTTTTTTAATATTATACATTATATTTTTACGTCATATTTATATACACACCTCACCCAAATCACATGTTTACAATAGAAATATATAGTATTTCATTCTATGTTGTTTTTAGAGAAAAGGGTTTTGGTGAGTAAAAATGGTTGGATACCCTCTCTTGTCTGCTCTCTATTATAATTGAGGTTGATATGAACATTTTGTAATGTTAGTTGTTCAAAATTACACTACAAATCATAATTGATAGGTGAATTAGGTGGTTCATAATGGGGGTCATTCATGGTTGGAGGAGGGTATGAAGTTGATTCCATTAATGTCCACGTTACACTAAAAATTTGGAATATTTTATATATTATATAATAATATTTTTGTGATGGTTTTACTATATTGTATGGTTATGATGAGGTTTTGGTACAATGATTGGAATGTGTTGTTAGACTGGAAATTCCCCTTACCCGGAGAATTCTGATGGTATTAGGTTGAGTTATAGAAATTATATGAGAGAACCATGATATATATCACTGGTGTGTGAGGGTAGAAAATAAGTGGGGAATTATAGTGGGGTACACTTCATTAATATAATTTTTATTTCAATATTTTCCACAAATGTTTTATTTGTGTTGTGAGCCTTGGTGTGGTTGATGGGATTATTTAAATGAGATGTGATTATTGAATGTTTATTTCACATATAAATTTGTATTATCTTATCAAATTTTCCTAATAGTGTATTTATATTATCCTAATGAGTGTACATGTTATTTTCACAAAGATATATATACAAACTATTTTACAGGTGTTCAAAATATATTTGGAGAAAGAGAAGGGATTTTATTTCATAGTTCTACTAAGCTACTGGCATATGATTGTGTCATGACCCATCCCCTGGGGCCCATATCATTACTACCCCAAGCCCGCCTCTATAGGCCAAGGGCTGGTGACTAGAACCAAAGGTGTAAATCCCTAAACTGGGAAGGCATTGCCTATATAACTATAAACAAACAAAACAGAGAACACAAATGGAAGAAAATCACTAAGTAAAACTGTATACATAAGATGTGCTATAATGTAAAAGGGGCTGGAAATACTAACCCAACAGGAAAGTACAAGTACAACTGAAGAAAATTAAACTAGCTATTGGGTCTTTCTCTGGGGTTCCTACCGGAAGGGTAGGTAAAGATGGCCTCCTCAGCACTCCATGTCTGGCCGTCTGCTCCATGTATCATCACGCCAAGTGGTCCACCTCCATGTATCATCCAGTCCTGCTACTCTCGGCCTTAGACAGCGCTGTCTGTCATCGGAAACCAACACAATGAGTTGCGGGAATATCCTGTGCAGGGGTGAGTATAACAGTAATCAGTAGGGACCCCGAGACCCTCAAGGCCTCACCAAATCCAGCAAGGATAAACCAGAAAGGATGAAAACAACGGATAACCATTACTTAAGTATTTACCCATACATATACCAATGTTATCTTGTAACCCATCTCAATCATGAGGAATAAACAAAATTCATTGACTCAGCTCAAACAAAGATTTTCATTATCAAAAACACGACTACTATAGAAATCCTCATCTGTCAATTGCATTGGGATTTTCGGGACAACAAGGAACTTCTCACTAAAAATGGACGACTGAGGTACTCTTGCAGTTGAGTATCGTGGGTCTGCAGCCAACTACCAAGTTCCCCTCCGTTATGGGCCTTCCGCAAACTATTATGTGCTACCCCTAATAGCATGAAAAGGTACTCCTCCAATCGAGTACCACATGTCTGCCTCCAACTACCAGGCGCTCCTCTTCCATGGACTTATTCTAACTACTAGGTGCTCCCCACTAGGCTAGTCGAATCACTCCGTGTAAAATCGGTCAAACAGTCATCAGGTCTCTCAGCTACTAGGTCTTCGCACTCTATCTGCTCATCACTATAAGGATCTACTCCATGAGATACTATGAAATACTCAAATTGTCATGATATTCCATGAAGAAGTACCTCAATGGTATGCCACTTCAGAGCGGTATCAACGCAAGAGATGACACGTTAATCAGACACTCGGTCTATTAGTTATTAGCCTTTTAGTCATGGGGTCCTGGTTGGATGCGTTTACTCTCCAACTTGACCGTAACTCAAATATACCCCGAACTCCAGTGGGGTATTCTCAAAGGGTCGGCTTCATTCCAAGAATATCGGCACTACTGACGGTTCATCAAATAGACTTACACTGCCAAAGATATGGCCCATGAAGGTAATGGGTCAGTAATGGGCTGGGTCCCAGTCTGACCTGGTCTGGGTTGACCCAGTCATACCCGCTGGGTCTGACCCTGTCCGTTGGGCGGGTCATCTCGTTATGTATGGCCTGGTAAGCTAGGCCCGACCCAACAGACTGTGAGGGCGGTTTGGCATGGAGGTCGCCATGTAGGCGACTCCTCTCGAAGGAAAGGGCTTGTTCAGCCAACGACGCTAGGGGTGCGGCTCGGGCGACTCGGCCCGAGAGGTCTGTGGAATTCCTCGTGGGTCGCGGGCTGGCCGTGGGGGCACTGTGTAGGGTGCGACAGTGGCCGGGTAGGACATGGGGGCACACGGGCAACGCGCGGGGGCGTTAGGCAATGCACATTGCAGAGTGCGGGCCCTCAGGAAGTTTGTGGGATGTTGGGCTGGGCACTGGCAGTGTAGGCCGCGGGTTCAGTCGGGGTGTGCGAGGCAGCGCGCGTGACGCCGGGAAAGGCGCCCGTGGGGCTAGGAAGGCTGCGAGGCAGGCTGAGGGTTCGACCGGGGGCACATGGGGCAGCGTGGGGCGGTATTGTTCATGGAGGTCGCGGGTAGCACAGCCTTTGTTGTTTCCCCCTTCACCACTTCGTCTATGATCACCAAAAGCAATCACGGTGGAGGGGGGTCGAGCCTTATTTGTTTGGCCCGCTCCCTCCACGTTTAGGGTAGTAGAATGTGGTTCATCAATATTTTAAGAAATAATATAATCTATAAAGGATTATTTTCAGTATCCGAAACATTTCCATTCATCCGAAGGTGAGAATAGGAAATGTATTATTACACAAATAAACCCACAACCTTTGATTTGTCATCGCATTCATCACCCATTCCCAAACCCGGATGCGTCGGCTGTGGAAGAAGCTCCATGTCAGTTGGATTCGAGGGAGGAAGTCTGAGGAGGAAGTCGAACAAGGTGCTTGGCGTTCTTCGTCGGTGGAGTGTTCTTCAATCATCATTGTGATATTTTCTCCCATGTTCCACTTTTCATGTTTCACAAAAATTAATATGCCAACAAAATAATAGATTAGAACATCCTATTAATTTTTATGACATAATATTCAAATTGGACTCATTAATTTTGTAGGTTGTACTTAATTAAAGTGGAGAATTGGAACAATTAATTAAAGGGTATATGGCTCCATAAAGTTGATGAGGATCTCCCTCATTAATGAGGGATAGTTGAGAGGTTATATTCTCCTCCAAATAATAGGGTTCAGGTGGTCCCCACCCTTGTTATTTAAATGAGAGGTTATGGTATCGGGTGGTGTCCACGTCGTAACGTCTCGCAGAAGGTTATGTTTGGGTGGGCCCCATCACCATAACCTCTCATGGGAGGTTAAGGAGTGGTGGCCCCATCTCCATACTCTATGAGGAGGTTTAAACCACCTCACACCAAACAATGGCTCAATATAAAATAATTTGGTGCACACTTTATATTATTTATTTTTTTATGAAAAGCCAAAACTAATTTTTATTCCCGACCAACATGTGTAGTGATGAAAGTCTTCTTAAGAGAATACTGGAACTGCGAGTTCAATGGTGCCCTCATATTTTAGTTCTGAGCACCAGTTCAATGGTTATAAAAACATTCTCTTTGTTTACTGAACGTACACGAACAAAAATTCAGAAATTGATTTCGGGAACACCAGGCCTCGAAATTATTCACAGTCAGTTTTCGTGGACTCATAAAATTCCCATGTATTTAAGAAAAAAAATACCACCGAAATTCTGGGTCATTACATTCTCCCCACCTTAGGGCTCTACATCCGCATAAGCTATAACTCAAACTAAGGGAACAAATGGGGGTACTGAGCAGGAATCAGAGCCTCCCGCTCCCATGTGCTCTCATGGAGGTTCCAGTGCTGCCAACAAATGCGCACCATAGGTATCGATCGTCTATGTTGGACCCTCTCCTATCGATCCTCAATATCCACTAGAACATCTATAAATGTTACCCCATCGTCGATGTCCTTATCTCTACGTTCGATGATGTGGGATGGGTCTTTTACGTAACTCCTCAGCTGAGATTGGTGGAAGACGTCATGCACCCGCTGCAGCTGAGGTGGAAGAGCAAAGCGGTATGCCACCTCACCTACTCTGCTGAGGACCTGGACAGGTCCGATAAATATCAGAGATAACTTGATGACTTGGCCAAATATCCATATTTTTCATCAAGGTGAGACCCCTAGAAAGAGGTGGTTTCCTACCTTGAACTCCATAGGTCTCTGTCTCCAGTCACCATTCGACATCTGCCTACTCTATGCATTATTCATCTTCTCCTAGATTATCTGCACCTTCTCTATATTAGCTCGCAACATCTCTAGTCCCAGTAGTGTTGACTCCACAGGTTCTATCCAGCACAAGGGTGATCCTCAAGGTATCACGTACAATGACTCAAAAGGTCTCATACTGATGGTGGAGTGATAGTTGTTGTTGTAGGAAAACTCCACCAATGTAATGTGATCCTCCCAACTGCGACTGAAGTTCAAGACTCATGCGCATAGTATATCCTCAAGGGTCTAAATGGTCCGATCATTCTAACCATCTTTCTGGAGATTGGAGGCAGTGCACAAGTGAAGCAGTGTCCCAAAATCCTCCTATAACCCCTTCTCTAGCTGGGAAGTAAACTGTGTTTCATGGTCGGAGACAATATTGTAAGGTATTCCATGTAGTCGCACAAACTCCTGCACATAGAGGCATCACAATATATTTATTTAACCCTTCTCTCTGATCGATAGGAAGTGGGCCGACTTGGATTGTCCATCAACGATCACCCAAATCGAGTCTTGACCCCTGGATGTACGTGGAAGACCTGTCACGAAGTCCATGGATATCCTATCCCACTTCCATTCTAGGACCTCTAAAGGCTGAACCAAGCCTACTGGTACCTTGTGCTCTGCCTTCACTTGCTGACAAGTGAGGCACTATGAGACAAACTATGCTACTACCTTCTTCACACCTGGCCACCAGTGCTATCGTGGATGGTCCTGGTACATTTTTCCACTCCTAGATGTACCGCTAGTGGGGATGTGTGGAACTCCCTCACCACTTCCTCCTGAAGTTCCATTGGTACCATGGTACGTCCTATGAAGAGGATGATGTGCTTCCCGCCTTCACAGAATCTATCAAGTGCATGTCCTGTTGATACTTGAGCACGTCTCTTCTCATAGTCAGTGTCCCCAAGCTGTGCTTCCCAGACTCGCTGAAGAAGTGGGGGAGTGATTATAATAGACTGTAGATAGGCTGCTCCATCTCTATCCACAGTGGATATTTGTAAGGCATCCAGCTTCTATGTCGCCCCTCCTAGTATCTATATACTAGATCTCTTACTGAGAGCATCTACTACAACGTTCCCCTTCCTAGGAGTATATGTTATATCAAAGTCATAGTCTTGGAGGAATTCGAGCCATCACCACTGTCTCGGGTTCAGGTCCTTCTAAGATAAGATGCACCTGAGACTCTTGTGATCATAGTACACAGTAAAATGTTCTCCCATTAGATAGGGGCACCACATCTTCTAGGTGATTACCACTTCTGCTAACTCCAGGTCATGGGTATCGTAGTTCTGCTCATGCTATCTCAAGTTTCAAAAAAATACGCGATCATTACTTGCTCTTGCATCAGGACACAACCGAGTCCAGTCCCTTATGTGTCACAGTAGACTATTTTCCCTACACCTTCTAATAGAATTCTCAATATAGGGGCACTAATCAGCCTCTACCTCAGCTCTTGAAAGCTCTGATGGCATCTCTATGACCACACAAAGGGTTGACCCTTCTTCGTCAAGGATGAGAGTGGTGCTGCCACTCTAGAGATGTCTGGAACGAACCTCTGATACTATCCATCCAAACCTAGAAAACTATGTACCTCCATCATGTAACACCCCAAGCTTCCACGATAAACTTCTCTTTCAATAACGCAATAGCTTCCAATGTACGCAAGTTCGAGATTCTAACACACCGCGACCAATGAAAGTAGCATTTATGAATAGTAATACCCACTTTTTGAAATTATATAAATTTTATATTTCAAAATGGACTTCATTTTTGAATTTGGAATATCAAAATTAGCCTATGTTGAATTTTTGGTATTTTTCTGAGAAATTCCAATTTTTTATGAATAGTGAAAAATACTTAAAAACAACATTTTTAAGAAAATGACATTATTGGATTAGTCATGGCTGACCAAGAAAATACATGGGTCAACATGGGGACCCCATGGATCCACTTTGGTAAGAAAATGACATTAATAACTTTTTATTTAAAGTAAAAATAAATTTGTCACAAACATGTGTGTTTTTACTAAAACAATTATTAAATGGGATTATATAAGTTAACATTTCAACAATAAATATTCATTGGAAAGATAAAAATATTTCCTACATCATGGTAATTTTTTTATAATTTTTAGACATTAAATAAATAAAATTATTTATGACACAATGATGATGCAGCGATTACCTCATTAATTAATGATTTAAATATAATGAAACGATAATGTAAAATCTAAGACATACACTTGTCAAAAACCTATTGGATGGGTATATTTCGTACCCTTATCACCTTATCCTCGAAATATATTATTGTGGGACCTTTGAAATCCGAAAATCAATTCATAATAATGCAACATTTTATTACATTCCAAGAGTGCCCCTCCTCTCCTCTTGTAAAAGGCCCCCACCACTACCACCTTATTCACAACATAAAAGCCATTTTTCTCGGCCAACCTCTGCCAAAATAATCTCTCAACTTCCCTATCTTACTCCTTGTAGCCTTAAATTGGTCATAAGTCTTCCCAAGTAAGCCTTTGGTGCAAATCAAAAAAGAGTTACATGATTTTAAGGTAATGTCTTCTCTTATGTTATTTTGTTTTATTTTTCTTCTCCAACCCCTTAAACTCTTTTTATTCCTTTATTTTGTAAAAAAACAGTATATTAAAGATACTATGATTTTTTTATGATACGTAATTGATTTACACTTACACACACCTTCGTCTAATGGTTAAAGAACATATTGTTTCTGTGGTTGGAAAATTTCTGCCTCACGAAATGATGATTGTTCAATCTTCTTTTAAAACCTCTAATGGTGGCCATTATGATGACACTATTTTTATATATGATATATATTATGTTTTTGTTTTCTTTATTATTATGTATTTTTAATTTTTGGCATACTTTTACGATTTCCATTATGGGTAAACGCGATAATTTCATTATAGGAAGTGCGGACTACCGCCCCCTCAATGTGATTTGAATCGTTAATGCCATATGTGGGATGTATAAAGGATAGAGTAAATGGTATTATACATTATATTATACTGGAATTATATTATACCTTTATATAATTATAACTCCATTCCATTAAATATGAAATAGGAATGAAAGTAGAGTTCATGCGTGCGTATGGCTTACCGTCTCCATGAACGGTGCATTTCATTTCGTACTTCTAAATGTTATGTAATATTATAAATGCATGTATATACTAGATATATATGATATATATGATATATACATCATGAATATAATTTTATAGATAATGGAAATTCTACCACATAAACAACTTGTAATTATAATAAGTTTATTATTGACTCAAGTACCAAAGATCGACAAAACGACCGTTATTAACTTAAATGACTACATAATTTTCATAACATTGTAATAATTGATATAAAAGGGATAATGAACATGAAAAAGGTTCTTAATCATGTAGATATTAACTCTTGTTTATTACTCAGGATTTTAAAGAGCGGTCGAGTCAAGTCGGACACGAGGTAGGGGAACTTCTTAACCCAATTTCCATTCTTTGGGTTAATCTCCTACTTTCAAATTATGTCATGATATTATTATGTCCTATCATGTATTTGTACATTATTTATGTGTAATTATAGTGAAAACACATAATAGATCTATTTTATTTAAAAAATGATCTTTGTAAGGGACTTCGTCTCAATCTCATTTCATTGAGGCATATTTTGTTTTGTACACAACTTTCCTTCATACGGTGTATAAACCCCTATGACTTTTAATTTTATTCAAAAGGAATATTTTTTGATGAAGCATTTTTACTAAGCGACAAAAGGAATTTTTTTTCTTACGTAAGCGGTGACAACGACATCCCTGCCGCTTTAACCATTATTGGAGTTTGGGCTTCCTCTACAAGCCATAACTTTTTTTAAATGACAAATAAATATCAAGTTTTATTTTTCTTTTATTTTGGTATTGAAAATGGTTTTGAAAGTGTTTTTATTATATCAATGTGTTGTATTGATATCTTGTGATTGAAATGTGGAAATTTTATGTTCCTTTATGCATGTATTATGTAATACGATTATGTTATGGTTTATGATATGTTTTAACCTGTTCATATGAGGAATGCATTGGACTTAATAAGGGACGGGTGGAGCCTGCTATAACTCCTCGATGCATCGGTAGGTCTCATGAGACAAACTAGTGTCTTGGCACGAGGCCTTGACAAAATCTTATTTTATACTTAGCACGATGCCTTGGATATGTGGTTATGATAGTCTGGCATTATGCATTCCATTATTATAAAAGTGGTTATTGATATTGCATGTGATTATTCGACTAGTAGAATATCAATGTGAATAAGTAAATGTCATTATTTAATTTTATTTTTTCCATATTATGCTGAAGTTCATGTTTAAAAAGGATTTTGTTTTAGTTATACATTTCCTTAAATGTTAATATTTATTTATGAAAGCTTCCGCAATATTTTTATCCTTACTGAGCATCTGAGCTCACCCCTTTCAATGTTTTAATATTTTCCAGGATGTGAAGAAGTATTTTATGAATGACCTGTAGGGATAGTCAGAAGAGGATATGAGTGTGGACTATGGAGTCTTTGTTATTTTAGTTTTTCACTTTATGATGTAATGTAACATTTATGAATGTATCTAGTGCTTCCAAATCTACTAAACTAATCAGTCATTCGAGACTTGATCTTTTGTGATCATGCAAATGTTACGCAATAATGCACCGTCTCTGGGTAATTGGGGTCGGTGCATTATAGTTGGTATCAGAGGAAGTTTAGTAGTAACCTTGGAAGCTAGATTTAGATAAACTCTTATTAGATAACATATCCCAAAGATAGACTTTGAGGATTAGTATAGAAGAACTTCCTATAATTTAGGTATTATAGAGATTTTGTGAGTTTTCGGTGCAATACATCCCTGTCTGGATACGAGCAAGTAGAGGCGGCTCTGGCACAGATGTACCTAGGGGTAAAACCCGAAAACACTGCTTTGAGCTAGACTCAAACGAGAACTGGTGTATGACAATGGGCCTTGCTTGAATCTTGGTTACGACACTCCCGGGGGATATGCTTAGGATAATTATCATTTTAATTACAACCCATTATGGAGGTTTTATGAGTATATACTTCCTCAAAGAAAACATTTATATGATTATGGATTACATCCATAAACCGTTCCATTTACGTTAAGTATTTTAAAAGTTTGGAATTATTCATTTTAATTCATAAACTAACCCAGTTTATTCCATTGTATAGAAATGGAACCCAGTTTAGTGATCCTAGAACTCAAGGAGATAAGGTTCCATAGGCGTGATATCCCATTAGTTCATATCAATGGGCGGATCAATGGTGTGGAGGATAGTATCTAATAATATGAGTTAAGGATATGTTATCATTAACTTGAGTTGTTTGATGTTTATATATTCATTGGTAACATTGTTTATTTTTTGGTTCTAGAACCCTTCTAATTTATGAGATGAATTCCCTTAATTCTTTTTGTTTGTTTCTCTATTTCTATAGGTATCTCCCATAAGAAATAGTTTAGGATCTGGTTATGGTTGTGTGTGGTTTCATGTTGTTTCTTTTTATTAAATAGTTGAGATCCTTTTGTGGTGAGATCCTTGAAAGGAATCTTGCAGGGTGGATGTTTGGGAGAACACATTTATGATTCATCTTTGGGTTGGTTCTTGATTAAAAAGGATGATAATGTTTTTGAGAGGTATCTAATGTGATGGCCCAGAACACTCCTGTAACTTTTTTAACTGATATCTGGTGTTTGAGGATTTATGGGAGGACGTGGTGAATCATATCAAGAGTTTTCCATATTTTTAGTTTTCCAATGGTATTTCACCTAATGGTTACTTGTGAATGGTGACTCATGAATGTTTTCTCTATAAATGTTATCTCACTAGATTGAGACTCACCATGATATAATTATTTCAATGGTAGAACACCGAATGATGAATTGTCTGATGGTGAGTCATCCAACAGTGATTCATCCAGTAGTGACTTGTTCATTGGGGGTTCATCCAATAGCTCCTCATCCAACAGTGATTCACCCAATGTCGAGTCACCCAATAGTGATTTTTCTAGTAGTGATTTCTCCAATAGTGACTATTCAAATAGTGACTCATCCCATAGTGAGTCATCCAATGATGACTCGTCCAATGGTGAGTCAAGAAAATTACATACAGTTTCCTTCTGTATCTCCACATTGATATTATCTTTGATTTAAAACACAGTAAAATATTTTTAATGGTATTTAGGTCCAATTTAAATCCCATAAGTCAAATAAAATTTTTCACATGGGTTCAGGTGTCTTTTCTTATTAAAATCACATAATCATGACAATTTCTAAGACCATGTAGTATTCATTCTTTCAAAAGGTTCATGATACATTCCACTATAATTCTTATTTATTTTTCCCCTAGGTATTGGATTCCTAGACATATTCATCCCAAAAGAGTCATGTGTTCTGTAGTATCCTTGGATCGTGTTCCAAATGAATTTTTTCCTACTTCATGTGAACCACTTATTTTGGGGAAACTAAGAAGTGTCGATCTGTCATCGATGTAATGTACATTTTAGATCTGTTCTTCTTGATTCCTTGATCTGTTTGCTAAAATTTCTACATTTTAGTTTATATAATTTGATCTTTAAGATTATAAAATATCTTTCTATGTTTTTGGTTGGTGCGGTGGTGTCTTGGCATACTCAGGGTGATGCAGACATTGCCGGAAAGGTGACCATGAACTATTTTGATGTTCTATTATTTTTCGATGATCGTTGAGGAATATTTGAGGTGGGAAATTTATTTTTTTTATTTTTATTTATGTGAAACCATAGTGATAACATGATTTATAACTTTGGATCATAATTTAATTGACATAATATTTACTTGAATGGGATTAAGAATTGGAATAGATTGCATAGCGATGTTGTTTCATTATATCATGATAATGTTTTTCCTCGGGATTTTCTAGATTTTGTGATATCTATATTATTCTTGATTAGATTTTTTTTCTTGATGGTAATTGAAAAAAATGTAATGTCATTATCTATATTAAATTTATTTTCTAATGTGTTTAAGAGGCATGTTAATGAATATGGTTGTCATTTTTCTGATTTGATGAAAATCAAATGGATGTGGTTATGAATTATAAATTGAATTAGATATGGAAAAAGATATATGTTGAATAATTTCAATAAATGAACTAATGACATGTCATATGTGTTTTTTTATTAATTTTTGATAGCTCTGATATATTTTTTCATAGGATTATTATTATTAGAACTTTTGACAATGAAATGGTTAAATAAACATGTAATAATAACACATTGTATGAAGAAAATATAATTACATTATAGGTCCTGAGATTCCTTCTAGTGGTAAAGGATAGTAACTATGTGTTTTGGAGATGTGAGATCTTGTTGTGTGCAAGGGATAAATTCTTTATTTATGGCTAAGAGTTTGGTTGATATTTTTTCATACTTATTTTAAAGTAATGAGAGCCAGTGATAACTAAGCATTGATGACTATTTAGGTATGTTGGGGAAGGGAGGCCCAAACAAATTTCGTGGAAGTAAACTCCTAGAGTGGTGACATGGATCATTTTATGATTTTTTGTTTTCCGGAAAGTCCCTAGATGTTATTAAACGGGTTAAATTCTTGATTACATTTTGATATAAAAGTTAAATTCTTGTTGAATCTGTTGTTTGTTTTTTTACTTTTGATTTCCCCACTGCTATATGAAGCTACATTTTTTTCATTCCATGAAAATGTGGAAATGATACGTGGGGATCCCATTCGATTTTCGTGTTTATATTCACAAGGATGGATGGTTCTACGCTCCTATAATTGGTGTAAATGACTCGGTGGGTATCTTATCTACTCACCGTATTAAGAGAAATCTATTTTATATCTTAGAATGTTTTCCTGAAATGCATTAAAATAATGAATTTTGGAAAGTGGTAATGTTGTTAATAAAAAAATAAATGTTTAACCCATGGGGTTGGAGGTTGATGGATTATAATGCTGAGGTTAAAATTATGAGGAATTGTGGACTCAGTTAGGTTATGCATGGAGGGAATAGAAATTTTTTTATTTGATAATGTAATGTATTGTGGAAAATCCAAATGTTTAATTAATGGTCAAATAATTAATTAACATAATGTTCAATGGATTAAAATGGATAATTAAATTAATTTATCACTTTAAATGGTTGTGTGGTTACTAGACATATAGTCTTTGTAGTGGAAGTCGAGAGTTTTAGAGACGTTAGGTGTTGTTGATTCCATAACTAGGTTATGCCCATAGTGTGGGTATGATCTCCAATATATCATGTAGTTTTTGTTTTTCTATATGCTACTCCAGCCTCTTTAGTTAGTGAAACTGACACCCCAGGGATTCTGATCCATAGGGTGGTTTTCCACAACATCTCTATACGAGGATAGATGGGTGACTACCCCCATTGACCCAACAATATTCTCTCGTTAGTTACTTGAGCTAGTATGCAATAAGGTTATTCCCCCCATATATGTGTGTAGAGATCCGTAATGGACTGTGGTTATTTCACACACAAATATATATTGTAGATATAGTTTCCTATGCACTACTTTATGAATAATTTCTATAAGTTGTGATGCCTTGAGGATCCGTAATTGGTATATAGGCTGTCATGGATTGAGGTATAATATCTGATGTTTGAAACATGATATGTGAGCTATGATGGATCTCAAATACTACATAATTACTTTTGACTATGTGAATGTGTTGATAGTGTTCCATGTGGTTCATGTTTTGGTTCTTACCCGAGGTTTCTTCAGCCTAGTCCTTTTTTGGAGAGAGATTCCAAAGATGTGGAACATAAGGGAAATGTGAAAAACCATTGGGGATGTTATAGTGGGGTACATTTATTATTATTTATTATATAATTGAATCGATTATGTGATAATTGATTACAATATCCAGGGTTAGGATGAGAACATCATATACTTGTTTATGTTATGAGTTAGATTCACTTTTTATTCATATTGATTTTTCATGATTTCATTAATCATTCATAAGAGAACTAGGAAGGATGCTACTGAGTATACTGTTACACTCACACTATTTTATAATTTTTATTCCAATCACATGTAGGAGGTTGGTGATTTGGTTAGTTACAATTTTTTCCATGTTTTATAGGATCTATTTGGGTTAGTGGTCACTTTCATTTTACAATTTTTTATAATTTTGATTTTCCATTTCAATTTTATTAGTTTACTCATGGAATTACATATTTTAACGTGGATTTTTTTACATTTTGTATAAGATTTATTTGGTTGTTTTATATCTTTTATCTCTATTTTAATGAGTTCTTTTTAATGGTAATACCTCCCATCAATGTGTTTACTCTAAACTCAGTTCTAATTGACAACCTGGGGCATATTATAAGTAGGAATCTGGTTTCATTATATATATTCTCTTATTTATGGCCATGTATAGGAACAATTTATGGGTAGTATTTCCTGAAATACTTGTACATAAAACATTTTTTTACCATGTATAGTGTTTCCATTCCATTGTGTTGGCGAATTGTCATGATTTTTCAACATACCTAGTCACTAATTTTGTTAGAACTAAATAGATAACCTTATCGACCTACTTTTTCAACAAACCCAATCAATAAAATGACACCTTAATGATACCTTGATCATTTCCTCCCAACACACACTCATCCTTCCATTGGCCAAGAAGGCCTCGAATGTCTATTTCCTGTCCAAATGATATCATGGAATTTTTTTCCTATGGCAGAGTTTAAAAATGGGGTACCAATGAGGCTTGGTTTTTGAATAATGGAATTTGTGTTATAGTGAATCATGTTTGGATCATGAGTTATAGACTCAAATGGTGGTGGGGAGACTACTATAAAGTTTTACTTGGACTTAAATAACATAGTGGTTAAAAGAGTACAAAAAATAACCATTATGTTAACAAATGGTACATTCTTCATATAAGAATGGATTATGGTCTTCACAAGATTCTTTATTCTGATCCGAATATTTTCTATTTTTTCATAGTATATCCAGATTAATTTATGATTCCACTAATTAAACTACTATCTAGGATTCCATAACAGTTTCTTGATGGTGATTAACATAGTGATTAGGCATTATAGTTGGAGCACGTATAGAATGTGATTCCCTTGGGTGGATATCGAGTATCACTTACGCATTCCAAAAAATATAGTATACATGAATCTGGTAGTGTATTATGTTGTTTTATATCATTCATGATAACATAAATTTTATATTTTATAGATGATGATATCTGTATGAAGACCAGTCCTCAAAATTTCAAGAGACAAAGGAAATCCAAATTTCTTGAGTGAGATAACTTTTGGTTGCTTGACACTATATAGGGGTCATGAATTATGTTTTCAATCATATTTGAACACCTTTTAATTAGATGTGAGAACAAAAAATGATCCTTCTACAAGGATCAATTATATGATGGTTGATTTTTATGACATAAATTCATGATTCCTCTCAAAAATGGACTGTGTTTGAGAACATATCTAATTATTTGTATTACATTATGACTCTTTGATTAATTAAAATACAATATCATCATGAGATATTTCATGAAATCATGTTAATCAGTATATCCTCATCAATGTTTACAGACCTCATGAAATAAACACTTGAAATTGTTGGTGGTGGGTACTTTTCAGTGTATAAGATAAGGTTTGGACTTCATCGATCCATTCAAGATGGAGTAGTGCCAATCAAAAATTTTACTAAATGGTGCTTTCTAGAGTGATCTCTTTATTTGGATAGAATAATAAATAAATGATATTTGTTTCAAGGAGATATTAGTTTTCAACATGAATTTGAGTTTTCATTTGGGGATGGTAGAAGGTGGGATTATATATCACATAATTAGAGGTGATAACTTGTTCAGGATTCAAAATAAGGATCAAGAACATACGGATCCCAAGAGGATCAAATATTCCATGACATATGATATGTTAAAACTATGAAGGCTATGTTCATATTAAGATATCTTATTATACCTACCATGTATAATAATATTAATATATAGTTGAAGATTCATTGAGGATAATGTAGAGACATAATTAGTGTGATCTCTGGGGAGGAATTTGTGGAGAATAGTCAAGTGGAGCTACTAGAGGGGGCCAATGTTGTTATATTATAACACTACCAAAACATATTGGTTTTCAGTATTTGGATCACGAAGATAGAAACCTAGGATGATGTATGTTCTAGCTAGTGGTGTCATCTGGCCTGGAGGATCCGGGAATGAATTTATGTATAATATTTGTCTTCTCTACCATGTATTTTTTTTATAGTCCAAGGCCTATAAATTTCCATTCTGGGAATATCCCATGATCCTGAAAAGGATATTTTAATAGATAATATATCTAGACCATTATATTTGGAGGCTCTTACTATATGTGATTCCATGATAAAAATAATTTATTGTAGTCTGACCTGGCTGTAGGTTGAGAGAATTTATCCTATTTAATTTTTATTATTTTAAATATCCCTTTTGATGTCAGTATTCATAAGGAATACCTATTCAATATAAATTCAAATATTAATTAAATTATAAAGTGGAAGCGGAGGAACATGGTTTTTACTAAAAAGAAGGAACTCTACATAGTGTAGGATACACTCATGTTTTGATGTTCATACTGAGTAGTATTAATCTTCCTTATTAACTATTGATTTAGTAGACTTATTTGAATTTTTATTCTATTTAGTTTTTGTGTAGTACCTGAATGTATTACAAAAAAATATGAATCGGTTTCGAATTCATTGGGAGGTAAATGTTAATGTTTACTGTCATTTAGAAGCTTCTAGGATAAAATCTATATCCTATAATATGTAATATAGTGGATTTTAAATGATGAAAACATACATGGATGAATATTAGTGAAAATCTAGTATCTAACCCAATTTCACCACTATCAATATTTTATATTATTCACCAAGATGGTGGATGGTATCCAATGGTATTTTTTTATTATCACATCCAGAATCAAATAATTATTAAGTATAAATTTCCTCTACAATAATTTGTAACATAACCAATTGGTTGAATGGGTAAAAGTTGTTCATAAATACCAAAATTATGATGGGTTATCATAATCAATATGATTGTGAGATGGAAAAATTGTAGATGACATTACAATTTCTCAATAGTAAATATGAGTACTTGGTTGGAATAATGATCAGGTAGTCGCAAAAAGATTTATTATTGGAATATTCTAGTTAATCTAGGATATTTTTTTGGAGTCTTTATGGAAGAAATTATCATTTACAAAGGACTAATGTTTGAGCATGTACAAAATTTTGGAATTTCCATTGATGTGATATGATATCATTAGTTGTATGAAGACTCTCGATGTCTATGTTTTGTATTATATTTTTCTACATCCAATGAAATTTTATCTCACTAGAGGGTGATTTTGAGTACCCTGTGATGATCACAAAAGTTATACCTTCACATCCACCCATGAGCATGACATTGGTGAGGAATTTTCATAGGTTGGACAAATATTATTGATGATTTGTAAAAAATATGTGACACTGAGACTTCCAATAATGATGTGTCTCAAAAAGGATCCCATTTATTAGGATAGAGAAGATCCAATATGCCATTGAAGAGAAATGCATAAGTCTCCGTCCATTCACTTTGTTTTGTTTTCATAAGAGGGAATATTAGTTAGTTTTTTTAGATATCTGGAACTGGGTTTGGTAGTGTGTGGTTGTAGAGTTAAACAATGATACCTTATAGATTTAGGCTATAAAGTCTTCACATTTAATTCAAAAAACCCCATAAAATAGAGCTAAAATATGACATGGTCACATTAAAATTAGCATACCACATTATTCTTAGTGAGTATTATATTATTTATACAATGAAAATGAGTCTCAAGAACAATTTTGGTTTGATGTATCTCATCATATGATATACATAATAGATGAGGTGTTTATTAGACTAGGGATTTGATATATTTTATGTTGTTGTGAGTGACAGTTTAGTGGAAGATACTATCTATAGGAAATATCATTACATTTTTATATGGAAGGAGTCATAGTAGACGACCTCAATGAATTTATTCTTTATGGTGGATAGAGGGAAACGTAACATCGAAATAGGGTTGTAAATCATACTATTTTTCAACATGTCCAGGAAGCATATCATGGGGATTTTTACTGTGTGGTATTTAATGACCAGATATTAATTGAAAATTATCCAGAGAGATTAATTGAATGTCATGTTCATAATCTAGACAAATTTGTGTGATAATCAGTCTTTTAGATGTGTTTATTTGGTAGTTCCAAACAATATCCCTTAATGGAATGTAATTTTGCTGGTTAAGATGTATAAGAACATTTATCATTTTTTAGTGGTTTTAGATGAAGTATATGTTGAAATAAATATACTTCTAAATATATTATTACATGATTATAATCATTAATATCCATAAAATAAAACCATGGATCGAAAATACATGTGCCATTGGATGATTAATTATATGATTATAACGAATGAAACCAATATAAAAACATATGTGAGTTAATATCTAATGATCTCCTAACAACCTTTGATAACATACATCATTCTAAAATAACCTAGGTAATATATGAATGAAGGGACGATATAAAAATCCCATTAATAGAATAAACATAGTAATAAATCACTACTCGTGAGTTAAAAGGCATAAAATGAAGACATTAAAAGGAATGGAACAATAAAAAACATAGTGAAGAATATCACTTAGAACATGGGATCATGTAATCATGGATTCATATTAATATTAAAAATAATATAATATGACCAAATGAGGAATTCCGGCTAATTTTGATGACTATTAATCATGATAGACATAGTCCAACAATGAATCTGGTTTACTCCTTATACCAAGATGACATCTCATGAGATTAAACATTACCAATTAATTGATGTTATGTCATGGTGAACCCATAATCACACGTTCATGAATATGTTTTCACCATGATGAATCGTATACAAGGAGTAAACATAAGGGATATATTTGGAATAAAATGGGTGTCAGGATCATATCATAAAGATTAACCGAGGAATGTATTAAAAGGATGTTCCTGAAAGATTTTCTTAAAAAATACAAGGATATTAATAAGGGAATTTTTGAATAGTTCATGACAAAATATGAATTAATTATTGGAAAGAAATTAAAAAAATTATTTAAGAAACATTTTAAATTAGCCACTATGGATCAATTAAAGGGAAAATATAAAAGGGTCTTTATAGAATTTATATACATAATTTTTATATAAACTAAAAAATGATTTTAGAAATTTTTTCATGAATTTTTTTTATGAAAATATTAATCATTTAAAAAATAATATTTTGTGTACATAAATGTGAGTAAAAAATTTGGAATTTCCCTTTAATCAAGGTTACTTTTCTAGTAGAAATTAAAAGTTAACCTTTTAAACAATGTATTTCCCTATAAATGAAAGAATAATTTTGGTGCATAAATATATTTATTACATACAAAAATAATATAGGAGTAGTATGTTAGATTAATTTGCAATTACTTTGGGGTATATAAGGAGAGAATGCATAACCTAAAGGAAAAAAATAGGGGTTTTAACATAATCCCTTACCATATTAAAAAAGGTATCAATTCTTGTACTTAATGACCAGAATAATGAAATTATATTAATTAATTATTTAATTTTAAAAATATTAAAAATGTATATCAGTTATTATAATTTTATTATTTTTATTTATGGCATTTTTTATGAGTTATAATATTCACTTTTCCCATTATGGAGTGTTCAGTTCCTGGTTTTCCAGGATTGGTTTTCCTATATACATGAATAAAATATCTTCTAAAATTAGAATTCATATTATGAATTCAGAATATATGTTACTGATGTTATTATACAAGATTAAATGTTAAGGTATATCAATTTTTCAATATATGAAGATGATTCCATTAATATAGTATTAATGATAATGTATTATAAAATTTTGGAATTTTTTCAATCATCATGATGTAGACTTGTTTTATTAATTAAAATTACAACAATAAAACTAGAACCATTACTCCAAATATGTTTTAATATAAATTATAAAATATCTTTTATCCATTTTAATGTTTTTATGACCATCCATGAATTATTTATTATAAAATGAAAAATAATCACCAATGTTTTTGGAGAAATGATATATTAGGAATGTTGTTTTGATTTGTTTTTATATAGTGAAGAAAATAGAGTTTATAGTTGATATACCATTAACATAAAACCATTATAGTATATATATGATTCTATGTTTTTCATTTTTCTATGTATAGGTGAGTTGCGGGTTGGAAAATAAAAAAATATTAATAGAAGGAGAGAGGGAAGGTTTTACCTTTCGAGTATTATCTCTTTCAGAACCTCTTTATGTGACTTGGAAATCGTTTTTTAATATGTCCAATTGGACAAAAAAACTAGGGAAAAATTTAATAAAATTTCAAAAAGCTCCATGTCTTCTAAAGTGTGAATATATTAAGCATAGAGGCTTGTTATTTATAGTTGTATGAGAAATGGTTTTTTTATTCAGTAGTTTTTTATTTTGGATAATGACTAAAAATATCATTGTCTATTATGACTAGATAAAATATCTAACAAATGTGAGATTGAGAGAGTGGCCACTTAAATCACTAATGAGATAATTACGCCTCACAAATGCACGTTTTTTCTAAAATATTAATTATCATAAAATATTATATTTCATTATTCATCAGGATGTAAATTATTTTATAGAGAACCACAAATTATACCATAAACATTTCATGAATTTTTTTAAAAAATATAAATACATTCAATGAATGTAATTTTCAAAATATGATAATATTAATTTTTAATTAAAAGTAGAATTTATTATAAAAATAACGTTTTTAATATATATATAATTTTATAAAAAATTAGAAAATTAATTGAAGTCTTATAAAATTTACATATAATTATAATGAAATAAAATATAAATATATTATATGGAAATTATTTTTCTTTAAAAACATTATATTAACATTAAAATGTTAAATACAAATTTACGATTCACAAAAATACGAATAATTAATTTATCATTATTAAAACATTTTTTTACTTATACAAAGATATAAGTACAAAATATTTTCATTTATATGAAACCAAAATTATATTTAAACATTTATAGATAAGGTTAATATTTTATTGGATAGATAATTATTCATAATGTTCATATTATTATTAAAATGGTCAAGTTTGTTTCTATCAACATATGTTCCTTAATTTCTATAAATAACTCTTATTTTATTCAATCTTAATTTATAATGTATTTATTGTATTATATAATTCATTTTATATGATTTACACTATATGAAATAATTATATGTAGGGAAATTTAATTTATAATATTTTTGGGTATTTCATTCATCCACTCCATTTATTTTATTTGTATGATATTATAGATGTATAAATATTTCTTCCACATTCCAATAAAAACATAAGGTGGAATCGAAAATGTAATTATAAAATATTCAATACCAAGTGGAAAATTTGATATATATTATAAAAAAAATATATCCACATTACATGTTAATATATGTAATATACACAGGCAACAACTATTTCCACATTTCCCTATAAAACAATGAAAATCAAGAAATGAAATCGATTTAAAACTACTATAGCTCCCCCTTATATTGGTCTAAAAATCCAACAATAAACCATGATATATACATGTATATATAACAGATGTGATAAAATGATACATAGATGGTTGATAATAAAAAAACCATGCAATGATAAAAATAATACACTAATAAATATTAACTCTTCTCAAAACCAAATAAAAATATTGTGTATATGGGTGAAATCCCAAGATAAATAGAAATAATATAAAAAAATCAATTTTAGAGATTAAAGGGTTTCAGTTACATTAAAAGTTATCAATGAAATTATGAATTTAATAGAAATCAATCATTATGAAGTGTTACCAATGTCTGAAAAATCATGATGCGGACTTTCCAATATTGATACAAACCCTATAGTCTTCTATGAATAAATAATATATGGAATGGTTTAAGATAAACAAAAGAAACATATTCAGAACTAGTCATAATTTCAAACCTCCATAACACAATATCAACTATGATAGAATATCCAATACCAATTAAATAATTTTTATAGTTAGTTTGGTACCTAATTTTGTACATATTATAGTATATATATAATTCCTACATACATTTGGGCATAATAATACTAAAAAAATATGAGAAGTGATTCTTATGATATAGTTGAATAGATTCTCTAGAATGAATCATGAACAATTTCCTCATTGTTGTTGTTTAATAATGTGTTCTAGAATACATTAACTGATAACTCCCTACTCTATGAGTGAGGTTGATTAAGAATAATGAAGCACTGTCTAGATTATGGGTATATAAACATGATGGAAAATAATGATCCCCTTATATCAACAATTAATATGCTTCTTCTGTATTATTTTTACAACATAAACCAATAATGAAACAATTGGTGGGGGATTATAATAAACATCCACAACCCACAATCCATTATCTGTTGCTAAAACATGAATTTTACATTTCTTGAGTTGATATTAATGAAGGTAACCCAATTTTCATAATAAAAATTATAATACAACAAAACAAATATAGTGGGTAACATACATTATCAAGTTCCTTTTAGGTTTATAGTTTTATAGAATTTGAAAAAAAATATTATCATCATAGACACATAAAAAACTGGTTCATAATGATGAACATCATCTTCCACTATACCTTGATTTTCGTATTTCACATTACTACATCATCATCATCATCCATATAAAACCCTATTATACATAGTTCATTCCACCATAATCATTATAACATGGGGAAAATGAAACATAATAAGGTTGATCTCAAATGACCAGTAAGGTTAAATATATTCATTTATGATTAATGATATTTGGGAGAATTAGAAGATTATAAGGGTATGGTGACAAAATTAATGTACGTGAGTATAAAAATAATGTTTATTCCCATGAATACCTTGATAATAAAACATGAAAACATTAACTAAGGATTTAAAAATGGAAATATTCACAAAAATCAACAATCATCTCCAATTTGTTATCAATCATGACAATAATAAATTTTATAACCAATCAAAATAATTAAAAAAAATTATAGGTATATTAGAAGAATTATCATCATATCTCTCTTAAAAATATAATACCCATTATGGTTGACTTCCATCATAGGAGTACCAAATTCATTATATGGATATAATAGACCCATTCATCATTAGTTTATAATATATTCCAACATTATTATATTTCATTGTAACAACATGTACCTGGTTTATATTAGAACCACAAATCCATGATTTATAAAGGGACCTACTGTCTTAGGATTATAATTTAACAACATAACCTCATAATAAATTTGTCTAATCCACATCATGAATAATGTAAATAGATCATTTATTTCATCATAATCTCGTGGAATCATTAATTATTTCATCCATAATGGTATTATATAGAATAAAAATTTTGGGATCCATGGCCATCGCTTTGAAACAATATTAAACCATATAGTAATGTGTGTATGATATCAATACATTTAAAAATTTATTAACCCATGGGATATAAACATTTGCAATGATAGTTTACTTGAAACAATCATAATCCATCTAAATAAATATTGAAGATGATATTTACATACATGGTTGGTCATATCAAATGTACAAATATAATTAGTAAAAACATTAATGAAACATATATACCTGATGACCACTAAAATATAAAATAAATAATTAAAGTTAATAACATGAGAAAGAATGTGACAATAGAAATCCAACATAGTTGCACATTGACAAATATTAAATTGGAATATATTATCAAAAATACAAAAAATATAAATTCTAATAAACTTAAGGATGTATCACGCACCTAGAATAAACATATATTCAATAAAAAATAGCTTCAAAAATATCTATTATTTTTTATAAACTACCACTTGGAATGAACTAAATTTACTAGAATGGCCACACAACCTGTATTCCACATAGTAAAATTCAAGACCATGAAATATCAAAAAACATGAAACATGTGTGAACCTAATGTCCATGGATTTATGAAAAAAAAATTCCCTATATAATTCCCTAATGAAATAAAATGTAGATAAACAATATATCATAATAATAAATTGTCAGGGAAAAAAATAGGGGAACCCCAAATATAATAATACAAAATATGAGCTCAAGACAACCACTAAATGTGATGTGTGTCAATAAATTCTTCAAAACATCATAATGAATCAAATGCGTCATGAATCAACCTATTTGAATTGAAACTCAATCATAAAAAGTCCCAACATCAACCAAATTTATTTTTTTATACCGTTAATATAATTCAATGTGCAAGATACATAGAATAGTTCAACAAAACTACATTACTCATCACTAAAATAAGTAAGTCATATAAACGTCAATGATTACACCTCAATTAATATGGGGATCCATACAATAATATTGTTATGTACATTTATGGATGTCAAAATGATCTCTATGATAAAAAAACCACAACATATCCTTGAGGTAATATAATACAAAATTCATTTCATCCAATCTATTATAATATCTAGAGATCCAAAAAAACTACATTAATGAATTTGTGTAGTAACATATCCTCAATGAATAGAGGATATCATTCAATAGGGTTAATATCTCCATTGTAGGATCAATAAATCATAGTGAGTAACTCATTTATCCATGTAGAGATACCAACTCTGAATAAGTAGTACATTAATTACATCTCTTTGGAAGTGAAACATACTCCACTAAGAACATTGAGGACTCACATACAATAAATATAATTCATCCAAAATTGTTATTGACCCTATAGATAATCTAGTTATCAAAATATAAACATAAATATTCCTAAGAATCTATAACTCGTGAATTGTTTTGTGGAAAAAAATAATATCATGATAAATAATATAAATGATCTTTCAATGTATTTATAAAAAATCATTGAATAAACTACTCATATGTCTAAAAAACACATGTCAAGAGTGATATGAATAATTTATAAATATAGATAGTATATGAAATGTGTATTATAGTATTTAGTCTATAATTTCTCTATAATTACATAACAAAGGTAATAAAACTATATAACTTGTTGAAATATAACTAGAAATGATGTTCATTGGGTACATTTTTTTGGAACATTTAGGCTGGGTTGATGTGATTCGAGCCAACCTGGGACATACCAAAACCAATCACTCGAGCCAACCACTGGTATGATCCATAGGTCATTTATGATTCCAAAGTGAAAGCTACCTGTTATTGGTTAACACAAAAAACCATTAGAAATAATTATTTTAAAAAATAAAAAACAAAGAAATCAATAATGAAATATATTGATGAATGATTACATTAAATATAAAATGAAACATTGTATAAGAGAATTAGTGAAACATAATTAGATGTTCTATCATTGAAATAATAATTTAAATTAGATATAATATATTGCAACATATATCTATTTGACTAGTGGGTTAAAATACCACCATTTCACCACCAATATTATACACCCTACTATCATGGATACACTCCACTACTATGTGGTCCCATATGTTTTTCTTTATCTAATAAAATGAGTTATATATACACCCAATGGTATATTGAGGGTTTGAGAAAACATTATTAGTTTGATCCCATAATTGTCTTTGTAAATTTATATTCTAAATATATATATTGTGTTTATTTAATGAATATGATGTAATGAAATATTTATTCTCATTATATAAAATAAATCAATAAAATAAACATTTACAAAATAGTTCATTTTACATTATGAAATTAACCACTTTTAAATGAATGAAAATTTATCCATATCCATAATAGAGGATGATGGAAACTAAGAAATATTGTATATTTTGTAATGTCTAGATTGGATCAACATAAAATTATTAATGTATGATGATGTGCACATGGATCTCTAGTACAAAATGAATAGGGATAGTATAAAACTTTTACATGTGATACTCCTATAATAACATAGGTTAAACAAATCTGATGCCTAAATCCAAACTTTGTTGATGAGAACCATTTTAATGTTCTTGTTCAAAATTTATTCATCCCCTATATACCACATGATCCCTTGTGTTTTAGTCTATTCTGGGGCTATTTTATTTCATATTTCAATTTATTTCATTAGTATTCCAAATATCTATAATTAATAGTTCTTTGTAACACAATAAACATTATTTAAAATACATTTTCATGAACAGCGAAAATGTTGAAAATCAAAATTATACATTAATCAAAAACATCACATTTCAATTATTATAAATTATTCCATTAAAAAATAATAATTAATTTTAAATGATATGTACTGTAGGTTTCATAAAAAATTCTATTTATGAAAGGATTTACCTCCACAATAAAAATTTATAACACTAATGGGATCGATAACCAAAAATGGAAAGTGGCATCTACTAGTATAAATTCATAGAAAAAACCCAAACATGATAAAACTGGAAGGGAAATATCATATGTGGATGCACATTGAATAATGAAAGGTTATCTAGAACTCTACTTTGAATCATCTTGATTTATATAATCTTTAAATGAATGAATTAAAAGGGATATTTAATTAATAATTTTAGTTAATGATTCATTAATAATTCACTACTAATGACCATACACACTCTCATAAATTAGTGTATCATCCCATTATGATTGGGAAAATAATTTAGTTACATCGATGGGTAAAAAATAGTGATCTCCAAATCATGGTGATTCACATCACAATTAATTTAGATTAATTTATACCATAATAATGAGAAAAACCACCACCAAAAACCACGTCCTAGTAGAAAACCTGAATCAATTCGGACCCACCATGCCTTGAAAATTGTCATGGTTATTAAATTTTATTATTTTTATATAGTGAGACTACTACTACCTCATTCCAGAGACCCTGCTCATTGGTTTCTCATATTGATCACCCTATTTCATTCATGATGTTTAATGAACACAACACTAATATCCTCAAGTTGGTTATTGCATTATTAAATTTCAATTATATATAATAAAAAATCCTAGAGAAATAAATTGTTTTGTAGTATTGATAAACTAGACACATACATGAGTCTCATAACAGAATTGAAAACATATATTACAATATAGTTAACACATATATACTGTATCCCTGAACATATTTTAATATTTGTTCTTCATATATTTTGGTAAGAAAATCAATATACATTTGATCATAAATTTTCAATAAGTGATATGGATAGTGGAATCCATCCTAACCCCATAAGGAATAATCTCTATATAATGTTAAATAATTGAAAACAAAAGAATATTAATCAATAAAATCTTCACAATGAATCACATCAAAGTAGTGATTAATGATAAAAAATTTGTAATATTTAATCAAATGAAATTGAATATAATAAATGAATAATATCATTGCAGTAATATCAAACATAATAATTATAAAATTTTTAATCAATGAAATGATTAATATTTTATATCATGATTTCTTTCATCATGATATTAATATCATCAACAACATCCATGGAGATACATTAACACCATGGGTAACATTTTCAATTAAATTTTTTTATTATATGATGTTTTAAATAAGTTATCAATATAAACATATTTCTAAAGACCTAAATAGGATTATTAATTATATAATTGAACTAATTTAAACATTGAAACCATATTCAAAACATAACATTCTAAATTCATTAAGAAAATGATACATTCAATACAAAATTATTAATTTTCTGTATTAATATTTTAATATTTTCATCAATGTTTAAAAATATAAATAGAAGTTAATTTTGAAAATTTTATATCATGAATAGAAATTATTTTTTTCTTAAATTTTTTTTTAATTCCCCAAAATCATTTTTAAAATAATTCCCAATTATGTGAAAGAAGTTATTTATTATGGAAATAATATATTTAGATATAAAATGTTATTTATTATTATCTAATTTAAAGAATAATATTCTATTAATGATAAAATAATTTATTGGATATATAATCTGAAAAAATTAGTGAAAATAAATTATAGAGATTGGTTAATTTTATTTATTAAGAAAAATTCACATAATTTTTGTAGTAAATGACGAATTTAAAAACAAAATTAATATTAAATGATTATAATTTTCAATTATAATTAATTGATTAAAAAATTATATATTTTATAGATTATTAAACAATATATTTTTCATAATTTTGTATAATCATATTCAAATTTTCATGGCGTGTCCCCTAGGGAATGTGCCATGACTACCATAACCCAGCCTCCAGACGGCCAGAGGATTGTGAATAATTCCAAATGCATTATCCTGTAAGTGGGAGGAATTGTTCTGAGTACAATTATGAATGAAAAAACACACATCAAAACAAACATTGCTAAAAAGTAAACAAGAATGACACAATGTCAACAACTGAGAGTATAAGTACAAAACTGGATATAGAGTGGCCATAATACAAACCCAACAAAAAGAAAAGACCAAGATGTTGAATTCCATCAATTTTAAACACTACCTAGAGGGTAGGTGAAGGGGGGGGGGGGTTCCACCTCCAATCATGAAGTATACCTCATCTTCTGAAACTCACTAGGGACCACCTGGGGTTGGACCAATAAGGTATCAATCGAAGTGTCAGTCATCTGAACAAGACACTACCCGAGTGGGTAGAGCCTGTGCAAGGGTGAGTAAAAAAATACACAATAATGACCATACAAATTTTAATACCACAATGTAATGTATGAAAATGTTATACTATCAAATAGGTTCACAAGATGTATCTTCTATGATGTACTGTCGAGAGAGAGTGAGTCACAAGAGTCAGCTCACTCAGGTATAACCAAACGTATTGAAGGTGAAACTATCACTCATAGTGCTGATCATCATATACTAATATGGGACTCATACCTGATTGGTCACCAGGTTGTGTAAGGACACTGTGGTCCACTCGTCTGATAGGCTATTAAGGTCTGCTCATCTGCTAGGCCAATCAGGTATGCTCTTCTGCAAGGCCATAGATGTTCGCTCATCTGATGGGCCATTGATGTCCTCTCATCTATTGGACCACTGAGGTATTCTCATAGAATTCTTGATTCCTGGTATATCTACTCCTCAATCCATCAATTGTATTTCAACGCCCATTAAAACACACATTAATTATGTCAAAAGTACCTCCATGCCTCGAGTATCCCAACAGTACAGACAACTCGTCAAGTGGATGCACGATTTGGATGTTATACATAGCTTACTAGAATGGGAATTGTTGGGTTTCGGTCCGATCCAACCTAGTCATACCAACATTACCCAAACAAGCCCAGGGTCCACTAACATGACCCCACATTGGGTCCACTTACCCAACCTGGCTTGTTGGGCTCATCAGGTAGGAGGTCGGGCATGCTGGATCGCAGGTTCGGCTAGCTGGATAGCAGATTTGCCCTATTAGGCCGTCCTGGGAATCATGCCTTCTCTATCCCTGACCAAATGGGAGCAGGCTGACTTTCCATGTCTGGACGCAATGAAGGTTGCCTCATTCGCTCATGATCAACTCAACAATTTCTATGCATGTGTGACCTGCCGACCACCATAAGGCCCACCTACCATCGTCCCATTAGATTGCAGCTCTCTAGTTGCATCCATAGAAGACAACCACTGACATTTTTCTGCATCCCCTATGGCCACCCCATATTCGATGACATGAGGATGTTCCCCACCAAAGCTCACCTCAATTGTGTGCCGCCGCTTGAATTGGACCATCGTTGCTGGTGTCGATGTGTAAACAGTTTCATCTCAAGGACACTAGAATTGATCTAGTGTTCTGTTCATGTATCTGCCAGATCCATCAAGATCATCATGTCTTCACCATCATTTTTATGCACTATAAGAAGTAAAACATTCAATCTAGTGGTCCGATCATGAAGAACACAAGAACAACCCCAACTAAGGGATATGGTCTGCATTCATGGGGGGATTATCCCTTCACATTACAATTTAAAAAAAACATGGGAGGAATTTTTAGACTCTAACAAGGATAAATATGATTCCAATCCCAGAGATCATAAATTGTCCCACAAAAGTGATCAATTCACGGGTCACCAATTTTTGGGTTTTCTCATGTTCGTTGATGAAATATGTGAATGGTAAAATAGAAATTCAATTCTTATCAAACCCCTACAATGAGGATAGATCATTTATTTGTGAAAGACTTACCACTATCGTTCTTCATTCCTTAATTTATTGTTGTTGATGGTTCACTGATCATCACTCTCCAATGAAAAATCCCCAACCCCAAGGGTTCAAGGTATAACTTGATTGTGAAAACGAAGCCATATTCAGTAAACCTAAAAAATGGATAAAATCCATTTCATTGTTTCATTTATGTTTAGTCACAACATTGTTATTCTATTTCATTTATGAAATAGCATATCTGTTATGCTCGGATTGAAATGTTGTTATGTTACAACTAAATTTTCTATTTGAATAAAATAATATAAACGTTTATATTTTTTTATTATGAAATATTATTATACATTTTTCATAAAATGTACGAAAAATAAATTTTTCCCTCAACCTATTCCATCCAATGTTATGGTTTTTCTTTTGGAAAAATAAATTTTCAAGATGCATTGGTGCCATCATATTTTTAAATTTCGGCACACATTAAAAGTTTCCATAACCGTGTATGGGCTCTATTCAAAATAATCATAAAAATTTTCCAACATATATTCCAGGCACACCAGCGCTCAAAAACATGTTTCATCATATCTCCTAGTCTCTCAAAATAATAAAATATAATTATTAGATACCTTAAATGGAATATAAAGGACATTACACACTCCCCACCGTAAGGCTCAACATCCTCGTGTGCCAAATGAAGGGACAAAAAAACAAATGGGGTTACTGAGTATGGATATGAACCTCCTCCTCCCATGTTCCCTTCTGTATATTCTCTTGCATCCACTGAACACGCAATATAGGAATCGATCATCCCTAAATGAACTTCTCTAGCCAATCCTCAATCTAATCTCGAAATCCGAATATGTTTCTCCATCATCAATGTCCAACATTCTCTAGTTTTAGATGAGTGACAGATCATATACGTAATTTATGACAACCCTACTTTTATTACAAACATAAACATGATTTATTACATTAAACATCACTTGATACAACAAATCAGATAGAGAGGTTTAGTGTCTTTGGGGCTTAGGATCATTACATAAAAACATAAAACATGAAATACGACATCTTTATTGAAATCATCCTTTACATGACCACTAAATTCCCTCGTACTTAGCATTTCATGGGATAACCTGAGGACATTCATAAGAAAATGGTGAGCTATAAAGCCTAGTAAGGGAATACACATGGAATAATATGAGGAGTACAATACATGTTAGTAAATAGGCATATCAATATATAATAACAGGAACGTGAACATAAAGGCATGATAAATCATGATAATCATAACATGGAAATGTGGCAATAACACTTAACATGGAATTAGCATGAGCCAAGTCTCATTGCACATGGAGCATGAGAAAATCCTAATTGCACATAAAGCATGAGTATACCCTAATTGAACTTTAATTAGCATGAGTCAACACTCATTGCACATGACATATCATGATACTATACTTTACCAAATGCATTTGAGCGCTATAAGGGAACACCCTTCTTAAACATTTCATTTCATGCATAAGTGTGCCACATGGATCATAAAACATGGATTCATTAAACATAATCATTTATTCCACTATAAAGGAATGTGGAATTCAAACATGAATCTTTGTAATCAACAAGTAAAGGTGCATAAAGGTGGATACCCTTGATTGAGAAATGGACATGGTATCCACTACACAATTGCATTGGCTTAGAAAATTGGTGCGATTTCAACAGCGTAACGGCGTGACATAAGAATTCATATAAATGTTTGATGATAGAGAAAGGGGTTACTAAAAATATTTACATGTAATGGAAAGTAATGAGGTCATATAGATACATGTACCAACAATTTAAATGGAATTTAGATTCATGATACAAGATTATTGCTTGAATGTAAAAGAAGAGAGAGAAGTTCCTTTCGGAATTTCGGCAGAGTAACGGGTGTACATGGGAGGCATTTAATGAGAGAGAAAGGGTCTCCCATCATTCAAAAATAAAGAGGGAATTATGAAGGAGGTGCGAAACCATATCCCAACATTCATAATTGAAATTAAAAGGGAAAAACAACTTAATGAAAATTGGACAAAAATGAGAAAGGAAGAAAAAACCCTTACTTGGAAGTGTGATTCCAAAGGCTAGAGAGAGTCTTGTGAGAGGATTCATGGGAGCTTGTGGAACCTTGGGAGTATTCTAGAGAGAGTATGGAAGATATTGGACGAACTCCAAGGGCTTTTAGTGAGGAGGAAGTGGGAGCTTGGGTGGGTTTATATAGGAAAGGTGAGATAATTCTTTATTATTTTGGTTTGGGTCCCCTTACATTAAATTAACTCAAACCACAAACCATCCCATGGTTTTTGCCCATGGTTTATGGAAAAGGGAAGAGGAAAACAATATTTTATAAGGCCAATGTCCGAACTTCTTAAAATATTAGGGTTGCTTATGTGGAGGTGAGTCACACACCCAAGAAAATTAATTTAAAAAAGGCAAGGTGTTGAATTTGTCTTGAGGGGTCCATTAATGCTTTGAAAAGTAAGTCAAACAAACCCAAAATCACATTATTTTAATGGTAAAAAATATATTGGCCGAACATAAAGATTATTGTATTTTATTACATCACTATTTGGTCATTATGAGGTCATAAAACACATTATATATTTAAACGGTATTTAATTTTTACCGAAAAATTTGACAGTATCAGAAAATTATGAAAAATTCACCGTTGGATAATTTCGACGTCCTGATTCCAGAAATAACTTTTATTTTATGAAAATAATTTTCTGAATATGTTAATTATCACTTTTAATATGAAAACCGATATTTATCGAAAATTCACAAGTTTTGACAGAAATTGATTTCAAACCTTAATAAAAAATTTAATTTCATTAATAAAATTATATGATCATTTATATTTAATAAAAAAAATAATTTAATAATATTATTATTATTTTATTAAAGTATTATTTAATTCTAATATCCCTTAATTTAATAAAATAGATTTCTTAATTAAATATTAACTACAAACACCATGTGTAATTTAAAAACTATTATCAATGAATCAAAAATGAATAGAAATTATATTCATTATTATATACAAAAATAATTTACATGAACGTAGTAATAGGTATTTGTTACATAACCACATAAAACAGCCGCATAAGACCTAATAGTAAGGTGAGCGATGGTGACAGACTCTTGGGGTGGATCGGATAACGTTGCTCGAGTGGTAATCTCTATCAACTTCTACTTTTAATTTAGACGGTCCTGTTCAAGCTTAACATGATGAATCTCAGCTTGGGAATGGTCAAGGGCGAAGCCCAAAGACACCACCTCTTTTCCGAGCTCCGACAAATGGGCTTCGTATGGGGAAATTCTACTGGATGAGGTCATCGCTTCTTTTGTCTGAGTAAAATTGGATTTGTTAAAGTCCTATATTTATACTAATCATGTGATCACTATTCAACGGCTATTTTAACAACGGTCAAAATTTTTAACATAAAACCAAAGAAGTTAACATTTTATATAAACATAAAGAGACATTTAATTAGATCAAGAGGGATTTACATTAATGAATCTTTTGGTCGTTACAATATTCCCCCCTTAAGAAATTTCTCCCTCGAAATTTTTCTTTTCCCACACTAAAACAAATGTGGGTAACTCAGCTTCATCATATCCTCTGATTCCCAAGTTGATTCTTCAATCTTGTGGTTTCTCCACAACACCTTGACGAGGGGCATTGTCTTATTTCATATAACTTCTTCTCTACGATCTAAGATCTTCACTAGTTTCTCCTCATAAGAAAGATTATCTTCCAATTGTACCACATCATAAGAGAGTACATGTGAATGGTCCGGTATATACTTCCTTAAGAGGGATACATGAAAGAAATCATGTACTTTGGCCATAGTAGGTGGAAGTGCTAGTCGATAGGCCATAGCCCTGACACAATCAAGGATCACAAAGGGGTCGATGTACCTTTGACATAACTTACCTTTCTTTCAAAACCTCACGACCTTCTTCCATGGACATATAAGTAGAAACACCATGTCTCCAACTTTAAACTCAAGGTCTCATCGACGATTTTCTACATAACGATTATGTCGACTCTGGGCTGCCTTGATATACTGCTAAATGGTTTTCACCTTCTCCACCATTTCTTTTCCCATTTCTGGTCCAAGAAGCTTACGTTCACCGACCTCATCCCAACATGCCGATGATCTACACCTTTTCCCATACAGGGCTTCATATGGTGCCATTTGGATGCTTGAGTGGAAACTGTTATTATAAGAGAACTCAACTAGAGGAAGATGTTTATCCCATCCTCCTTTAAAGTCCACTGAGCATGCTCTCAACATGTCCTCAAGTGTGTGTATAGTCCGCTCGGATTGGCCATTAGTTTGATGATGATAGGCCGTACTGAAGTTTAGTTCATTATTCAGAGCATGTTGAAGACTCTTCCAAAACATAGAGGTGAATTTTGGATCTCGGTCAGACACAATAGATAGTGGTACTCCATGCAACCTTACCAATTACCTGATATATATCTCTGCTAGTTGATCCAAAGAGAAATCCCCCCAAATAATAATGAAGTGTGCAGTCTTTGTAAGATGATCCACCACAACCCAGATTATATTGTTGCATTTGGATGTCCGTGGAAGTCTGGTGACAAATTCTATGGTGATGTTCTCCCATTTCCATTATGGTATGGGAAATGGTTGCATCATCCCTTTAGAATTATGCCTCTCTGCCTTCACTTGATAACACACCATGCACTTTGATGTATATTCAGCGATCTCCATCTTCATATTATCCAACCAAAAGTTTTCTCGGAGATCTCGATACATCTTTGTGCTCCCTGGGTGAATAGAGAAATTTGAACTATGTGCATCATCCAAAAGTTCCGTATTCATCTCTGTACATGATGGAACACATAGTCTTTTCACAAACCGCACAATACCTTATTCATTAACATCAAACTCCGATGATTTCCCTTTTTTGATAGCTTCCACTTTTTCCTGAATTCCCACATCATCCTTTTGAGCATCCTTTAACCTTTCCAAAAGAGATGGTTGAGCAATAATTTGTGAAAGGATTGATGATGTTCCCTTATTTATGATTCCCATGTCCATCTTCATCAATTCTAAGAATATTAGATCCTTCTCAATTCTCATCATTGACAGAATCGCTAGGTCATTTCTACTTAGGGCATCTGCCACCTTGTTACCTTTCCCAGGGTGGTAATGTATTGAACAATCATAATCCATGATGATCTCTATCCATCTTCTCTGGTGCATATTATGATTTTTCTATGTGAATATATATTTAAGACTCTTGTGGTCAGTATATATCTCACATTTCTCTCCATAGAGATAATGCCACCATGTTTTCAAGGCAAATATCACAGCCTCCAACTCCAGATCATGCGTTGTATAGTTTCACTCATTGATTTTCAACTTCCTTGAGGCATAGGATATCACTTTATCATTCTGCATCAGCACACAGCCTAAGAATTTCTTTGAAGCATCACTAAATACCACAAAAAGTTCCCCACTTGTGGGTAAAGTGGGCCGGGGTGCAGTGATAAGCCTTCATTCCAACTTCTTGAATCTTTCTTTGCATTCATCACTCCAAGCAAACTTTACTCCCTTTCAAGTTATCTTGGTAAGAGGGTTGGAAATAATGAGAAATTTCTCACAAATCGTCGATAATATCCAGCTAACCCCAAGAAGCTACAGATATCCGTTACCGATGTTGGCCTCGGCCATCCCTCAATTGCATCTATTTTGGAGGGGTCCACAGTTATCCCATTTCTTGTTAAGATATGGCCCAATAATGAGACATCCTTTAACCAGAACTCGCACTTTCTTTACTTTCCATTGAGCTTCTCCTTGCGCAAAGTCTCTAGTATAGTTTTTTAATGCTCCTCATGATCCTCCTTGGTTTTGAAGTATATTAGAATATCATCTATAAAGACTACCACAAATTTTTCAAGGCAATATCTAAAGACTCTATTTATCATGTCCATGAATATTTCTGGAGAATTGGTGAGTCCAAAAGGAATTAATATGAATTAATAGTGCCTATATCTTGTGCGAAAAGCAGTCTTGGGGATATCTTCCTTCTTCACCCTTACATGATAATATCCCAACGGCAAATCCACCTTGGAGAAGTATTGTGCTCCACGCAGCTGATCAAACAAGTCATCGATTCTTGGGAGAGGATACTTGTTGTTTATCATGATTTTGTTAAGTTCATGATAATCGTCGCAAAGCCACATTGACCCATCCTTCTTCTTGAAAAAGAGGACTGGTGCACCCCATGGTGAAGCACTTGGGCTTATAAACCCTTTATCCAGAAGCTTCTGTAGTTATTTCTTTAGCTCTTCAAGCTCAACAAAAACCATTCTATATGGAGTCTTGGATATTGGTAGCGCCCTAGGTATAAGTTCAATTGGGAACTCAACATCTCTTCTAGGAGGAAGACCAGGCAGTTCCTCAGGAAACACTTAAGAGAATTCCCTCACAATAGGCATTTCATCAAGGATGGTTTCTTCCTTGGACTCAATCATCTAAGCCAGATACACTTTATCATATGGCAGTAATATCCATGCTTGAGATGATGGAGCTAAAGAAGATTTATCTTCCTCCTGACACTTGTAAAGAATCGGGGGTTGATTCTCCATATGGAGTGTGATTTCCCTCTCCCAAGAATTTATGTTGGCTGTATATAAGGAAAGCCAATCCATGCCATGAATTGCATCAAATTCCACTAGAGGGAGTATGACGAGGTTCGTTGGGAAAGTCAATCCACATATTATAATAGGGGAGGACTTATATTCATGGGATGCAATGATTTCCCCATTTGACGTACTCACCGACATCTTTACATCCATGATTTGTGGTGGTACTAGGATTATTAAACTAAACTTTCGAGATATAAAATAATGCGTAGAACCTGAATCAAAAAGTATGTTCGCCATTCTTGAATGAATAACTAGCGTACCTATCACCACTTCGTTGTTGGGTTTCACTTCGGTAGAAGTGATTGAAAAAGCTCTTCCTTGCTGCCTTGGAGGTTGTTGGTTGTCTCCGAAAACCCTTGGATTAGGGCACTGATTTGCAAAATGTCCCGGTTCATTGCATTTGTAGCATTGAACAATGAGTTGAGGTTAAAAAGGAGAATTCCTCTCCTTTGTCGCTGCCACAGGTCCTTCCTGATGACAGTTAACAGCTAGGTTCCCTTCTCTTCCACACCTGAAGCATTTTCTCATCCCCTCAAGGCAATTTCCAGGGTGCTTCTTTCCGCACTTTTGGCAAGTGGGGTGCTGGATCTTCTTAGCACCGTTGGATTTATCCATCAGACCACCAGCATTGAAGTCCACCTTATTCATTGTGTCCCCATGATACCCCTATGATTCCCCGATCTCCATTTAGACCTGGAGGGAACATCGGACAATCTCATCATAGTTTTCGATGTCACAGATCACTAATGATTTCCGTAGGCCAGGCTTCAGCCCACCAAAGAAGCTGTCAACTTTGCATTCGGGGGTAACGACAAAGCCAAAATCATATCGTGAAAGCCTTGTGATGTTTGGATCGTATAATCCAACATATTCTTCATCGTTTTTGCATGAGGGAAAGGAAGTCCCTCTCTATCTTAAGATGAAGGGTGGGCTGAAAATATTTATCGAAAATCATCTTCCCGGAAATCCTTCCATTCCAACGCCTAAATCTCTTCCTCCGGCATCGTATTTTTTATCAACGTCCACCATTGATCAGCTTCACCCCCAAAATGATATGAATCCAGGATAACCTTCTATTGTTCAGAACATTGAAGGATGGAGATTATATTTTCAATGGATTTGATCCATTGTTCAACGATCGTGGGATTGGATGATCCACTAAAAGTAGGAGGCCTTTGCCTCATGAAGCTCTCGATAGCGACTTGTTTTTTCTTAAGGGGGGTTGAACATTTCTCTTGACCTGTGTTTCTATTTAAAACTTGAGTTTGTTGATAGAGAAGCGTGAAAATGTTCACGATTCCCACTCCCATTGGATTGGGCATCTCATTAGTACAGTCATCACACTGATCTTCACAATGGTTATTAGCCCGAGTCCTCCTATTACCGGACATAGGCTAGAATAAAAGGAAAGTTAGGGGTAACACATAAAGGGTAATCCAAAGAAAAAAGTTGATGACATATAAATAAACTTTCATTTCCTTAACTCATGAGTCTATAGGCTTCAATCTAGGCTTTTCATGATCTACTTTCTAACATATATTCTTAGGGGAATTTTTTTAATTCCCCTAATAAGGGTTTATACTAAGCTTGTGAATTTATCAAAACATATCCCTTGACAGTGTCGTAACCAAGAGTGAAGCAAGGCCCCTTGTCGTTCACCAGTTCTCATTCAAGTCTATCTCAAAGCGGTGTTTTTGGGTTTTACCCCTAGGATACATCTGTGCCAGAGCCGCCTCTACCTGCTCGTATCTAGGAAGAGATGTATTTGTTTGATAAAACACTTACTCATTACATAACAAAACATATGGATGTTTTTATTATACTTAGTATTGTATCTAAGGCTTTACGAGGGTTTCCTAATCCCAAAAATAACTAAACCTATCCTCTGATACCAACTATGACAACCCTTCTTTTATTACAAACTTAAACATGATTTATTACATTAAACATCACTTGATACAACAAAAGAGATAGGGAGGTTTAGTGTCTTTGGGGATTAGGATAATTACATAAAAACTTAAAACATGAAATACAACATCTTTATTGAAAACATTTTTTACATGACCACTACATTCCCTCGTACTTAGCATTGCATGGGATAACCTGAGGACATGCATAAGAAAAGGGTGAGCTATAAAGCCCGGTAAGGGATTACACATGGAATAACATGAGGAGTAAAATAAATGTTATGAAATAGGCATATAAATAGATCATAATAGGAACAGGAACATAAAGGTATGATAAAGCATGATAATCATAACATGGAAATGTGGCAACAACACTTAACGTGGAATTAGCCTAAGCCAAGGCTCATTGCACATGGAGCATGACTAAATACTCATTGCACATAAATAACGAGTAAAACCTCATTTCACGTGAATTAGAATGAGTCAGCTGTCATTTCACATGACTTATCATGATATTATACTTTACTCAATACATTGGAGTGTTATAAGGGCACACCCTTCTTAAACATTTCATTTCATGCATAAGTGTGCCACATGGATCATAAAACATGGATACATGGAACATAATCATTTATTCCATGATAAAGGAATGTGGAATTCATACATGAAACTTTGTAATCAATAAGTAAAGGTGCATAAAGTTGGATACCCTTGATGGAGAAATGGAAATGGTATCCACCACACACTAGCATTGGCATAGAAAATTGATGTGATTTCGGCAGCGTAACGGCGTGACATAAGAATTCATAAAAATGGTTGATGAGAGAGAAAGGGGTTTCTCATAATATTTAAATTTAATGGACAGTATGTTGGTCATATATATACATTTTCCAACAATTTTAATGGAATTTACATTCATGATACAAAACTATTTCTTGAATGTAAAAGAAGAGAGAGAAGTTCCTTTCGGAATTTCGGCAGAGTAACGGGTGTACATGGGAGGCATTTAATGAGAGAGAAAGGTTCTCCCATAATTAAAAAATAAAGAGGGAAGTATGAGGGAGGTGTGAAACCATATCCCAACATTCATAATTGAAATTAAAAGGGAAAAACAACTTAATGAAAATTGGACAAAAATGAGAAAGGAAGAAAAAACCCTTACTTGGAAGTGCACTTCCAAAGGATAGAGAGAGGGTTGTGAGAGGCTTAATGGGATCATGGGGAACCTTGGGAGGATTATAGAGAGAGTAGGGCAGAGGTTGGACGAACTATAAGGGATTTGAGTGAGGAGGAAGTGGGATCTTTGGTGGGTTTATATAGGTATGGTGAGGGAATTCTTTATTATTTAGGTTTGGGTCCCCTTACATTAAATTAACCCAAACCACAAACCATTCAATGAATTTTTCCAATGGTTTTTGGAAAAGGGAAGAGAAAAACAATATTTTATAAGGCCAAAGTCCGAACGTCTTAAAATATTAGGGTTGCTTATGTGGAGGTGAGTCACACTCCAATGCAAATTAATTTTAAAAAGGGAAGGTGTTGAATATGTCTTGAGGGGTCCCTTAATGCTTTGAAAAGTAAGTCAAACAAACCCAAAATCACATTATTTTAATGTTAAAACATATATTGTCCGAAAATAAAGATTATAGTATTTTTTTACATCACTATTGGGTCATTATGATGTCATAAAACACATTATATATTTAAACGGTATTTAATTTTTACCCAAAAATTTGACTGTCTCAAAAAATTATGAAAAATTCACCATTGGATAATTTCGACGTCCTGATTCTAGAAATAACATTTATTTTATGAAAATAATTTTCTAAATATGTTAATAATCAAATTTAAAATAAAAAGCCGATATTTATCGCAAATTCACGAGTTTTGACAGAAATGGCTTTCAAAACTTAATAAAAATTTTATTTTCATTCATAAAATTATAAGATCATTTATATTTAATAAAAAAATAATTTAATAATATTATTATTATTTTATTAAAATATTATTTAATTCAAAAATCCCTTAATTTAATAAAATATATTTCTTAATTAAATAATAACTAAAAACTCCATTTGTACATTAAAAACTATTAAGAACGAATCAAAAATGAATAGAAATTATATTCATTATTATATAAAAAAATAATGTACATTAACATAGTACAACTTATTTGTTACATAACTAATAAAATAGCTGCATAAGACCTAATAGTAAGGTGAGCGATGGTGACAGACTCTTGGGGTGGATCGGATAACGTCGCTTGAGTGGTAATCTCTATCATCTTCCACTTTTCCCATAGACGGTCCCGTTCGAGCGTTACATGATGAAGATCAGCTTGGGCTGGGTCATGGAAAATTCCCAAAGACACCAACTCTTTTCCAAGATCCGACAAATGGGCTTCGTATGGGGCAATTCTACAGGATGAGGCCATCGCTTCTTTTGTCTGTGTAAAATTGGATTTGTTAAAGTCCTATATTTATACTAATCATGTGATCACTGTTCAACGGCTATTTTAACAATGGTCAAAAATTTTAACATAAAACCAAAGAAGTTGACATTTTATATAAACATAAAGAGACATTTAATTAGATCAAGAGGGATTTCCATTAATGAAAATTTTGGTCGTTATAATATTCCCCCCTTAAGAAATTTCTCCCGCGAAATTTTTCTTTTCCCACACTAAAACAAAAGTGGGTAACTCAGCATCATCATATCCTCTGATTCCCATGTTGCTTCTTCAAACATGTGGTTTCTCCACAACACCTTGACGAGGGGAATTGTCTTATTTCATATAACTTCTTCTCTACGATCTAAGATCTTCACTGGTTTCTCCTCATAAGAAAGATCGTCTTCCAATTGTACCACCTCATAAGAGAGTACATGTGAAGGGTCTGGTATGTACTTCCTTAAGTGGGATACATGAAAGACATCATGTACTTTGGCCATAGTAGGTGGAAGTGCTAGTTGATAGGCCACAGCCCTGACACAATCAAGAATCTCGAAGGGGTCAATGTTCCTTTGACATAACTTACCTTTCTTTCCAAACCTCATGACCTTCGTCCATGGAGATACGCGTAGAAACACCATGTCCCCAACTTTAAACTCAAGGTCTTGTCGATGATTATCTGCATAACTCTTATGTCGACTCTGGGCTTCCTTGATATGCTGCTGAATGGTTTTCACCTTCTCCACCATTTCTTCGACCATTTATGGTCCAAGCAGCTTACGTTCACCGACCTCATCCCAACATGCCGATGTTCTGCACCTTTTCACATACAGGGCTTCATATGGTGCCATTTGGATGCTTGAGTGGAAACTGTTATTATAAGAGAACTCAACCAAAGGAAGATGTTGATCCCATCCTCCTTTAAAGTCCATTGAGCATGATCTCAACATGTCCTCAAGTGTTTGGATAGTCCACTCGGATTGGCCATCAGTTTGATGATGAAAAGCCATACTAAAGATTAGTTCATTATTCAGAGCATGTTGAAGAATCTTCCAAAACATAGAGGTGAATTTTGGATCTCAGTCAGACACAATAGATAGTGGTACTCCATGGAACCTTACCAATTCCCTGATATATATCTGTGCTAGTTTATCCAAAGATAAATCCTCCCGAATAACAATGAACTGTGGAGTCTTTGTAAGATGATCAACACCAACCCAGATTATATTGTTTCCTTTGGATGTCCTTGGAAGTCTGGTGACAAAGTCCATGGTGATGTTCTCCCATTTCCATTCTGGTATGGGCAATGGTTGCATCATCCCCTTAGACTTCTGCCTCTCTACCTTCACTTGATAACACACCAGGCACTTTGATGTATATTCAGCGATCTCCATCTTTATATTATCCCACCAAATGTTTTCTCGGAGATCTTGATACATCTTTGTGCTCCCTGGGTGAATAGAGAAATTTCAACTATGTGAATCATACAAAAGATCCTTCATCATCTCCAGACTTGATGGAACACATAGTCTTTTCACAAACCGCACAATACCTTATTCATTAACATTAAACTCCGAGGATTTCCCTTTTTTTATAGCTTCCACTTTTTCTTGAATTCCCACATCATCCTTTTGAACATCCTTTAACCGTTTCAAAAGAGATGGTTGAGCAATAATTTGTGAAAGGATTGATGATCTTCCCTTCATTATGATTCCCACGTCCATCTTCATCAAGTCTAAGAAGATTAGATATTTCTCAATTCTCATCATTGACATAATCTCTAGGTCCTTTCTACTTAGGGCATCTGCCACCTTGTTCTCTTTCCCAGGGTGGTATTGTATTGAACAGTCATAAGCCATGATGTGCTCTATCCATCTTCTCTAGTGCATATTAAGCTTTTTCTGTGTGAATATATATATAAGACTATTTTGTTCAGTATATATCTCACATTTCTCTCCATAGAGATAATGCCTCCGTATTTTCAAGGCAAAGATCACAGCCGCCAGCTCCAGATCTTGTGTTGGATAGTTTCGCTAATCGATTTTCAACTGCCTTGAGGCATAGGATATCACTTAATCATTCTGCATCAGCACAAAGCCTAAGACATTCTTTGAAGCATCACTGAATACCACAAAATGTTCCCCACTTGTGGGTAAAGTGAGCACGTGCATAGTGATAATCCTTCTTTCCAACTCCGTGAATATTTATTCGCATTCATTACTCCAAGAAAACTTTACTCCCTTTCGAGTTGCCTTGGTAAGAGGGTTGGAAAATCGTGAGAAATTTCTCACAAATCATCGATAATATCCAGATAACCCCAAGAAGCTACAGATATCTGTTACCGATGTTGGCCTCGGCCACCCTCAATTGCATCTATTTTGGAGGGGTCCACAGATATCCCATTAATTGTTAGGATATGGCCCAAGAATGAGACCTCCATCAACCAGAACTCACACTTGTTGTACTTTCCATAGAGCTTCTCCTTGCGCAAAGTCTCTAGTACAATTTTTTAATGCTCCTCATGATCCTCCTTGGTTTTGAAGTATATTAGAATATCATCTATAAAGACTGCCACAAATTTGTCAAGGTAATCTCTAAAGACTCTATTCATCATTTCCATGAATATTGTTGGAGCATTGGTGAGTCTGAAAGGAATTAATATGAATTCATAGTGCTCGTATCTTGTGCGAAAAGCGGTCTTGGGGATATCTTATTTCTTCACCCTTACTTGATAATATCCCGACCGCAAATCCACCTTGGAGAAGTATTGTGCTCCATGCAGCTGATCAAACAATTCATCGATTCTTGGGAGAGGATAATTTTTCTTTATCGTGATTTTGTTAAGTTCACGATAATCGTCGCAAAGCCGCATTGACCCATCCTTCTTCTTAACGAAGAGGACTGGTGCACCCCATGGTGAAGCACTTGGGCGTATAAACCCTTTATCAATATTCTCCTGTAGTTGTTTCTTCATCTCTTCAAGCTCAACAACAGCCATTATATAAGGAGTGTTGGATATTGGTAGCGCCCTAGGAATAATTTCAATTGAGAACTCAACAGCTCTTCTAGGAGGAAGATCAGGCTGTTCCTTAGGAAACACTTAAGTAAATTCCCTCACAATAGGCATTTCTTTAAGCATGGTTTCTTCGTTGGACTCATTCATCTGAGCCAGAAACACTTTCTCATAAGGGAGTAATATCCATGCTTGAGATGATGGAGCTAAAGGAGATTCATCTTCCTACTGACACTTGTAAAGAATCAGGGGTTGATTCTCCATATGGAGTGTGATTTCCCTCTCCCGACAATTTATGTTGGCTCTATATAAGGAAAGCCAATACATGCCATGAATTGAATCAAATTCCACTAGAGGGAGTATGATGAGTTTCGCTGGGAAATTCAATCCACATATTATAATAGGAGAGGACTTATATTCATGGGATGCAATGATTTCCCCATTTGACATACTCACCTAAAGCTTTAATTCCATGATTTGTGGTGGTACTGGGATTATTCAACTAAACATTCGAGATATAAAAGAATGTGTAGAACCTGAATTAAATATTACATTCGCTATTCTTGAATGAATAACTAGCGTACCTGTCACCACTTCATTGTTGGGTTTCACTTCGGCAGAAGTGATGGAAAAAGCTCTTCCTTGCTGCCTTGGAGGATGTTGGTTGTCTCCGAAAACCCTTGGATTAGGGCACTGATTTGAAAAATGACCCTGTTCTTTGCATTTTTAGCATTGAACAATGCGTTGAGGTTCGAACGGAGTGTTCCTCTCCTCTGTCGCAGCCACAAGTCCTTCTTGATGACAGTTAACAGCTAGGTGCCCTTCTCTTCCACACTTGAAGCATTTTCTCGTCCCCTTAAGGAAATTTACAGGGTGCTTCTTTCCGCACTTTTGGCAAGTGGGGTGCTGGATCTTCTTTGCACCATTGGATTTATCCATCAGACCACCAGCATTGAAGTCCTCCTTATGCTTCTTTTCCCCATGAAACCCCTGTGATTCCCCGATCTCCATTTAGACCTTGAGGGCAAATCGGACAATCTCCTCATAGTTTTCTAAGTCACGGATCGCTAATTCTTTTCGTAGGATAGGCTTTAGCCCACAAAAGAAGCTGTCAACATTGCATTTGGGGGTAATGACAAAATCAGAAGCATATCGTGCAAGCCTTGTGAAGTTTTCCTTGTACGCTCCAAAATATTCTTCATCATTTTGCATGAGGGATAGGAAGTCCCTCTCCATCTAAAGATAGAGGGTGCACTGAAAATTTTTATTGAAAAACATCTTCCTGGAAATCCTTCCATTCCATCCCCTCAATCTCTTCCTCATGCATCGTAGTTTTTATCAACATCCACCATTGATCAGCTTCACCCTTCATACGATAAGCAGCCAGGAGAACCTTCTATTGTTTAGAACATTGAAGGATGGAGATGATATTTTCAATGGAGTTGATCCATTGTTCAGCGATCGTTGGATTAGATGATCCACTAAAAGTAGGAGGCCTTTTCCTCATGAAGCACTCGATAGTGACTTGTTATTTCTTAAGAGGGGTTGAAAATTTCTCTTGACCCGTGTTTCTATTCAAAACATGAGTTCTTTGAGAGAGAAGCATGAGAAAGTTCACGATTCCCACTCCCATTGGATTGGGCATCTCATTAGTAGAGTCACCACACTGATCTTCACAAAGGTTTTTAGCCCGATTCCTCCTATTACTGGCCATAGGCTGGAATAAAAGGAATGTTAGGGGTAACACATAAAGGGTAATCCAAAAAAAAGTTTATGACATAAAAATAAACTTTCATTTCCATAACTCATGAGTATAAAGGCTTCAATATAGGATTTTCATGATCTACTTTCTAACATATATTCTTAGGGGAATTTTTTTAATTCCCTTAATAAGGGTTCATACTAAGCTTGTGAATTTATCAAAACATATCCCCCAGGAGTGTCGTAACCAAGAGTGCAGCAAGACCCATTGTCGTTCACCAGTTCCCGTTTGAGTCTAGCTCAAAGCGGTGTTTTTGGGTTTTACCCATAGGATACATCTGTGCCAGAGCCGCCTCTACCTGCTCATATCCAGGGAGAGATGTATTTGTTTGATAAGCCACTTAATCATTACATAAAAAAACTTAGGGATGTTTTTATTTTACTTAGTCTTGTATTTAAGGCTTTACTAGGGTTTCCTAATCCAAAAAATAACTAAACCTATCCTCTGATACCAACTATGACAACCCTTCATTTATTACAAACTTAAACAAGATTTATTACATTAAAAATCACTTGATACAACATAGGAGATAGAGAGGATTAGTGTATTTGGGTCTTAGGATCATTACATAAAAACTTAAAACATAAAATTAAACATCTTTATTGAAAACATCCTTTACATGACCACTACATTCCCTCGTACTTACCATTGCATGGGATAACATGAGGAGATGCATAAGAAAAGGGTGATCTATAAAGCCCAGTAAGGGAATACACATGGAATAACATGAGGAGTAAAATACATGCAAGGAAATAGGCATATAAATAGAGCATAAAAGGAACATGAACATAAAGTCATGATAAAGCATGATAATCATAACATGTAAATGTGGCAACAACACTTAACATGGAATTAACATGAGCCAAGGCTCATTGCACATGAAGCATGAGTAAATACTCATTGCACATAAAGCACGAGTAAACCCTAGATGCAGTTGAATTAGCATGAGTCAACACTCATTGCACATGAATTATCATGATATTATACTTTACTCAATACATCGGAGCGCTATAAGGGCGCACCCTTCTTAAACATTTCATTTCATGCATAAGTGTGCCACATGGATCATAAAACATGGATACATAAAACATAATCATTTATTCCACTATAAAGGAATGTGTAATTCATACATGAAACATTGTAATCAATAAGTAAAGGTGCATAAAGGTGGATACCCTTGATGGAGAAATGGACATGGTATCCACTACACACAGGCATTGACATAGAAAATCTGTGCGATTTCAGCAGCGTAACGATGTGACATAAGAATTCCTAAAAATGGTTGATGAGAGAGAAAGGGGTTACTCATCATATTTAAATGTAATTTAAATTATGTAGGTCATATAGATACATGTTCCAACAATAGTAATGGAATTTAGATTCATGATACAAAACTATTTCTTGAATGAAAAAGAAGAGAGAGAAGTTCCTTTCGGAATTTCAGCAGAGTAACGGGTGTACATGGGAGGAATTTAATGAGAGATAAAGGTTCTCCCATAATTAAAACATAAATAGGGTAGTATGAGGGAGGATCGAAACGACATCCCAACATTCATAATTGAAATTAAAAGGGAAAAACAACTTAATGAAAATTGGACAAAAATGAGAAAGGAAGAAAAAACCCTTACTTGGAAGTGTGCTTCCAAAGACTAGAGAGAGGCTAGTGAGAGGCTTCATGGGAGCATGTGGCACCTTGGGAGGATTCTATAGAGTGTAGGTCAGAGGATGGATGAACTCTAAGGGATTTTAGTGAGGATGAAGTGGGTGATTTGGTGGGTTTATATAGGAAAGGTGAGGGAATTCTTTATTATTTAGGTTTGGGTCCCCTAACATTAAATTAACCCAAACCACAAACCACCCCATGGTTTTTGCCAATGGTTTTTGGAAAAGGGAAGAGTAAAAAAATATTTTATATGGAAAAATTCCTAACTTATTATAATATTAGGGTTGCTTATGTGGAGGTGAGTCATACTCCCATGAATATTAATTTAAAAAAGGCATGGTGTTGAATATGTCTTGAGGGGTCCATTAATGCTTTGAAAAGTAAGTCAAACAAACCCAAAATCACATTATTTTAATGTTAAAACATATATTGTCCGAAAATATTGATTATAGTATTTTATTACATCACTATTGGGTCATTATGATGTCATAAAACACGTTATATATTTAAACAGTATTTAATTTTTACCCAAAAATTTGACTGTCTCAGAAAATTATGAAAAATTCACTGTTGGACAATTTTGACGTCCTGATTCAAGAAATAACAATTATTTTATGTATATAATTTTCTAAATATGTTAATTTTCAGTTTTAAAATAAAAACCTACTTTTATCGAGAATTCACGAGTTTTGACAGAAATGGATTTCAAACCTTAATAAAAATTTTAATTGCATTCATAAAATTATATGATCATATATATTTAATAAAAAAATTATTTAATAATATTATTATTATTTTATTAAAATATTATTTAATTTAAAAATACCTTAATTTAATAAAATATATTTCTTAATTAAATAATTACTAAAAACACCATTTGTACCTTAAAAACTATTAACAATGAATCAAAAATGACTAGAAATAATATCCATTATTATATAAAAAAATAATGTACATGAAGATAGTACTAATTATTTGTTACATAACCACTTAAAACAGCCGCACAATACCTAAGGGTAAGGTGGGAAATGGTGACATACTCTTGGGGTGGCTCGGATAACATCGCTCGAGTGGTAAGCTCTATCAACTTCCACTTTTCTCGTAGACAGTCTCGTTTGAGCTTGACATGATGAAGCTTAGCTTGGGCTTGGTCAAGGGAAAATCCCAAAGACACCACCTCTTTTCAGAGCTCTGACAAATGGGCATTGTATGGGGAAATTCTACTAGATGAGTCCATCACTTCTTTTGTCTGAGTAAAATTGGATTTGTTAAAGTCCTATATTTATAATAATCATGTGATCACTATTCAACGACTATTTTAACAATGGTCAAAATTCTTAACATAAAACCAAATAAGTTTACATATTATATAAACATAAAGATAAATTTAATTAGATCAAGTGGGATTTCCATTAATTAAACTTTGGTTCGTTACATAATTCATCTACTGTGATACATGAAATGAATTCTGAACACGTTGCATATATGGGGAAGATATAGGCATTACTCTACCTCTCCAAATATTCTCATAACATGAAAATAGAAGCTAAATCTCAAGGTCAACATAACTCCCTATCCAAATATCTATAATCCTCGCCGAGGTGAGACCCAAAGAAACACATAGTGTCCTTCCACGAACCCCAAGGGCCTCCATCTCCTATCAACAAAAAAAAATTCTATGTTAGGAAACCATCATCCACTCCTTGAATATCTAGACCTTCTCGTTGGTAGCATGCACCATCTCAGTACCCATGAGTGCAACCACCCCTGTGTATGTCCATCATAACAGTGATCGGTAAGGTATCCCATATAGTTCCACGAATGGTTCCATCACAATGGTGGAGTTGTATCTATTATCGTTCCCGAACTCCACTAGCTCATAGAATTCCCTCGACATCAAAACATGTCCAGGATTATGGGTGATAGTCTTTCATTCTATACATTAGGTTATACATGGATGAGATTCCTTGTAACAACCTGAGATTTTATGAGAAATTTTGTTGATGTCTTATGTTATACGCACCACCAAAGGAATCTTTCACAGCAAACAATACGGACTTCGCTTGCATTATACGCAATCACGACCTTCCTCGATAGCGTGTGTAGTACGCAATACCGAGTTTCACTAAACAACGATATATTATTATGAAATACCCATTATAAAAAGTATTAACCAAAATTTGAATTTTATTATTCATCTTAAACATTATCTAGAACATGGTAAGAGAACAAAATAAATTTTTCGTGTAAAATATGTATTTTTCAAAAAATGAAGTTGTGTTGCCTTTTGATGGTGCACCCACATTAAATATAGTTTTTGACATGTTTATAAGTTCAATTTAACAAAATAAAATTCTTCTTTTGAATCAGGATATAAAAATTTACTTTGGATCAATTTTTTATATATTTCTGATTGCTTTCATATTCTGATGAATAGTAAAAATACGATAATTTTTTTTAAACAAATTTTTCTATTGAGATAATTTATAAGGTTAAATTATAATATTGAATGGTTTTAAAGTATAAATAGAATATATTTTTACCATTTAATATAATGTATGTCATTAGCATTAATTTCACATTGAATTCATAGGTAAAAACATTTCAATCTTTGCCAATGTTTTAACTTTTGAAACCTGTTTTCTTAACAATGAGATATATTTTAAATTAATTACTACAACTTATATGTTTTGAATTTTGAAAAATGGATTCCATATTTGGAATCAGTGGGTCCAAATTATGTTAATAGGATACTTTTTATTTTGTGGCATTATGAATAGTAACTACGGTAAATTTTATTTACCATAGTTAAAGGTAAATCGAGTAATTAAAGGTAAATATAAGATTATAAAATTACCCTAAAATTTGAAAAAATTATATTTGATGACTAAATGTCGACCCATATCACCTAAGGGTCGGATTAGATTCATTTAATAGACCTTTTCCCATGAAAATAATTTAATTATTATTAAAACCATAGAATGTGACAACATGTCACTTTCTTAAATCTTATAAGTATAATAATTTTAATTTAGTGAGAAACTTAATGAAACTTCATACATAAAAAGTCTCCAGAAATCTAATAAAATTATCTATATCATAGGAATTTATTTATAATTTTTAGGAATTAAATAAATATCATTAATTATGACACAATAGTGATGTTGAAATTATTTTATTAATTAAAATATCAAATAAATGGTTTTAAAAATATTAAAATAAATATTATATGAACTATTTAATGTGATCCACTAATTTTATAGATACATATGACATTTTATGAATCTATTAAATTTTTTATTTCAAACATATCTTCTGTATATATTTTATTGAAATTCAAATAAATGAATAGTGCCAAAATTGACACTTGTTATTTTATAAAAATAACATATTATAAAATTGTTTAAAAATCCCAAAAATATTTAAAAATTTAAAATTAAACTTCATATGGTCGAAAATTTCATAGTGTCAAATTATGGAAAATTTACAACACATATGTAATTATTTATAATAATTTAAAATTTATAATATTATTACCACAAATAAAATTAAATTGTTAAATAAGGATAAATCAAGTTGATAATGTTTAAAATAAATTCCTAACATGTCTAAATTTTATTGGTTGATGAGATTACAACCCTATCTCATATAAGCTTTGGATATGAGTCATTGTGGAAGTTTTTATGTGGGTTTGGGATTTAATATAAACTAATATATCTTATATTTCCAAAGGTACCCCACTCCTCTCTTATAAAAAGGTACCTCCTCCCTCTCCTCCTCACACCAATTTGAGCCTTCAATATCGGCCAATCCCTGCACATTTCACTTCCCCACTTCCCTAGAAACATACTAGAGGTCCTGGTCTCCTTCAAAGACCAATTGTAGTGCTTTAAGAGGCGATCTCTAAGAGGCGCTTCAAAGAAGAGGTAATGTCCATTACCGATTCTTTCAACTTTATTTATTCTTCCACTTATTTTTATTTAGTTTTTTCATTATTAATTTATAACATCAGTATCACTCATATACTGATATTTTATTATAAGTATGAAACAACCCTATTTCACCATCTATCCATCCTACGGAAAACGAAATCACCGCACGTGCGTACGTACTGAATACTGTCTCCACGCCGTGGTGGAATCTATTTTTCCATCACCACCTTACATGGATGGGTATAATGGTACAAATAAATAACTATATATGATTATTTTAAAGTGTTATTGATTCTGAAATAGTATACATAAACTCCAATAAAATTCCACGATCATGGGAACAATATCATCGCTCGTGCGTACGTACGGAATACCGTCTCCACGATGTGATGTGATTCGTTCTACATGATCTTCATTAAATAATGATTATATAAATGAATTTAATGAATAAATATGATATATTGTACACTAATACCATTCTGGAAATGAGTTATCTATAACCTAAAGAGAAGAATAAGAATTTGTTCGACAAAACACGCATAAGAACAAAAATTAATAAACACCCGAATAACAAGTAATAATGAAATATTACTAATAAGAAGCTAATAATATGACCACATATGATATCATAACAATAATTATGGTTCTGGAATAAGTCAATAACATTATTTAAATCATTATACAGGAGTTTCGAACACTTACGATGCAAATCGGACCTAAGGTAAGGGAAATATCACAATCTCATTTTTATCCAAGATTGTTTATACTTTGGTATTTAATGGGGTGTATTTTTTCATCCACATCCATGTTTCCTAAATATGTAATATTATTTCCATCCAACTACAATTTTTTAAATCCAATTTTACCCTTCGGTGAGTTTTTAGTAAAAGATATGAAATTAATCTTTTGTCGTTTTTCATACGAGGTACTTATTGACTTTTCCGACAAAAGTACGAGAAGAATGTTTTTTTTAACTTATACGGCATGAATGGATTTTTAAAACATTATTTCCAAGAAGCTTCCTTTACATGTTTTCAAGTTTATTTTTAATAAACATATTTTTGTTTAAAATTTTATGACATGTTAAGAAAGGAAAATTGTTTTTGAAGTAGAAAGGATATTTTCCTCAAGAATGGAGTTCAAGTGTTTTATCAAAATTATTTTCCATCTAAGATAATATAAGGTTATATTTCTATCCCTATTTTTACATTGATTTGATTATGTTATGATGGAAAAATTTTTATGATGTCCTTTTATCTTATATGGACTATGTTATGATGGCATGATGTTTAAGATTCCCATTTTTATTACATTGGTTATGCAATGATGTATGGATTATGATTTTGTGGCACACATAATAATTGTATCATTATTAGATGGGTGGGAACTATATATCCCTCCAATGCATTGGGTAAAGATTTTATATCTCATGAGATAGACATGGCTGGAACGGCATGTTAAACCGGTTCAGTGAAATAGGACTGAAATGAGGAGTGAAATCGGTTCAGAAATGGACTTTTTTTCCACTAAGATAGTCTTGGAAATGAGTCTTGATTGATAAGAAATGATTCTCTATGATTATGTGTGTATGCCACAAAGTTTCATGTTTTATGCTATGATTATTGGGACTACATTTCACTACCATGATTTATCCCATGTTATGAAATTATGATTTTTTAGGGTAAGATTTTCAAAATGTTATGTTCTTATGAATTTGATTTAATTGATATTTCTTTTGTTTACCCTTACTGAGAATTTGAGCTCACTGTTTTGTATGTTTTCTTTCCCTAGGTCAGGAAGAAGGGTATTAAGTTAGATATTCCAAAAAGGGACTATGGATATGATGAAATAAATGGGAGACAATGTAGATACTTTATGAACCAGTTGTTTATGTTTCCCAGTTTCTAAAGACACTATATCTATATGGTCCTTCCATGGTTTTGTTATATGTTGTAATAAGTATGCTTCAATTTTGAAGAATTAACAATGTATGTAAAGTATGGGTCGTTATATTTGGTATCAGAGGAAAGGTATAGTGAACCTTTGGAAACTAGGATGTGAAAGCCTTAGTAATAATCCCAAGGATAAGCCTAAGAATAGAACACAATCTTAGTGTTTTAGAAATGTCCATGAACAACCTATGATAATACCTTAACTGTGAAATTTTATTCTTGATTATGTGGTTTTCCTATTATAATTAGTGTTGCTCACACTATTCTTCTGGGTTTTATTCAATGGCTGGAACTCGAAGAAACCGTGTTAATGCGGAATGTGACGGGGAATGCAATGATTGTCCCCCTGAGAAACCAAACGTTATGGGAGATGGAATGAAAAATGTTTTATCCATGCTCACAAAACTTTCTCAAGCTATGAATCATGCAAGACTTCCAAACGAGCAAAGGAAGGAGAAAAACTCTGTTGAATCCTTCATTAGGCAGCATCCACCTTCATTCAGCGGGTCTACGAATCCATTAGTTACTGAACAATGGATTAGTACTACTGAAAAGATTTTTTCAGTTCTTCAATGTTCGGAACATGATAAAGTCATCCTAGCAGTGTATCGTTTGGAAGGAGATGTTGATCAATGGTGGAATCTTATTAAGAATACGAGGCAAAGGGATGAAATTGATTCCATGGAATGGGATGAGTTCAAGAGATTATTTTTTCAATAAGAACTTCCCTCGTATTCTCTGAACAAAGATGGAGAAAGAGTTTCTTGAACTGAAGCAAAAGGATGATGAATCTGTTGATACCTATGAAGCAAATTTTACAAGGCTTGCAAGGTACGCTTCTGGTATTATTATCTAACCTGAGAGTAAGATCGATCGATTATTTAGTGGCTTAAAACCAAGTCTTAGAATGGCCTTAACCATAAGGGACATCAATAGCTATGAGGAAATCGTTCGATGTGCTCTAAAAGTTGAGATGGAGATTGGAGTAACCCATCAGTCATATGGGTTTGATAATAAGAGGAAAATGGAATTCAAAGAAAAATCTAAAGACCACACTGAAAAGAAGATGAGTTTTCCCTTATGCTCAATGTGTAGAAAGAAAAATGGAGGGAGTTTTCTTAAAGGGACAAGTAAATGTTTCAAATGTGGAAAGGAAGGTCATCAGACTTTTGAATGCTGCAATGATGGGAAGAAGATGTCTAATGATGCAAACAAAGGAAGGGATACACAGAATGAACCTACTACACTTCAATGTTTGAAGTGCAAGGAGATGGGGCATTATGCCAATCAATGCCCAAATCCAAGGGTTGATGATGATGATCGACGTCAACCAACTCTAAGGCTAAAGACAAAGGAAAGTCACATGCAATTTCTATCAGCGATGTGGAGTACGATAACGATGTGGTGAAAGGTATACTTACCATCCACTCTAAAGTAGAAAATGTTTTATTTGATTCTGGATCCACCCACTCTTTTATTTCTGAAGAATTTTCTAAGGGTATCACCATATTACCTCAACAATTAGATGTTGAGTTGGCTGTGACAACACCTAATGGCACATCAGTCGCATCAAAAGTTTACAATTATTCTCCGATTGAAGTTTGTGGGAAAGTGATTCCTGAAAATCTTGTGATCCTTCCTATAGTGGAATTTTAGGTGATTATTGGCATGGATTGGATTTCTTTATATGGAGCTCATATCAATTTCCAAAGAAGGGAAGTCACATTTCATATTCCAGATCAATCTATGATCATCTATCGATGCAAGGATGAACATAACCTTCCAGTTGAAATTTCATCCATCTTATGGGTCTTGATACCACTAAATGAAGGTTACTTATCTCAAATGGTTGGAGAGAAACTCGCGATAAATAATATTCCCATTGTACATTAATTTGATGATGTATTTCCAGAGGAATTTACAGGACTTCCACCAAATCGTGAAGTTGATTTTTCAATAGAACTCATACCGGGTGCTTGGACTACTTCAAAGACACCTTATAGAATGGCCCCAATTGAGTTGCAAGAATTAAAGAAGCAACTCCAATAGAATATTGATAAAAGATTCATACTCCCTAGTGCGTCACCTTGGGGAGCACCTATTCTATTTGTTAAGAATAAAGATGGATCAATGTGACTCTACATTGATTATCGGGAACTTAACAAGATCACTATCAAGAACAAATATCCTCTCCCATGCATTGAAGACATATTTGACCAACTATGCAGAGCTCAATACTTTTCCAAGATTGATCTTTGTTCAGGGTATCATCAATTAAGGGTCAAAAGGGAGGATATACCAAATACGGCTTTCCGTACAAGGTATGGAAACTATGAATTTACTGTGATGTCGTTTGGTCTTTCTAATTCCCCTGCTATCTTCATGGATCTGATGAATAGAGTCTTTAGAGACTATCTTGATCAGTTTGTGGTTGACTTTATAGACAATATTCTTGTATATTCAAAGATCGAGGAAGAACATGAAGATCACATGAGAATTATATTGAAGACCCTGAGAAAGGAGAAGCATTATTCCAAATTTACCAAGTATGAATTTTGGCTTCAAAAGGTTTCATTTTTGGGTCACATAATCTCAAAAGAGTGGATATCTGTGGATCCAGCAAAAATAGAGGTTATTGAAAGATGGTCGAGACCAACAATAGTAACTGAGATCCGAAGTTTTCTTTGTTTGGCTGGATATTATCGACGTTTTGTGAAATATTTTTCACGATTATCTAATCCACTCACCAGGTTGACTCAGAAAGGAGTTATGTTTTTTTTGGATGGAGGAATGTGAAGAGAATTTCAAGGAGTTGAAAAGAAGGTTATCCAGTGCACATGTGCTCACACTGCCTTGTAGTGGAGAAAGGTTTGTGATCTACAGTGATGCATCCAAGAAGGGATTGGGGTGTGTTCTTATGCGAAATGATAGGGTGACATCTTATGCCTCACGACAATTGAAAATACATGAGAAAAATTACCCAACTCATGATTTGGATATAGCTATGGTAATATTTGCATTAAAGATTTGGAGGAGTTACCTTTATGGTGAAAGGTGTGATATTTATACTGATCATAAAAGTTTAAAGTATATTTTCACACAAAAGGAGCTGAATATGCGTCAAAGAAGAAGGTTGGAGCTGATTAAGGATTACGACTGCTCAATCCATTACCACCCTGGGAAAGCAAACAAGGTAGCAGATGCATTATGTCGACAAGACCATGCTAGCTTATCCATGATGAGGATCACAAAAGATCCAATATTTGTGGTTTTACAAAGGATGGATCTTGGAATTTTAATGGAAGGGGAGAAATCTTAACTTTCCCAAATGAATGTTAAACCGTCTATACATGTGAATATTCAAGAGGCAAAGAAAGAAGATGTCGAGTTACAAAAGAAGGTGAGAAATGTTCCTGAATTCAACCTTGATTGTGATGGGATAATAATGTTCAGGAATCAGGTTTGTGTTCCTCCCATCCCCGATTTAAAGAAGGAGCTGCTGGATGAGGCTCACAGTTCATCATTCTATATTCATCCTGGAAGCACAAAGAAGTATAGGGACCTGAATGAGTAATTCTGGTGGGATGGCATGAAAAGAGATGTTGCTGAATATGTCTCTCAATGCCTGGTTTTTCAGCATGTTAAAGCTGAGAGACAGAAGTCTAAGGGGATATTACAACCATTACGCATACCAGAATGGAAATTGGAAAACATCAATATGGACTTTGTCACTGGACTTCCTAAAACATCCAAAGGAAATAATGCTATCTGGGTCATAGTTGATCGTCTTACAAAGTCAGCACACTTCATTGCTGTTAGAGAGGATTTACCTCTAGATCAACTTGCCAGGATATATGTAAAGGAAGTGGTAAGATTTCATGGAGTACCACTTTCTATTATATCTGACCAGGATCCGATGTTTACCTCAAAGTTCTGGCGAAGTCTTCAGCATACTCTGGATATCGAGTTGTGTTTTAGCACTGCTTATCATCCTCATATAGACGGTCAGTCTGAGTGGACAATTCAAACTCTAGAAGATATATTGAGAGCTTGCTCTATAGATTTCAAAGGTGGTTGGGATCAATACCTACCTTTGGTGTAATTTTCTTATCATAATAGATTTCACTCCAGTATTCAGATGGCTCCTTATGAATCTCTCTATGGAAAGAAATGCAAGACTCCAACTTGATGGGATGAAGTTGGGGAAAGAAAGTTATTAGGACCTGATCTCGTTGATGAAAGGGAATAAAAGGTCAGATCTACTCAACAACACATAAGAGCAGCTCAGAGTCGACAGGAAAGTTAGGCCGACAACCGATAAAAAGACCTACAGTTTTAAGTGGGTGATAAAGTGTTCTTACGAATATCTCCCTGGAAGAGGGTCATGAGATTTGGAAAGAAGGGAATATTGAGCCCTAGATATATCGATCCTTTTGAAATTTTAGATCGTGTTTTGAAGGTAGCTTACCAATTGGCACTTCCACCGAATCTCTCTCATGTTCAGGATTTGTTCCATGTATCTCTCATGAGAAAGTACATACCTGATCCTTCACATGTACTCAGCTCAGAAGTTATACCGTTGGAGCAAGATATTTCTTATAAAGAACAACGATAGAGATTATGGATCGTAGCGAAAAAGTCCTACGGAAAAAGACCACTCGCTAGGTGAAAGGTTTATGGAGGAAACACCATTTAGAAGAAGGTACATGGTTACTTGAGGATATGATGAGGGAGATGTATCCTCATCTGTTTGTAATGAAGTGATGAATTTCGAAGGCGAAATTCATTTTAAGGGGGGTAGAATGTAACACAATGAGATTTTATGAGAATTTTTTTTATGTAATATGTTATACGCAACACCAATGGAATCTTTCACAGCACACAATACAGGCTTGGCTTGCATTACACACAATCACGACCTTCATCGATATCATGTGTAGTACGCAATATCGGGCTTTCACTAAACAATGATATATTATTATGAACCAGCCATTATGAATAGTATTAACAACATTTTGAATTTTATTATTCATCTTACACATTTTCTAGAACATGGTAAGAGAACAAAATAAATTTTTCGGGTAAAATAAGCATTTTTCAAAAAATGCAGTTTTGCCGCCTTTTGATGACACACCCACATTAAATCTAGTTTTTTACACATTTATAAGTTCAATTTGAAAAAAATAAAATTATTCTTTTGAATCAGGATATAAAAATTTACTTTGGATAAATTTTCGATATTTTTCTGATAACTTTCATATTTTGATTAATAGTAAAAATACGCTAATTTTTAATTAAAAACAACTATTTCCATTGAGATAATTTATATGGTTAAATTATAATATTGAATGGTTGTAAATTATAAATAGAATATATTTTTATAATTTAATATAATGTATGTCATTAGCATTAATTTCACATTGAATTCATAGGTAAAAACATTTCAATCTTTGGCAATGTTTGAACTTTTAAAACCCGTTTTCTTAACAATGGGATTTATTTTAAATTAATTACTGCAACTTATATGTTTTGAATTTTGAAAAATGGATTCCATATTTGGAATCAGTGGGTCTAAATTATGTTAATAGGCTACTTTTTATTTTTGGGCATTATGAATAGTAATTACAGTAAATTTTATTTACCATAGTTAAAGGTAAATCAGGTAATTAATGGTAAATATAAGATTATAAAATTACCATAACACCTGCCAAAATCCTATTAGATGACTAAAAGTCGACCCATATCACCTAAGGGTCGGATTAGATTCATTTAATGGACCTTTTTCTATGAAAATAATTTAATTATTATTAAAACCAAAGAATGTGACAACATGTCACTTTGTTAAATCTTATAAGTATAATAATTTCACATTAGTGATACACTTAATGAAACTTCGAACATGAATAGTCTCCAGAAATCTAATAAAATTATCTACATCATATAAATTTATTTATAATTTTTAGGGATTAAATAATTATCATTATTTATGACACAATAGTGATGTTGAAATTATTTTATTATTTAAAATATCAAATAAATTGTTTTCAAAATATTAAAAGAAATATTATATGAACAATTTAATGTTATCCACTAATTTTCTAGATACCTATGAAATTTTATAAATCTATTAAAGCTTTTAGTTCAAACATATCTTCGGTATATACTTTATTTAAATTCAAATAAATGAATAGTGACAAAATTGACACTATTGTTATTTTATAAAAATAACATATTATAAAATTGTTTAAAAATCACAACAATATTTAAAAATTAATAATTAAAATTTATATGGACTAAAATGTCATAATGTGTAAATTTATGGATAATTCACAACACATTTGTAATTATTTATAATAATTTAGAATTTAGAATATTATTACCACAAATAAAATTAAATTGGTAAATAAGGATAAATCAAGTTGATAATGTTTAAAATAAATTCCTAACATGTCTAAATTTTATTGGTTGATGATATTACAACCCTATATCATCTAATATTCGGATATGAGTCATTTTGGAAGTTTTTAAGTGGGGTTGGGATTTAATAAAAACTAATATTTCTTATATTTCCAAAGGTTCCCCTCTCCTCCCTTATAAAAGGGCACATCCTCCCTCTCCTCCTCACGCAAATTTGAACCTTAATGCACGGAAAATCCCTGACCACTTTACTTCCCCACTTCCCTAGAAACATCCTAGAGGTCCTGGTCTCCTTCAAAGACCAATTGTAGTTCCTTAAGGGAAGATCTCAAATAGGCGCTTCAAAGAAGAGGTAATGTCCGTTTTAGATTCTTTCAACTTTATTTCTTCATCCACTTCTTATTATTTAGTTGTTTCATTATGAATTAATAACATAATTATCACTCATATGCTTATATGTTATTATAAGTATGAAACAACCCTATTTCACCATCTATCCATCCTACGGAAAACGAAATCACTGCGCGTGTGTACGTAAGGAATACCATCTCCACGCCGTGGTGTAATCTATTTTCCATCACCACCTTTCTTGGAAGGGTATAATGGTGCAAATAAATAACTATATATGATTATTTTAAAGTGGTATTGATTCTGTAATAGTATACATACACTCCAATACAATTCCACGATCATGGGAACGATATCATCGCTCATGCGTACGTACGGAATACCGTCTCCACGATGTGATGCGATTCGTTCTACATGATCTTCATTGCATAATTATTATACAAATGAATTTAATGAATAAATATGATATATAGTACAATAATACCATTATGTAAATTTGTTATCTATAACCTAAAGAGAAGAATAAGAATTTTTTCGACAAAACACGCATAAGAACAAAAAGTAATAAACACCCGAATACCAAGTAATAATGAAATATTACTAATAAGAAGCTAATAATATGACCACATATGATATCATAACAATATGTATGATTCTGTAATAAGTCAATAACATTATTTATATCATTATACAAGAATATCGGACACTTACGAAACAAATCATACCTAAGGTAAGGGAAATATCACAATCTCATTTTTATCCGAGATTGTTTATTCTGTGGTATTTACTGTTGTGTATTTTATCATCCACAACCATGTTTCCTCAATATGTAATATTATTTCCATCCACCTACAATTTTTTAAATCCAATTTTACCCTTAGGTGAGTTTTTAGTAAAATATATGAAAGGTATCTTTTGTCGTTTTTCGTACGAGATACTTTTTGACTTTTCCGACAAATGTATGAGAAGAATGTTTTTTAACTTATACGGAATGAATGGATTTTAAAACATTATTTCCAAGAATATTCCTTTACATCTTTTCAAGATTATTTTTAATCAACCTCTTTTAGTTTAAAATTGTATGACATGTTAATAATGGAAAAATGTTTTTGAAGTAGAAAGGATATTTTCCTCAAGAATGGAGTTCAAGTGTTTTATAAAAATTATTTTCCATCTAAGATAATATAAGGTTCTTGTTTCTATCCATATTTTTACATTGATTTGATTATGTTATGATGGAATTCTTTTTATTATGTCCTTTTATCATATATTGATTATGTTATGATGGCATGATGTTTAAGATTCCCATTTTTATTACATGGGTTATGCTATGATGTATGGTTTATGATTTTGTGGAACATATAAGAATGGTATCAATATGAGATGGGTGGGACCTATATCTCCCTCCAATTCACTGGGTAAATATTTTATTTCTCTTGAGATAGACATCGCTGGAATGGCAGGTTATACCGGTTCAGTGAAACAAGACTAAAATGAGGAGTGAACTCGGTTCAGAAATGGACTTTGTCCACTAAGATAGTCTTGGCAATGAGTATTGACTGATAAGAAATGATTCTCTATGATTCTATGTGTATTCCAAAAAGTTTCATGTTTTATTTTATGATTATTGGGACTACATTTCACTAACATGATTTATCCCATGTTATGAATTTATGATCTCTTTTGTAGGGTAATATTTTCAAAATGTTATGTTCTTATGAATTTGATGTAATTGATATTTCTTTTGTTTACCCTTACTGAGAATTTGAGATCACCCTTTTGTATGTTTTCTTTCCCCAGTTCAGGAAGAAGGTTATTAAGTAAATATGACAAAAAGGGACTATAGATATCATGAAATAAATGGGAGATAGTGTAGATGCTTTATGAACCAGTTGTTTATATTTCCCAGTTTCTAAAGCCACTATACCTATACGGTCCTTCCATTGTTTTGTTACAATTTGTAATAAGTATGCTTCAATTTTGAGGTATTAACAATGTATGTAAAGTATGGGTCGTTATATTCCTCTAGAAAATCTCTCTCTCTCGGATGTACATCTTAGAGTATACTCTTTTTATACATCTTTGGTAGTGTAATTTTTTCATACTTTACATTGTGGTATTAAAATTGTGTTTTGGAGTCCTTTCTATGTATTTTGTTACTCACCACTGCATGGCCTCCACAAACATGTGTTGTGTCTTGTGAAAATCACAGATGCTATGACATATACCTTGGTGGTTTCGCATAATTCAGTGCCACGTGAGGTCTGGCATAAGAGGCATGATTCGATAACTTTAGGTGGAACCCCGTTCAGCTACAATTTAAGAAGTTTTTTCTATAGACAATCATCATGACCATGTACATTTGTTTTTTTATAGTATTTTATCCCCTTTACTTATATTATTTTACTTTTACTCTCAGCGGTTTTCTTAGTGGCATGTATGGTTACTTTTCAAATTATGGGTTTGGATGTGTGTGTGGGAATGTACAAAGGTACTTAGGAAAATTCAACCCAACAACAGTATAATGATTTTTGCACTAGTTTCCAGCCTCAGGCCATCAATGTGGGGGCCTTGGGGTAGTCACAACATGAGCCCTTGGGGATGGGTCACGACACATTTGATTCGCTTTAATAGTTATATTATAATAGTATACAATATTAATTTTTTAAACTATGTCTTTTGTGTAAAATAATATTTGAAACAAAATATTCTAAATTTCAAATAAAATGATGTTATAGGATGAAATCTATACAAAACAAGGATTCCATGAAGGTATATTCTTTTTAATGTTGCACCTAAATATGTATAGTTTCCACAAAAATACACTAGGAACTGTTCAACACTTTCTAAATATATATAACAGAATCATTATGCTTATGAATACATACCTTATACAATGGATTTGAAAATATCATCAACATAGTTCGTAGTCATCAATGAATGTATCAAAAGACAAGGTATGTACATGATCCATCACATTCAGATTGTAATATAGAGATGTATTTGAGCACATCATATCATCCCAAGACAAATGGTGAGATGAAGAATACTATTTATGTGTTAGAGAAAAATTATTTTTTTCATTTATCATGGAATTTAGGAACATTTGGGAGGATCCCCTACCGCAGGTAGAGTTTGCGCAGAACTACATATACAAATCCACCATTATTATGGCACCATTGGAGGCACTATATGGTCGACCTTACAGATCATTGATATGCTGGACAAACCTATAGAAGTCAGTACTCAGGTGTCATGAGTTTGTACGGGCAACCAATGAGAATGTGTAGATCCTCCAGGAGTGGATTAGTACTACACATAGTAGGAATTTGTCTTATACTAATTGGATATTGAGTCCCACAATGTTTGAGTATGTAGAAAATGTGTTTCTTCTGGTCTCCTAGAGATGGGGATTACAGTGATTTGGTCGGGGTGGTAAGTTGCATGTTTGTTTCATCGGCCCTTTTGAGGTTTTGAGCAGAGTTGGTGAGGTGTTGTGCCACCTAGATCTTCCCCCAATGATGCCCTGGGTACATAATGTCTTTCACATATCGTAGATGAGAATGTATGTACATTATCAATAGCACATCAAAGATAGGGGAATGTGGGTCATTGATGATGGGGCGATGTTTTGAGAGTTACCAGTGGAGATTGAGGGTTGATAGGAGTAGGTCCTTCATATATCATTGATTCCAATATTATAAATTTGGTTGCAGAACGAGAATATATAGGTGAAAACTAGGGATTTGGAGTCTCATATCCTTTCTTTGTGCCCCTCCACATTTGTTTGTTTATCCCATGTCATGGAATACAAGGAATTAAAACCATAGGAATGGTAGAATGTCAGTTCCTAGAAAAAAAAATTAACATTTATTATGTACTATTTGAATTTTTAGAAACCAGAAACCTAGAAAACACTTGATTTTGAGGCTCGGTGAGCCGATAAAAACTATTTGATTTTTTTTGATTTTTTTTAAATTTCACAAATACCTGGTTTTGTAAACATCTAAATGAGTGCATGGATTAAAAAATATTAAGGCACCATTGGGTCCAGAATAATGACTTTACCTAAGGAGAGGCATATCCTCAACTGGAATATGTTAAGGTAAAATTTTATTTTCATAATTTTAATAAAAATATATTTAGAATTTTCTTAAGGAAAAATAAAATACACTTTTATTTTATTTTATAAGAATTTCAAACTAAGTTTCTATGGAACTAAGTTGCATCCCAACTATTTTAGAAATGATGTTTCATCAATTTAATAGCCTTATGGAATTGCGAAAAAGTCTAACCAAAATGTTGGATTTTATTTTTTCTATTTAATGGGTATAATAAATACAGGTTCACTAGAACAATTTAGTATTTCTTTTAACCATTGGATATTTAGAATTGGTGTGTGATGGACAACGAATTGCCACCATTGACGAATTGAGGAATGAAGAATGGTATCAATGTGACCTTCAACAATGAAGAATCTAAAGTCGAGGTAGGGGTTTATTTCTATGATAATATTCTTTTCTCCCAATCATTGATTTGACCGTCGAAAAGGTGTCAAGCCAAGAACAAGTGACCTATGAATCGATCACATATATCGGTGGGTTTTTGATATCATGGTTTCAAATCACAATTATCTATGTTAGATTCTTAAATCTCCCCCAATGATATTTATATATTCTAAAACTAAGGGATCTAGCGGACAAGAAAAATTCTCGGATCCCTCTATTGGGGGCGTTTTTTTGTTCATCATAACCGGACCCCGATATCGAAGATGAGACATCTGGGAGCATGTAGCAGTGACTAAAATGACTCGACGATCCTGTAGGTTCTAGAGGATTATGTAATGGTAAGCCTTAGTATGTCCCGTGGCCCATGGTAGAAATCATATGCACGACAGCATGAGGCGGAAGCCGCATGCGGGGGAGGTGCACTGTAATGGTGGAGGCCCCCATGTAATCTGTTGTGGGGTGGTGACCTAGGTCTCCAGAAAGATCCTGTGGAGGGTCTTATACAACTACCTATGGGAAATATTTGGTGGATGCAGAATTTAGAAACATGGGGTGAGCAGAGCGTCGTGGCCTTGCAAGACCACAACAGCTGGGCCCAGCAGTGAAAACTCTGTGTTGACAGGAACCGGACATGACGACTACCACCACCTCCAGGACTGAAAAGATAGACCGCTCAAAGATGGTATGGATGGAAAAGTTAGGCTGGGTCAGAGCTGTACTGAGTATGATCTAGGACACCTCATACCCATTTCGTGTTAGTGGACCTCACCAAGACCTTTTTATTAAATGAGTATAACATCCAAACTGTGTGTCTGTTTGAAAATCCATTTGCATCATTCAGACCCAATATATGAGACAGACTTATTGGCATAGGCCATGTGGGTTTTAGTGGATGATGAAATATGATCAATGGAATTTGGAGTAGATTTCCTCTGAATCAAGCATAGTACAAGTGGATCTCAATAAACCAGAAGAAGAGAAGCCCAGAAAACCTACGTGGCCTATTAGAAGAGTGGACCTATGTGGCCTACCAGAGGACCGGACCTCAGTGGCCATGCAGAGTAGAAGGCATTTGTGGCCATATAGATGAGTGGACCTCAGTGGCCCATCAGATCATTGTGACTCATCGAGGATGAGTCCCTCAGAAGTACAAGATGTTCAGTATTACCAAAGATAGTTATGATTTAAAAAATATTTTTTATACATGTATGATATGACTCTTGTGACTCTATCTCTCGATTTTACTTCTTATATGTGACACATCTTGTAATACTTTGGTAGTATACATTGTTGATACTATTCTATTGTGGTATTTGCTTGTTTTTTTGGGTCCTTATTGAGTAGTGTGAAACTCAACACATTCCAGGCTCCACCTTCACATGTTCTTATTGTACATTGGACATACGATTAGACACAGACCTTGGTTGTCCAGCACCAGGTGGTTCCCAGTGAGATCTTACAGACTACGCTTACTTATACGTCTTTAGGTGACACCCCCTTTCACTTCTCCTTCATTTAGGTTTTTCCACATAAAAACAGAAGGATATTTCATTTATATTTTTTGGGCATTTATTCTCTCCCCTTTAATTAAAGTTCTATTCTTTTACTCTCAGTGGTTGTCTTAGTGGCATGCTTGTTTTCTTTTTTAGCATTGTGTGTTTGGAATTTGTGTGTGGGTGAATGCATACAGGTAATTAGGAAAATTCCTTTGGTGCTAGTCACCTACCCATATCCATCAGGAGGCAGCTTGGGGTATTCACGATAAGGGCCCTAAGTTACAATTCATGACACATATGATAAAAATTAACTTTTATATTATAAAATTATAAAATATTTAATTTTATTTAAACTATATGTTATTATTACATATTATATCAAAGAGAATATTCTAATTTTTAAATCACAAGATCCTATTGGTTGATTCTATATAGAACATGGCATACATGAAGGTCTATTCATGTTAATGGTGAAGATAAATATGTGAAGTTTCTAATGAAATACACACAGAACTATTCAACACATCTTCAACACATTTAACACCATCATATGGCATAAGAATACATACTGTAAATAGGGGGTATGAAAATATCATCAACATAGTACTTTTCCATCAAATAATGTATAATTGATTGTGGTCGATCATGCGAATGGAAAAAATATATACTTGTAGGTAGTGAAAAAAACAATCCATGACATTATTTATAATCATAACAAATGAAACCAATGAAAGTCCAAAAAATCAATGAATTATTAACCATGAAATACATAAATAGATTATCCATACCATAATACATCGTAAATATAACTAATGAATCATATGATTGGCCATCGTAAAACTAATTAATTTGAAAAAATTCAATATAGAAATATTACAAAACCTCCTAAAACAATGAATATTTAAAATCTTCCACCATATTGATTGAAAACAACATTACCATTTGAAATAAAAAATTAAATCATATCTATTTTGATATATTACAATGAAATTTTAAAATAACTATATAAAACACAAATCCCCTTTTCAATGTGGGTTTTAAAATTTTCATACCATGGTCATTTTTAATTTATCATAAAATTCACGATATTAATTCCAATTTTGAGAAATAAAATTTATACATATTCATAAATCCATAATTTTATTCCACTTCAAAATCAAATTCCATTAACCCATTTTATAACTATTTATAAAAACCCAGTTATCAATTTTTATTAAAATCTAAATGTTATAACAGAAACCATCAATTATTGGATTCAAAAATACTAATTTTATATATACTAGGATTCATTATACATAAAAAACATTAATGAATCACATCACTAAATTTAATAGAAATATACCATTTTTTTAATTTAATTCCAATACATTATACTGTATAGTTATGAACAAGATATCCTCAAGACACCCCAAAAAGAAAAAACACACGTATTTTGTCTAAACAATGATCAAATCAATATATAAAACCCAATTGAAAAGAATCATTGAATGAATGAAAGTAGAAAGATATTGACATGGTTAATGTAATCAATGATTAAATGGTGGGACTGCCAAAGGATGCATACAAATCCTTTAGAATTGAAGGAGACAACTCTTCGATGTGAGAGACTCAATAATAGTAGTTTCTACACCATATTAAATATCAATAAAATCACTACAAATCCCTATCCTCTTGCCACTTACTAGCACAAAATAGTGTAATATTGCTAAAATGGGATAATATTATCTCCAAATAGTTTTCACAAACACCTAATCCTACATAGCCTGATCGATATTACTTCATTACATAACTATAATAAATTTCTCAAAAACGTTATCAATACTCATATATCATCAACAAAATTGTTTCAATTTATTGAAAATAATATGAAAAATGATACACAAGAGAAAAATAAATATAAATTTTAATTCTTTATAATTCATAAAATATCTAAATGAACAAAATATTCTAGTGTTTGGTCTTGTATGTTTATGTTTGGACCATTATTCCAGAACAACATCTCTATGTTGATCTACCAGAACATCATATCATAAAATATACCAAATATATATTTCCTCTATACAAATTCATGTATTAATTTTGATAACCACTCAAATGTAATAACTCCAAAAAATTCCAACAACTCACTAAGTGATGATGTCACAAATCTACAACAATGTAAATAGTATTCCAAATATATCAAATTTCCAGGGAAGGATAATCATGAAAACAAGTCAAGTAAAAAACACCTAAATTTTTTAAACATCCAAAGAACAGTATATATTTTTATAAGATGTTAGATTTAACTGTAAAAATTTTAACTATTCAATCTCTCTTAATTAATGGAAAACATCAATCAATCATAAGAAGAATTATGTGAGAATCCTTCTAAAGAAGATTCTCACATCACCAAGAAAAAATCCATCAAAGAAATAATAAAATTAAAAACCATACAAAAATTATACTAAAATAAACAAAATAAATCAATGGATATCATATGATCAATAATATGGAACAAACTATGAAAAAAACTAAAACTCCCCTTTTACTGACATCAAATATTAACTAGTAACTAATTCAATCTATGTAACCCCATTATGAGGTTCCATTACATAGATTAGTTTGAATAATATGATTCCATCACATTCATCTAAGAAAATCATGCATTAATATTTTTGAATTAATCATTAATTATTCATGAATCTCATGTTGGACAAAAAAATCCTCCTAACAACATAATGAGACAAAAACATAATGTGAATATTACTGCCCGAATAAATTTGAAGGCTTTGGGTTTTTGAACAATCAATAAAAATACACATATATTTATAAAATAGTGGTGGAACACTAAACCCATTTATATTAGTATAGTGGATGAAATTCTATGAAAAATTAAATTAGACAGTAATTCATTTATATTCATACAAGAGTGAACTCTAAATGTATGAAATAATAATTCCATCAAATCAAATCCCAAATATTGAACATTATATTAATCATCAAATCTCATATCTTCTAATTTAATAAACAAACCAACAACCATGTTCATTATTTATCTGATTTATTAAAATTAATGTATCTATTTTATAAATGAATATTTTGCAACAAATAAATTTAAAACTATTCAAATTATTAAATAAAAAACATCACTAAAATATTTATCTATACTCAATTGATGAAAAAATTTCATTATGTATACAACTTATAAATATTTTTTATTCTTTGGTAAAATAATTTGGATGATAAAATTGCTTATGATTAGACATTATAAATGTACTTCAGACTTAGTCTCATTAAAATATTCATTAAAAAAATTCTCCAAGTCACTGATAAACCAATAAAATAATTAATGTTGTCCCATTTTAAAAATTTAGTTGGAAACTACCCAAAACAATAAATCAATTTAAAATGAAAACATTTTTGATAAATTTATAAAACCAAATATATTTTTTATGTATTCTCCTTTTTTGTATCAACATTGATTCTTTTGCACAACCATTTTTCAAACATTACCATTTATAATATACATTTTAATTTAAATATAACAACATCAATACACTTATAACCATATAAGTCAAAATTAAAGAAAATGTAAATATTTTAAATTCCAAAATTAATGAAATATTTTCTAGACAATTTAAACAAACTATTATGCATGGATTTTTATGAAATTTGGCTACTCATTCACTACATATATGAATCCGATTGCATTTATTTTGGTCATATACTATGAATATGGTTTTTATAACACAATAATACTATTTTTTCCCTAGTTTTAATCCCTAATTATGTTATAAATCATTAACCACATAATTTTAATGAAAAAAATCATAATAAAACTAATAACCATGATTCATTATAGGACAACACAATTCTGGAAAACAAATATGATTCGAACACACATAAGACCTTCATGGGTGGTATACTAAAAATATCAAGCGTAATACATTATATATTTATAATATATAATAAATAAATCATATTCCTACAAAATAAATAATTAATTAGAAATTTTATTCTAATGAAATAATTTAATAAATAATCCCAAATTATAACATTGCAAAAAAAAGATCAAATCACTCTTTAAAAAAATATAAAAATAATGAAAAATGAATTCAAAAATATTATAATCATTATTGAAAATAAAAATAAATTTAAATGATATCCATAGTAAAACAATTAATTCACCCGAAAACATCACTCACTTTTTGAATCATTATAAAAATTCCTCATAAAATATTATTTGTTTAACCTTAATGATACCATCCTCCACAAAAAGCTTTGAAATTATTTTTATATACGAAAATTTAAATTTAAATTTTATAAAAATTATTTAAAAATGTCCTCCTAAAAAATAATGACATATTAAATTTTAAAATAAATTTTTTATTCTAAAACCATATTTTTTTAAAAATCCAATTTTTAATGGTCAAAAACCAAAACATCATCATTCAAAACTATTTCAAAATTATATTTATATTATAAAATAACTTTTTATAATTTTCATTTTATAACTAATATTCTTGTTAAAATGTTTATTACCATTAAAAATATTCTTTTTTAATATCAAATTACACCAGAATAATTTCATGTGGGTTTGTTGTTATGTACAACATGGAAACATGGTGTAGAGAATGATGAGAAAATAATTCAATAACTACTAGAAGTCATATCGGTCAAAAAAATCATCCCCTTATAGTTTTGTCGTCCATGACTTATTAGTATGTGACCCTACCTAAACTCCCATGGCCATCCCCAAATTTTATATAAAACCAAAATAATGAATCAAAATAAATCATAGTATCAAAATTGATATCCTACCATCCCAAAGTAACTGAGGTTTCATAAATATGATTTTTGTTAAGAATATAATTTTGATTTACCTAGAGATGTCTGATCATCATATATCATAATTTATATACATTCCAACATAATATGTAAAACATAATTTGATGAAAATATTTCACCAAAAAATCAGGTCATAACTAAACTGATAACTGCACCATCATATAGCAAGGTTCGAATGTCATTTCTAATCACCATGAGCAGGCCACAATTTCTTAGACATCATGAACCAGAAATGGGAATGTGTTTTCCAAAAATAATGAGAAATTAATCAACAATTTAATATATAAATTAATGTAAGCATTCGAATTCCATGTCATACAATGGAGGATATTGGGTGAAATTTAATTATATGGTTTATCCCAATATATATCATCTAAAGTACTTGAGATAAATGTCAACCCACACCTATGTGATATGTTGTTAAATATCCAAATATGGTATGAACAAAATTAGGAACATAAATTTCATGGATACTATCCTCGACATTATAATGTATTACCTTATCACGTATCAGATAATATGAGGCCAACATATGCCTAAAATCAAGTTTGTTGTCAAGAAAAATATAACTCAAGGGATAGTAACATGACACACATATGTTCTCTTTAATAAATAAACTAATTATTCTCATTTAAATATATTTTTTTTATGAATTAATGTTTTTCACATTTATAACCCCATGAAAATCACCATTTTCATAACTGTTACAAAATATTTTAATGATAAGTCACTTTTAATTGTACAAAAATATAACCATACTGAAAATATTGAAATAAAAAACTATTTTCAAATGTATATTATGTTCAATATATCTATGATCCTCACACATAGGTGATCAAAATATAATAAAAATGCCCTTTAAAAATGCTACAATAGTCCATTATCATCACTAAAAAGGTAAGGACTACCATAATGAGGTTAAATTCCCAAGGCTTTTCGGAGTGCTTTTATATAGTGTGAATAAAGTAGAATATTGTAGTCTGATGTTACAGTATACTATATCACGATAAAAAATCCAAAATGTTGTGCAATGTAATTTCAAACAAAAAAACAAGAATTAGAAAATCATTTAGCAGAAGGATATGAAATGATATAATTTAAACAAAATAATTTATATAAATAAAATACAAGAAACACTATTATAGATATAAAGAACACATATTTATAAGATTGAAACCACCTGAGAATTGATAGAAGAAATAACCTATATAAGAAAATTTGTATTATGTTATTAAGAAAATAACAAAATAATATAAGTATAATGAGTTAATTTTCATGTAATCATCCAACAATATAAGTGACTCTATAAAGTAGATTGATTTACAGATTATTCTTGCGCGACAAACCTTTAATTATTCATCTTCGAGTATTATATCTATAAAAATTTACTAAATACGTTTGTAATGAAATAAATTATGTAATAGAAGATATAATGAGGAAAAAATCTTGGCTTGTTTTCATGGTTTTGGTTATGTGATGAGAATTTTATCCAAAATGGCACATATATAATAAAAAGAGACACATGAAGCCATACTTGTCACACATTTATTTGGATTTAGGTGAAGATTATTTATACACATCCCAAATGACTTATGGACAATTACCCTAATGTTTTTTAAAATAATTATTTTCATTCATTTTGAGTATGGTAAATTTATTTCAAGAAAAAAGTCACTTAAAACTGGAAACATGGACTTTGATTAATAATGGTCACACCATGTATGATTTTCATATGATAATGATTCAAATATGTCACAATTTTATTATTAATCTCTATGCTAGATTATCATGTCAATCTAATCATGTTTTCTATGTTTTCAATGAGTGAAACTTTTTTGTTCTAAAGAAGGAAATTTTAAATTGATAATAGACATTTTGTGTAATAAAGGGTACATCATGTAATTGATTGTGGTTAAATTGATTCATACACATCATAAATGACTTGGGGATTTTTTTTATAAAATTATATAAACAATAATAATTCATTTTTTGGTTTTCAGTATGTGGGTTATATTTTTAAAAAAATTAATGACAGTTTTTAAATTAAAAGATTCACTTGAATTCAAACCTATAGAATCATGTATATTATTGAAGTAATATTAGTTCCAACAGGTCTTATGTGACATATGTATTGTTTTGAAAAATTGTAAAATCAATCTTAATTCATTTTTAATGTTTTGAGTAGGAAATATTTATTTTTTTACTAAAATGTAATTTTAAACATCAAACATGCACTTTGAGTCATAATAGTCATTATATTTGTTATTTTGATGTGAGCCTAATTCTTACCTTTAAAAAAATAATTAAGAACCATTTTTATAAATTATCAAGTCAATATGAGTGTGTTTTCTATGGTTTCTTTTACTGATTCAATTTATATTAAATGTCCGATTTTAAATTGATACTGGTCGCTTTGTGTCATATTGAACACATTGTGTATCCAATTTAGATGAATATAATTCCTACATGTAACAAATTAAATTGTTATCATATTCATAATTTATTAAAATAATCAGAATTTTTTTTCTCAATTTTGAGTATGTTAATTTTATATTTCACTAATATTAATGTCAATTATATATAAAAAGATACATGTGGAGTCACATTAGTAAAAATAATAGTTTTATTGAGGTTGGGGTAATTCCTACCTATCCCATATGACATATGGATCATTTTACAAAATTTTTAATGAAATCAGAATGGGTTTTCTATGTTATGAGTACCCCCATGTGGTTTTTACTAATATGTCACATTAATCTAAATACACACACATTGAAACATAATTATAACCTCATGTATGTTACTGAAGTGAGACTGATTCCCAAACATCTGAAATGAATTACAAATTAGTTTAATAAATTATGAAGTCAATCCATGTATTTCATATCATTTCTATTGAGTGATGATTTTTTGAACTAAAATTTAAATTTTAAACTAATAAAAGACACTTTGAGTCATACTGGGAATATTGGTCACACTATTAATAGTGTTTAGGTTTATCTAATTTCTACAACTACCAAATGAAATATGATTCGTTTTACTAATGTATTAAAATAATATAAATTCATTTTATAGATTTCTGTATGTGGCTTCTATTTTTTACTACAATTTCATTTCCAACCGAAATCACACACACTAGGTCATACCGATCAAATTATATACAAGTTTTTTCTGAAAATGATTCCTACAAATCACAAATTAATTATGATTCATTCCCATATATTATGAAGACAATCCGAGCTTATTTTTCTAGTTTTCCATGAATAATGATTTATTTAACATGAATCTCAATTTTAAATTGATGACGGTCACTTTGAGTCATACCTAGCACATCATGTATTAGATATAGGATTGGATTATTCCTACATGTTATAAATGACACATGTATTGTTTTCCTAATGTATAAAAACAATATTAATTAGTTTTTAGTTTTTAAGTATGTAATGTAGATTTTGAATAAATATTTAATTTGTAAAATAGAAACATAATATTTTATTCATACCTTTCACACCTTGTGTATGGTTGATCTAAAAATTATTGAGTATGTGATGTGTGTTTTTATTTCAACCTTCTCCATCAAACCAAAAAAATAATGTAATGTTCCATTTTTATGGATTATAATACCCATGATATCAAAAATGATGCATTTAAAAGCATCATGATCATTTTTGTTATAGCTTCTAATGAACGATTAAAGGTAAAATATTACTACCCAAAGGAAATGTGAAAAAAGATATAGATAATAATTAATAGAAAATTAACATAAAAATAATAGGAAAAAGTGGGAAAAAATTAACTAAATAAATAGAAACAATTCATCATTTCATTAAGGACGAATAAACAGTTGACACATTTCCTTGTTTTTGTTATCTCGGTTGTATCCTCAATATCTAATCTATCATGAGGATGAGAAGCTTGAAACAAACCACCACACCTCATGTAGAAGAATCCAATCATATAATAAAAAATTATTATGTCAGTTATACTATAATGAATCAAATTATTCATAAATATTAAATATACAAAAATAATATATCAAATTTAAATAGAAATCACACAATTTGCGTAATAACGTGTACATCGTCTATTTCATGGTTGAATGATTGATTCAACTGTGTCTTCATATCATATATTTCAATAACAACTCTTGATCTTATAATTATATTGTATTTTGATTACGTATAAAGTTGAATTAATTGGAATATAAAAATAAAATTTCATCATCATGAGTGATTTATCCATGTTGAGTGCTTGATCAAAGTATAAGATAAAATCATACATGTTGAAGAAGTTATTTATGCTAGGAAAAAATTAAACACTAGTTTAAATATATCATCCTTTTTAGATTAATCCAAAATAAATATATGTGTAAGATATGTTATGGATCAAAACAAAATCTTCATTACTCTTTCACCATTATAGAGATTAAAAACTTCATGATAAACCATTTACCGTTGTCCATGGAAAAAAATAAGTGTGACCAATCGTGTATTTTTATACAACACTAAAATACCTTATTAATTTTTGTCCACATTTAAATTTTTAAACATTATAATAACCCATTATAGAATCCAAATGAAATAAAATCTAGTGCATCCATGAAGTATTCTGGGATTGGAATATAGATTAGTATATCTTTTTCACTATTCTGGGAGATGATAAAATCTGACATAAAACCATAATTATATACTCATAACATTTTTAATATCGCATTCTCATGTATTCTATATTGTGAAATATAATGATTTAATTGTAAATTTGTATGTGATCATTAACCATTTCACTTAATATATGTTAATATGCATAATTATTATTACATTTATGTATTTAAATATATTTTTTTATATTATATCAGTAATTTAATTGATAATTGAAAAGCTCAAATAATTTTACCACCAACCAATGTGAAGATACTATATTTTCCATTTTAGAAAATTCATGAATCAGTCAATGAATGTTTTAATTTAATTAGTTTTTGGACGTTTTGGGTAAAGCTACTACTTTTTAAAATGATTTATTCATTTGGATTTTGGATGCTTCATGATTTCATTAAAATAATGTTTTTTATTTTCATGTATTTCATCACAAGGAATATTCCTTTCATTTAATGTCATGTCTTCATGGACACCATCCCTCCTCGATGACCATGATCTCATAATTTTGTTTTTCCTCCAATAACTCTCTCATTTTTTTGACATTGATGGTTGAATATAGTAATATTTATTAAAAAATTTGAGTAATATAATGTACGTTCTTAATGATTGGATTGTTGTTGTCTGATTATCATGTGACTGTTTTATTTATTAAGAAGAACCTTTCATTGAAGGGTAGAAAATTCATGTGAAAGAGACTAAATATTAATCATTTTCTATTTATTCTTGGTAACATTTTTCATTCATACTCCTATAATATTTTAGGGTACATAAATTTTCATAAGAGAAATGTTTACCTATGATAATAAGTTTTAAAAAATAAGTTGGACGATTTTGTTTTTGAAAAATTCTCCCCCACCCCACGTAATTTCTTATACAAAATCACTTAAAAAATTCATGAAAAATATTCACTCAATAAAAACATGAAACACTTGAAAATTCTTCATATAATAAGTCAAAATTGGTGTGTGAATATTTAAACAATTGTTATCAAATAAAACATCAATATCATCCTCATTATACTCCATCTGTCATCAGTTTTGTTATTTTCTATCCATAGCTATGTCTGATACTCCCCTTTAATATCTAGACCAGCCTTTTCATTTTCATCATCCATAATTACTTGATTTAGCATATATTTAGTGGCCTCCATATTGTAAAAATTATACTGTTAAATCACAAAATTGAACATATATTTTGATGACTCATTCTGATAAATTGATTTTTGTGTATTAAAAGTTAACAATACACATCTTGTGTGGTAATTTTATTAGAGGATAGTGCATTGGATCTGGAAAAAAAATACTGCGGGTATATAGATTGATCGCAATCAGCATCCAGTTCTCCCTAAAAACAATATATAAATAAATATTTCATAAATGAAATATATTTTATAAGGGATTAGATATTAGTGTTTTAAAGCGGAATTTGAGGCATAAAAAATAGTTTATCTTTGGATATTGTTTTCTCAAACACATCACATATATCTTCCCTTTTAAACTTATATTTCCTCTATAATGAATATTTTTTTTCATATATATGATTGAATTATTAATGAATACATGTCATGATATATATGAGTTGACATTTATATAGTTCTAATATAAACTATTTTAGTAAATTTTGTTATTTATTAAATTTAATAAACATGTTAATTCACTATTTTGAGAGACGTATTATAAAAAATATACCTTATATTTGCATTCAAAACTAATAATCATAGTTATTAATTTTAGTGAATCAAATTTATAGACTCAATACCAATTATGTATGTCATAAAAGTTACATAGTTATTATTTTCATATGTAATGATTGACATATTTTCATTACTAAATGTGGTATCTTGATGAGGTTCTAATGATAATAAATGTTTCTCTAGAAATGGTTGGGAGAAGGTACAACTCGAATGTTATTTTTATTTCTTTGTCGATTCACTAGATTTTTGTGATCTAACCTTTTATTTATCTATATGTTTAACTATATGAAATATCACACCTAACTTTTGTTTTATTTTCATCACTTGTTATTGATTTATCATGTGAAATTTTTTAAAGTAAAATCTCATATTACTTTATATGATTAGACGGTAATTCATTTATTGTTATAATGGATTGGTTGACCATTGTAATATCTTGATCATAAAGCATAATGGGAAACATAGATGTTAGCTCAATAAATACTTAAATTCCCACTTTAATGTGATATTCTAGGAGATCATTATGGTGTATATTTTCTTCCAAGATATTATATGTTGTACCCCTCACAATAACATAGTTCATCATTGTTGATGGATTCAAATCACATAAAAATTAACCCTATAAAACTTAAGTAATATAAAGTTATATAATGATATCTAATTCTCATTTTAGATAAGCTACATGAAAAAATCGATTACCAAAGTTACACTATCTGGTTGGGAAGAACAGATAGCCTCAAAGCTAGTGGGGTAATTTGGTTCATGTGTCGATCATTGTTCCAGCATGAGTTCCCTTTACTCATTTCTCAAACATTGGTCTACCAAACTAGACAAGGAAACACTATCATTCAATCATTCTATTTGTGTTTGAAATTAGCTCAACATATTATATGTATCATCCTATGGTATTCTATATCAAAATAATATTGATGAGAGTCACTAAAAAATAATCGTTTAACATGACCATATGGTTCTGGATGTTTCAAATCTATTTAAATTACATTTTTTCCCATAGGGTCACTAAATATTGATCTATCTAAGGTGTATAAAACAATATGAAAATAAATAATTATTATGTAATATGTTTATAATGAATAAAAAATTACTATTATCTTATACCTTCCCATGTTTCCAATGAATATTTTGTGTTTTTATCATCATGTTCACCCTCTTTTTTTATTCCAGCCTCCTTCTATAGAACATATCATCGTATGGAAGTTACATTATATTTTTGTGTATAATATTGCATATATAAAATTGAATAAATGTTGTTAAATATGTCAAAAAAAATTAATTGACTTAAAATACATATAAATTTCATTAATAATTAATAATACATCATCATTGCTTTGTGATAGGGTTACATTGGTTATGATTACTGTTTTTATTTTTAGAACACATAGTTTTTTCATAAAATAACATTTTTGAATAAAATTATATAAAACCAATAATTCCAAATAATATAATATTGAATTCAATTAACCTGAAATGATTTTTCATTATGTATACTTAATAAATAATTTTTTTCTTATTTTATTATAATGTGTTCATAACTAACTAGTATTTAGGGAATTATATTTCACTATGAATCCCTATGTAGTCATTTCATAAGAAGTGTTCAGAAGCATCTAATGTCTTTTCCAGTGTACATATTGATATATTTATTGAAAAAAAATGTATAATACATAAAAACTAGGAATGTAATAATTGGAATTAAATATATTTTTCATTATATAAATTTCTTGTTAAAATAGAAAATGTATTTCATAACATTACTATTATAACCTTCCAATGGTTTTCCTTCATTAATGTATGGGCATGTCACCATGAATTAATATCAGTCAGGGCATTCATCCTTATTGTGAACCAAAGGATATAATGAACATTGACTAGTTGGGGTAAAAAATATGGCCTCAGTGATTCCAAAAAACATCAAAATTTAAACCTGGGCTTCTTACCTAGATTATTTTATAAAACACTATGATGCTTCATCATTGATGTTCTTTTCATCAAACTATTTCTGATCCCCGAATAATTCTGTAGGCTAGTCATCAAAAGACTATTATTAATTAGAAATAGAAAAAATCTTCATGTATAAAATAAATTTTAATCATGAGTAGTGAACCATTTAATTTTTTGAAATTTATAATATACAAAAATCGGAAAAAGGATTTGATAAGGCTTGCATGAATGATCTATTGCATACATAATGTATTGATTAAATCAATCCTCACACTTATTTTCCAAATGAAAATGTGAATTAATTTTCAAATAAATGAGTAATTGTATTTATAAAAGTATTTATTCATATATGGATGATGTTTTCCAAAGAATTCATCCAATGGTGAATGATATAGACATTGATCGTCCTCAGCATATTCCCCTACCGAATAGTATCTATTTTGTTTTATTACTTATAAATCATCCTCCATCTCTTATTGAGATGATAATATCTTCCTTGAATAACTCCGAGTAGTAGTAATCCTATACTAGGTATTGGTGATTCTTTTGGTTGACTACTTCTTAGAAGAGTTCATAAAAAATAGAAGATGTGGGGAATGTGTCTCAAGTAAAAAAATGAAATAATAATTATGTGATATGTGATTCTCATGATTATAACTATTTTTCGAAGTAGTTCACTCAAGAGCGGAGGGGTGAATTGAGTGACTGAAAAAATTTCTGTCACAAAAAATGTTATTTTAAAAGAAATGGTTTTCCCCAAATTCAAATACAACCCGGTTAATCAATGTTATAATGATATAAGATTTTGACTATTTAAATAACTCTTTAGAAGATTTATTAATTCTCATTAGTATTAATATGAATTATTAATATCACATTGAATGTTATCCTACTATGAAAAATCAGTTATACCTTCTTTCCAAGACTAACTATCAATGTGAAATTAGAGTTTTTAGGATTATGATGTAAAGCAGTAAAACAGAGAAGACTAAATTAAACAGCACAGCGGATATAAAACAAGTGGTTTAGATTCAATATGGGACATACTACACTCCACTTGGTGATCACCTGCCACCAAGTAGTTTATATAAATAAACATTGATCCACACCCTAGATTAGGGTTAACATCAATATACATACTGTCCAGGTCACACAGGGACCTCTTCCATAGTTTTTTTGGGTAGAAAAAAACAAAAACCAGGCCACACATGGACCTCTTCCACAATTTTTTTGGGTAAACATAAGTAGAGTGTTTGGTGTAGGGATTTTAAAATCATTCAGTTTAGCACAGGAGTCTGTGTGTGTGTGGAAGATACAGAGTACACATATTGATCGAAATTAAAGTAAAAGAATCACTTAGAGAGATTAGATTTGAGTTTATAATTCTCTAGTTATTTGAAGTGAAGATCTGGACTCCTTTGTTTGAGCATAAATGCTTCTAAGTCCTTCTATGGTTTGTATCTTGAAAAGCAGAGTGTCGCGATTCAGCTTATGTTCACTACAAGCTTTGATAATATGAGGATGTTCTCTGGATTCCAGTGTACTTCGTGTGTTCTTCAGCAAGGTCAGATTGCATGCATGTAAAATTTATTTCTTTGTAAAACTTGAAATGTGTTATTTGTGGTCATGCTCACACACACATTCTTCGTTAAGTATTTCTGCCTTTTGTCGTTGGGCACTCTCCAATTTTTATCTTCAAATGCATGGGTTTTGGCTGACATGTTCCATGTTATTTGTACTTCGTACTATGTATACAATGAAACATTAATTATTTCAATGCATTAAAGGCATCAAATATGACTGTTAAACATTAAATTGAAAGACGACATAATAGTTTAAGGAACGGTGTCACCGTCTGTTGAGAAACGGTGTCTCCTTCACGGTGTCTGAGTGTCACGGTATGAGTGTCACAGTGTCTTGTTCATGGTTTCTGATCTGCAAAGTGTCCTTTTCATGGTGTCTGCTCTTCACGGTGTCTTAATCATGATGTCTAATCTTCACGGTGTCTTGTTCAAGGTTTTTTATCTTCACTGTGTCAGGATCACTGTGTCTGATCTTCACGATGTCTTGTTCTTGGTGTTTGATCTTCACAATGTCAGGTTCACGGTGTCTGGCTAACTGTGTCTAGCTACAGTGTGTCTTTTCTCATAGTGTCTTGTACTTAGGCAAATAACTATATTCAGAGTTAAACAGTAATATGCATGAAATGGATTGAGCTTAACCATTATAAAGCACGAGAAAACTTGAAACAAAAATAAAAATGATTGGATATAATTTATAGGATTGAACTAGGTTTAATGAGATGTGTGATCATTAATAATATATGTGATAATTAAAGAGATTTGGGATCATGAAAATAAGAGTAATACATAAAGAGTCCAATAATCTCCCACTTTCTGAAGATCAAAAATCATGTGGAGTAATAGTTTAAATTGGATGCAACTATATAGAATATAACATAGAATATAACATATCACCCTTTGGGGATTATCAAAAATCTTAAATAAGATAGGGAAATCAGTTCAAATTCCATTAGAAGTAATCAAATTGTAGGAAAACATAAAGAAAAAATACAAAAATCATTGACATCCCCATCAAATAGTAGTAAGGGCTGGTCTTCTACAAGGATTGGCCTTCTCTTTGCCTTTATCAGCAGCAGAATAGAAAGCCATAGGTGCAGTGGCTGACGTGGAAGAAGGAATCGATGTGGTCGAGAGAGAGGGTTAAGGGATACCTTCAAAGACTGAGGGAGACAATGTTCGAGCAGTAGAAGATCTAGGCAGTTGCTGGTCAAGGATGACAAGCCTGATCTGACTAAGAGCCTGTCCAACAGTAATGGTTGATGAAGCTAAGGTAGAAGTGAAAGTAGGTAATCCAGGTCTGAACGGATCATCCTCTAGATCTATAATTGATGTACTTTGAACATGAAGATACAGACTTATAAGTTTAATGAAGTTTTAAATAATCTATCCTCCATACTGCATGGCCTTTTCAAAATCATTTTTGTTTTCCATGAACTTTTCCAATAATCTGGAAAACTCTGTTACCATCTGGACTTGGTTTTTGAAGGCTTGGGTTACAAGATGAATTCTCATGTTCTCTATAAGGTATTTGAAGTGGTTGTTCATATCCGTCTTGGAGAAATTCGGTTGAAATAGAAGTCCACTCCCTTAGAGATCTTCTGTTGGGCATCATTGGCAATTTTGGAAAGAATTTGCACAAGATCAAGAACTCTATCACTTTTCTTGATAACTTCAGATAAATAAGTCACATTGAAGCCACATAAAGCATTCTGATGATCATCATGGACTATCGATCTGAGCAAATAACTATCTAATGAATGTGTAGAGGATTCACCAGAGGGGTGAGAAGCATTTACAATTGTGCTTGGAGACTTAAGCTGGTTCAATACCTTTTGAAGACATCCAGTGTATTCATCAGTGAGTTTATTTAAGTTCACCACAAGCTCTCTCATTTCTTTCAACAACTATTTGTGCCTTTCTGCAATCTTTTCATCAAAGGATAAAAGGTAAGAATGAATTTGAGACATAACATCTCGAGAAATTTGAGAAAAAGAAGGATCTAGAGTGGTAGTAATAGGTTCTGATCTGGATTGTAGCAGTTTCTGCATATCATCCGCCATGCTTCTCAGGGTTGAGACTTCACCACTGAGCAACCGATTTTCAACTCGAACTTCTTGAATTTCATGGATCATTTTGGGTTGGATCTGCAAGATAATTTTCTAAAAAAGAAGTGGGGCATCTCTGTCACTCAGATTTGTCACAACATGATGTTGGGATTTCAATAACATCTCAACTCAATATAGTATATTGTCAGAAAAATCCTTCAAATCGTTCTTCCTGACAAAGGGCAGCTATTCAGGTGCAGGAGTTGGTATAGTGGAATGTTTTGGTTCTGGTTCTTTCTCTGATGCAATGTTAGAAACTGACATCAAATGAAACAGTGAGGAAAGATCAATCCCACTAGAAGTAACCTGTTGGGACTCACTCACATCATAAAAGATTGGGAATTTATACTGAGTGTCTACAGGAGAGGATTAGCTGGATGGGATGATTTATCAGTCTCAAGATTTTTGGTTTCCTCCCCCTCAATATATGATTACTTTTCAAGATCTAGAGGCTCAAGAACTAGTTCTAAATTCACAGATTCGTCTCTTAATTCCTCATTCATCTCTTGTCTAGCAAACTGAAAGGCTATCTCTATCCTCTCTTTAGCAGAAGGTATTATCTCCTGAACATGTTGTTTCTTTGGGAGTTTTTCATGATTTGCTTCTTCCATAATAGGGAGTTCTTCTAGATTTGTTTCTTGCATAGCAGTGAGTTCTTCTACTATGATCTCTTCCATAACAGGGATTTCTTCTACTACAGCCTCTTCCATAATAAGTAGTTCATCCAGAACAGTTTCATCCATGACTTGATGCTCAGATTCTTTCACAACTGGTTCTTTTTCCACCGCGGGTAGGATTTATAGAATGATATCAACACTAGGGACATGAGGTTCTTCTTCAATAACAACAGGTATAATAATAGGCCTCTCTTCCTCAACAAAAACTTCTTCCCTTTAAGGTACTTCAGCACCTTCATCCTCTTCTTCTGAATACTCTGCAACTTCATCTGGTTTCAAACCAGGATCAGAAATGTCCTTCGGCTTTGATGGATAATCCATAGGATTAAACTTCTAATAAATTTTATCATTATCTTCCACCAACTCCCTTTCCCATGGGTTCTAGTTAATCATTATTCTCTTGATGATGAGTTTAGAGAGACAATACTTGCAATCCACAAGCACTTATTAATTGGGTCTAACTACACCTTTTCCAACAAGCATGGCTAAAATAAGAGGAGGGTAGAATAGAGAGGTGGATTCAGATGTGACCTTGATCAACTCACAAATATGGTGAATGATGTACTTGCACAAGTTGATTTTGTATCCCTTCTTCATAAGATGAATCATAAACACATCTTGATTATTTAATACATCAAATTCACCTTTCCTTGGGCTAACCAAATTTCGAAAAAATTTAAATAGCAGCCTTGTTTCCCAATCAAGTTCAGTAGGTATGGCCCTTCCCTTGGTGCCATTCCCGGTTAGGGTTTTCAAATCATCATCAAGGTCAAAGAAATTAGTTTTAGGTGGGGGTTGTCTTTGATAATAATAAAAAATTCATTTATGAGGAATCCTATGGAATTCCTCCCATAACCTTGATGAGAAGGAGAATCTTTGGACATTAATCCATCTCCTCACAACAAAGCTTTCACCAGAGTAAAAAAGAAAACTATGCATACTGGTAGAACTAAGAAACTAACCCCAGATAAATGGGTCTATTCTCCCTTGAGAACCATTCTAACCATCCTTGTTCTCTTAACACTTTCATGACTAGGATTTGCTAGATAAAATCCATTCAGGGAAGATTTCTTTTTCATGTACGACATTGCGATTTACCTGGTTTAGATTTAGAGGCCCTTCAGGTGTCAGCATGGGTTCTATTTTATTCTTCCTCGGGCGGTGCTTCTCAGGTGTGGATGATGATAGTCACTTCATTATTGGCATCCACTAAAGGTAGTGAGAGAGAAAGAGGGTTTCAAGGTTGAATGGTTTCGAAATGACTGAGTAGAAGAAAGTCTATGAGAAGAAACGAGTGAAAACTCTTTGTTTTATCATTTGGAAATGACAAACGTCACAAAAACATAAACATGGGAAATAAAAAAAAGTGAAAAAAAAATTACTGTGATACGGGTTTATTGAAAATCATAAATAATTTACATGATGAGATAGTGATCGGTCGTTATAGTGCGATATCATGTGGTTAATTACGATGAGACAGAAAGTGCTCATCACAGTGAGACAGCAAATGGTTGTCACTGTGAGATAGTATGTAGTTGTCACAGTGAGACATCAAGTGGTCATCGCGTTGAGACAGTGAGCGAACTTCTAGGTGAGATAGTAAACATGAGAGACAGTGACTGAAAAACTGTAATCATGAAACAGTAAAGTAAAACATAGTAAAATATTGAACAGTAAGGCATGTTAGATATATATTTGAGATTTATCAGCCAAGATCATGTATGATGTAGTCTATTGTCTCATAATCTAATGGTTTAGTGAATATATCAGCAAGTTGATATTCAGTGCCATTGAATTCCAAGGTTATATAACCTTTTTTAAAATGATATCTCAAAAGGTGATGTCTTACAGCAATATGTTTTGTCCTAGAATGTGAAATTGGATTTTTTGAGATGTTAATATCACTTGTGTTGTCACAATTTATTGGTACATGTTTGAATTGATATCCATAGTCTAGTAATGTGTGTATCATCAACAAAATTTGGGCACATCAACTGCCCACGGCTATGTATTCAGCTTATGCAATAGATAATGCAACATAGTTTTGTTTTATACTACACCATGATACTAGGGACTTTCCTAAAAGGTGACATGTTCTATAGGTTCACTTTCTATCCAACATACATCCACCAAAGTTAGCATCATAATAACTAAATAGCTCAAATTATTTTCTTTTAGGATAGAATCGTCTTAGATTGGGTGTATGTTTGAGGTATTTGAAAATTCTATTTACAACATTGAAATGAGATTCTTTAGGATTTTCATGAATATGTGCACACATACATACACTAAACATATTCTCCAGACAGCTAGCAGTTAAGTAAAGTAAACTTCCAATCATTCCTCTATAAGAGGTTTGATTAACATATTTTCCATCTTCATCACGATCCAACATACAGGTGGTACTCATGGGAGTGTCACTACTTTTAGTGTTATCCAATCGAAAATGTTTTAGAAGATCTCTAGAGTACTTACTTTGATTTAAAACAATTCCATCATTATTTTGAAAGATTTGAAATCCAAGAGAGAATTTTAGTTCACCCATTAAGTTCATTTCAAATTCGTTTTGCATCATTTTAGAAAAATCAATACATAATGAATTTTTTGATGATCCAAAAATAATATCATCTACATATATTTGAACAACTAAAACATCATTGGAAATTAGTTTTATAAAGAGGGTAGGATCAGATATTCCTTTTGTAAAACCTTTGGAAATAAGAAAAGTACTTAATCTGTCATACCAAGCTCTTGGATCTTGTTTTAAACCATATAAATCTATTGATAGTTTGAAAATATGATTGGGAAAATGAGGATTTGTAAATACATGGGGTTGTTCAACTAAGACATCCTTGGCTATATACCCATTTAAAAATTCACTCTTAACATCCATTTGATATAGATTGAAATTCAGATGTGCAGCATAAGCAAGTAGGATTCAGATGGCTTCATGTCTGACTACTGGAGTAAATGCCTCCTCATAGTCAATTCCTTCTTCTTGACTATAGCCTTGTGCAACTAATCTAGCCTTGTTCTTGTATATGTTTCCAGCTTAATATACTTTATTTCTAAACACCCATTTAGTGCCTATGATGAATGCGTCCATCGGTCTTTCAACAAGTTTCCAAACTTTATTTCTTTCAAATAGATTACGTTCTTCTTGACTAGCCATTAACAAAAATTCATCGTTGATGGAATCATCAATTTTTTTAGGTTTATGACGTGAAAAGAAGGCTTTATGTTCAAGATGATTTATAAGAGAAGCTCTATTTTGTCTTCGTTTCTCTAAGTCTCCTTCAATAGAATCTAAGGGATGGTTTCTAAGGGTTCTAACCATTCTAAAAAATGAGGGACTAGTGATTTCAGGTTCATCAATAGATTCTGGTTCATTATGACTTGATTGAAGATAATTTCCAAAATTAGAAGTTTTCACAGATTCATTTACAGAGGATTTTGAGGATTTTGAGTTGATGTTCAGATTTGATACATCATCCTCCAGATTTTCTAGGATAGTTATAGGCTAATGTGGATCTGTTTCATCAAAATTGATATTAACATATTCTTCCAAACATTTAGTTCTTTTATTGAATACTCTATAAGCATTACTTAATATTGAGTAACCTTGGAAAATTCCTTCATCACTTTTGCATGAAAATTTTTATATATTATCCTTAGTGTTGAGAATAAATACTTCGCAACAAATTAATCGAGAGTAATTAACCTTAGGCATTCTATTGTTCCAAAGTTCATACAGGGTCTTTTTGAGAATTGGTCTAATCAAGATACTATTGATTATATAGCATGCTGTATTAACAGATTCAGAGAAAAAGTAAATAGGTATGTCATATTCACTAAGCATTGTTCTAGCAATTTCATGTAAGGTTCTATTTCTTAATTCTACAAAAGAATTCTGCTGAGGTGTTCGAAGAGAATAGAAATTTTGAGTTTAGACATTCTGTGAGAAAAAGGATTCTAACTCCTTATTTTCAAACTCACGGTGAAGATAACTTCTTAAATATTTAATTTTATGTCCACTAAAATTTTATACAAACATGGCATACTTTGTAAAATAAGATCAGGCTTCACTTTTGTGAGCCATGAAAATATCCAGCTATATCTAGAGAAATCATCTACTAGAACATAAACATAGTGCTTCCCAATTAACTAGAAACTCTAGATCATCCAAAAAAATCCATGTGAACCAACTCGAGAGGTTGAGAAGTAGAGGCTTATTTCTTTGATTTGAATGAGATTTATTTTGTTTTCCCTTTTGACAAAGATTACACACTTTGTCGCTTGGAAACTCTTGTTTGAGTAAGACTTTTACTAGTCCTTTTCATGTTTTCTTTCTAAGGGGGTGAAAAATATAGTGTCCAAGTATCCTATGCTAGTTCCAAGATTCTTTTTGAAATAAACATAAACATGAAACATTATGAGATGATATGGAATCTAAATTAACAGAATAAACATTCTCAGTCCTTGATGTAGAAAATACTATTTCATCTTTAGAATTAAATACATTACAGGCATCATTTTAAAATTTAAAATGATATCCATCATCACATTTTTGTGAGATATTATGGAAATTATGTTTTAAGCCATTAAAAAATAGTACTTTATAAATTAATATTGAATCAGAGTTACCAAGCTGGCCTAATCCAATGATCTTCCCTTTGGAATTGTCACCAAATGTGACATGTCCTCTATCTACTTTTATCAGATTATTGAAGCATGAATAGTCTCCAGTCATGTCCCTTGAACACCCACTATCCAAGTACCATATATTTTTGCAGGATCCAATCAAGAATCATTCCTATAACATGATCATGAAAAGATAAATTTCTATACCCATACTTGTTTGGGTCCAGTAACATTAGTAATAAGTTCTTTAGAAACCCATATTTGTCTCATAGATTTCCTATAATCCTTATATAACATATTCGAAAATTAAACTGTATTTGGTCCACAAAAACATGAAGCATTATATTATGTATCATAAATCAAGCTACATGAGTTGTGTCCAGAACTTGGAACAAAATTATATGTCCTAGACTTTGAAACAAAATTTGTTCTACAAAGGTTTCTTTTACCAGGTTTATAAACAATGAAAGTATTATGTTTGGGGGAAATTTATTTTCCTAGAATTTAGGTAAGACTAATTTTTCCATTATTAAACTGTTCTAAATCAATTTTAAATTTCTCATTATACATTTTTAATTAATTTTTTTCTTTGAGCAGTTGGGGAGTTTTCTCATTTTCAGTAGTAAGTTCAGATTTAACATTTGCAATGAGAGCATGTTGTTTCTTCAATGATTTATATTTATATTTTAATTCATTGCATAACACTTCAATCATGTTGCAAAATTCAAACATTTATTCAGTAGTAATATTTTTAGAGTCACTTTCCTCTTCAGAATAGTACGAATTATTAATATAAGAGTCCAGTGTTACCTCAGATGTGTTTGTCATAAAACACATATTGGATTTGTTTTCCTGTTCATCATGTGATGTCTTTGAGTTTCTTGAATTATCCTCAGAGTCACTCCATGTTTCTTTCATTCTATTTTTTACTTCTTGTCCGTATCCTTGCAATTCTTCTTATATTTGAGCTTTGGACAGTCATCCTTTATATGTCCTTTGTTCGTACATTCATAGCATACAATTTCATCAGTTTTTTCACTTCTCTTCTAGTCCTTTTTCAAGTTTCCATTTTTATCATACTTTCCCTTGAAGATAGGATTTCTGAAAAAGTTCTTCTTTTTCTAAAATCGTTTGAATCTTCTCTAGTTGAGCCATCTCCTCATCACTGCTAGGTGATGATTGTTCATTGTTAGAGATTTCTAAAGGAGCATCCAGTTTCCCTTTTTCTTTGTTCTTTGATAAGGTGGCCTTGAATGCTATAGATTTCACTTTGGATCATCCTCCTCTTCAATGTTGACTTTCATCTCTTCTTCATAAATCATCAGTTTCCCAGTGAGTTCTTTTTCATGTATCTTGCTGATATCGCACGATTCTCTAAATGAGAGAGAGGTTACCCTCCCTCTATCAGGTAGACATCTAATGATTCTCATGATATGTTCTTTGGCAGTGACTTCTCTTACAAGAGAAATCATTGTATTGACAATTTCATTGAACCTAAGGTACATTTCAAAAATAGGCTCATCAGGTTTCATCGTAAAATTATCATATTTTATAGTATAAGTATTAAGTCTCATTTCCTATACACTTGATGTGCCTTCATGTGAGACAGACACAGTATCCCAAATTTCATTGGCAGTTTTACAAGCAGAAATCCTATTAAATTCTTCATCTCCTAATGAACAGTATAAAACATTCATGGCATTGGAATTGTTATTATATGAATGTTTGTAGGTTCATCCCATGTAATTCAATCAGTTACAGGAATTTTGTTTTCATCTATATTGGATGACAAAATTTCAAAGGTCATACTCTCTAGATGCATTTTAATTTCAATTTTCCATTGAGCATAATTTGTTCCATTAAATAATGGTGGTATGTTGGTTGAAGCACCTTCCAATACATTATCCATACTAAAAAATTACTTTAAAAGAGATAGAAATTTATAATTTACATAAATTTACATATCTTTAAAGTACAACTACAATCACAGGTGTGTAAGATTACATAGGTTCCTAGTAAAGAATCCTCTGATACCAACTGTTGGTTGGAGTAGTTCACTCAAGTGGGGAGGGGTGAATTGAGTGACTATAAAAAATTTATGTCACAAAAAATGTTATTTTAATGGAAATATTTTCCCCCAAATTCAAATATATCTAAGTTAATCCAGGTTATACTATTATAAGAGTATGACTGTTTAAACAACTTCTTAGAAGATTGATTAATTCTCAGTAATCATAATATGTATTATTAATATTAATTTTGAAGTTATACTACTAATAAAAATCAGTTATAACTTCTTTACAAGACTAACTATGAAAATGAAATTAGAGTTTTCTGGATTATGAAGTAAAGTAGTAAAACATAGAAGACTAAATTAAACATCACAGTGGATATAAAACAAGTGTTTCAGTCTCAATCCGAGACCTAATCCACTCAACATGGAGATCACCTACCTCCAAGAATATTATATAAATAAACTTTGATCCACACCCTATATCAGGGTTAACAATAGTATACAGGCTGTCTAGGTCAAACAGGGACCTCTTCCACAGTTTTCTTGGGTAGACAAAAACAATAACCAGGACACACTAGGACCTCTTCTACAATTTTCATGGGTAATCAAAAGTAGAGAGTTTGGTGTAGGGATTTAGAAATCATTCAGTTTAGCATAGGATTTAGTGTGTGTGTGGAATATACAGAGTCCACACACTGCTCGAAATAAAAGTAACATATTCACTGATAGAGAGTAGATATGAGTTTAGAATTTTCAAGTGATTTGAAGTGCATCTCTGGACTCCTTTGTTTGAGCAGAAATGATTTTGAGTCCTTCTAAGCTTTTTTTTTCTTGAAAAATAGAGTGTCTCGATTCATCTTGAGTTCTCCACGAGCTTTGATAATGTGAGGATTTTTTCTAGATTATAGTGTACTTCGTGTGTTCTTCTGTAAAGTCGGATTGCATGCATGTAAAAGTGATTTCCTTGAAAAATTTGAAAAGTGTTCTACGTGGTCGTTCTCACACACACTTTCTTCAATCAGTATTGCTGCCTTTTGTCATTGGGCACTCTCCACTTTTTATCTTCAAATGCATGGGTTTTGGATGATAGGTTCCATGTACATCGTACCTCGTACTATGTTTACGGGGAAAAGTTAATTATTTCAGTGCATCAAAGGAGAAAAATATGATCGTTAAAAACTAAACTGAAAGACGGCAGAATAGATTAAAAAATGGTGTCACATTAAGTTGAGAAAATGGTTTCTCCTTCACGGTGTATGAGTGTCACAGTCTGAGTGTCATGGCATCATGTTCACGGTGTCTAATATTAATGGTGTCTTGTTCACGGTGTCTGATCATCATTATGTCTTGCTTACGGTGTCTGATCTTAACGGTGTCTTGTTCACAATGTCTGATCTTCACGGTGTCAGGTTCACTATGTCTGATCTTCATGGTGTCTTGTTCACAGTGTCTGATCTTCACTGTGTTAGGTTTATAGTGTCTAGAAAACTGTGTCTGGCTACACGGTGTCTTTTCTCACAGTGTCTTGTACTTAGGTAAATAATTGTATTCAGACTTAAACAGTAATATGCATGAAATTGATTGATCTTAACAATTATAAAGCATTATAGAACTTGAAACAAAAATACACATGATTCGATATAATTTTTAGGATTGAACAAGGTTGAATGATATTTGTTATCATAAATAAGATATGTGTTAATTAAAGATATTTTTGAGCATTAAAACATGAGTAATAGACGAGGAGTCCAAAAATAACAATTATCTCTATAAAACATCATAAATATTCACAAAATGAATGAGATGTTAAAATATCATCTTAATTTGTTAATAAGTCCATGACACAACCATGATAACATAGACTCATCCCCATTGATATGAACTAACTCAAATCTATGAGACTAGTCCATTTTCCTCACTTGAATCTTAAATATAGGAGATCTAAATCCATTAAGATTCAAGTGTTGGATGAGAGAATAAAAATAGATATGAAATTACATGCAAGGACTCAATAATATAGAAAAAATCATATATTTTAGTATACAATCAATGTATTGACACTCAAAATACACATGTAAATCGATCCATTGTTTATATCCATGAAACCATGATAATAATATATACTGACATCATTTAATACTATTGAAATACACTGATAAAATTATAACATTATACCATGGTTGTTTCGTAAAATTAAATTCATTTCACTTATAGTAGATTAAATTTTCAGTCATAGGAGTAGAAAACATTATTTATATCCCTCTCAAAATAACAACATCAATGGTACCATGCGATTTGAAATCATACCCCATACATCCAAGACTATCCCATAAGGATGACCATAAAATGTACTTATTATATCTAAATCATGAAATGGGTATAACATCAACATTTTTTATTAGATGTGCATTTTAAATATGGGGAATTCATAACATAATTGGTTTCCAAAGTAAATAACCACACATTGAGTTCTATGATACATTAATTAAACCTTAAATATGAAATTTCAGAAATAAGAAAAATAAACAAATAAAATTTCACATTGCCCTCACCCTCACCCTCTCCCTTAATGAATTTCAAACATATCACAAGTAACTCAATTTCTAACAAACAATACAAAGAACACAAAAAATACCAATCATATTATAATATGTGATAAATATAATTTTTATCACATCCACTCATGTATTTCATGTAGGAAAACATTTTAATAATACATGGATATATATAATAAAAATATTTTCAAATATTATTCAGTGATTCTTCAATGAAAATATTATAACAAACGATTTATCAAAATTCAATAAAAAAATTTGTTTCAAATATTTTTAAAAAAATAATATACAAAACAAATTATCACCTAAATATTTCTATTATATAATTTTAGACACATTATAATTAATTATGATACTATATTACCCATGTTTTCTAAAATATAACATATTGAAAACCAATCACATTCATTGACTTTGTTCAAACCTAAATTGAAACCCTTATCTATTGTCACGACCCCCTACCAACAATGTGTACCCCTCCTGGGACGACAATGTGATAAGGGAGATAATGACTCCCCGAGTCCCGCCTCCAGTGGGCCCCGGGTTGGAGACTAGCACTGAGGGTACAATAAACACACAAATGGGAGGCATTACCCTCTAAGAGAACATATGCGCATGAGAGAGATAAGATAGACACCAACCAACTCCAACTCAGAACTGCAGTATAAAAGAAAACCCAAATTCACAAATGTAATTTCCTGAAAATGTACTATAACTAGAAGGGAAAACAACAAGTACCCAAAATAATGTAAAAATAGCAGCGACCACAAGCCCGAACAGCTCCTGTAACCACAATCTAGTAGTAACCAGCCTGATCTCCAACCTACTCCAAGTGACCTGAAAATAGTTTATATATATGTAAGGTGAGTATAACAGTATACTCAGTAAGATCCTCCATGAATCCTCTCATGAAAAAGTAAAGAAAGAATGCTAATGTATAGTGAACAACAAGTGAAACTAACTCGTCACCTAAACAGGTATATTATATTCCCAAGCTCACCATGGCTACTCTCACCAACTAACGCATAAAGAATACATCATATAAAAAAGAATATCAAGGGTAACCTACTACTAATTCCCCACTGGTTTTCCGCTTTTCCCCAATGACATACTTCATGTGCATCTCTCTCTAAAGGCTTTCCCATATACTCCTGGGCTACGCTCCACAATCTGCACCACGTGCACCGCAAATGCTTGCCCACAGACACCTGGGCGAATCACCACACCATCCTCACAACCAAAGTTAACCAGGTAGTTTCTGGGAGCAACCACATCTCTCATAACGTGTTTCATACATCGGGTATTATACCTCAAGCCATTAGATCCCATACACCAAGTAAGGATCCTCAATCCATCACAGCCAATACACGTTACACCTATTATAGTAAATAGGATACTATATCCAGAATATATGTGTGTCAATAACCAAAAGCCATTATAGCCCTCTACACACATATATGGGGAAAACTAACTGATATGCCTAATGCCACTATTATCTATTAAGTGAATAGAGCGGGGTCAAAGGGGGTAGTCAGCCATTCATCCTCCAATTAGAATGTTGGGGAAAACACCTCCCCATGGCTCAAAATACCTGGGGTTCCAGGTGGACTTACTGACAGGGTGGAGTGGCGTATAGAAACAAAAAAAGTACAGTATATAATATAACTCAAAACCACACTATGGGCATAACCTAATCTTTGATACAACTGCAGCTAACATCTCTCGGACTCCGATCTGCCACTTCTAAGACTAGGTTTCTTATAAGCACACAACCATTTAAGGGCTTTATTATATTCCATCATTCTCTTTTTATCAATTCCACTATACATTAATTAATTCTTCAAAAATCAATGAACCATGAACAATTTCACATTTAATTTCCATTAACATCATGTCCAAAAACCATTTTCCCTTCAAAAGTATTCAACCTCATCGTTTAGTTTCAACAAACTCCAACCCCTTGGGTAAAAATCATTTATTCAAACATTCATTACAGAATTAATTTCACATATTCCCAGGCATTCTATAAATGCATAATTTTCTACTAAACAGAAGGGTCTCTACACGGTGAGTAGATTTACTACCCATCGAGTCTTTTCCACCTATACCAAGAGTGTATACCCATTATCCCTTGAGAGGCTAAACACAAAAAGCATGTGGAATACCCGGCATGTCTTCACCTCTTTTGGAAGATGAGTAACCAAGACCAGCTGCCTTGAGAAGTGTGGAAATTCGAAGCAGGTAAAAAACCAAAAAAAGCACCAAACATCCAAAAATCACATCCATCCCATTCCATCATCCTTGGTGTCTTCCCTGACACCCACATGCATAAACTGATGAATCTCGCCACTCTAGCATCCCTGGTGTCCTCCCTAACACCCACATGAATAAACGGATGCATCTCACCACTCTAGGTGTCATCTATGGCCACAACTACAAGGCCTCCATATCCCCACATATCACAACATCCATCCAGGATCCCATCACAACACAAGCAGCAATAAAGTAAACATTACATCAATTTGGACTCTTGGCCCTTTAACAATGAATCTAGCCTTCAAAGAAAAAGCACCAACAGTTTTCAGGTTTATCAACCAACTGAATTAATCATGTAAATCAGCATCAATTTGATTAACATCAATTTGGATCAACAACCACAACAACAACTAGATTCATTTACATTACCCTTTATCTTTAGCCAATTAATTATCAATTAATTCTATCTTTACATTCTCTATCATTTTCATTGATAACAACATGATAACACACAGGGCATAGATATCACACTATCTAAGAAAATAAGAGGTGAACCGTTAACATGATACAAAGCAACAACATGTGTTCAAACCAATTATTTTAATCTAGTTCAAGTATTTAATTAGGTCAATTTCATTATGATCCATAGGGCTAAATCATGATAACTCTATGATTGCACATAAAAAATTAGAGAAGCCACGAATACCCGACCTTAATGGTTTTCAGGGAAAACCACAATGGTCAACGAACGCACAAGAAACGGTGTCGATTCTCCACGAATCATCCTTAGATCTCCTCTCCTAACACAAAAAAGTCCAAAGATTATCATATTCGACATACAAACGCTTAGATCTACCCATAACGATCGTTGATCTATGAAACCGAGAGAAGAGGAGGAGTAGATCTAAGTAGACCTAAGAAATCATGCAATAACCACCACATACCTCAAGAAACCGACATAGATTCACCAAGAAAATTATCTGGATTGCATCTAAAATTCTTGGGAGAGCTTCTTCTACCTCCAAGGAAGGTTAATCCCGAGTTTTGGCTGCTTAGAGGATTGAACGAACCATTTAGAGGCAAAATAGTTCAGATCCACAATTTTAGGATCTAACTATATGTGCCTGCACAGTTAGTCTACATGGTTTAAGAAACCGTGCACTAACTATGCATTAGCTTCTGCCTTGCCAAACACTCCTCGCACAGTTAGTCCGTAGGGTTAGACAAACCGTGCACTAACCGTGCATCATCCACTGCCTCCAACACCAACCTTGCAAGGTTTGGCTGCACGGTTTAGGAAATCTGTTCGGAAACTTTGCGAAAGCTATTGCCCTTTATCTTTCCTTAAAAGTCCACCCAAACACACCTCCATGTAACCTTGACCTCCTGGAACACCTCCATCACCACATTTTCACAAAGTAATGGACCGGAGGGGTCCATTCCATTACATCATATACCTCTCCAAACATTCTCATCCTCAGGAATCCAAAACCCACCTAAAGTGAAAATGAAACAGGGTCTGAACAACCACCCATCGAGATACCTCTCAAAAGAGAGAAATCCTCCAAAACAACAAAGGGTGCAATCTCATAAACATGAAAGTTTCACAACCACATAAGTTACATCAAAACCTAAAAAGAGTTAAACATCAAACATCTTTGGGTAATGAACATGTATATGTGACTCACGTTCCCAAGAACTCTCTTCCAAGTCGCCGTGTCGCCACAATACATGAACTAAAGGGATGGAATGCCCGCGTAACTACCTCTCCTTGCGGTCTAGGATCCTCACAGATCGCTCCTCAATGGTTTCATCATCATCAATGTCGATCTCTACCCAATCGAAGAAGTGAGAGTTTTCATGAAGATAACAAAGGAGTTGAGATACATGGAAAAAATCATGTATCCGACTCATCTGAGGGGGAAGTGCTACTCGGTACGCCATAGATCCAACATGATCTATCACCTCTAAAGTCCCAACAAACCGGGGAGAAACACATGATCCCCAACATTAAACTCTAAGGGTCTCCTTCTTTGATCACCATACGCTTTGTTACGATCCTGTGTTGTCTTCATCCTCTCACGAATCACCTGAACCATCTCTGTTGTATTCTGCACTAGTTCCGGACCGAGAATTTCTGACTCTCCAACCCCAGACCTGCACAATTGAGAACACAAGGTCGATCATACAAGGCTTCAAATGGGACCATACCGATGGTGGAGTGAAAACTATTATTTTAAGCGAACTCCACCAAGGGTAAGTTCCTCAACCAAGAGCCTCTAAAATCGACAACACAAGAGAGTAACATGTCTTCAAGAGTCTTGATAGTTCACTCTTTCCGACCATTTGTTTGGGATGAAAAGTAGTGATAAGGCATAGTTGGGAACCAAAAGCATTTTGGAGACCTCTCTACACCCCGGAGGTCAAACAAGGATTTTGATCAGAAATGATCATCATAGGGACTCCATGAATCCTCACCACATCCTCTAGATACTGCCTCGACAAAACATCCACTAAACTCGACTCCTTGATCACTATGATGTGGGATGATTTTGTTAAATGATCCACTACCACACAAATAGCATCATTTCCTCCCGAAGCTCGAGGTAAACCTCTACCAAAGTCCATTGAGATGTCCTCCCACTTCAATTGAGGAATCTCGAATGGCTAAAGAAGACCACCTAGAAAACTGTGTTTGGCCTTCACCATTTGGAAGAATAAACATCAAGACACAAGCTCTGCAATGACACGCTTTAGCCCCGGGCACCAAAACTGACTCAACAAGGATCGGTACATCTTTTTCACGCCAGGATGTACCCTGAAGGGAGAACTATGGAACTCCCTGAGAACCATCTCGTGCATTTCCGAGGGAACACAAATACTTCCATGAAACAACACTGGGTGTTGTTCGTCCTCCGACCAACCATCAGGGGCCTCACCACAAACAACTCAGTCTCTCCAGACCCCCAACTCGTGATCTATTAACAGGGACTCTTCCACCTTTTGCATCAGGTATGACTGTACCGCCATCTGAAAAAGACAACCTCTACCCCCAATTTCTCCCATATCAAGATGAAATGCTGGCAGTTCTTCCATTAATCTCCAGGAATCACTAGATTCACGCACAACATCAGTATGCCACTTTTGGCTCACCACATTAGCTACAATATTCCATTTTACAGGTGTATATGATATTTCAAAATTGTATTCATGTATGAACTCCATCCACCAACGCTGTAGTAAGTTCAAGTCATGCTGGGAGAAAACATACCTCAAACTCTTATGATCGGTGAAAACCAAAAAGAGCTCACCAATAAGTTAATGTCTCCACAACTTTAGAGAAAACACCACGGCAGCCAACTCAAGATCATTGGTGGAATAGTTGTGTTCATTGGGACGTACCTATCGAGACCCATAAGAAACAGCTGATCACTACTACATGAGAACACAACCTAATCCCAGATGAGAAGCATCATAGAAAACATCAAACTAAACTCCCTTCACTGGAAGACAAAGGACTAGATCACTTACTAACATCCCTTTCAGATACTCGAAAGCTGTTTGACATTGATCAGTCCATATGAAAGCCTTATCTTTCCTGGTAGAAGCTGTCTGTGGAGTTGCAACTCGGGAGAAATTGGCTACGAACCCCCTGTAGTAGCCTGCGAGACCAAGGAAACTTCACACCGATGAAACTATCTTGGGGGATTCCCAAGACACAACTGCTTCTATCTTCGATGGATCCACAACCACTCCCGGTTGGGACACAACATTCCCCAAGAAACAGACTTCTCGAGGCCAAAACTCACACTTCGACAACTTTCTGAACAGCTGATGTCGATGAAGAACTCCCAAAATGGCTCGTAGATGCTCTGCATGCTCCTCTTTAGATGTGGAGTACACAAGGATGTCATTAATGATAAATACCACTAACTTGTCTTGGAACTCATGAAAAACAACATTCATTAATCCCATGAACAAAGCTGGAGCATTCATCATGCCAAACAACATTACATCGGACTCATAATGCCCATGACGACTACGAAAAGCAGTATTCAGGATATCCTCATCCTTCAAACGCATCTGATGATATCTGGACCACAAGTCAATATTTGAGAACCAACTTGAACCCTTCAGTTGATAGAATAAATCATTGATCCGCAGAAGAGGAGAGTGATTCCTTATTGTCACTTTGTTTAAGCGATGATAATTGACAAACAACCACAAACTGTTGTCAGCCTTATTCATGAATAGAACTTGTGCACCCCATGGTGACACACTTGGTCACACAAAACCACCCTGCTATAGACCATCAAGCTGTATACATAGCTCTCATAACTCATAAGGGGCCATCCTATATGGATACATAGAGATAGGATACTCTCTTGGTTGTAGCTCGATCCCAAACTCTATCTCTCATCGAAGGGGTAATGCTACAACCTCCTCTGGGAAGACATCAGGGTTCTCCTCTACGACCCTAGGAAACGCCAACTTCCGAACCTCTAAAGAACTCAACAACAACTCTACCGCCCTGGACGATCAGAATGGAACGCGTCTATGACCCATCCGAGGATCTCGTTCTCCAACAAACACCACTTGCTCTCCATCCGCACCATGGAAAATGACCTTCTTCCTGCTGCAATTCACGATAGCCTCCACCGAATACAACCAATCCATGCTGAGGATGACAACATATGGTTGTATTCGTAATCATAAGAAATCTCCCCAAGAGCGGTGTTTCCCCAACACTAGCTCACAATCTCTGCATACTTCAAACAGGTCAGCTAGACCTCCAACTGGTGTAGTCAACACCAAGGGAATTGGAACCCTCTCTACCTCATGTCCCAAAGCACGGACAAGGGTAGGTGATACATAGGAGTGTGTCACTCCTGAATCAAACCAGGCATACACCAAGGTAGAAAACAAGAAAATGGTACCTCAAACGACATATGGATCTTCTGGTGCTGGAAATGCTAGAGCATAAAGCTGACCACAACCACCTCCATAGCCGCGATCTGCTTTCTGAGGACGGGGATCATCATGGAGTTGTCATCTGCCTGCCTCATCTACCCTCTGGTGATCTAAAGCTAGTGCAAATGGTTGCTACTACCTCGGCTGGAACTAACTCAACGGAGGAACCTGAAGCATAACACCTGGTGCATGATGACCGCTCTGAGAGGTCGGGCACTCCCGCTGCAGATGAACACGACCACAACAACAAAAACAAATACTTGATCCCTTGGAATCGGCCTATGAGTTGCTGAATCTAGAGAAACAATATGTGAAGGGATTGGACCTACCTCCGGATGAACGAAAACTCTTCTACCACGAAAACCGGGAACCCCGAACCACAAACTTGCTTTGTGAGGTATCATGATGATCCCCTTCTCATGATGATCCGGTCCTGCCCAAAGTCCTCTCAACATCCTCTTCCCTCTCCAGTACTTCAAGATACATCTTCAGCATAAATGGGGTGACTTGGCACCGACTCGCTGGATGAAAATCCTCCTCAAAATGCCTCTCTTTGGCCTCCTCATCAAGTAACAGGTCTGAATAATATTGTAAAAGGTTCCTAAAACGGATTCTAAAATCTCGAACAGTAGAGATCCCCTAACAAAGGGTAAAAAGATCCTGGTGACTAGACGCCTTTGTTGTCGAAAAAGGGATTCGACTCTAAACTCAACTCGAAACACCTCCCATGAGATCGATGACTCTTCACGATCCCCAAGTAACAACAATGACCACTACCTTAATGCTCAGCAAAACATCATCACAACCAAGGACACCCAGTGATCCTTCTGAGCATGGATCGAACTGAAGCCTATCTCGACCGCCTCCAACCTGTCTTATGTGACTGCATCTGAAATGAATCCCTCATACTTCTACAGACATTGGTGCTGAAAATATCAGAGTGTCTTCTTCCAAGTGTCGTTCTCGTCAACCTATACCCTGTGGCGATCTTCTAGAACAGCTTGCTGGACATTTTCTATGCAAACCTGACAAGGACTTCGACCTGAAGCCATACCTGTAAAATAACAAACACTTAGTGCATCCTATGCCTGGAATATGGAAGTCTCAACATTATTTAATTAATTGTTTTCTTTTATTAATTTTAGGTTAACCTATCTCAAGGTCTACCCAATCAAACACAGGCACAAAGAAGAATGATACATGATCCCTTTCGAGGTCTCTACCCTACAACCAGTATCGCCTTGTTTAGTAGACATTGAAAACTCAAAGGTCTATACATCAGATCATAGGGGGCCCTGAACGCCTATGTCTCAGTCAGTCTCTAGTGTTTAAATCACTTTCTAAACTTGAATGACATTGTTTTCCTTCCAACCCATGCAGCCTCACCTATGCCTAACTCCAAACTCCATCCTATCTCTCAACCAGACCTCTGATACCACTATTTCATGACCCCCTCCCCACATAGTGTACCCCTCTTAGGCCAGCAATGTTAGAAGGTAGATAATGACACCCGAGTCCCACCTCTAGTAGGCCCCAGGTTGGCGACTAGCACCAAGGGTTTAATAAAGACACATTTGGGAGAAATTACCCTCTAAAACAACATATGCGGAAAAGAGAGATAAGATATGCACCACCCAACTCCATATCAGAACTAATGTATAAAAGAAAACCCAAATTCACATATGTAATGTCATGAAAAAGTACTAAAAATGAAAGGGAAAACTAGAAGTACCCAAAAGAATGTAAAAACAACAGTGACCATAATCCCAAACAACTCCTCCAACCACATGCTAGTAGTAACCAGCCTGATCTCCAACCTGCTCCAAGTGACCTAAAAAATAGTTCATATCTACGTAGGGTGAGTATAACAGTATACTCAGTAGGATCCTCCCTGAAGCCTCTCGTGCAAATGTAAAGAAAGCATGCTAATGTACAGTGAACAACAACTGAAACTAACTCGTCACCTAAATAGGTATACTATATTCCCAATCTCACCATGGCTACTCTCTCCAAGGAACGCATAAAAGAATATATCATATAGTAAAGAATATCAAGGGTACCCCGCTACTACTTCCCCACCGGTTTTCCGTTTTTCCCCAATGACATACATTCTGTGCATCTATCTCAAAAGGCATGCTCATATACACCTGGTCTATGCTCTACAATCTGCACCACGTGCAACGAAAAGACGTTCCTATAGACACTTGGGCGAAGCACCACACCATACTCACAACAAAAGGTAACCAAGTAGTTTCAAGGATCCACCACAGCTCGCATAACGTGTATCATATGTCGTGTATTATACCTCAAACCATTACAGACCATACACCGAGTAATGATCCTGAATCCATCACATCCTATACAAGTTACACCTATAGTAGTCCCTAGGATAATATATCCAGAATATATGTGTGTGAATAACCAAAAGCCATTACATCCCTCTACACACATATATGGGGAAAAATAATCGTTGTGCCTAATGGAACTAGTATCTACCATTAGAAGAGAGCGAGGTCAAAGGGGGTAGTCTTCCATTCATCATCCCACCGAAATGTTGGGGAAAACACCCCCCCCCCCCAGGGGATCAGAATCCATGGGGTGCCAGTTTCCCTTACTGAAAGGGTGGAGTAGAGTATAGAAAAAAAAATGTACAGAATATATTATAACTCACAACCACACTATAGGCATCACCAAGTCTTAGATACAAGTTCACCTAAAATCTCTGGGACTCCGCGCTGCCACTTTTAAGACTAGGTATTCTATAAGAACACAACCATTTAAGGGATTTATTAGATTAATTCATTCCCTTTTTATCAATTCCTCTGTATGTTAATTAATTTTCAAACATTAATTAACCATGAACAATTTCACATTTAATTTCCATTAACATCACATCCAAAAACCACCATCCCTTCAAAAGTTCTTAACCTCATCATTTTGTTTCAACAAACTCCAACCCCATGGGTTAACGTCATTTATTCAAACATTCATTAAAAAATTACTTTCCCATATTCCCTGGAATTCATGAAAAGCATCTTATGATACTAAACACAAGTGGATCAACACGGTGAGTAGATGTACTACCCATCGAGTATTTTCCACCTATAGCAAGAGCGTAGACCCATTATCCCATGAGAGGATAAACACGGAAAGCACGTGGAATACCCTACATGTCTTCGCTTCATTCGGAAGATGATAAAGCAAGACCAGCTACCATGAGCAGTGGGGAAAATTAAAGCAGGTAAACAAACAAAAAAAGCACCAAACATCCAACAATCACAGCCATCCCATTCCATCATCCCCGGTGTCCTCCCTAACACCCACATGCACAAAATGATGCATCTCACCCCAATATCATCCCTGGTGTCCTTCCTCACACCCACAATCATAAACTGATGCATCTCTCCACTCTAGGCGTCATCTGCTACCACAACCACAAGGCCTCCATGTCCCCACATATCACAATATCCATCCAAGATCACATCACAGCACAAGCAGCAGGAAAGTAAACATCACATCAATTTGGGCTTTAGGCCCTTTATCGATGAATCTATCCTTCAAACAACAAGTACCAACAGTTTTTAAGTTTACCATCCAACTGAATTAATCACATACATCTACATGAATTTAATTAACATCATTTTGGATCAACAACCAAAACCAGAAAAACTGATTTTGTTTAGAAGCCTCTTTATCTTTATCCAATTAATTATCAATTAATTCCAGCATTACAGTCCTTATTAATTTCATCGGGAACAACAATCTAACAAGCAAGGAAAAAATATCACTCTATCTAGCAAAACAAGAGGCGAACCTTCAACATGATACAAAGCAACCAAATGAGATTAAACCAACTAATTTAAATCGGTCCAAGTATGTCATTAGGTCAATTTTATTTTGATCTGTAGGGATAAATCATACTAACTCTATGATTGCACATAAACAATTAGAGAAGCCATGAATCCCCTACCTCAATGGTTTTTTAGGAAAACCACTACAGTCGAAGAACACCCAAAAAATCGGGTTGATTCTCCACAAATCATCCTTATATCTAATCTCCTAACACCAACAGGACCAATTCTCATCATAATCAACATCCACACTCTTAGATATACCCATAAAGGGAGTAGATCTAAGAAACTAAGAGAAGAGAAGGTGTATATCTAAGTAGATCTAAGAAATCAAGCAAGAACGACCACATTTCTCAAGAAACAAGCTTCGATTCGCCAAGAAAAACCTCCGGATCTCCTCGAAAATGCCTGGGAGAGCTTCTTCTACCTCCAAGGAAGAGTAATCCTGAGTTATTGCCACTTAGAGGCTTAAAAACCCATTTAGAGGAAAAATAGTTCAGATCCCCAATTTTAGGATCTAACTTTATGTTCCATCACGGTTAGTCTGCATGGTCTAAGAAACCATGCGCTAACTGTGCGTTAGATTTTACATCGCCAGACACTCCTCAAACTGTTAGTCCACACAATTAGACAAACCGTGCGCTAACTATGAATTAGCTACTACCTCCAACACCAACCTTGCACGGTTTGGCCGCACGGTTTAGGAAAACCGTGCGCCAAACTTGTGAAAGATATTTCCCTTTATCTTTCCTTAAAAGTCCACACTAATGCACCTCAAAGTCACCTTGACCTGTCAGAACACCTCCAGCACCACATTTTCAAAAATGAATGAACCGGAGAGGTCTAGGACATTACATCTATGTAGATGTTTAATGGGTGTTGATTTATTTAAATCATGAAGAATAAATTTTATGTGATAATAAACAATAACTTCCTTATTTTTAAAAATACTCTAAATGACATTAATTATTAACACATACAAATCCTACACGATCTTGGTATTTTGAAATAAATATAGATTCAATTATCCTAATTAATTAAGGATGTGATTTATATAGTCAACTAGAAACTATTTATTATATATTATAGAAACATAAAACTAAAGACAACATTGAATCTGAAACAAAATATTACATTACACATATTATTTTTAAAAAATAAGATTATCCACATATATTCTAAACCAACAAATATTAATAAATAACATAAATGAAAATTTAATTCTTGACTATACCATATTAAATTTACAAAAAAAATTATCTATTCATTAGTGTTAAATTTTAATCACATTAATATAATATAATTTAGAAAATGTCATAATAACATATAATAGTATGGGAGAATTTTTTATTTTAACAAAACATTCATAAAAAACAATATATTAAATTTAAATACATTTAAAATAAACATATGTATATAAATAAATATGTAACGAACCGAATCCTTAGCCAATTAATTGGTGCCTCGTACCCGGTTCTCCACATGACCTCAAGAGTATTTCCCCAAATGCCAGAGGCTTCCGACTAGTAGCGAGGGCTCTGGTGAGTCATTGGGGAAACTGTGCCCTCAATTGGTAAATTATACATGGGAGAGGAAATAACAGTCAATAGCAAAAGTAGTAAACAAAATAAAATAAATGAAACTAAATAGTATAAGTAATGAATATATAATAATTATGATAATGATTCAATAGGTACATGTATTCGAGGAATGCAACAAACACAATAACGTGCTGAAATACAACTGAGAAACAAATGCTAAATGTAAACAGCAACTCCAGCAGCATCGCATGCCTGAGCTCGGACATATGCTCTCCAGCTGCTACCAGAAATCATGTACCTGAATTAGATGGGCCAAAAATCCATATCCATAACTACAAAAATACGACCTATTTTTGCCGAAAAGCATGACCCAAACACGGTGTGAGACAAATGCCAGTAGGAATCCACCACAAGAACTATGCCCTACTGTCAGTGAGCAATACTGAAAAATTAATGGAAATAAATGCTGCAGAAGAACATGAGTAATCTAAATTAAACAATCCAAAAAATCTCCATTCACATTTATTTATTAATTTAATTCAACCATTTAATTATCAATCAAGGAATCTTGCAAACAACTCTATATTCCCAAGGCATAGCAATTAACACAACAAGTATCTCAGTAGACTACCTAATAACAAGTAGTACAAAACCCAAGCTTGTTATTTGGCATGGTGAACATGTCACAACCCACAAAAAAATATTCACACTGACTCTCTCGGTGGCTCATACTGGCAGACCCCTCTAGTCATATAATCATACAAAGGCACAGACACTCTGGTCAGCTCTCACCATCAATTCCCTTGCGGTCATATAATGATATCTATAGAATCCTTGAGGAAGCACTTAAGTATAATTCCCCCTATAGTCTCGATATTTAAATAGAGAGACTCCAAGTAAACGCAACATCCAATTCTCATAGGTCATGCGAACAATACTAAATAATAACAGACTCTCTGAGGAAGAACTTAATCGTCAATTCCCACTTTAGTCTACCGAACCATGTTCACAAATCCCTGAGCAGTCTAGTCATGCATAATTGACTGTCAACAGCCCTATGTAATTTAAAAAACTACTTGGATAATAGATATAATGCATCAAAATCATATAAACAACAGGTAATACATGCAATAAATTATATCAAGGCAGGAAATCAATGCAACAAGGTCTACCTCACAGGAAACCTAAACCAAACCGTGATAAATAGCCAAAAAAATGGAAAACACCCATGGGGTGATCCTCAAACATGAAAACAAGAAATAATTATTCATCTAATAGCCTCAATAACACAAGAAATCTAGGTCAGATAATAAAACAGGATCAATACCCAGACCCGAGATACACAAAACATGGGAATCTATTACTTTTTGCACAAAAATTCAAAGACATTAAACATAGGCAAAAAACAACCTACCTCAATCCTAGAAGACTGATATTCTTGAACCTTGTCTAGTGAATCAGCCTTGAATGGAGTATATCTTCAAAAACGTCTAAAATGATCAAACTCTGATAATTCTCATAAGATAAAAAATAAGGAAACATGGCCAAAGAGGAGCTAAGAACTCACCGCTGTGATTCTATTTCAATGGAAGACGTTTTATTTAGATAACTAGTTATAGATCGGTGGCTCGGAGATGATCTATGGTTGTACCGTCGTTCTCGGTTGAAGAGGCTAGAGAAGTTGGTGTTTTGGGGTTAACACGTGACCTCGATCCGTTTAATGAAGAAAATGAACGTACAAGGCGTGTAGTATTAGGGTACTCGGTGTGTACTAGGATTTTCCATACTCTGCATTAAGAGGCCACCACATCACCCAACATGGATTTGTTTATGGCCATGACAAGGCCAACACATAGCCTCGATCGGTAACAAAGTACACGGCGTGTACTTAATAAATTTCTAGATTCTCCTATTTTTCCCAAAAACGACCTGAAAAGGAAAAAAATACCTGAAAAGAAGGTCCGGGTACATACAAACTCCCCCCATAAAGAAATTCATCCCTGAATTTCCCTAACAAGGTGTTGAAGAAGAATCCTCAAATAACTCTGGCCACTGTGATCACATATCAGCCTCCATCTCCCATGTCTCATCCTATACATGGTCGTGATGCATTGCACCCATACCAGAGGAATAGACCGGCCATAGAATACCATTGAACTATGATCAAAAATCCTGATAGTATTCTCCTCGAATGATGAATCCTGCTCCAGCTTAACCTCCTCAGGTTGAAAGACATGGGAAAAGTTTGAGAAATTGCGTCAAAGATGAGAGACATGGAAGACGTCGTGCATATAAAGGTTCCTCAGAGGTAACATCTACCCATAAGAAAACAACCCAACTCTCTATAGAACCTCAAATGGCCTGACGTATCTCAGTGAATTATTACCATGTCTCCCAATCCACTTGTGTCCCAACCTCTGGGTAACACGTAGGAAAACCTGATCTCCGAACATGTACTCAAAAGGTCATCTCCACTGATCAACATAAGATTTTTGTTGAGACTGTGCAGTAGCCATTCTCTTGTGAATCAACTCCACCAGTTATGTTGTCTCCTAAACAAGATGCAGTCCCAACATAGCTTCATATCCTACCTCCAGCTAGAACGTGGGTGATCGGCACAGCCTACCGTACAAATCCTCGCATAGTGCCATCTCAATAGTTGAATGAAAACTATTATTGTAGGAAAAATCCACTAGAGGTATATTTCTCTCCCAGGATCCTCCAAAATCAAGGATGCATGCCCGTAGCATGTCCTCATGCACCTGAATCGTGTGCTTTGACTGAATATCTTTTTGGGGATGGTATGTTGTACTCAGAATTACCTGTGTACCAAAAGCTTTCGGTAGCCCTTTCCATAAATGTGACGTGGCGCGAGCGTCCCTATCTAAAATGATAGTACTCAAAACCCCATGAAAGCGTACAATCTCCCAGATGTACAACCATCTAAGATCATCAACACCGAAATTCTCCATAATCGGCAAGAAGTGGGAAAACATCGTGAGCCTGTCAATGACAACCCATACCACATCATTCACCTAAGGTGATCTCAGTAACCCTGTCACGAAGTCCATCACGACATCATTCCACTTCCACTCGAGAATGGGTAGCTATTTTAAAATCCCTACTGGTCGATGGTGCTTCGCCTTCACGCACTGATAGGTGGAACACCTCATGAAAAAACTAGAAACATCTCTCTTCATACCTATCCACCAATACTGGCAGTGTAGATCACGATACATCTCGGTGACGCAAGGATTAATGCCCAAACTGAGGAATGAATGTCTCACATCAGCTCCTCGCATATATCTGCTGGTACCCATACATGTCCCTAGAATAACAAGATCTCATCCTCACCTACGGTCAATCTGGGAAGAGGGTCCTCCCTTGACACACTTTCCCATAGGACTAGGCCTCCAGAATCTGATAGCTGCCTCATTCTAACTCATTCATGAAGGGTAGAAGTAACATCTATAGAAGAAAGAAAAGTCTGATGATGTTTGTCGTGAACCTCCAAATGCATCTCAAAGAACAGAGCCATAAGCTGCCACTCACTACTAGCCTCCTGAACTGTCTGTATTTGAGTACTCCTGCTCAGTGCATCAGCCACTGCATTTCCTTTCCCAAGCGTATAGGAAAGCACAAAATCGAATGACTGGAGATACTCAACCCACCTCCGCTGTCTTAAATGAAAGTCACACTACGTGAAGATGTACTTGACGCTCTTGTGGTCAATATATACCACAAAATTCTCTCCTAGAAGATAATGTCTCCAATAACACAAAACATGAACAACTGGATCAAACTCCAGGTCATGCGCTGGATAGTTTCTCTCATCTGGCCTCAATTGTCGAGATCCATATGCAACAACACGATCCTCCTGCATAATCACTACCTCAATCGTGATGCCAGATACATCATTAAAAACTGTATAACTCTTCCCAGCTCAGGAAAAACTAGAATCAGTGCTGAAGTCAATCTCTACTTCGGCTCCTAGAAGGCTAAATTGCAGGCTTCTGACCAAACATACTTCACCCCCTTCTTCTTCAAGCAAGTCAAAGGAGATACGAAGTGTGAGAAGTCCTATATAAACCATTTGTAGTAACCTTCCATCCCTAAGAAACATTGTACCTCGAAGAAATTCTTTTGCAGCTCCAAGGTAACTACTGCTCTCACCATCTCTGGGTCTACTGATACTTCTGTCTCTGAGATTACATAACCCAGGAAGTGAATCGTGTACATCCAAAAGTGGCACTTTGAGAGCTTAACATATAACTGATTCTTCCTCAGTGTATTCAAAATGATCTCAAGATGGGTAGCATGGTCGTGTCGAGTGTGAGAGTACAACATGATATCATCCACAAAAACCACCACAAAAGAATCCAAGTAAGGATGGAAAAATCGGTTCATCAGCACAATGAAAATTGCGAGCGCGTTCATGATACTGAAAGACATAACCAAATTCTCATACAGACCATACCTGCTCAAGAAGGCTGTAAGAGGTACATTAGATGGTCTGACACACAACTGATTGTAGACAGATTTCAAATCTATCATCAAGAACACTCTGGCTCCTCAAAGCTGATGAAATAGATCATCTATCCATGGAAATGGATATCAGTTCATGACCGTCAACTGTTTCAGCTTACGATAATCCACACAAAGTCGTAAAGTACCACCCTCCTTCTTTGCAAACAGAATGGGAGAACCCTAAGGAGAAGTACTGGGTCGGATGAAACCCTTTTCCTGGTACTCCGAAAACTTCTTCTTGAGCTCATGCAACTCAAGTGTAGCCATCCAATAAGGAGTAATGGACACTGGTGTCACTCCTGGAACAAGCTCAATAAAAAATTCTACCTCACGCTCCGAAGGAAAACCCGAAAAGTCATCTGGAATGACATCTGGAAAGAAATTAACCACTAGATAAAAATCTAACTGAGAAGTCCCCTGGTCATCCAGATATAAGATTTCATATGGGCCGTAACACTGCCCAACCCAGGATTCTCTAGTCCATCTCTGCTCGCCTGGACATTCCATTCTCCCTTGTGAATAAAATATATGCCCAATGGTGATATAAAACTCACCCTACGATGATAACAATCGACAAGGGCCTGAAAGGGAACTAACCAGTCCATCTCGAGGATGAAATCATAGTCATTAATCTCTAAAACATATAGACTCCATGAAAAACGACACTAACCAATCTCAAGGGGGAAGTCTGAGCACTAACGCACACTAGTAGTTCTATTTCCCAAGGGAATTTCTAGTGTCATCATATCCTCAAAAGTATAAATAGTAAGTGTAATGAATTCTATAGTATGCACATAAATAAAGCTATGAGAAGCACCTATATCAAAAAGTGTAGAGGATAAAACTGAGGATACTAAAATCGTACCTCGAACTGTAGATGGTCCAAGATCCTGCTCCTGATAAATCTACTCTACCGCAAAAGTATGACCTATATTGCGGCCCTATGTAGCAGCCTGATGTCCCTAAGCTAACCCTCCTTGAGCCTAAACACTGCGTCTATAACCTCTACCCTGGCCTGAGCGACCTGAGGAAATCCATCACCGAGTCTGCTGCAGAACTGGTAATCCTTCTTCTGTACGCGGAGTTGAAACTGGTCTTCCTTCACTAGCTGCTTGAAGAAGAACCTTGCATAAATGCTGCATATGACCCATATTGCCATAAGATCAGCACTCCACTAGGTCTCTTAGGCATTGAGGCTTCTAATTACCTCTCCTTCCACACTAATATCACACCACTTGGTTTCTATAGGGAAGATACCGTCTACTAGAAGGAATACCTCACTTCCTCGAGTTACCTCGTGTAGACTCTTGGTCGCGCTTCCTACTGTCTACCTGAAACGAATCAGCCCTGGATGCTGAACCGCCCTAGTCCAGAGCTCCAGTCTCCCTCATATTTCTCTCTATTATTAGCACCTGGTTGACTATCAGAGTAATATAAGTCAACTGAATGACGTTCACCTGTGATATGATGTAAAACCCGAGACTTTTATGAGAAATATTTCGTTTTTATTTTATATAAATCATCACGGGAATCTTTCAATACACACAACGCTAGAATGGATTTCTTTACACGCAACCGCGACCTTCCTCGATAGCTTGCGTCGTACGCAATACCGAGTTTCACTAAACAACGATATGCTATTAAAATATTATTAAAACTAGCCGTTATGGATAGTAATAACCACTTTTTAAAATTTTGTAAATTTTATATTTCAAAATGGACTTCATTTTTGGATTCAGAATATCGAAATTAGCCTAGGGTGAAATTTTGGTATTTTTCTGGAAACATTCAATTTTTGATGAATAGTGAAAACACTGGGTTACTATTTAAAAACCGAATTTTTATTTAAATAATTATTTATTTTATTTAAATTTTTTTTAGGTAAAAATAGATACATAATACCTATATAAGTTCAATGTAATTCATTGGAGTCATTTTATAGTAATTTTATATATATAAAAATTTTATTGAACTTTTCACCGTCTTTTACCCACCTCCAAGGAGAATTTGAAAATTTACATAAAACATAATTTTACCGCTTCTGTGAGTGGAATTTCAAAAATATGAGAGACACGGTTTATGTCAGTAAGTAAAATGTGGTTCAATGAGATGAAAATAATTTTTGATGAATAGTAACTTTTTTCTTTTATTTACCACGGTTAAAAGTAAATAGGGTAATTAAGCGAAAAATGATATTATTATTACCTTAACTCGTGTCCTAATTCTATTGGATAAGTGTAATTCGACCAAAAACAACCTTATAAATAATATATGACCATTTATGCCCACTTGGATTAGATTAGGACATTTATTATCAATTTATTTAAAGAAGGGTTAAAATAGTTAAAATCAAAGTTTAATAAGTAAATAATTTTTAATATCGGGTTATTCATATGATAAATTAGACTATAAATATTTATTAGAAAGATAAAAATATTCCTACATAATGTTAGTTTATTTTTAATTTTTATACATTAAATAATTTAATTTATTTATTACACAAAGATGATGCAGTAATTATCTTATTAATGAAATATTGACATAATTGATGTTATAAATACCCAAATAAATGTAATTTGAGACTTTTTTTGAATTCCATTAATTTTATAGGTTAATATGACATGCTAGTATTGATTTAATTAACTTTGTTCGAATTATTCATTCTGTTATGATTTTCACAAAAATCAATTACTAAATAGTGCCAAAATTGACATAAAATAGTTTTTAAAAAAAATATTATAATTTTGAATGTTATTTTATTTCTAAAAATCTAAGGTTCGGCCAAGATACTTATATAATGATAGTTGTATCATTAATGGACAACTTTGGGGGTCTCTTGGATGTATATGGTAAGTTTATTAACTATGTAATATAAAAATACAAAGTGACATGGTAAATGTCAATCTAATTAACTAAGAGTTAAAACTAAACGATAAGGTAAATCTAATGACCTAAACTTCTCTAAATTCTATTGGATGAAAGGTTTCCGACCCATCCCCACCTTATCTTTGAAATATATCAATTTGGAGCTATTAAAAAACCGAATTTGACTTTATAATAAAATAATATATTTAGTTATTCCAAAGGTACCCCTCTCCTCCCTTATAAAAGGGCACCTCCTCCCTCTCTTCCTCACACCACATTGAGCCTTAAAGGTCGGCCAAACCCTGAAAATTTCTCCTCACCACTTCCCTAGAGACATCATAGAGGTCCTGGTATTCTTCAAAGACCAATTTTAGTGCCCTAAAAAGAGGTCTCAAAGAGGCGCTTCAAAGAAGAGGTAATGTCTGTTACCGATTCTTTCAATGTTATTTATTCTTCCACTTATTCTTCATTAGTTGTTTCATTATGAAGTAATAAAATCAGTATCATTCATATACTTATATTTTATTATATGTATTAAACAACCCTATTTCACCATCTATCCATCCTACATAAAATGAAATCACCGTGTGTGCGTACGTACGGAATACCGTCTCCACGCCGTGGTGTAATCTATTTTCCCCCACGACCTTACTTGGATGGGTATAATGGTGTAAATAATAACTATATATGATTATTTTAAAGTGATATTGATTTGAAAATAGTATACATACACTCCAATACAATTCCACGATCATGGGAATGATATCATCGCTCGTGCGTACGTACGGAATACCGTCTCCACGATGTGATGCGACTCGTTCTACATGATATTCATTGCATAATGATTATATAAATGAATTGAATGAATGAATATGATATATATTACACTAAGAAAATTCTGGAAATAAGGTATCTATAACCTAAAAATAATAATAATAATTTATTCGACAAAACACACATAAGAACAAAAAGTAATAATCACCCGAATAACAAGTAGAAATGAAATATTACTACTAATAAGCTAAGAATATGACCATATATGATATCATAACAATAAGTATGAATCTGGAATAAGCCAATAACATTATTTAAATCATTATACAAGGGGTTCTGACACTTACGAAGTAAATCGGACCTATGGTAAGGGATATATCACAATCTCATTTTTAACCGAGATTGTTTATACATTGGAATTTACTGGGGTGTATTTTATCATCCACATCCATGTTTCCCCATTATGTAATATTTATATCCTTATAAAATAGTTTATATTCAATTTTACCCTTTGGTGAGTTTTTAGTAAAAGATATGAAAGGAATCTTTTTTTTGTTTTTCGTACAAGGTACTTTTTGACTTTTCCGACAAAAGTACGAGAAGAATGTTTTTTTAACTTATACATCATGAATGGATTTTTAAAACATTATTTCCAAGAATATTCCTTTAAATGTTTTCAAGTTTCTTTTTAATCAAATTCTTTTAGTTCAAAATTATATTACATGTTAAAAAAGGAAAATGTTTTTGAAGTAAAAAAGGATATTTTCCTCAAGAATGGAGTTCAAGTTTTTTATGAAAATTATATTCCATCTAAGATAATATAAGGTTATGTTTCTATCCCTATTTTTACATTGATTTGATTATGTTATGATGGAATTATTTTTATGATGTACTTATATCTTATATGGATTATGTTACGATGGTATGATGTTTAAGATTCCCATTTTTTATTACATGGGTTATGCAATGATGTATGATTTTTGATTTTGTGGCACACATATGAATGGTATCATTATGAGATGGGTGGGACCTATATCTCCCTCCAATTCATTGGGTAAAGATTTATGTCTCACGAGATATACATGGCTGGAATGGCAGGTTAAACCGGTTCAGTGAAACAGGACTGAAACGAGGAGTGAACTCGGTTCAGAAATGGACTTTGTCCGCTAAGATAGTCTTGGATATGAGTCTTGACTACTAATAAATGATTCTCTATGATTATGTGTGTATGACACAAAGTTTCATGTTTTATGTTATGATTATTGGTATTACATTTCACTTCTATGAATTATACCATGGTATGAAATTATGATTTCTTTTGCATGTTAAGATTTCCAAAATGTTTTGTTCATGATGTGATAGATTTTTCATTTGTGTACCCTTACTGAGCATTTGAGATCACCCTTTTGTATGTTTTCTTTACCCCAGGTCTGGAAGAAGGTTATTAAGTAAGATATTCCAAAATGGACTATGGATATGATGAAATAAATGGGAGACAATGTAGACACTTTATGAACCAGTTGTTTATGTTTCCCAGTTTCTAAAGACACTATACCTATACGGGCCTTCCATGGTTTTGTTATATGTTGTAATAAGTATGCTTTAATTTTGAAGTATTAACAATGTATGTTAAGTATGGTTCGTTATATATGGTATCAGAGGAAAGGTATAGTCAACCTTTGGAAACTAGGATGTGAAAGCCTTAGTAAGAACCCTAAGGATAAGTCTAATAATATAACACAATCTTAGTGTTTTAGAAATGGCCATGAACAACCTATGATAAGACCGTAAGTGTGAAATTTTATTCTTGATTATGTGGTTTTCCTATTATAATTAGTGTTTCTCACACTATTCTTCTTGGTTTTAGTGATTGGCTGGAACCCGAAGGAACCGTGTTAATGAGGAATGCGATGGGAAATGAAATGATTGTCCCCCTGAGAAACCAAACGTTATGGGAGCTGTAATGCAAAATATTGTATCCATGCTCACACAACTTTCTCAAGCAATGAATCATGTAGGACTTCCAAACGAGAAAAGGAAGGAGAAACATTCTGTTGAATCCTTCATGAGGCAGCGTCCACCATCATTCAGCAGGTCTACTGATCCATTAGTTGCTGAACAATGGATTAGTACTACTGAAAAGATATTTTCAGTTCTTCAATGTTCTGAACATGATAATGTCATCCTAGCAGTGTATCGTTTGGAAGGAGATGCTGATCAATGGTGGAATCTTATTATGAATACGAGTCAAAGGGATGAAATTGAGTCCATGGAATGGGACGAGTTCAAGAACTTATTTTTCAATAAGTACTTCCCTCGTATTCTCCGAACAAAGATGGGGAAAGAGTTTCGTGAACTGAAGAAAAAGGATGATGAATCTGTTGGTACCTATGAAGCAAATTTTACAAGACTTGCAAGGTATGCTTCTGGGATTATTATCCAACCTGAGAGTAAGATCGATCGATTCTTTAGTGTCTTAAAACCAAGTCTTCGAAGGGACTTATCCAGAAGGGACATCAATAGCTACGAGGAAATCGTTCGATGTGCTCTCAAAGTTGAGATGGACATTGGAGTGACCCATCAGTCATATGGGGTTGATAAGAAGAGGAAAATTGAATTCAAAGGAAAATCAAAAGAAAACACTGAAAAGAAGATGAGTTTTCCCTTATGCTCAATGTGTGGAAAGAAACATGGACAGAGTTGTCTTAAAGGGACAAGTAAATGTTTCAAATGTGGAATGGAAGGTCATCGGTCATTTGAATGCCGCACTGATGGGAAGAAGATGTCTAATGATGAAAAAAATAAGGGATACACATAATGAACCTAATAAACTTCAATGTTACAAGTGAATGGAGATGGGTCATTATGCCAATCAATACCCAAATCCGAGGGTTGATGATGATGATCGACGACAACAAAATCTTAAGGCCATAGACAAAGGAAAGCCACATGAAATTACTATCGGCGATGTGGAGTACGATAACGATGTGGTAAAAGGTACACTTACCATCCACTCTAAAGTATAAAATGTTTTATTTGATTCTGGATCCTCCCACACTTTTATTTCTGAAGAATTTTCTAAGGGTATCACCGTATTACCTCAATAATTAGATGTTGAGTTAGCTGTGACAACCCATAATGGCACAACAGTCGCATCAAAAGTTTATAATTATTCTCTGATTGAAGTTTGTGGGAAAGTGCTTCCTGAAAATCTTGTGATCCTTCCTATAGGGGAATTTGATGTGATTCTTGGCATGGATTGGCATTCTCTATGTGGAGATCATATCAATTTCCAAAGAAGGGAAGTCACATTTCATATTCCAAATCAATCTTTGATCGTCTATCGATGCAAGGATGAACATAACCTTATGGAGGAAATCTCTTCCATCTTATGGGTCTTGATTCCACTAAATGAGGGTTATTTATCTCAAATGGATGGAGAGAAACTCACGATTAAGAATATGCTCGTTGTACGGGAGTATAACGATGTCTTTCCGGAGGCATTTCCAGGCCTTCCACCAAATCGTGAAGTTGAGTTTTCAATAGAACTCGTACCGAGTGCTTTTCCTATTTATAAGACACCTTATATAAAAGCCCCAATTGAGTTGAAGGAATTGAAGAAGCAACTCCAAGATAATCTTGATAAAGGATTCAAATGCCCTAGTGTGTCACCTTGGGGAGCACCTGTTCTGTTTGTTAAGAAGAAAGGTGGATCAATGAGACTCTGCATTGATTATTGATAACATAACAAGATCACTGTCAAGAACAAATATCCTCTCCCACTCATTGATGACTTATTTGACCAACTATGAGGAGCTCAATACTTTTCCAAGATTGATCTTCGTTCAGGGTATCATCAATTAAGGGTAAAAAGGGAGGATATACAAAAGACGGCTTTCCATACAGGGTATGAACACTATTAATTTATAGTGATGCCATTTGGTCTTACTAATTCCCCTTCTATCTTCATGGATCTGATGAATAGAGTATTTAGAGACTATCTTGATCAGTTTTTGGTAGTCTTTATAGATGATATTCTTGGATATTCAAAGAGAAAGGAATAACTTGAAGGTCACTTGAGAATTATATTAAAGACCCTAAGAAAGGAGAAGATTTATTCCAAATTTACCAAGTGTGAATTTTGGCTTCAAAAAGTTGCATTTTTGGGTCACATAATCTCAAAAGAGGGGATATCATTGGATCCATCAAAATCAGAGGTTATCGAAAGATTGTTGAGGCCAACAACAGTAACTGAGATCCGAAGTTTTCTTGGTTTGGATGGATATTATTGACATTTTGTTAATGATTTTTCACGATTATCTAATCCACTAACCAAGTTGACTTGGAAAGTAGTTAAGTTTGTTTGGACGGAGGAATGTGAAGAGAACTTCATGGAGTTGAAAATATGGTTATCCAGTGCACCTGTACTCACACTTCCTTGTAGTGGAGAATGGTTTGGGATCTACAGTGATGCATCCAAGAAGGGATTGAGGTGTGTTCTCATTCAAAATGATGTGGTGATAGCTTATGCCTCACGACAATTGAAAATACATAATCAAAATTACCAAACTCATGATTTGTAATTAGCTGCGGTAATATTTGCATTAATGATTTGGAGGAATTATCTTTATGGAGAAAGGTGTTATATTTAAACTGATCATAAAAGATTAAAGTATATTTTCACACAAAAGGAGCTGAATATGCGCCATAGATGATGGTTGGATCTGATTAAGGATTACGACTGCTCAATTCATTACCACCCTGGGAAAGAAAACAAGGTGGCAGATGCATTAAGTCGACAAGACCAAGCTAGTTTATCCATAATGAGGATCACAAAAGATCCAATATTTATGGATTTACAAAGGATGGATCTTGGAATTTTAATGGAAGGGGAGAAATCTTATCTTTCTCAAATGAATGTTCAACCATCTATACATGTTATGATTAAAGAGGCACAGAATGAATGTGTAGAGTTACAAAAGAAGGTGAGAAACGTTCCTGAATTCATCCTTGATTATGATGGGATAATAAAGTTCAGGAATCAGGTTTGTGTTCCTCCCATCCACGAATTAACGAAGGAGCTGCTGGATGAGGCTCATAGTTCTTCATTCTATATTCATCTGGGAAGCACGAAGATGTATAGGGACCTGAAGAAGTACTTCTGGTGGGATGACATTAAAAGAGATGCTGCTGAATATGTCTCTCGATGCTTGGTTTGTCAGTAAGTTAATGTTGATAGACAGAAGTCTAATGGAATGTTATAACCATTACCCATACCCGAATGGAAATGGGAAAACATCACTATGGTGTTTGTAACCGGACTTCCTAAAACATCCAAAGGCAATAATGCTATCTGGGTCATAGTTGGTCGTCTTACAAAGTCTGGACACTTCATTTCTTTTACAGAGGATTTCTCTCTAGATCATCTTGCCAGGATATATGTAAAGGAAGTGGTAATATTGCATGGAGTACCACTTTCTATTATATCTGACTGGGATCCGAGGTTTACCTCAAAGTTCTGGAGAAGTCTTCAACATACTCTGGATATAGAGTTGAGTTTCAGCACTTCTTATCATCCTCAGACAGATGGTCAGTCTGAGAGGACCATTCATACTCTAAAAGATATGTTGAGAGCTTTCTCTATATATTTAAAAGGTGGTTGGGATCAACACCTACCTTTGGTGGAATTTTCTTATAATAATAGCTTTCACTCTAGTATTTAGATGGCTCCTTATGAAGCTCTCTATGGAAAGAAATGCAGGACTCCAACTTGCTGGGATGATGTTGGGGAAAGAAATCTATTAGGACCTAATCTCGTTGATGAAATGGAAAAAAAGGTCAGATCTATTCAACAACACATAAGAGTAGCTCAGAGTCGACAGAAAAGTTATGCTGATAACCGAAGAAAAGACTTAGAGTTTGAAGTTGGTGATAAAGTGTTCTTACGAATATCTACCTGGAAGAAGGTCATGAGATTTGGAAAGAAGCGGAAGTTGAGCCCTCGATATGTCGGTCCTTTTGAAATACGGAATCGTGTTGGAAATGTAGCTTATCGATTGGCGCTTCCACCGAATCTCTCTCAAGTTCCCGATGTGTTCAATGTATCTCTCCTAAGAAAGTACATACATGATCCTTCACATGTACTCAGCTCAGAAGTTATACCGCTGGAGCAAGATCTTTCTTATGAAGAACAGACGATAGAGATTCTGGATCGTAGCGAAAAAGTCCTACGAAACAAGACCACTCGATTGGTGAAAGTATTATGGAGGAACCACCAATTAGATGAAGCTAAATAAGAGCTTGAGGATATCATGAGGGAGAGGTATCCTCATCTTTTTGTTACAAAGTGATGAATTTAGGGGGCGAAATTCATTTTAAGGGGTTGAATGTAACACCTGTGACTTTTATGAGAAATATTTTCTTTTTCTATTATATAAATCATCGAAGTAATCTTTCACTACACACAATGCTATCTTGGCTTGGTTTACACGCAACTGCGGCCTTCCTCGATAGCTTGCGTCGTACGTAATACCGAGTTTTACTAAACAACGATATGTTATTAAAATATTATTAAAACTAGCCTTTATGGATAGTAATAACATCTTTTTGAAAGTTTGTAATTTTTATTTTTCAAAATGGACTTCTTTTTTGGATTCAGAATATCGAAATTAGCCTCGGGTGAAATTTTGGTATTTTTCTTGAAACTTTCAATTTTTGATGAATAATGAAAACACTGGGTTACTATTTAAAAACCGATTTTTTATTTAAATAATTATTTATTTTATTTAAATTTATTTTAGGTCAAATTTGATACATAATACCTATATAAGTTCAATGTAATTCATTGGAGTAATTTTATAATAATTTTAGATATATCAAAATTTTATTGAACTTTTCACCGTCTTTTACCAATATCCTAGGAGAATTTGAAAATTTACATAACATAATTTTACCACTTCTGTGAGTGGAATTTCAAAAATCCGAGAGAAACGGTTGATTTCAGTAAGTAAAATGTGGTTCAATGAGATGAAAATAATTTTTGGTGAATAGTAACTTTTTACTTTTATTTACAACGGTTAAAAGTAAATAGGGTAATTAAGGGTAAAAATGATTTTATTATTACCCTAACACATGTCCTAATTCTATTGGATAAGTGTAATTCGACCAAAAACTACCTTATAAATAAAATATGACCATTTATTCCCACTTGGATTAGATTAGGACATTTATTATTAATTTATTTAAAGAAGGGTTAAAATAGTTAAAATCAAAGTTTAATAAGTAAATAATTTTTAATATAGGTTTATAAAAATTATAAATTCGACTATAATTATTCATTAGAAAGACAAAACTATTTCCTACATAATAATATTTTATTTGTAATTTTTAGACATTAAATGATTTAATTTATTTATGACACAAATATGATGCAGTAATTATCTTATTAATGAAATATTGACATAATTGATGTTATAAATACCCAAGTAAATGTAATTTGAGACTTTTTATGAATTAAATTAATTTTATATGTTAATATGACATGTTAGTATTGATATATTTAACTTTTTTAGAATTAATCATTCTGTTATGATTTTCACAAAAATCAATTACTAAAAACTGTCAAAATTGACATAAAATAGTTTTTATGAAAAATATTATATTATGGATTGTTATTTTATTCCTAAAAATATAAGGTTCGGCCAAGATACTTATATCATGATAGGTGTATCATTAATTGACCACTTGGGGGTCACTTGGATGTATATGGTAATTTTATTAACTATATAATATAAAAATACAAAGTCACATGGTAAATGTCAATCTAATTAACTAAGAGTTAAAACTAAATGATAAGGTGGATATAATGACCTAAACATGTCTAAATTCAATTGTATGAGATTATTTCGACCCATGCCCACCTTATCTTCGAAATATATCAATTTTCAGCTATTAAAAAACATTAATTGACTTTATAATAAAATAATATTTTTAGTTATTCCAAAGAGGCCCCTCTCCTCCCTTATAAAAGGGCACATCCTCCCTCTCTTCCTCACACAACATTGAGCCTTCAAGCACGACCAAACCCTGAAAATTTCTCCTCTCCACTTCCATAGAGACATCCTAGAGGTCCTGGCCTTCTTCAAAGACCAATTTTTGTGCCATAAAAGGAAGTCTCAAAGAGGCGCTTCAAAGAAGAGGTAATTTCCGATACCGATTCTTTCAACTTTATTTCTTCTTCCACTTCATCTTCTTTAGTTTTTTCATTATGAAGTAATAACATTAGTATCATTAATATACTGATATGTTATTATAAGTATTAAACAACCCTATTTCACCATATATCCATCCCACGGAAAACGAATTCACCGCGCGTGCGTACGTATGGAATACCGTCTCCACGCCGTGGTGTAATCTATTTTCCCCCACCACATTACATGGATGGGTATAATGGTGTAAATAATTACTATATTTGATTATTGTAAAGTGATATTGATTCTGAAAAAGTATAAATACACTCCAATACAATTCCACGATCATGGAAACGATATCATCGCTCGTGCGTACGTACGGAATATCATCTCCACGATGTGATGTGATTCGTTCTACATGATCTTCATTGCATAATGAATATATAAATGAATTGAATGAATGAATATGATATATATTACACTAATAACATTCTGGAAATAAGGTATCTGTAACATAAAAAGATGAATAAGAATTTATTCGACAAAACACACATAATAACAAAAAGTATTAAACACCCGAATAACAAGTAGAAATGAAATATTAATAATAATAAGCTAAGAATATGACCATATATGATATCATAACAATAATTATGATTCTATAATAAGTAAATAACATTATTTAAATCATTATACAGGAGGTTCGGACACTTACGAAGAAAATCAGACCTAAGGTAAAGGAAATATCACAATCTCGTTTTTATCCGAGATTGTTTATACTTTGTAATTTACTGGGGTGTATTTTATCATCCACATCCATGATTCCTCAATATGTAATATTTATATTCTTCTAAAATATTTTATATCCAATTTTACCCTTCGGTGGGTTTTTAGTAAAAAATATGAAAGGAATCTTTTGTCGTTTTTCGTACGAGGTACTTTTTGACTATTCCGACAAAAGTACGAGAAGAATGTTTTTTAACTTATACGGCATGAATGGATTTTTAAAACATTATTTACAAGAAGCTTCCTTTACATGTTTTCAAGTTTATTTATAATCAAATTATTTTTGTTCAAAATTATATTACATGTTAAGAAAGGAAAATGTTTTTGAAGTAAAAAAGGATATTTTCCTTAAGAATGGAGTTCATGTGTTTTATCAAAATTATATTACATATAAGATAATAAAGGGTTCAATTTATATGCCTATTTTTACATTAATTTTATTATATTATGATGGAATTATTTTTATGATTTCCTTTTATCTTATATGGATCATTTTACAATGGCATGATGTTTAAGATTCCCATTTTTATTACATGGGTTACGCAATGATGTATGATTTTTGATTTTGTGGAACACATAATAATGGTATCATTATGATATGGATGGGAACTATATCTCCCTCCAATGTATTGGGTAAATATTTATATCTCATGAGATAGACATGGATGGAACAACAGGTTAAACAAGTTCAGTGAATCAGGACTGAAACGAGGAGTGAAATCGGTTCAGAAATGGACTTTGTCCGCTAAGATAGTCTTGGCTATGAGTCTTGAATACTAAGAAATGATTCTATATGATTATGTGTGTATTCCTCAAAGTTTCATGTTTTATGTTATGATTAATGAAATTACATTTCACTTCTATGATTTATCCCATGGTATGAAATTATTATTTCTTTTACAGGTTACGATTTCCAAATTGTTATGTTCATTATGTGATTGATTTTTGTTTTGTTTACCCTTACTGAGCATTTGAGCACACACTTTTGTATGTTTTCTTTCCCCCATGTCAGGAAGAAGGTTATTAAGTAAGATATGCCAAAAGGGACTATAGATATTATGAAATAAATGGGAGACAATGTAGACGCTTTATGAACTAGTTGTTTATGTTTCCCAGTTTCTAAAGACACTATACCTATACGGTCCTTCCATTGTTTTGTTATATGTTGTAATTAGAATGCTTCCATTTTGATGTATTAACAATGTATGTAATTTATGGGTCGTTATATATGATGCCTGGTCTGAGTCCTTCCTCAAACTTCCTTCCTAAAAACAGCTCGTCATTCCCTAGAACAGGAGTGAAATGTTGTAGCTCTTTGATGCGAGAGGAATACTCCATAACTGTGAGAGTACCTTGCTGCAGGTTCATAAACTCTATGGCTCTATCATCCCTTAGCATCGCCGGGAAGAAGTAATCATAGAACGTACACTTGAAATCATCCCAAATGATAGCCTATTGGCGCCCTGCCTGTGAAACCACATCCCACCATCTGTTGGAGTAATCTCACAGCATATAAGTTGTAAGATTCACTATCCTCTATGAAGGCATCTCTAGGTGCTCGAAGATGGATAACATGGCTTCTATACATGACTCTGCAGCCTGTGTTCCTCCACCCCCTATGAATGTGGGAAAATGTTGCTACTTAAAAACCCACATCAGCTCTACCATAGATGGGGCAGGATGCTGAGATTCCTGGAAGGTGTACATGAGTCTAATGAAACCCTCTCTGAACTGAGCATCATTTCCAGTGTCAGGAATCACTGCAGGTTCCATATCTGGTTTGATGGGCGGCAGTACTAGTAGTCCTTGATCTTCCGTATCAGGTGTACGGTCACTGCCTGGTTCCTGACGTGCAATGGGAGGACATCTCTGTGCCAAGAATCTGCAAGGTCAAGCACACCTAAGATTTTGGATTAACAAAGACAGAAAAACTGAAGTTTCAAGAAGGTATAGGGAAAGAAGGCATTCAAGTAATAAAAACATGACTACACACTGTGTTCTTCCCCTACACAGTGTGTTCTCTTAGGTCATTCACATGGGCATGTACTTCTACCTCAACTAGACGTCTAACACCCAAAATACAGGGCGTGTTGTCCTAACACATGGTATGTACTTAAATCCTCTTCCTTGCCCGAGTCCTTCTATACAGTTAAGCCACACAGCTCCTTTAAGACAAAACTACATGGCATGTTCAAGGGAGACTCGGGGTGTACTAGACATGCCTTACCTAGCCCGTGTTCTTAGTGACACTACCTGACACACGGTGGACACTACACATCATATTCCATATGGACACAACGTGTACAAGGTAAAATCGACCCGTGTAGTTAGCTACATGGTCGGATCAACGGTTAACTATAAACGGAATGTTCCAGAGAGACACGGCGTGAAATTGAAGGAAACCCCTTCTTATGTTGATCGTGACACAGCCCGGGTACCTATTTCATAGTACACAGTGTGGTAAACTCGTACACGGCGTGTTCCTATAAGATTTTCACAACCTCGTGTCCCTATCCACACTGTCAGCGACACCACTAAAAACTACACGACATGTATTCAGAAAGTGCACACCCTGTATTCTGGGTTTTTCCAAAAAGTAGGCTCAGAAATACACTAGATCCCAGAAAACACAGAAAAACAAGCGTTAAGGTGCCAATTTCGATCAGTGGGGGCCTACACTCTCCGTGAATCAAATCTTGGCAACAAAACCATGCATATAACAATTAAATAGTATAACAAAATCATGACCGACCAAATTCTGATACTCGAGGGCCCATAACACCTCTAAGACCAAAGTTTGGTGTCCATTATAAAGAATCTCTAATCAAACGATTCCCTATCAAGATAGTATGTATTCTATCACAACATCAATCACAATAGCATGCATTGTCTAGCACAAATTCTATCACAACATCATGAAATTTCTAATGCAATCTGGATGGAATGGAAAAATGAATGACATGTGATTTCCTAACAAGTACCTATATGATGCATGAGATGGAATAACCTCATCTCATCAGGTTGAAACAAAACAGAACCACAGTCATATAAACGGTAATAGCACAAAACAAGTGCACCACCCAATGGTGAAGTCAATTAAACTGTAACATTTGAAAAACTAGAAAACTGTTATATTCAAGGTAATCTGGATTTTTCCCTGTACAAGGGTTCTAGAAATCCCGGGCACAACTATTTACCATTTATCTATTCCGTCATATCCCTGTCTAATGTCAGAAAACGGTAATTCAATAGAAAAGGAAATAATATCCTCTGATAGCACTTTGTAACAACCCGAATTCGGATCCAATCTATTGGTTCCCCATTCCAAATTCTCCACATGACCTCAAGCACATTTCCCTAAATGATAGAGGCTTTTGACTAGCATCGAGGGCCTTGGTGAGTCATTGGGGAAACTATTCCCTCATTTGGTAACATATACAAAAAAGAGGAAATAACCGTCAATAGTGGATGTAGTAAACAACATACAATAACTGAAACTAAATAGCAGATGAAATGAATATATAATAATTATGAAAATGATGCACCCGGTACAAGTATCTAGGAATGAAGAAAACAAAACAATGTGATGAAATAAAACTGAGAAACAAATTCTAAAAGTAAACAGAAACTCCAGTATCATCACAAGCCTGATCTCTATCTTATGCTCTCCAGCTCCAACCAGCAATCATGTTCCTAATGTATAAGGGCCACAATCCATATCCACAACTACACCCATATAACCTGTTTGGGCCAAAAAGCCGGACCCAAATAGGGTGTGAGACTAATCCCAGTAGGAAACCACCACAAGATATGTTCCCTACTGTTAGTGAGTAGTTAACAGCCCATTCTACAACAGTAAGATTATCTTTTAATAATACAGTAGTGTGTGTTGTACGCAACTTCAAATTCTAACACACCACAACCAATTAAAATAGAAATTATGAATAGTAATACTGAATTTTTGAAATTTTATATATTTTATCATTCAAAATGGTTTTAATTTTTGGATTCAGAATATCGAAATTATCTTAGGGTGAATTTTTTGTACTTTTAGGATAACTTTCATATTTTTATGAATAGTTAAAATTACTAATTTTTAATTAAAAACTACTTTTTAATCAAAATAATTAATAGTGATAAATTATGAATTTGAGTGATTTTAAAGTATATTTTGAATATATCTTTACCATTTAATTCAATTTTCATCATTGGATGTAATTTAATATTTAAACAGGATATAAACAAGTGTCAATCTTTTAATAGTTATTATTTCTTAAAAACACGCTTTTTGTTTTGATAGCGGGAATTAATATTAAATTAATTTTCACCTCTTCTATGTTTTGAATTAAGAAAAATGGATTCCATATTTAGAATTTAGAGGTCCAAATTTTTTAAATAGTTAACATATATTTTTAGTCATTTTGAATAATTACTTCGGTAAATATTTTATTTACCATGGTTAAAAGGTAAATCCGGTAAATAAGGGTAAACAAATAATATTATAATAAAAATAATTTACCATAAAATGTTTCCTAACCCAATTTTTTGATACATGTCCGACCATGGTCATCTTTGCGTCCCTTTTGGGACCCCATGGATCCACATGTATGTTATAATGACAGTTTATATTAATTAAGTTAAAGTAAATACAAAAATGACAAAAGCATATATCTTTTAGAAAAAAAAATTTTATATAGGGATATATATGGTATATTTTCGACTATAAATATTCATTAAAAAGATAAAAAGATTTCCTACATAATGTTATTTTATTTATAATTTTTAGACATTGAATAATTAAACATATTTATGACATTATAATGATGCACTATTTCCTTTATTATTGAAAGAATCAAATAAATAGTATTATAAATGTAAAAATAAATATAATTAGAACGATTTGATGAAATCCACGAATTTTACTGATTAAAAAGACATTTTAGGATTGATTAAATGAATATGGTTCGAATTAATAAGGTTTATAAAATTTTAACAAAAATCAATTATTAAATATTGTCAAAATTGACATAAATTAGTTTTTAAAACAAGTATTATATTATTAATTGGTATTATATTCCTAAAAATATAAGGATCTTCCAAAGGACATATGTCATGACAGGTGTATCATTAATGGGCTACTTGGAGGTCTCATGAATGTATATAGTAAGTTTATTAACTATATAATATAAAAATAAAAAGTGACATGATAAATGTCAATCTAATTAATTAAGAGTTAAAACTAAAAGATAAGGTTAATATAATGAACCAAACCTTTATAAAATATATTGGTTGAAATTATTTCGACCCATTCCCACCATAGACTTTTAATAATCATCTTTGGATCCATAATAATCCGAATATGAATTTATTACAAATTAATACATTATGTTTTTCATAAAGAGCCCCTCCTCCCCCTTAAAAAAGGACACAACTTCTATCCAATTATTCACACCTTCAAAGCCTTTTGGTTTGGCCAACCCCTAAAAAAACTCTCTCAACTTCCCTCACATTAACACAGATTACTTCCTTTAGTCAGAAATCCATCCTAGGGATCCCTTTTGATCAAATCAAAATGAAGAACTCGAAGAAGAGATCATGTCTTCACCGCCCTCTTTCAAGTTCCTTTCTTCTTCAACTTCTTTTTCTTCATTGTTTCCATTATAAAAAAACAACTCCAGTATCTTCTATATACTAATAATTTATTATAACTATGGTACAACCATATTTACTATTCTATTGATCCTTTGAATGACATGTCACCTTACGTGCGTACGTACGGCCTATCGTCTCCACGTCGTGATGTAATTGTAATTCAATACATTATTATTTTGAACGGTATAATAATGATGTGTAATTAATTTAAATAATAAATATAACATGATAATGATTCTTTATATATGATATACTATCCAATTATATATTATTTTAATATCACATGAATGATATTGTCACACGTGCGTACGTACGGACTACCGTCTCCACGAACGCGATGAGATTCATTCACCATCGTATCCATTAGAGTCTAATTCTCATTTTATGAATAAATTTATTGTTTAAGTACTTGATATCATTATGGATATGAATAATATACAACCTATCCATAACAAACACGTCTTACTTAACAAATCATGTAAAATAAAATGAATCAGTTAACAACCGAAACGACGATAATACTAAAATATATTAACAAAGAAATATTTAAAGATCATATATGATATCATATTTATATGATTCTTGTATAATTTAATAATAATGATTTAACTGTTATATAGGTGTTTAACCTACCCTCAACCATGGAAAACTACAAGGTAAGGGTTTACGTCACAGTCTCTTCATTATCTGAGGTTGTTTATATGTAATTATCTAATGGGACCTATTTATCATCCACATCCATGTTTCTTTAAAATTGATTTCAAAATATTTTTAATATTTACTATAAAATGTGTTAAAGTTATTTATATCGTTATGTGATTTTAAAGGAATCTTTCTATCATTTTCCAAACAAGTTACTTCTTAACCTTTTTGACTTATTTAAGGTAAGAATATATGGTTTAACTTATACGGCTGGTGCAGTTATTTTCCACCATTACAAAATCATCAAAGCTTCCCTTACAAGCTTATATAAATATTTTCAAAATAAATGTTTTCTTTATAAAAATTTTACTCTTAAATTATTTCAAAATAGAAATAGATATTTCTCTAAAAAGGATTTTGATTTCATCTATGTCAACATCCTTGATGGATTTTATGGTTATTTGAAATTGATTTATTATGATACAAAACCATCATATTGTATTAAAGGTTTTGTGATATGTTTGATTGTGGATGTGTTATTTTTATAACATTCATAGTTTATGGTTAAATTATTGACATTTCGTATGCTAGTTTTAATACGAATGTTTATGATATGTTTAATCCTTTTCATATGAGGAATGTATTGGGCTTAGTAAGTGAAGGGTGGAGCCCGCTATAGCTCCTCGATGCATCGGTGGGTCTCATGAGACAACTAGACGTGGAATTGGCTGAGGCCCTTTCCCAATTTGATTTATGGTTTTGGTCGAGGCCTTAATAATTTTTATACGTCTTGGCTGAGGCCTTTCAAAAATGTTTCAGAATGTCTAGAATTATACATTCCCTCATTATGGAAATAATATTGATGGTTCATTTGGTCATTTGACTAGTAGAATACACATGATTATGTTTTATTATGGCATTATTTACTCAATTCATATTCTTTCCATAAATGAATTCATGTTTATTATTGACAAAGGCTTGTGGTTTCAATTATTTACAATGCTTAATATTTATGTCATTTTCCATTGTATTACATAACCTTACTAAGGGTTTGAGATCACCCCATTCTTATATTTCATTTTCCTAGGATATGAAGAATTATTTTATGAATGACCTATAGGGATAGTTGAAGGGGATATGAGTGTGGAGACAAGATGTTGTTGTAGTTTTCACTTTATGATGTTATGTAAACTTTATGAATGTATCTACTGTTTCCAAGGCTACTAAACTAATAGGTCTTTCGAGACTTGATCTTTTGTGATCATGACAATGTTATGTAATAATGCACCGACTCTGGGTAACTAGGGATGGGGCGTTACAGTTGGTATCAGAGGAAGTTCAGTACAAACCTTGGAAAATAAATTTAGATAAACATTGATTAGAGCACATAGACTTAAGATAGACTTTGAGGATTAGTATAGAAGAACATCCTAGAATTTTTTTTATTGTAGATATTTTTTTAGTTTTCCGAGAAATACATCCTTTTATGGATACGAGAAGGTAGAGGCAGCTCTAGCATAGATGTACCTAGGGGTAAATACCAAAAACACCGCTTTGAGCTAGAATCGAACGAGAACTGGTGCACCACAACGGGCCTTGCTACACTCTTCGTTATGACACTCCCAGGGGATATGCTTAGGATAATTCTCATTTTCTTTAAAAATAATTATGAAGGGTTTATGATTATATACATCCTCATAGAAAACATTTTTATGATTATGGATTATATCCATAAATAATTTAATTTATTGTAAGTATATTACATTTATGGAATATGTATTTTGATTCATAAACTGATATAGTTTATGTCATTGCTTAGAAATGGTGACTAGTGGAAGGAATGGAATCTGTATCGATGCACGCACTCCTTAGAGGGATTTCCCTCCTGCTCAAGATAATTATAGTGGAGCTAGTGACGCAATGGGTACTGATCAGCTAATCACCATACTAGGACAACTCACTCAGGTTATGAATAATAACCTTACCCATATGGAGCACCCTGATCTACAGCGTAGAGGATCAATGTTAGATAGCTTCATGAGGCAACAAACAACAACATTAAATGGGAGTAAAAATACATTAGTATCTGAGAAATGGAAAAGTTCCCTAGATAAAATATTTCAATCTTTAGGGAGTAGTGAAGGGGAAAAAGTTTCCATGGCAGTTTATCGCCTCATGGGAGATGTTGATCAATGGTGGTCATTGATACAAAACACAAAGGAAGATGATAATATTATCAAATATGGAATGGAGGGAGTTTGGAGATATTTTCATAGAGAAATACTTTTCTCGTGACCATCGAGCAGATATGGAAAGGAAATTTCTCAGTCTCAGTAAAAAGGAGGTTGAGAATGTTGCAAAGTATGAGGCTAACTTTACAAGTTTAGCAAGGCATGGTGCAGATTATATATGTAACCCAAGAAGCAAGTTTGATCGTTTATTTTATGGGTTAAAACCATTTCTCCATTGAGATTTAGTATCCCAATCCTTCTCATCATTCGAAGATATTGTATCATGTGCTACGAATAAAGAAAAGAACTTATCTAAGTCTTACATATTTAAATCAAAGAAAGAGAATAAGAGATCTGCTGAGCACTCTGGGATAGGAAATATAGAACCAAGGAAGAAGGGAAGATTTTAATTTCCACCTTATGATAATTATGGATGGAAGGACCCTGGTGCCTGTCTAAAAGGAAGTGGAGTATGCTACAAATGTGGACAGAAAGGCCATCTTGCTGGTGATTTTAAGTGGAAGAAATATACTACCAATGTTCAATGATACAACTGCAAGGAGATGAGACATTATGAAAATGAATGTCCTATGTTTCAGGGGAACTTACCTCAGAAAAGGCCAAGGGATCATGGCCAGGATTATGTTATCACTACTGCTGAGGTAGAAGCTCTGAACGACGTTGTGGCATGTAATTTAATGGTTTCCTCAAGTTTACCAAATGATTTATTTGATTCTAGATCATCACATTGTTTCATATCTTCCCAGTTTGCTAAGAAAATCAGATATTTCCAATTTGATTTAACAAGGGAGTTGTCAGTTAAAACTCCTAAGAGAAGTATCATTTCAATAATGTTTTGTGAATATATTCCCATTAGAGCATATAAATGTTCTTTATCTGCTGATCTCATCGTCATACCTATGATTTAATATGATGTAATCCCCGATATGGATTGGCTTTTGGACCATGATGAAAATAGTTATTGTAAGAAGAAGGGGTTTATGATTTTTATGATGATGATAAGGAACACCTTATATTTAGATCAGAATCGTCACCACCTAATTCTTCTCTAGATCCACAACCAATATCTCAAATAAATTCAATTATTGGGGAGAAAGATAATGATATAACTGTGGGTGAGGAATGTAATGTTCAAACAGTGGATGTACCTATTGTGAAAGCATATGTTTATGATTTTCCAGAGGATTTACCTGGACATCCTCCAGAATGAGAAATTAAGTTTTCCATTGATTTAATTCATCGTTCAATGCCTATGTCAAAGAAACCTTATAGAATGGCCACTTTGGAATTAGTGGAACTAAATAAACAACTAGAGGAACTAATTAATAAGGGATTTATTCTCCCTAGTGATTCTCCATGGGGATCCCATGTTGTTTTGTTAAACAGAAAGTTGGATCTATGAAATTGTGCATTAACTACAGGGAGATCAATGCTGTAACAATAATGAACAAGTATTTCCTACTTCACATTGATGATTTGTTTGACCAACTAAATGGAACACAATATTTTTCAAAGATTGAACTTCGATCTGGATACCGTCTGTTGTGTGTGAATAATGAAGACATTCTGAAGACAACATTTCGAACCAGGTACGGACATTATGAGTATACGGTAATACCTTTTGGATTGACTCATGCACCCTCTGTCTTCATGGATCTAATGAATAGTGTTTTCAAGGAATATATCGATGATTTTGTAGTGGTATTTAATGATAATATCTTTTTATACTCCAAAAGCTATGAAGATCATGAAAACCAATTGTGCATTATCCGGAAGACTCATAGAAGACATGAATTATATGGGACGTTTAGCATGTGTCAATTCTGGGTTCAGGAGATTTATTTTCTTGGCCATATTGTCTCTAATGATGGAATTTCCCTTAATCTTTATAAGATGAAGGAAATACAAGAATGTCCATCTCCAATAAGTATAACTGAGGTATGTAGTTTTATTGGTTTAGCAGGTTATTATCGACGTTTCGTCCAGAATTTTGCCCGATTGGCTAACCCATTAAAAAAGCTCTCAAGAAAAGGGTTTAAATTTGTTTGGAAAAAAGAGTGTGAATAATGTTTTGAGGAACTAAATAGAAGATTAATCAATTCCCCTATTTTGACTCTACCATTGAGAAATGACGGGATTGTTATTTATAGTGATGCATCGAAGAATGGACTTGGTTGTGTCCTTATGCAGAATGATAGAGGTATTGCCTAAGCATCACGACAGCTGAAAATTCATGACAAAAACTGTCATACTCAATTTGTTGAGTTAGCTGCTGTAATATTTACATTGAAGATATGGAGACACTATCTCTATGTTGAAAAGTGTGAGATATATACTGATCACAAGATTTTAAAGTATATTTTCTCACAGAAGGAACTCAACATGAGGCAAAGGCGATGGCTCGAATTACTCAGGGATTATGATTTCACTATACACTACCACCCACGGAAGGTAAATAAGGTGGAAGATGCATTGTGTAGAAAGAATCATTGAGTTTTGAACCAGATGAGAGTTGAAAGGGATCCTATTTTCATGGATCTAGCGAAGATGGATATGGGAATTTTCATGGAATGTGAAACATCAATTCCTTTTCAAATGGTTGCCAAACCATATTTACTAGAAATGATAAAGTGTTATCATACCAGTGATGAAGAGATTCAAAAGAAGATTAATGCTGTGAATGATGGGAGATTGATTGACTTTGTGTATGAAGATGGAATTTTGAAATTTGAGAAGAGACATTGTGTTCCCGATATACCTGATCTAAAAAGGGAATTACTGGATGATTCCCATAGTTATAATTTTTTATACACCCTGGGAGCACCAAAGTGTACAGGGATTTGAAGGATCATTTTTGGTGGGACAATATTAAAGAGGGGGATTGCTGATTTTTTGTCAAGATGTATGGTTTTTCAACTAGTGAATGATGGAAGGAAACAACCTGGAGGAGTCATGAAACCTCTTCCCATACCAGAGTGGAAATGGGAAAATATTACGATGGAATTTATCATGGGACTACCAATGACCCATAGAACGAACAATGAAATATGCGTTATTGTTGATCGTCTAACCAAGTGAGCACATTTTCTTCCTATAAGGTGGGATTAACCACTCAAATTCCTAGTAAGACTATATATTAATGAAGTTGTGAGACTTCATGGAGTACCCCTATCGATTGATTCTGATCATGATGCCCATTTTACTTCAAGATTCTGGAAGAGTCTTCATAAGGACTTGGATACTGAACTTCGTTTGAGCACTTCCTACCACCCTCAAACAGATGGAAAATCAGAATGGACTATTCAAACCTTAGAAGATATGTTGAGATCATTCTCACTTGACATTCAGGGTGTGTGGGATCAATATTTACCCCTGGTGGAATTTTCCTATAACAATATCTTTCATTCAAGTATTCAGATGGAACCATATGAAGCATTATACGGAAAGAGATTTCGCACACCAACATGATGGGATGATGTTGGTGAAGGAAAACTCGTAGGCCAAAAACTGGTGGAGGAAACAATGTAAAAGGTAAAGGTAATCCAAAACTACATCAAACCAGCTCAAAGTAGGTAGAAGTGCTATGCCGATATTCAAAGGAAGGATTCAGAATTTCAGGTAGGATATCATGTTTTACTGAAGGTTTCTCCATGGAATGGAGTTATACGTTTCGGTAAGAAGGGTAAATTGAGTCCCAGGTACATCAGACCTTTCGAAATTCTAGAACTAATTAGGGATGTTGCGTACCATTTGGAAATTCCGCCAAATCTCTCCAAAGATCACGATTTGTTCCACCTATCACTTTTGAGAAAATACATGCCTGACCCACTGCATTTACTCACTTATGAGGAATTAGAACTGGAACCTGATCTGTCTTATTGCAAAGAGCCCATCAGGATTCTTGATACAAGATAACAAGTTCTGAGAAACCGAACGACTCGTCTGGTAAAAGTTATATGGAGAAAAAATAAAATGGAAGAGGCTACGTGGGACCCCGAGGAACTTATTATGAAGAACCACCCAAGTCTTTTCATGCGGTAGTATTATAGAAATTTCAAGGACAAAATTATTTGAAAGAGGGGAGAATGTAACACCCCATGCTTCCACGGTATGCTTCTCTTTGAATAATATAGTTTCGTGTGTTGTACGCAACTTCGAGTTCTAACACACCACAACCAATCAAACTACCCGTTATGAATAGTAATACCCACTTTTTGAAATTTGATACATTTTAACTTTGAAAATGGTCTTCATTTTTGGATTCGGAAAATTGAAATTATCTTAGGGTTAATTTTTGGTACTTTTTGGATAACTATCATATTTCGATGAATAGTGAAAATTACTAAATTTGACTTAAAAACAAATTTTTTAATTGAAATATTTAATAGTGATAAATTATGAATTCGAGTGATTTTAAAGTATATTTAGAATATATATTTTTACCACTTAATACAATTTTGGTCATTTAACATTGTTTCAAATTTAAACCGGACATAAACAAGTGTCAATCTTTTGATAGTTATTATTTTTTAAAAACATTGTTTTTGTTCTGATAGCGGGAATTAATTTTAAATTAATTTCTACCACATCTGTGTTTTGAATATAGAAAAATGTATTCCATATTTAGAATCAGGAGGTCCAAAATTTGTAAATAGGTAACTTTTATTTTTAGAAATTTTGAATAATTACTTCGGTAAATATTTTATATACCATGGTTAAAAGGTAAATCCGGTAAATAAGGGTGAAAAAGTATTATTATTATAATAATAATTTACACTAAAACATGTCCTAATGCTATTGGTTGATAAATGTCTGACCATGCACATATTTGGGTAGATTTTGGGACCCCATGGATCCACTTGTAAGTTATAATGGCACTTTATATTAATTAAGTTAAAGTAAATTCAAAAATGTCATAGGCATATATATTTTAGAAAAACAATTTTTACATAAAGTTATATATGTTATATTTTAGACTATAAATATTCATTAGAAATATAAAATGATTTTCTTAATAATGGTATTTTATTTATAATTTTTAGAAATTGAATAATTAAATTTATTTATGACACAATAATGATGTGATATTTTCTTTATTAATGAAAGAATAAAATAAATAGTATTTTAAATGTTAAAATAAATATAATTTGAAAGTTTTTATGACATAAAAGAATTTTATTGATTAATATGAAATTTTAGGATTTCTTAAATTAATTGTTTTCTAATTATTAAAGTTGTTAAGACTATAAAAAATCAATTATTAAATATTGTCAAAATTTTAAAAAATGAGTTTTTAAAAAAAGTATTATATTATTATTTGATATTATATTTATAAAAATATATGGTTCGGACAAAGGAATTCTATCATGATATTTGTATAATTATTGGACCACATGGGGGACTCATGGATGTATATAGTATGTTTAGTAACTATATAATAAAAAAATACTAAGTGACATGGTAAATGTCAATCTAATTAACTAAGAGTTAAAACTAAAATATAAGGTTAATATAATGAACCAATCCTATCTAAAATATATTTGTTGAAAGGATTTAGACCCATCCCCACCATAGACTTTGAATAATCCACTTTTCAACCATTATAAACCGAATATGAATTTATTATAAATTAATACTTTATGTTTTTCCTAAAGATTCCCTCCTCCCCCTTATAAAAGGACAAAACTTATAAACAATTATTCACACCTTCAAAGCCTTTTGGTTTGGCTGAAACCTACCCAAATACTCTCTCAACTTCTCTCACTTAATTTTAGATTCCTTACTTTAGTCTTAAAGTCATCGTAAAGATCCCTTTTGAACAAATCAAAAGGAAGAACCCGAAGAAGAGGTAATGTTTTCACCACCCTCTTTCAAGTTCCTTTCTTCTTCAACTACTTCATTATTTGTTGTTTTCATTCTAAAATAATAACTACATTATCTTATATATTCTTTGATGTTATTATAAATATGGTACAACCATATTCTGTATTCTATCCATCCTTTTAATGATATGTCACCGTATGTGTGTGTGTACGGCCTACCGTCTCCAGGTCGTGGTGTAATTGTAATTCAATACATTATTATTTGGATGGGTATAATAATGATGTGTAATTCATGTAAATAATAAATATAACATTATAATGATTTTTTATATATGATATACTATCCAATTATCTATTATTTTAATATCACAAGAATGATATTATCACTCGTGCGTACGTACGGACTACTGTCTCCACGAACGCGATGAGATTCATTCACCATCATATCTATTCAAGTGTAATTATCAATTTATGATTAAAATTATTGTTTAAGGTCTTTATATCATTCTGGATATGAATAATATACAACCTATCCATAACAAACATGTCCTATGTAACAAATCATATAAAAGAAAAATGAATCAGTTAACACCCAAAATGACGATAATACTAAAATATTATTAACAAAGCAATATTAAAAGATCATATATGATATTATATTTATATGATTCTTGTATAATTTAATAAAAATGATTTAACTATTATATAGGAGGTTAACCTACCCTAAACCAAGTAATAGTACAAGGTATAGGTTTACTTCACAATCTCTTCGTTATTCGAGGTTGTTTATTCGTAATTATATAATGGGAACACTTTATTATCGACATCCATGATTTTTAAAAATGTATTTCAACATATTTTTACTATTTACTAGGCAGTGGGTTAAATTGATTTACAACCTTATGTGTTTTCAATGGACTCTTTCCGTCGTTTTCCAAACAAGTTACTTTTTAAAATTTTCAACATATTTAAAGTAAGAATGACGTTTTTAACTTATATGGCGGGTGCAGTTATTTCCCACTGTTATAAAATCATCAAACCTTCACATACAAGCTTATAAATTTTTTTTCATAATAAATGTTTTCTTTATAATTATTTTAATCTTAAATGATTTCAAAATATAAAGAGATATTTCTCTAAAAAGGATTTTTATTCCATCTATGTCAACATCCTTGATGGATTTTATTTTTATTTGAAATGGATTTATTATGATACAAAACTTACATATTGTATTAAAGTTTTTGTGATATGTTTGAATATGGATGTGCTATTTTTATACCATTCATTGTTTATGGTTAAATTATTGACATTTGATATACTAGTTTTAATATGAATGTTTATGATATGTTTAAACCTTTTCATATGATGAATGTATTGGCCTTAGTAAGTAACTGCTGGAGCCCGCTATAGCTCCTCGATGCATCGGTGGGTCTTATGAGGCAACTAGACGTGGAATTGGCTGAGGCCCTTTCCCAATTTTATTTATGGATTTGGCCGAGGACTTAATAATTTTTAGACGTCTTGGCCGAGGCCTTGAAAAAATGTTTCAGAATGTCAAGCATTATACATTCACTCGCTATGGAAATAATATTGATGAATCATGTGGTAATTTTACTAGTAGAATACCCATGATTTTGTTTTATTATGGAATTATTTACTCGGCTCATTTTCTTTCCATAAAAGTATTCATGATTATTATTGATAAAGTCTTGTGGTTTCAGTTATTTACCTTGCTTAATATTTATGTCATTTTCAGCTGTATTACGTACCCATACTGAGCGTTTGAGCTCACCCATTTCTTATGTTTCATTTTCCCATGATATGAAGAAGTATTCTACGAATGACCTGCAGGGATAGTATAAGGGGATATGAGTGTGGAGACAAGATGTTGTTGTAGTTTTCACTTTATGATTTAATGTAAAAGTTATGAATGTATCTAGTGTTTCCATGTCTACTAAAAAAATCGGTCTTTCGAGACTTGATCATTTGTGATCATTAAAATGTTATGTAATAATGCACCGAATCTGGGTAACTAGGGTTGGGCGTTAAAGAGTAATATAGAAAAAGTAATGGATATAAATGCAGCATAGGAAGATGAGTAAACTAAAGTAGATAATCATAAAAACTCCATTAACATTTATTTATTAATTTAGTTGAATCATTTAATTATAAATCTAGGAAGCTAGAAAACGACTCAATATTCCCAAGGCATAGCAAGTAACACCATAGGTAACTCAGCAGACTACCTAAACAACAAGAAGTACAAAACCCAAGCTTGTTCTTTTTCTTGGTGGACTCATCACTAATCACCAAACAATATTCTCACTGACTCTCTGGGTGGCTCATAATGGAAGACCCCTCTAGTCAAGAAATCATACAATGATACAGAAACTTTGGGAATCTCTCACAGTCAATTCCCATGCGATCTGGTAATGATATCTATAGACTCACTCAGGATGCAGAAACGTCTAATTCCCCCTATAGTCTCGATACATAACTAGGGACACTCTGAGGAATCACGATTTCTAATTACCGTAGGTCCCTCGAACAAAACTAAATTATAACAGACTCTCTAGGGAAGCCCTTAATCGTCAATTCCCTCTTTAGTCTACCACACAAAGTTAACATAGCCTCGAGCAGTCTAGTCATGCGTAATCGACTGTCAGCTGCCCTAAGTAATATCAACAACTACTTGGATAATAGCTAAAATGCATCAAAAGTATATAAACATCAGGCAATAGATGCAATAAATTATATCAAGGCAGAAAATCAATGAAATAAGGTCTAACTCACAGGAAACCTATACCAAACGATGATAAACAACCAAAACAATGGAAAACACATATGGGGTGATCCTCAAACATGAAAAAAAGCAATCATTATTCATCTAATAGCCTCAATCACACATGAAATATAGGGAAGATAATAAAACAGGATCAAAACCCGAAACCGAGATAACTGAAACATGGGAATCTGACACTTTTCACCGAAATGAATCAAAGACATTCAACGTAAGGAAACAAACCACCTACTTCGATCCTAGGAGATCAATTTACTTGAACCTCGGCCTGTGAATCAACCTAGAATGGAGTAGATCTGAAAAAATTTCTAAAACGTTCAACCTATGATAACTCTTATAAGAGAAATAATCAGGAAACTTGGCCAATGTGGAACCAAGAACTCACTGATGCGATTCTATTGCAACCGACGACGTTCAATTCGAATAAATGGTGAAGGATCGATGGCTTGGAGAAGATCTGTGGTTGTACCCTTGTTATCAATCGAAGAGGCTGTAGAAGAAGGCGGTTTGGGGGTTAAGACATGACCTCAGTCCATTTAATAAAAAATGAAAGTACGCAGCATGTACTTTTAGAGTACACAGTGTGTACTAGGCTTTTATGTACTTTGCATTAAGTGACCACTACATCACCCCTACATGGCCGTGTGTGTGGCCATGACACAGCCAGCACACAGCCTCAAGCAGCAACAAAGTACAAGACGTGTACTTATAATGTACATAGCATGTACTTAAAAAATTTCCAGATTCTCATCTTTTTCCCAAAAATGACCAGGAAAGGAAAAACATACCTGGAGAGAAGGTCTAGGTTCTTACAAAATATTCAACTCAAAGTATCATTATTTTAATAAAATTTAGGACATGAGAAATATAATTCATGGTGGCCTATAATAGAGTAGTTTGATGGAATTATAACTCTTGTATCATTTACAGTCATCATGAAGAGACCAAATTCCATTGAAAATATACATGGATACATTGGTCCTTCTCTCTAATGATTGAATGTATAAATCCATTAATTTTCCACAATATTTATTATGGAACTAAAAATGTTATAATTAATACTGTTGAACTATATATTATTTTGCTAATTGGACAATTGCATGTAGTTATTCCTAGGAACATGATTGAAAAAATGAACATCCAATTAAAAAAATCAATGGAATGATGCCCCTATCGATGAAAAATTATATTCTAAACCAAAATAACCTTTACATACTCTATATTATAATATCACACTCCATTGGAATATGAAAATACAATAATGATGGAATAATCAAGTCCCCAATACTAAGGCAATATAAATTTTAAAGGTGGGGATGATAATAGAAGCAATGTGGAAGACTGAGATTCAGTAATCGTAACTATATTTATAAATGATGAGAGGTAGGATTCATCATGGATGAAAAAATCAAAAAAAATCAAACCAAAAAAACCCAAACACAAAATCAATAAGAGAAGAAAAGACGAAAATAACATAGCATGGATTGTACCCATGATTCACTTAGGAGAAATTAGAGGAGGATCTCAGACATTAGGGGAGGTCCATAAGAGCTAGAGAATCATGACTGCATTAGTCATAGTTATTGTTATTTTATAAAGATTGAGGGAACTTTTATCAATACATAAAAAACTTTGTCTCTAAAGACACTTTTTATGAGTGCTAAATTGATAAACGCTGATAATGGATTTCTAAAAATATATATAGAAAATTTTAAAATATTAAAATAATTATATATATATGTTGATTATAATTTTTAAAAATTTTAAATATATAATTATTTATATGTATTTACATAAATACTTTTAGAAATTTATATTTTATAAATTTATAATTATAAATATACAATTTTATATATATAGAAATTAAAATTTATAAATATATTCATAAATATTTCATTATAATTATAAATATGTAAATAATTGTACATAAATATATAGGTTTATATATCATAAATAAATATGTAAATATATATCTAAATATAACAAATATATTCATTATTTAAATATATTTACTATAATTTTATAATTATTTAATTTGAAATAAATGAATAATTTTAGAATAATAGTATTTATATATTTTTGTCATTATATAGTTCAATAATATATATATATATATATATATATCTTTTTGGATGCTTAGTGGTATCTTCCCCTTTGGGTATCGATGAGGACTCGTGTTCATGACATCCTGAGTACATCCCGACATTATATGTCGCCTGTCTTTCATTATAATGTAGCGCCATTCCCCAAATAAAATGATGCTACATCCTCTACATAGGTAAATATACATATATTCTTAATATATATATATATATATGTATATATGTATATATAGATATATTATTGATGGTTAAAATATATTTCATATAATTTTATTATTTGTTAATTATATATATATATTTATTTATAATTATATAAATGATTTGTTACTTAAATACAATTTATGTATTTTTAATTATAATTATTATTTAAATTTATAAACATATTAAATAAAATTTGATAAATATATATAGATTTAAAAATATTTATTTAAAAATATATTTTTAAAAATAATAATAAATATGTAATCTTAAATAGAAGCATTTTAAAAATGACTGAAATTAAATAATTCAAAAAATTTATGCTTTAAAAATATTTTAATATATATATATATTAATAATTAAATATTTATTTTAAAAAATATGCATATATATTGAAGTAAAGATTATTACATATTGAAAATTATTAATCATAATATATGTATATATAAATTAGAAAATGATTACAATCAAGAAAAATAAATACTAAAAAAATAAAAATATATAAAATCGATATTTAATACATAAAAAATAATAATATTAAAAATAGGAAAATAAAATTGACCAATTAATTAAATAATATATTAAATTTATCATATTATAAGGAAATTTATAAATAAAATAACTTTTGAATAAATTACACAAATAATAGTTTTATGTGATTCTATATAATTTTTCATTATTTCGGTAACTATTTATCTATGTTTGTTGTATATAAAAATATATTAATTAAATATATCTCTGTGAAATCAGAGTAATACCCATTATATATATGTTAAAGTGAAAATTCAAAGAACTTTATAATTTAATAAGATATTAATATAAATTTTAATTATTAAATTTCAATCATTATATATATATATATATATTATATTATTTATTACTATTTATCATTAATATAAATCTATTTATCTTTTTCATTTTTTTAAAATCTTATTATTAATAAATTTTTTATTCATTTTTTAATTTAGTCATTAAAATATATTTGTTTATTCATTAAAATTATTTAAATTTTTGTATCTACAATTAATATATACATTTTTTTAATATTTATAATTTTTATATATGTATATTCAATTTATTCATTTTTATCAGTAATTTTTAAATTAATACAATTCTTAATATTTATTTACATTTTATTTCTCTAATTATTTAATTTATTTTCACTATAACTAATGTAAAGTTGAAGGGTACCTTTTATAAGTTATTTTTTTCCCTAATAAATGGTACCATTTATCAGTGCTTTTTTAATGCAAATAAAGGAAACCATTATGAGTTCTTTTTGTTTCAATTATAACAAAAAAGGTTGTTAAAGATCTCTTTTTTTGTGGTAGATGATTATATGCAAAAGAATCCCTAAAAGATTGGCCCTATGGTGAGGAAAACACTCAAATAAATGTAAACAAATTATAACATTTGTTTAGATAAAGTAATATATTTTTTCCTTGCTAGGGAGCCACAAACCATATTTGAATGCATATACAAAATTCAACCCCTAATTTGTTCCTTTGGTTCTTATGGGCCATAACCATTCATTGGTTGAATTTATTTCACAACAAAAATCCTTTCGAGGTCCTATGAAAAATCATTGTTCAAGAGTCCCTTACAACACGTGCAAACATTCTCTGAGATCCTTATTTATAAATAATTCCAAAGGAAAAAATTCATTTCACACATTTATCAAAAACATATTTTTTCAATAATGACAATTCAATACTTTTTAAAATTTATAAAATTATAATTGAATAGTAATAAATAAAGTTTCACAAATAGAAATTTCCTGAGACCATCCACCTCAACACATCAAATTTAAAACTACCAAACAAAATAACTAAACAAAATGGAAAAATGCCTCCATTATTATGGCTAAAAACATAAACATGAGATGAATATATTTGGAAGAGATTGATTTAAAGAACACAAAAATTGTCGGGAAAGATCCACAAATACCCCAAGCATACATCTATTGGACAGGGGTGGCAATTAGTGTCAACGACACAACTAACCTAGAGTATACATTACATATGTAAACGTATAGACACAAAAAACAACTCAATGGTAAAATGAAGAGGGAATGAAATATGACATGAAACACTACTATAAATAGACCAAAAAAGAATGGAAAACTAAATAGAATGATGTATTGTTGTTCAATATAATAATCAAAGGTGAAAAATAAAATCCAACCATGAAATACGTATCAACATGACAATTTTTGATGAGGTAATAGAATTGAGATCCAAAATCATGTATCCCAAGATATGTCCACATGATGCGGTCCATGTAGTCTGTATCCCTATGCCCATTTTATGTCATGATAGACCTAACTGATGTCTTCAAAATACACGACACGAATTGGGAGATGCCCTTGACAGAATGAATATAATCATACCCAGTAGAAATCCTTGAAAATGTGAAGGAGAGTGGTTTGAGGTACATCTAATGATGAATGTAGTAGATATAGAAAGTTATAGATAATGAATATAACTAAAAAACATGGGATTTAATGTATGATCTTCAATAAAAATAGTCTCAAATTGTGAGAATGTGAACATCTCATGGATTCATTGTTACCTAAAGTAGCAGTGCAGACTATTCCAACTAAGAGAATCTAGTCAAAGAATGATTGTGGAATAACCCATGTATATTCAACTCTCCTAGATGGAGAATAACAAAAAACCAAATAATGGGTACAAATATATTTATATATATATATGCTCAATCAATGTAGTGAAAAAGAGAGAGTAAGGGGACCTCCATATGAAATCTAATCCTAAGAAGTTGAGTAGAAAATAGTTACAAAGTAAGTACATATACAAAGGACATCCAATCATACATCATCATAGTTAATAAAAGTCAGAGGGAATCAATCACCACACCTTGATATTATCTTATTTGGGAGGAACTAACTTTCTCACAATGTTTTAGGTCGTGTTAAAAGAATGCGGCTTAGTGGGGAAATCAACCCTCTTTTTAAATAGCCCAATAGTAGGTAAAACCACATATTTTCATTATGCCATAATGTTATGTTGTCACCAGTTATAGGAAAGGATCTTGTTCGAGAGTACGAAACTAGTGTCTTATACTATTAGTCACAAATTAACACCACAACATAACCCCACTAGAGGGTACGACTCCTGAAGGTCACTAGAGAATGAAACTACCCATTGTACTAGAGGGAATTCTTGGATATTTATCAAGGAAACATCACTACCTATCCTCACTAGAGGGTCTCTCCTAGAATATGTCATCTGGTAATTCCATTATCCAACCCAACTGGCGGGTAAGCCCAAAATGTCAATGAACACCATAGCCCAGTCATATTGGAGTGTAACTTGCATTAATCATTATGTAATGTGACTGCCCATCAAAACTAGGGGTAATCCATGATATACCACAAGGAAACATCGTATCCTAGTCCAAATGGAGGGTAACCCAGATACAACACTGGTAATTATGTTTGATGATTTTCATCATCGGGCACCACCTCTTCCCAGGGAAAAATGGTAAATTTCAAATCGTATCTAAAATGTCACATAAGAGGTAACGGCATCATTTTACATGAAAACAAGAGGATAGGCTACTTATTTTCCAAAATAGGTCAATAGGTGTGAAAGGTACATTTCACCGTAAATATTTTTAGGGGTTCTTACTAGGACCCACCCATGAATTCAAATAAATACCCAGCATTATTCCCAAAAAGTCTTCCACATTTTTAGTGACACAATTCGATAGAAACAAATGTCATCTCAACTCCCCATATGGGATATTTTATTGGACTATGATTTAATTATGACGTTAAATCTATTATTTATTTGTTAATTTGTGGTCCCACATCATATTTCAAGAAAAAATATACATAAAAAATATTAAAATGAAAGTATCATAAATTAGGTCATTCCACCATAGACGTTGCATGAATTGGACTCCCCGTGTATGATTTATGTAGAATAAAATATGTTCACAAAAAAATATATTTTTTATTAATATTATTATTCTTGTTATTTTTATTTTTCTCTTTTACCCTATCCATTCACCCTCCCATATAAAACCCTATACTACTACAACACCTTCCCTACATCCTCCACCACTATGTCAGCACTCAGTCTACTAATGGTACATCCTCCCACCATCATCCTCTCCTTCCATCATCATTATTCCGAGAGCCCCTTCCCCATGCCTCGGTCAAATGCTCTATCATCTAACTCCCCAAAAGTATCATCGGACTGTCGACACATGCCTCCTATGACAGGATCCTCAACAGAACATCACCACTTCCTTGATCTGCAAACATGATTTCCCTCTCACCCCCATGCAATAATCGAACATAGTGTCACAGCCTTCAACTTACAACCAATCCATAGGTCCAATAAGAAACAAGAAATGATTGGAGAACTACGATCTTCGAGCCCTGATCTCCCATAAATGATTCCCCTCTTGAAAATTCAATTTCATTTGAAATAAATAATAATTTTTCATATTCATTAGTTACATAGTCATCCGAAGAATGAAATTGGCGATGATTTCATGAAGAACATTAAAATTTAAAAAAAAATATGGAATCCATGAATAGGTTAAACAATTTTCATTTTAGTTTGTCCATTGAGGATGATGTTAAAGGATGAGAAAATTGAAAAAATGAATATTCTTCGTATTACATTAAACTTCAATCAGGGATAATATAACTAAATAGATAAGTCCCAAGAGGATTTTTATCCATGGGTCATTGATGATCCTGCAAAATAATGAACATTATTTTTTAGACACTCCGACCTACTCAGTTGTGCAATGTCATCATGATCACTTGAATGTTAGTTTTTGATTCAGAAAATGGGGAATGAATGAGAGAGTATCAGGTGGATTAATGGAATAACGATCCAACCCTTTCCAAAATCTAGTAGTTACCAATTTATAACCATGATTTATGTTTAATTTGTTTTTGTGATTAATTAATAAATAAATTAATTAATCTAATTTTGTTTATATATAATGAACGAGGGGTCCAAACATCCTTCACTGAACCATTTCATGTGAAAAATAGGGTAAACACAGTGTTCTGGTCCCAAAGGTATTCTCAGATTTCAGATCTGATTAAATATTTGATTATTATCTGGTTTTTGTTATTTATCCATGTTCTTGAATAATATTATATATTTAATCAATATTAAAAATTAATTCTGAGAACATTGGGCCTCAAAATCACATTCCACCCCTGCAAGCAAATCTGGAAATATATTTAGAAATATTTAAATTTCATTCAATAATTAATCTAGGTCTCTAAATCATTCCCTCCAATATTTTCATACCTGAAATGAAAAAAAATATGAAAATAATTTATGATATTGAACCTGTACATTGATTTCCGGCTCCCAGGAACTATCATTAATATTTCTGTACTTCATCAACATGTGAACCAATAGAATGTTCCATCAGTGTAATGTTTGCACTTATAGATCCACAATTTCCACTGGGTTCACTAAAAAGATCGATATATATTTGATGTTGACTTCTCCCAAAAAGATTATGTGCATAGGATAACTCTCATATCTCCTCAAAATTGACATGTGGAAGATTTTGGGCAACCTATATTTCTGTTTGGTAGGTATATGAAGTTGAAAACCTCACAATCATTCTACATAATATTGAACCGCCAAATGATCCTCAAAGATAACATGCATCCCCAGAAAAACCTATGAATTCCTCATCATCGGATGACTCTCTATAATATGTGGTCCCAATTATTAAAATCCAAGGGCCTACAATAGTGATCTAGTTAAGATTTCAATCTTCTCTAGGATGTCTTTTTCTGTCCATGGATAACATGCACATTCTCCATCATCAACAGCACCACCTTAGGTCCCACAAGAGATGATTGGCCTACCTCCATCCTAGAAAAGGGTGACCTCTTGGTTCTCCCATATAGAACCTAAAAATTATTCATCCAAATAGTAGGTTGCTATCTACTATTGTATAAAAACTATACCATTTATAGTTCATTATCCTAGCTTGAGCTGAAATCCCACACGCAAGCAGTCAACATATCCTCTAGAACCTAGATAGTGTGGCCAGTCATACTATTGGTAAAGGATTTAAAGGATGTACTCATCATTAGCGGGGTCTTGAATTCCATATGAATTCCTCTCAAAAATCATGAGGAAAAATACATGTCACGATTGGAGACAAACTTCATGGGTAACATATTAAGGTGGGAAATATCACGTATGTTCATCTACACCAAACACGCCACTGAACTTTTCTCACTACAAAAATGGACTTTACTAACTTCATGAGTTACTCTATTATCATATAAATGGAGTGATGGACTATTTCAAGGTGGGTAATACCATTAATGAAGTCCATGTATATATCATCCTATTTCCACCCTAGGATCTCATGATGTAGCAATAAAACTTCCAAAACCATGTTCTCATCCTTCAACCATTAACATGTGATACATCACGAGATTAGCAAAAATAAACATTGTATCTTTCAAGTCCACCAATACTACCACTAATTATATCTATACATCTCCCCCTCACTGGGATGCGAAACTAATGGATAAGTGTGGAACTCCCACATCACCTCATCTCGTATCACGAACAGAACATCTGTTTTCCCCTAAAACAACATCTCATGATTCCCTCCATAAAAATATCGATATGGTGAATCAACTGATGGTATTTGATCTCACAATACCTCAGATATAATCTGTCCTAGATGGGACTCTTTCTTTTGATGACAGATAAATGTAGTTAAGACAATCGACTGTAGAAAAAACGTACTCTCTAGCTTCACCAGGGTCCGATGTATGGAAGAAAACTACTATGAAAATTCCCACACTTGGAGTGTCAATGAATTAAAAATAAGGGAATCTTATATAGTGTTACCCATTCATGGAGTATATAAAATATCGAATTCAATGTCCCTCAGGAACTCCAACCAGTGTCAGTGCCTCAGGTTTAGGTATCTATGAGTGAATACACACCTATGACTCTGGTGGTCTGATTAAACCACAAAGAGAACTCCCAGAAGGTATTTCCTTCATATCCCTAGGGTAAATTAAATAGCTGCTACATTTTGGACATGATTATTATTTTTTTCTCATAGGGTCTCAACTACCTCGGCCTGTATATGATTATTTCTTATCGTTGAATCAACACACAACAGATCCCATCTATTAAGGCATCACAATACCATAAAAACTCAATGCCTACCATTAGTATTCTTAAAACATGATCAATCATCATCCTCTACCACAACCACTTGAAGGAAATCGAGCACTACTCAGACTAGGTAATTAGATGTTCCATACACATTGGACACGTCAATGTGGATGTGATTCTAGATATGTCTTCCATATGTCACATGTAGTACCCCGACAAACCAATAAATCATCACACACATGAGACATTATTGTGAGCCTATGATGAAAAAACTACTTCACTCCTTTCAGGATAAACTACTAAACATTTTCAGAAATGAAATTCCCTAAAAAGTGAACTTCATTTTTAAGAAAATGGTACTTTGATTTATTTCCGTAAAGATGACGATCTTGATGTAAATCAATAACCATCCTCATGTTCACTGCATCATTTTCGTCTGTTGTAGAGTAAAAAAGTATTTAATCAATGAGGAAAACAAAAAACCGGTACAATAATGGCTATAATGCCTATTTCATCACAGACCTAAAGAATGTGGGGGAATGTTTCACACCAAATGGCATCACTACAACCTTGTAGAGTATATAGAGACAAAAAAATAAAATTTTGTAATATCAACATTATGAAATGTCAACTAGTGGTATCTTAATGTAAGATAAATCATGGATAACCTTCTTGATCCTGAATACAAATCAAGGAGGTATTCCTTCATTATTAAAGGTTACTTTTTATTTATTATGGCATTGTTTTAGTGACAATAATCCATGAAAATCAGTAAGTTCAATTCTACATTTTTCACGAATAGAACTAGAGATTATTAAAGAGAAATTTGGGTATAATGAAACCATTATCTCAAGGTCCTAAAACTATAACTAAATCCCCATATAACAGTGTGTTCTGTTTCATAAATCTCATAATTTATCATGGTAGTCCCTTCTTGAATGTCAATGAAAAACACCAATTACCACCACAATGGTAGTGCCAAAATGTATTACGGGATGATGTAAATATAATCCATCACAAATGAAGGAAATAAAATGCCTAAAGAGTCCATGAAACCAAGGGTTACAGTCACAAACTAATGTGTAATCATTTGTAGCATCCTACTGACACCACTTGTTTATCCTACTATAGGGTCTCTCTCATCAAAAAATAAGTACTTCATCCCAATTAGGAAATTTTCATTTTACTATCTGATGGTCAATGTAAATATTGGCTTGATCCATGTAAATCCAATCCATTCCCATTAGAATGTATTAGGGTAACATCATGATAACCAATATATCCCATGTGAATCTATCTCCTCCAATAGAAAGCTCACAAATCCGGTAAATTAATGATACTGAATAATCACCCCTATTGGAACCTCAGGACAATAATGATGTGCTTACACATCTAATAAGAGATTAATCTCCCATAATACGAGTATCAATATAAAATAATTACATGAACCTATGACTACTAATAATGACCTATTGTATACTAAAAAATGATCACACCTCGAATAATCTCTTGCGCAACAGGATCAGAGACATCCAAGGCATACAACTCTATGTGGACATAGCTACCAAATACCTAAGCTTCATGTGGGTTGTCTAGTTATTGTGTTATAAGAGCCTCCTAACATCATCCCCCACATATAGCTACAATATATCATCTTTCAGCACATCCTCTAGGGGGACAACCATGTCCCGGTCAGGGAGACCCATTGTCCTTGCACTAACTCTAAGGTGGCAGTCTATCTACTATCTTCTAGAGATGATTAACATATCTGGTTGGGTAGTCATCTTCCATTTGACTTCCCATGTTAAAATAATATCATCGGCCCTGCCTGGACTTCCATGGGGCTCCACGCTACCATTTTTACTTATGAATGCGTCCTTGGGCCTCCTCATGAAAGGGTCTACAATTCAACGATCTTTCGTTCCTAGAATCATCTATAGATGAATCATCTATATCATGTCCACTTCCAGGTCCATCTATCTAGAATCCCATAGACATAATTCACTTTATAAGATGTTCTTGATCCATCAACCTAGGATATGTGGTAATGCACAAGTGAACATAGATGGATCATATCTCGCAGAAAATTCCATCTTTAAACTTCCATCCTCATAAATAACTATCTCTGATCTTGTTGAGTGTGTAGCATGTAAGGTCTATAATCCTAGATTTTATCTCATCCACTATATCCCTCCCAGTTGATGTTCCAAAATCATTTCAATCTTGATGGAGCATAAGAAAGAGGGGTAGTACTCCACACAAATAGACTATTTTTTTCATACCACATGATTTTCATCTCATCGTGCATCTATGTAACTAGGATCCACCAACACCCTAATACTACATGGAAAAGAATGGATTCCAAATCCTCCATATAATCCATAGATATCTGGATATTATTAGAGATATATATCACCAACTCTAGCCAATCCTTGGCTTCCAGAGGACCTGGATCACCATGTAACCTCAGTGGTCTCTGATGTTAGATCTCATAGAATGTGATCACCCTACAAACTTCGTCATCATGCTCTTCTGGGATGATCTATTTCCCAATAGACTGAGCTGATTCTACATGCATACCTATATAAATGTGATTGCATAATGGTCCCTGAACTAACTTCTCATCACTCATAAGTTCATCATCATTAACTAGAACATGTATCTTTGTTATCTATCATCGCATAAGCATCTTGAATATTGTCATTGATTACTGTGGTAAAATAATCATACATACATACATATATACATACATACATACATATATATCGATGAAAACAGGGAGAATAATCGAGAAGGCTGTCAAAGACTCCATCCTGTATAACTCATGTACCATTGTTCCCTAAAAAATGTCTTAGGGATCATGTCGACAAGAGGGTGATCAGGGTAAGTGATAATGGATATGTCAGTCTTCAACACCATAAGTAGACTCCATGTCCAAATATTCTCACTCAGGACACTTCGACGTTGTATCCTAAAAACCAACCAATTAATCTAAGTGGAAACATCCAAACAATGCCCCCAATTAATTTATTTTCTGTTATAAAAATCACTGAAATCCCAAACAATGTTGGGATCGAGAGGAAACAACCCCAATCACACCATCATAGGGAAGGAGATGGGGATAAATACTGAAATAATAACTATCTCGAGGAGTCCTTTTCCTATGTACATGTACAAACACAACCAACATAATGAAAAATATTATAGGGAAATAAATGAATTATTCAACAATGATGTAATTAATCCAAAATATGCATGGACCACATACAGAATGATTTACAATTTTGTAAACCGAATATAAATGTGGAAAAATACATGTACTCTTAAAAATATGTCCCAAATTGACAATCTGGGAAATGAGTAAACAACTAAGAGCCCAACTCCTATTTCCTATTATATGACCATTGTATGAGGTACTAGACGTCCATATGACTACTATCCATTGATGTCATGATGTAATTTTTGAAATCTATAAGTGACCAGACACGTGTTGGGAAAATCCCATGCATGTATTAGTATTTACAAACCCATATGAGCTCCCCAAAAAGGTGATGGTGGAGTAGTAACTTCTACAACTGAATATAAAAGCAGTATGTAGAATAAGTAATAGTAAAATAGTTCAAATAAAACCAAAAAGTGAGTTAAAATCATCAAAAAAACATGGTATGTGAAACTCTAAAAATGTGAAATTCTCTTAAATTCTTCACTACCAATAATAAAAGAGTAGACTCATCAATCAATGAGAAGTATGACATGGGAAGCACAAGGGATACCCCGTGTATATTTTCTATACTTGGAAGAAGAGTAAGAAACACCCAAAGACAAGGTACAAAAATAGGATATATATATATATATATATATTTACTCAGTCAAGGTTTCCAAAATTAGAGAGTAAGGGGATATCAATCTCACAGTTTATCCCAATACAAAGTTTATCCAATAGTTCTAATGTAAGTCCATATTGTTAGCCAATAACTTCATGGGTCTTCCAAGGAAATTCAATTCGAATTGAATCAGTCACCACACCTTCATACTATCTACATTGTGTGGAACTAACTCATCAAGATGGCTTTAGGACGCATCACCAAAACACATCTTTGTGGGGAAAGTGTCTCTCTTTATTGTGATCCAATAGGTACATCAATCCACTCTTCATCACTATACTAAACAATCCTATGGTCACCCATGCAAGGAAATGATCATGTTCCCCAGTACAACAGGAGTATCCTAGTCTGGTAGTCACCAAGGAACGCCACTGACCATCCAAGATGGAGGTTACTACATAGGATGGTCAACGGGGAATGCCAATACCCAGTCCTATGGCGGTTATCCCCATTTATTATTCAGGGAAATGCCACTGCCAATCCCGATTGTAAGGAATCAACAAGGGGATTCCATCTAGTAATTACACTTCCCAACCTAGCTTGAAGGTAAGCCAAGAACAACGATTAACTCCATTGCTCAATCCTACTTGTGGCTAAATCAGAAACATGATCAGGGAACTCCACAACCCAAACATGATAGAGGGAAATCCCAATACATCCACCGAGGAATGACACTACCTAGCACACATGGGGGGTAATTTTGGTACAAATCTGGTAATTTTATATGATCATGGTCATTATCATCTGTCACCTCATCCAATTTAAAACACATAAAATTTCACATCATATCGCAAAATTAACATTTAAGGGAACCATTTGGTTTTACATGAAAATATATATAGGATAAGAAAATTATTTTAAAAAAAAATCATCTAGTGAGGATGTTTCATTTCACCGTATAACGTCTAAGGGGTGCTTCATGGGACTTTCCCATGAATCTGAAAAAAAAAATACTTGAATCTTTCCCCTAAAAGTCTATCTTTTCATTAGGGACACAATTCCAAAAATATCATGTCGTTTAGACAACCAATATGTGTCTTATGTCTGGTCTAATATTTAAAAATATTATCAAATATATTACTTCATTGGAATTTCATGGGATCTAGTGTTGGGTTGGGGAATTTTGTTGAAATTGTATTAAAATGACCTTATCGTAAATGAGGTCACACTACTGCATACAGTGCATATATTGAACTCCCCAAGAAAGGGTTACATGTGTATAAATATGTTAATAATAATAACAAGGGTAAAAATTAAATTATTATTATTATTATTTTTTAATTTTCATGTTACCCCTAACACATACCCATTATTTGAAAAACCCTATCCAAACACAATTTCCTCTCGATGTCTACCGCCATCACGTCTACTCTTCGTATTCAATCTCTTCATCCTCCCGCCATCATCCTTGCCAACTATCACCAAAACGTTGGGGAGCTGTCACAATTTTATCGGGAACCTGCTACACAGGTGGACTCTTATGATTCAGTGTCATATTCATGCTATATTCCTTATTTCTATAGATCAATTCCATACCCCCACCACATGTCCTCTCCACCTAAATCCACCTTCCAAACCAACGTCCCCACAATTTCACGTGACCCACATGGATTGCTACCATGTTTTACTCACCATGACACCTTCGTTCCTATATGAAATAAGAAGATATCATAGATCTGATATCCTTAGACCGTTATATACCCTGACCGATGCCCCTTTTTATGATTCATTTCCATTTTGATGTGTAAATAAATTGTTGGAGTCATTTATTGCATCACAATATGAAATTGAATATGATTGGTTGAAAAATGGAGAAAGAGAAGAAAAATAAAATCTTCTAATATATTTATCTATGGTTGTGTTAGTTTTTCTATCTACTTTGAGGTTCAATGATGTGGAAATTAAGAAAATGAATATTTTACATATATCATGAAAATTATATTAGGGATATGAAATCAAAATAGAAAACTCATACATAGATTTTGATCCATTCATTGTCAAGGAATACACCCTACAATGATCATTATGTATTTCATTCTAAAAGCATCTTAGATCTTCAATGTCAACCTGATCCATCGAATGCTTTTTATTGATGCCCCAATGGGAGGAATAAATTTAAAATCACTATATAATTAGTGGAATAATGGACCCCCCCCCCTGAAAAAATACCTTAGAGGAAGATTTATAACATAGAATTAGTTTAATATAATTTATGTAATTAATTAAATAATTAATCCACTAAATCATACCTCAAATTATTAAGGGGTCTGAGCATCCCATGCTGACTCATATTAGGTCACACCTAGGATAGACACTGTGTTCTAGAACATTCTATTGTCTAGGATTTTTGATATGATTAACCCTTTGAATTTTATCCTATTTTCATTAGTTAAATATATGTTCACAATATGTAATATTTTTTATATTTTTATATAGTAAATCTCGGCACATTGGGCCTCAGAGTTAGAATCCATCTCATCACCTAGCACTTGAAATATATTTAGAAATATTTTAATATCTTACATAGAAAAAACCAGTTCTCTACACCGATCATCTATATAGCTATTTTAACTAATAAAGGTCATTAATAACTTAAATTTGAATCGTTTGGATCCAAAAAAATATAATGTGTAATGTGAGGGGTGTTTAGAGAATAATTCTAGTCAATTTTTCATTAATAACCCAACATTAATGATTTCAAATTCTCTAAATAATTGGTGTAACAATCCATGGATGATTAGAAATATGATTTGGTAATTTAAAAAACCCAACAACCATCACCAAAATATAGTGATTCCCACCATAGACATAGTGTATGTGATCACACTATGTCCAAGAGACCGACCATAATTACATACTTTGGTATAAGGGATAAACCTTGCTAATTTGGAGAAAACATTAATTAGAAAACATGATAAGGACATTCAATCTATTTTATAATGGGAGACTCCTATTGTCTTAGAACTATGACATTTTCCAAGTGTGGCCCCACACACTCTATATCTAAAAATACATAGTTTCCACCAATACAATCATGAACCATATAATACATACCAAACACAAATTAAGCGGTCGCAATTGTGAAAATTTCATACCATAAACAATGATTTTGACATGATTCATATTCATAGTAATTCTACCCATGTCTGGATTACCAATATTTCATTTAACATATATTTCATGATGTGTGGGACCATTAGGTGCAATAAAAATTTAATAGAAAAGTATCCCTGTCTAATATATCACAATAGACGGTCTAAAATAATATAAAATTTCATGTTTAAATAGGTTATTGACTTGATTTTACTTTGTTAAATGTTGAGGGGCACGGTACCAACATATATGTTTTGTGACCCTAATTCTCAAGATATTTGATATTTATATAAAACATAAGTGTATATGAATATGGGAAATGATAAGTATTGATATTAATAGGGATATATATATATTTAATTTTTTGTTAATGGAATTATATAAATTATAGTAGGTGACATTTATAATTTGCGGCATAAAACAATATATCATGTTGTCATATAAATATAGAAATACAAAATATTGATTAAAAATCATATACCACATTCATATTTGCACCCATAAGCCCTTCATTGACCACCTAACACAATTACATTAAAGTATTCAACTCACCATATCGTTGGTCCCACATCAATCCATTATAGAGATCACATGTTTCATCCATCCACAAATTTGATGTTACTCCGGAAACATAGATGTAATTTTTTTATAAAAAATTCAATAAATGTATTTATATAGTAATATTATTCTAATAACATTATTTCACCTAGTAATAATGTAACAATTTATGAGTGATATATTACTTTAATAAATCAGGATATGTGGTTTTTGGTGTTCTAATCAACATAAAATGTGATCCTGTTTAAATTAAAAATATAACATTGGAGATAGGATATTGAGAGAATAATTATTTTCATTAATAATTGGCAGGGATTAAACTTTTCAGATGGCATAATAATTATTTTAAATAATATCAAATTAAAGATAATTTAATTTTACATGCAGAAAATTGTACAATATTATAACTAATAATGATTCATTAAATTCGAGACAATTTGAAACACATGACTATGCAAATTCATTAGGGAGAATAAATATCAATTTAATTCACTAAAAATAATTATTAGGGAACAATTTTTGGAATTATAAATTAATAATTATTATCATTTTAATCAATATAGAACTCATAAAAAATAAAAAGAGGAAAATTCATAGTTTATTACCTTGAGAACTCATAAACAGAACTATTTACAAAATCAAATTTCTATATGAATTACTAGTAAAATATTAAAAACAATTAATTTATAAAATAATTTTATTAATTATTCTAATTCAATTATTATTCCATTGAAACATTATAATATAATATTTTTCATCTAATAAAATAATATACATGGATGAAATTTCATAATTTGTTTCAAAGAAAATCATCAAAATATTTTCAAAAAAAGGATAAAATTACACATATAATTGTTAATTAATATATATTGATTAATTATATATGAAAATTATAAAATATATTATCAAGAATATATTATGAAAAATTTTGTGATTTAACTATTAGGGGAATATGAGTTAATCATACTAAAATTGGGGGAAGAGGTGTAGAAATATTTCTTTCCATTATAATGAATAATCATTGATTTATTATCAACTTATTATCCAAATTCATTAAAAATATTTATTTTGATCATTCTCTCAATAAAATAATAGTCCATAAATGAGTAATAGGAGTTAAATATTCAATTTAAATTTTACCCTTATTGTGGGATGATAGGGAGATGGTAGAGATTCGATTAATTGAAGATGGGAAATCCATATATAGGGTCAGTTATTTTCATCATTATGATTATTTTCATAAATACTCATGGAGGAAAATTAATTATTCTCCATCAAAAAAACACTAATTTAATTAATTTCAAATATTTAAACAATATTCAATCTTCGAAGACCCACCATTATGTTATAATCATTCAAATTCATATTTATAATTATTAACTTCTTATAGTGATATTAATATTTATTATCATATCATAATAAATAATTTCATTTAGATTGGAAAAATAAATTCCCATCATCCATTATAAAAATAATTACTTTTTTTAAAAAATAAATTTCTTATATGGTTTTTTCATAAAAAATGTATTTCAAAATTTTAGGAATTATTTTTTATTAAATGAAAAAATAATAATTATTGGGCTTGTAAGAAATCCTTTAAATTGAAATATTTATATATTTATGAAAGCGTTGATTTTTAAGGGATTTATATATTTTTTTTAAACCTGACCATATTTAATATTTATTCATGCACTAGTTTCCATTATTTCATGAAAATATCACCACAATAAATTGAAATATAACTATAATAAATGGATAAATATTTCCTAATAAAATATTTTATTTAGTATAATTATTATAAGGGTTTATGGAAATTGTTTTATTATATTTTATGGAATTTTATTCATAAAACACTTGTTTTCTAAATCAATGTAGTGATTTAAGTTATTTTTGGAAAAAAAAATTATGTTATCGCCATATAACACATATTTAGAAAAATAATGTATATTCTATTTTTCAATATTTTTATGATATGTTAAAATAGTTATTTCATGTTAGAGATGATATATCAAATTATATATAATTTTATATATGATAAGGGTTAATGATATTTTTCATATGTTAGTGTGAATAAGTGATCTATTAATCATAGCGGTGTTCTTTTGGTAAATAAATTTTGTAATGTATTTCTTGATGATTTGGATGATCTTATTCATGATATAAAAGAATGTTTAAGCATAAAATTATTTCCAGTGGGGCTTATAACATCAAAAACAAAATATAGAATGGTTTCTGGTGATACAAAAGAGTTCGACAATAAATTATAATAATTACATGATAAGGGATTCATTTTAAAAGTTACATCACATTTTTTTATTTAATTTTTTTCTGAAAAATTATTCTATGGTGATTTTAATTGATTATTGATAACTTAATAACATTAATTTCAAGAAAAAGTACTTTTTATATTATATCAACTATTATTTTGATCACCTATAGGGGGATAAATATTTATAATAATATTTCCTTATGTGTACATATAAATATCTCGGGGGACATGACTAATACATTATGAAAATTACTTTCTTAATTAGTTATGTCTGTTAATAGTTCATGGTTATCCCTATTGTATTGATAAATCAACTGAATATATTTTTTGATCTAATGATTTTCTTTTTTATGAGTATTTGAATAATTATTTACCGTATTCATTGATGATATTATAGTAAATTCAAATTTTTTGTATAATGATATATGTAAAAAAATTAGTACAACTCTAAACAAAAATATTTTTCATGGGAAGTGAAGTATATATAAATATTTTTGTATATTATTTATTTTCAAGGGAATATAATAACTTTATATGACAAAATAATTGATCCTACTAAAAATAATTTGTTGTAAGAATATAAATGAGCTATTAATGTATCAGAGATTCTTATTTTTTCTAGACAACATTTTTATTATGATTATCTTGTTTAAAAAAAATTTTATATTTTATAACCCAGTATCCAATATCATTTCCATAAGGAGTTATATTTATTTCAATAAATGAATATGATGAATGTTTTATTGGATAAAAAATAACAAAAAATTATCCACAAATTTTTATGTTACCTTATGTAAATGTTGATTTTTTAATTTTATAGTGATTCTTATTTGATGTGAATTTTTTATTTATGATGATTGGGTAATAAATTATGCATCAAGATAATTTAACAACCATGAATAAAATTATCCAAAAGAATATTTTAATCTTCCAATTTTAATTTATTATTTAAATATTTTAATAAGTAGTTAATTTGTGGATTGATGTGATATTTATTTGTATGGATACTGAAATCGTAGACTATATATTCTCAAAAAATTTATCCAAAGGATGGAAAAATTATTAGAGTTAATAATGATAATGATAGTATTATTCACTATTGTCTAAGTGAAGAGATAAAGGTAGTGATTCATTATATCTAAATGAAAATACATCATTCACTATAATACATATGTAACATGATCATATTTATTCTAATTTAATGAAATATTTATAATATTATATGTATCCAAGAACCCATTTCTATTAGATCATCTATAAATAGAATAATTCATATTAGATGTAATTAATTATGATTATAAATATCATCTCGGGTTTTAATCAAAAATTGAGTTGGTGAATTATTGACTATATCCGGGGTTCATTGTTGATAAAAAATATGTGATGTTATTTATAAATATTTTACTTTTACTTGTTGAAACACCAGTGATGAGGAACTATATTTAATGGCTTATTGTACACTATATTCCTTTTCCTATATGTACTATAATAAATAATTACATTTAGAAAATGTCATGGTAGGAAGGACTAATGATATGATTTTCTGATCATACCTTTACATTTTCCAATTGTTAGAAGGTCATTGTTGAACAATGAAAATGAAATAATATTATATAACCACTCTAAATTCCATAAGGGAAATAGTATCACATATCATTGGATTTTAGGGTTTGATTAACAAAAAAATATCAATGTTATAATATAGTATGGGTTATTATTGAACATTTGGCTAAATATTTTCAATTTATTAAAATTTATTATTATATTTATTTTGATGAAAATCCACAACAATTTCATATATTAGTATTCATGTAACATAGATATCCAATACCTGATTTCAATCATTATGATCTATTATTTGAATCAAAATATGCAGAAGATATATCATATGATTCTGGGTACTAAGTTATGTTTCACGAAAACTATTCCATCTAAATATTATGTATAATAAAAAAAACAATACAGATATTAGAGGATGTGATATCAGATTTCACAATAAATTATGATGTTGGTTTAGAACAACTTTCATTAATTTAATTTTCTTATAATATCATATTTTATTCATGTAAAAACATTTCACCATTTGAGGCATTATATGGAATGTGATATTGGCCTCTAACATGGTTGGACAATGTCAGTGAGAGAATATAGTAAGGATTTGAATTTGTAGAAGATATGGTTGAATAGGTCAAAAGGATTCAACATCACATGGAGGAATATGATAGAGAGTTCAACAGTTATAAAATGTTCCAAAAGAAATATAATTTATTTCTTTTAGGTGACCATTCTTTTATTAAAATACATCAATGGAAGGGTGTTACAAATATTAGAATGTATAGATCATTAAGATCGTGAATTATTGTTAAAAATTAAATTATAAAGGATGTGACATTAAATTACCCAGGAGAATTATAATTATGATTTTATATCCTGTATATGTTGCATTATAGGAAGAATAGTTATTAAATTATATACCCAATGCATCTCATGAATTAATCCCTTAATAGGTTCCACAAATAGAGAATAATTCATAATTAGAAAATGTATTTTAAAATATTTTTCATAGATATGAGGTGTTGTAATGGAATTTTGAAAACATAGTTAACTTTTAGAGGAAATAATATGATTTAATATGAAATAGTGGTATTAGAAATGGGGATGTAATGAAAAATCCCGGCCAATTTATAAATGAGTATCATTTCGAGGATGAAATTTTTTCGATGAAGATAATATGACCACACATGTTTTTTAATTAATCAATAATATTATTTATTCATATAAATATTATGTAATCAAATAAATTTTTAATATTATACTCATAGAAATATTTTATTTTTGGTGTGGGATAAGATTATTATTTCTTATGGAAAATGCAGTTGTTTTTATTTTAAATTTATTCATTTTTTCAATCTCTTATATGCTTCTTCAAGAAAATTTAATATATTAATTCTCTAAATTGAATTTAGATAGAATTATTTTTTTATTCGACATTTATAAATGATAATACTATTATTTTATTGTATTTTTCAAAAAGTGTTTATTTTATTGTGAATAGTTGAAAATCATTTTTTATTATTGTTAATAAAAATTATTTTCAGGAAGAGGATAACATTATACCTTAATAATTATTCAAAAGGATCCGTTTCAATTTAGTTCTTTATTAATTTTAAGAAAAAAAATATTTCATTAATCATATAATAATGAATATAATGGGAATCTATACAATAAACGATATTGTTTGAAATTCATTTTTATAATAAAAAAATGTTCCCAGCAATATTCTTTTATGTTGAATTTTGTGAAAATAGTTTTATATTAATTTTTTCCACCCATATAAACTAATTCATTTAATATATTTTCAAAATTTTAATTATATTAATTTAATTTCTTATATATGTTGAATTTCATTTTGTTATTTTTTGAAAAAAAAAATTCTTTGTAAACTTTTGTGATCATAAAAATTTCTAAATGTGTTAGAATGACTTTAAACATAGACATAAGGACGAATATATAACATTATTTATATATGTAATTGCTAGAGTTTATTTAATATCATCCAAATGATAGATTCACTAAATCAATCATTTTTTAAAACATTACATTATTATGAAATTTTTTATATACTAGGAAAACATGTATGTAAATTAATATCAATCTGATTATTTATAAATGCATCCCTTGACCTCCTCAAAGATAAAAACACATTGAGAAAGTTAACAAGAGAAATAGATATAAATATCTATTCCAAAATAACCTTATCATGTATTATTTTTTATTTTATTCCTGAAATACAGTATTAATAATGTTTAAGGATACGTTGAAGTACAATTTATAAAGGGACGTAATTTTTTAAGAGTTCATTAAAGTAAAATTATTCTTCAAACTTTTATGGATCAATTTTAACCATACTAATATAATGTCAACTATATCATTATTAAACTAAAAATTTACAATGTTATATATATAACCATTTTCTACCTTCCTCTAATCTCGTGGAATATGATAACATTTATCATGTTACATTTATAATACCCCCTCTATAAACAACATATTGTAATTTTTTATCCCCAATATATTTGGATGGTTTGAAAAAATATTTTATTGAATTAATTTAATATTTTAAAAATTATTGTGGTTTTATATGAATTATTAATAACAAATTTTAATTAAAAAAATAAATTCCTAATAGTTTAATTCTAAGATACTTAGTAAATATACACATTATTTAATTAACATTTATTTATTTTCCACACAATTATTTTCATGTGTCTAATTTATAAATTCCATAAAAATAATATTAAATAACTAACATTCCTTAAATGATATATTACTAATAAAAAATATACTCTTACATATTCATTGGTTGTAACATGTTCTTTTGGATGATATTACCAGAAACATGGATGATGTCAACTTTTATATGAAAACTATTTTATAAAACATAAAAACATGAAATATTATTTAATAATGGGTATAATAATATTTTTTTATTATTATATAATGTTGAAATATCCATAAAAAAAAGATTAAAATGAAATTACCACTGTTTATTTAAACTATCTAAATCTAGATTTCATGGACAATTAATAGAGAAATGACCATTCCATAACCTGTTGAACTATTTTTTTAATGATATAAACCATTAAATTGAATTAAAACATATATAGATAATGTGACCATGGGTTAAGAAGTTTTTACCTTGACATGGAACCAAAAATATTATAGATATTATGAACTAAACAACCCATAATCATGTAATGTGAAATATTGGGATTTAGTAAAAAAATTAAAAATGACAATGAATAAAATAAAATGATTAATAACAACATAATAAACATGGAAAATGATATATTAAATGTAAAAAAGTAACATAAATTTATTATTCTAGAAAATATATTTCATTCATTTTATTTCATTAGTATAAGTATGTTTTTTCCTTATAACCTAATTTTAAAAGTTTTGTTGTTTTCTATTAAAATATTATTTTTAATATCTATATACATTATGTTACTTCTGAAATAATTCTTTTTATAATTTCTTTATTATTTATGATCATTTTAAAATAATAATAACATTGATTACAATAGTTTAAAATTAAATATTGTGGTTTTTTCATTGTGGGTTAATTTTGATCATCTTTAAAAATGAGTAAATTTAATGTATTATATCATTTATCAGTTGGTCTGGTTTTCCTGGACATATTTTCCTTCTAAATTATTATATTTCATCTCTTTTTTTCTATGTCTCTTTAATGAAAATCATATTTAAATTATTTTATTAATTTTAATTTTTTTAATATTTATCAATAATGTATAGTTAATTTTTTTTGAGAAAATTAAATTTGATATTCCTTATGGGATTAAATTTCATTTTTATGAGTTCAGAAGGTAATATGTAAGATTAATTATGTATTTATAACTATGATATAATTTTCACATTTACATGATGATGGGAGATCCAATTATATAAATCTTTAGTGAAATATGATGTGATATGGACTATGTAGATTAGATATTGGATTTTAAATAAATAGGTTATTCCAATTCAAATGGAGTTATGTATGTGTTATTTTATAAAAGTGATTATTATTATTCCCCAATATAAAATAATTATTTCCATTTAATTTCATTGAAAATTAATGAGTTTATTTAACATATTATGATTTATCATGTGATTATGTGCTCATTATTAAGTTTGTGAAATTGATAAAACTTTCATATGTTTTCATGTTTTTTTGTGGACTGATGTGTTTACATCAATTTTATATTCATTACTGATGATTTTTTATTGATTGTTTCTTGTTATTTTAAAATATATATAGTAGTGTGAGAGAAAAATAATACTCAATCCTCAATTTAGGTAAACATTCATTAAACAACAAATATATTTGTTAAATTAATCATGAAAGTTAATTTTATAATATTTTTCACTGAAAAATGAACATTTTGTGGAATTTTACACTTTTTTGGTAATTATTTCATAATTATCTAAAACAATAAATATAAACATTATAGACACTGGCAGTAAATTCTATTTCTATACTAAATCATGCAATTATCGACTTGTTTTTTGTGTCTTATCATATAGACACAATGTAGTCTAAACCACCATATCATCAATGTAATAAATATCACACCCTATACTACATAGTCCTTGAACCATGTCTTCAGAATCCATAGTTATCCTTATATACCTTTTTTCCTTCCTATAACACCACATAATATTAACCACCATGTTAAATTATAAAACTAATTACTCTCACTACATTCCTACACGTTTTTATTCAATTTTCATTGTTCTAACTCACACCCAACCTAATGAAATTCCAAATAGTTCATGCCTGATAAAAGTAATATATGTTAATAAACACTAATATTTTGAAATATGACAAGGATCAATGAAAAAGGGATCACCTAGTTGGAAACTGTAATAACTTCTATCATTTCAATGTCTAATACTTCCTCATCTGTTAAACTGTCCACCCCATTTCAACACAATACCATCATTTCCATCCCCAATCCTCAAATATATGATTTACCACTTCATTATATGCTTGTAATTATCTCAAATACCATTTTTAATGACCAAATAATCCCATTATAAAAAACTATTCATATGAACCCATGGGTCTCTAATAATACAACGGTTGCCTTCCCAACACACCAAAATCTTTTGTACACCAATGTATCTATATAGAATAATTAATATTGCCATATAGTAAGATAGATTGTTCCATTGATATTTTTCCTCCCTGATACACTACTCTAGGATAATCCTTCCATAACAATGGAGTTCATATCATATAGTCTCTTAAATGGGAATTCATACATTATTGATAACTTTTTTAACTCTTAATCATTATATGATTCACATATCATAGGAAGATATACTATACAACATTATAATGAAATGGGAACATATTATATACCAGACACCTCATACCTATGTAGTTCATATTACCTTCATGCTGGCTATTAGTTCACATAAATTGTTTCAAGACTCATCCCCCACGACCCATGAACACTGTCATCTGAACCCATGGGACTCTTATAATAAATTAGATTACTCCCGATAAAACATATGGTTTTGTCCATGTAGATCACATATCATACTAATAAATACCCCATATTGAAATTTGTGTTCATTAAATATTAATTTTCCCCTCTCAAACACAGCCTTAGAAGTATCCCCAAAGGTCACTATTCTAGAGACTACTCCAGGCCATGACTCACACCGATATAATTTTTTAATAAGGTTGGATAATGAAAAATAAATGTCCATATTTTTTATATCGTCAGTAAAAATTACTCTTTTATCATATCACATTTCTAGGTGTCAAAACTTGTCTTTCGGGGCCTCTTTCATGACTACCCCAAACCCGTCTTCCCTAAGACAGGGGCTAGCTACTAGCACCGAAGGCATGTTCCCTAAAACAGGGAAGGAATTACCTTTATAACCTCTAACACTCACAAACAAGCACAAAACAAGATATGAAATCTAGTAAACTGAAAAGTAAATAGTTTGATTACAACAAGTAAAAATGGGCCATAATACATCACTAACTAGAAAGTTCCCGGAAAATTGGAAAGTACAAGATAGTTGATAGCTGAAAAGTAGCTCCGGGATCATCCACCACAGATCCCACCTGAAGGGTTGGTACAACTCATAAATGGTCAACTATGTGGTTCGCAACGTCTAACATCCTCCTCCGAGCTACCTCTAGTCCTTTTACACATTTCATCAGTCAGCACTATCCATCATCTTCACAAAACACAATGAAGTGCGGGCATAGACCGTTAAGGGATGAGTATAATGATACTCATTAGAGACCTTGAGACCCACAAGGTCTCACAAAAACCACAGTTGATTAACCACAATGAAAGGAAAGAAATGATAACCCTAATTAGTTATATGCCCATACCAATACCTAAGTTATCATGTAAACCCATCTCAATCACGAGGATAACACAAAGTCCAACTCCACAGCCCAAAGCTCAACCGTTCCACAAAGGAAGGAAACCTAAAAATGTAAGTACCACATAGGTATTCCACATGAAAATATACTACCAAGGTATTACCAAGAAGGAAACTAACACAAAGGTACATAAACATATCACACTAGGTAACACATTGGTACAATAGTAGAGATGAATAGATGTAACTAATAAATAATATTACTCTGTTAAGAGGCAAACCCACATACGATCGCTCGGTGTTTACCCACACATGATCACTCAGTGCTGACAGACAGAATATTGCTAGGTGCTGACCGATAGAGAATCGCTAGGTGCTGACCCACACAGGATCGCTATGTTGTGACCCACACTAGATCGATAGGTGTTGTCCCACATAGGATCACTTGTTGATGACCCACACAGGATCACTCTTCATTCTTCACATCACAACTAGCCACTTGGTTCTCGCACAACACTTGGTTGTATCTGGGAGGATCCTCTCCACAAGCCACTTGTCAATACTCCAATTTCTACGAATTCTCACAATGATGTATCAAAAGGACCACCACATAATAGGGTTCTCAATGCAATAGACGGTGCATCAATTGAATGCCCGAACTGTGAGTTACTAGCCTTTTATTCCCAAGGGCATTGTTGGACTCGTGCTCGATCCAACTCGACCATTCCTCAAAATTACCCAAAAATACAGTGAGGTATAATAAAAGGGAACATCTTTCTCCATGGAATTCAACACCATTGATGATTCATCAAACCGACGTCTGGTGCCAAAGTTATGGAAAAAATATCATAAATGGGTCATAATGGGTCTAGTTCCAGAACGATCTGGTCAGATCGGCCTTGGCCGACCCAGCCAGTGCTGACCCTGTTCGGATCGACCAGGCCTGACCTGCTGGGTTTGTCCAGGATTTCACTAGGTTGTACGGCCTAGTGGTGTGGCCTGAGCAGTATCTCGCAGGTAGCGGAGGTTGTGATTGGACGCGAGGGGGGGGGGGGTGGGGGGTGGCCGTGAGCTGTGTCGAGGGCCAAGGGGTGGTGGTGGAGGGTCACGGGCACCACAGGATGGTGTGTGGCCACGGCTGCCACAGGGTGGCCCGAGTCCGTAGTGGTCGTTGGACTGCGTGAGGCAGTGGGTTCTGTGAGGGGTTACGGAGGGCGCGAGCAGTGAGGACTGCCGTGAGAGGTGGCAGAGGGCGGCAGGACTGCAGACGGTGCGGAGGGGCTGCAAGGAATCAGAGCACTGTGGGCTGGCAGTGTCCATAGAAAGGTTCCTTGACTCCATCACCTTCGTCATGGTCGTCGGTTGTTCCAGATGTCATTCGTGTGTCCTTTAGTGGTTGGTCGCTGATCTCCTGCATTACAAAGAACACCACAGATAATTACAATAATTGCAGGGAGGGCGAGCCATGTTTTTTTATCCTTCACAGTCCTCATTAGAGTGGTAGCATGCGGCTATAATCTCTCTTTGAATTACGAAGAGTTATCATGAACGAAAAAAGGGAAGAATTTCAAACTACCACCCTACCTCTTTCATTTGTTGTCGTCGATGACGAGGGAAAGACGGACATCGATTTAAGACGTCCCAATTTGGAGGATGTCTCAAGGAAGAAGACGAAGTTGTGCATTACCATTATTTTTTGGAGGAGTGGTCTTTGTGGAAGAAGTTATTCATTATACAAAGAAATCTTCCATGATCTCTCACCTTTTCCAATACTTTCCCCCCAAAAAAATAGCCAACTGTTGTGTTTCCCCAATTTTAAATGTTGGCACAATTTCAAATTTGATTAATTAATTACATAGTGGTTGGAATAATAAATTAAATTGGGTGGCACCATTAATGTGGGGGATGTTTAAGAGGCTTCCCCACACTAATGAGGGAGTTCAAGGGGTTTTAGCCTCGGATGGTCCCCAACACCATAACATCTCATGGGAGGTTAGATCAGGTGGTCACCACCACCATAACCTCTCTTGGGAGGTTTTGTTTAGGTGGTCCCCACCTATGAAACAACCACATGGATGTTTAAAATGAAAAAAAAATTAAACGTTACACCATTTTATTTCATTTTATTCTTTCACGAACATGTTAAAATCTATCTTCCGCCCTTGACCTAATACGGTTGAGGTGAAGGACTCCTTAATCAAATACAGGTGTTGTGAGTTCAACGGTGCCCTCAGATTTCATTATCGAGCACCGGTTCAAATGTTAAAAAAACCCACCTGCACGTTTACTGAGCATACCCGAAAAAACTTCCGAAATTTATTCTAGGCACACCGGACCTCGGAATCCCGTGTAGTCAATTTTCATGGACTCATAAAATTCCCATCTATGTAAAAATATTTACATGGAAATTCTTGGTCATTACATTCTCCCCAACTCTGGGAATTACTTCCACATCATCCACAACTCAAAAACAAGGAAAACAAGAGGGGGTACTAAGCAAGAATGTGAGCCTACCGCTTCCATGTTCTCTCCTGGATGTTCTAATGCTTCCAACGAATGCGAAACAGAGGTATCGACTTCCCATAAAAAATCCGCTCATATCGTTCCTCAATCCCCACTGGAACCTTCGTAAATGTGGCGTTGTTGTTGATATCCAGATCACTATGGTCAATGAAGTGGGAATTGTCATGCATGTATCTCCTTAGTGGGGATAGATAGAAGAATTCTTGTACCCGGTGCAACTGAGGGGGAAAAGCTAAGTGGTATGCCACCTCAACAACTCTGTTGAGGACCTGAAAAGGTCCGATGAACCAGTGATAGCTTGTCACCACTTCCAAATATTTGTAAACCTCATCATGGTGAGTCCCATAGGATGATGTGGTCACCATCCACAAAATCTAGATGCCTCCGTATACTATCGGCATAAGACTTATTCATTCTTTGTACCATCTTCATCTGCTTCTATATGATCTGCACTTTCTCTATGGGAGCTCATACCATCTCTGGTCCCACTAGTGCTGACTCCCCTAGGCCAGTCCAGCACAAATATGAACTACAATTTCGACCGTAAAATGCCTCTAAAGGTGCCATCCCAATGGTGGAGTGATATCTATTATTATGTGCAAACTCCACCAAAGGTAAGTGATCTACCCACAGATGACCAAAGTCGAGAGCACATGCACGCAACAAGTCCTAGAGGGTCTAAATGGTCTTTTCGGTCTGGCCATCCATTTGAGGATGGAAGGCAGTCCTCAAACGAAGTTGCATCATGAAATCCTCCTACAACCCCTTATAAAGATGGGAATTAAAACATCCATGATGATCAAAGACAATCATCAAGGGTACTCCTTGTAGCCGCACAATTTTCTGCACATAGAGGCCCCACAAGATCTCTACTGAAACCTACTCTCTGATCCATTAGAAGTTGGCCGACATGGTGAGTTGGTCGAGGATCACCCAAATTGAGTAATTACCATTGGATGTACATGGAAGTCCTGTCATGGAGTCCATGTATATACCATCTCACTTCCACTCTGGGACCTCTAAAGGCTAAACCCATCCTGCTGGTACCTTATGATCCTCCTTCACTTATTGAAAGGTGAGGCACTGAGAGACAACCTATGATACTACTTGCTTCCTTCCTAGCCACCAATGTTGTCGTCGGAGATCCTGGTACATCTTCAGCACTCTAAAATGTACAACTAGAGGGGATGTGTGGAAATCCCTCAAAACATCCTCCTGAAGTGATACTGGTACCATAGTACTTCCTTTGAAGAGAATTATGTGCTCCCCACATTCCGAAAATCCATCAGGTGCCTGCCCTGTGGATAACTAAGATCGTCGAGCCTCGCAGTCAATGTACCCACATTGCGCCTCCCTGACTCACTGAATAAGTGTGGGAGTGACTGTAAGAGACTGAAGGAAAGATGCTTCATCACGTTCCATGATGGATATATGCAAAGCATCCAACTGCTTTGTCGCCTCACCTAGCAGATGTATTCTAGATCTCCGACTGAGTGCATCTGCTACAATGATCCCCTTCCCATGAGTATAGACTATCTCAAAATCATAGCAATGGAAGAACTCAATCCAACATCGGTTTCTCTTCTTCGGGTCATTTTGAGATAAGATATACCTGAAACTCTTGTGATCAGAGTACATAATAAAATGCATGCCCATCATGTAATGTTGCCACATCTCCAAGGCAACGACCACTACTGTTTACTCCAGGTCATGGGTAGAGTAGTTCTGCTCATTTTTTCCTAGTTATTGAGTACCATATGCGATCACTGCTTGCTCCTGCGTCATGACACATCCAGGACCATTCCTGGATGTGTCATAGTAGACTATGTACCCTACGACCTCCTCTGGAATCCCCAAGATGGGGCCACTAGTAAGCTTCTGCCTCGGCTCCTGAAAACTATTCTAGAATCTTTCAGTCCACATGAAGGGTTTCCCATTCTTCGTTAATGCTGATAAGGGTGATGCAACTATTGAGAAATATAGCACAAATCTTTGGTAGAATCCTGCTGATCCTCGGAAACTCCGTACAACCGAAACACTCCTGGGTGGCTCCTAATCAAGTTCTACCTCAATCATCGCATGATTTACGACAAATACAGCCTCTGATATGACTTTTCCTAAAATGTGAACCTCTCAGATCCAGAACATGTACATTGAGAGCTTACCATAATGTTGGGGCTCTCATAGTGTTTCATGTACCACCTGCAAATGGTAGGCATGCTCCTCCACAGTAGTCGAGTAGATCAGAATGTCTTCGATGTAGAATAATACAAATAGGTCATGGTATGGCTGAAAGATCTTGTTAATGAGTCCCATAAACACTACTGGACCATTGGTTACGCCGAATGGCATAACCAAGAACTCGTAATGGCCATACCGACATCTGAAAGCAGTATTATGCACATCCACGTCTCATACACTCATACGGTGATAGCCAGATCTGAGGTCCATCTTTGAGACCCACCGTGCTCCATTCAGCTGATCAAAGTGGTCTTCACTCCTCGGATGTGGGTACCTGTTCTTCACGGTCACCTGTTTCATGTTCCGATAGTCAACAAAACGTCTAATTCTCACATCCAACTTCATGGTGAACAAAATCAATGTAGCCCAAGGGGAATCACTAGGCCAAATTAATCCCTTCCCTTGAAAGTCCTCTAGCTATACCCACAACTCATGAATCTCTACATGAGCCATCCGATATTATGGTGTAGATATCAGTGTCGTCATGTGGTACAAGTCAATGTAAAATTCAACCTATCTTCCAGAAGGTAGACCCAGAACATCATAATGGAAGACCTACGCATATTTTTCCACCACTACATGATTTCTCGGACTCTCCACATCAAGTGCACTGAGGGTAAGGCTAGCCATCTAATGAGAGATCAGCTACACTCTTCTCTAAGTAATTCCATCATGCGATGAAATGGCTCCCTTCTAACCGTTGAAGGTAAAACTGGTCCCATCTCTCTGGACACACCACACTTTGTGCTTCATATAGTCAATATTTTCATGAACTATAGGTAACTAGTCCATACCCAAGATAACGTCGTATGGCCTGGACGCCGCTATTAGGAGATCCCAACCGAAGCTCTCGCCTCATAGAGTATGATCATACTACCATCAGCAGTGTGTAATCATCTAATCCACTCCCATAAGAGTCTCTAGCTGTAAGGATCGACCATAAGACTCCGTCAGAATCTCTACACTCCAAACAAGGGTAGTGGAAATAAAGAAATGTCTGGAACATGTGTATATTAGTACTGCAGCTAAGGTGGAGTAGACACAGATCATAAATCATATCATCTCCAAAGTGTCGTGATTTTAAGCCTAAGATGGCTGGAGTTGAGATCTCCCCTGTCCACATACTCCCTATGTTCAGGGTGCACCTCTTGGTGGTGGAGGCTATAACATCTCGAATCATGGAACACCACTAGCTGCATGGCTAGCTCCTCTACCACAGATGCATGCTCCCTGCATACCTCCTCAATAGAATCTATGTCTCTTCCAAGGCGTTCCTTCGACCATCTACTGATCATCCGTATGGAGGGTTGGATTTTCACAAGCAATGTGACCATGCCCACCGCATGCCTAAAATTTCCCTCTCCTTGCATGACTGGCACTATCTCGAGTTCCCCACATGACCAACCCTGAATCCTATAGACGTCCCCCTGTAGGTATGGTCATATAGGAGCCCGATGACATATGTCTTCTACTAGCTGCATAAGACTCCACTACGTGATTTTTGGGGGTGGGTCTCGTTGCTGGTGAGTTTTCAGAAAGAAAACAATCCACTATGAGGGCTCTCTCTAACACCCCCACCTATTTCGATATGCTGAGTGAGATCATCAAAGCCCTGATATCCCGCCTGAGTCCATGATCAAATTTTCAGGCATGGAATAATGGGTCCCACACCATATCTTTTGAGTAGTGTGAGAGGTCAGTGAATATCGCTGAGTACTGAGCCACAGTAAAGCTTCCCTACTACAGATAATGCAGCTATTGTATGCACACTGCATGAAGAGTGGATGGGAAAAACTCTACCGAAAATAGGCTCTCGTTGTTTTCCCTGAGAAGTATCACCTCTTCATGAATTGGAGCATCAAGCTCCACCATCTACCTACTGGTTCTTGTTGAAGTATGTCGACAAAGATCACCATAAGATCAGCTAGTGTCCCTACTAGTTGGTAGACACTAACGAAGGCCTCCAGCCAATCCTCAGCTGCCTGTGGGACTATCTCTCCCCTGATCCAATGAGGCCTCTGGAACTAGAACTCGTGCAATTCACTCAAGTGGAGTGCACCCTATGCAGCTCGGGCTGGTGGTATCGGTGGCCCAAAGGGTAATGGTACCACTGGTGCATCCACTTGTACCTCTACTGGAAGGGGGCCCTGCACCGAGGCCTTATCGTTCGGTGGGCTACCAATGATTAAAACTCTCGAAACCCAAGCAGGATGTCTTCGTGGAGGCATCCAGAAATGTAACTGGTGCTCCACGGTAAAGAAGTTATACCTGGTGAGCAGACTAAAAAAGATCACAAAAAAATTCTTCAAAACACACATAAAATCAATGTTCTCATGCATTGAGTTATAAATCAGAAGTCAGGATCTCGGTGTATGGATATTCCATTCGTCGTACCAACACTGGATTCCCTATACTGATATCTACACTCACTACGCTTAACACTAGTGTCGTTAAAATGAATGATCAGAGTCTTATGTTGTATGGTAAAACTGACTCCTCTGATACCAATTTGTCACGACCTATCCCTCGGGGCCCATGCTGTCACTACCCCAAGCCTGCCTTCCATAAGAATGGGGCTAGCTACTAGAACAGAAAGTGTTTTCCCTAAAACTGGGAAGGGATTTCTTTTATAACCTGTAACACACACAACCAAGCACACATAAAGTTACAAAATAAACCAAACTGAAAAGTAAACAGAGTGAGTACCGCATGGAAAAAGGGTCTAGAATACAAGACCAACTATAATGTACAAGGAAAGCTCTAACGTACAAGACCACTAATAAGTGAAGTTCATCTCCTAAATCATCCAACCCGAATCATACATAAATAGAAGGTACAACTCACAAATGGCCTTCTCTGTGGTTCACCTTGTATAACGTCCACCTCCGAGTTACCTCCAGTCCCGGTACTCATATCCTCAGTCAGCGTTGTCCCTCTTCTGCACCGAACAAAAAGAATTACGGGCATAGACCGTGCAGGGGTGAGTATAAAAATACTCATTAGGGACCCCAAGACACCCAAGGTCTCACAAAATCCACAAAAGATGAACCACAAAGCAAGGAAACAACTGATAATCAAACATAGGTATATTAATATACATATACCTAAGAAATAATGTAAACCTATCTCAAGCAAGAGGAAAACACAGAGACTAACTCCAAAGCCCAAAGCAAAACTGTTCCATAAAGGAAGGAAAACCAGGAAGGTATGAACCAAATAGGTACGTCACATGGTGGAATATCACCAAGGTATTACCATGAAGGAAATGACCACACATGTACAAACCCATCTCACACTAGGTATAACTTATGTACAGTAGTAGAGATGAATAGATGTAACAAATGAATCATCTTACTCTGTTAATATGTAGAACCACACATGATCCCTTGGTGCTGACCCACATAGGATCAGTCTGTGCTGACCCACACAGGATCGCTAGGTTCAGACCCACTCAAGATCGCTAGGTGTCGACCCATATAGGATAGCTAGGTGCTGACCCATACAGGATCGCTTGGGGATAACCCACATAGGATTTCTTGGTGATGACCCACACATGACCGCTCATCATTATTCATGTCATATCTAGCTTCTAGGTTCCCACAAAAATCCCACTTGTCTCCACGAGGATCTACTCCAAAATCAACTGGTTAATACTCCAACTTCAACTATGTCTCAAAATAATGTATCAAAAAGGACTAACATTTATTATGGGTCTCAATTCAATAGACAGTGCATACATCATACGCTCGGTTTGTGAGTTATTAGCCTTTTAGTACTGAGGGCCTTGTTGGATTCATGATTGATCCAACCCAACCGTATATCAAATTTTCCCAAAAATCCAGTGGGGTATACTCAAAGGGGTTGTCTCACTCAATGGTTTCCAATGACACTAACTATTTTTCAAACATATGTCTGGTTCCAAAGTTATGACCAAAAGATTGTAAATGGGTCATAGTGGTTCCGGGTCTGGTCCGACCTGGACAGGCTGGCCCGGTTCGGATTGATCCGGCCCAGCATGAGCAGTGGACCATAGGGCGGAGAAGGCTGAAAGGGGCCCGGGGGGCACAGGGGATGCGTGCAGCGTGGAGGGCCACTGGGGCCGCGTGATGGTGCGAGGCCGCGATTTCCGTGGGGCGGCGTAAGGCCGCTGGTGCGTCAGGTCGACGGGAGGCAGTGGTTACCATAGGGGGCTTCAGAGGGTGCGGGAAATGCAGAGGGCAGCGGGCGGTGACAGAGGGTTGCGGGATGCAGCCGAGGGTGCCGGGTGGCGCGGTTGGGCCGCCGGGCGGCAAAGCTTTGGGGCGGCACGACAAGGCTGTGGTTGGTGGTGGCTGTGGATTGCAGAGGCTTATGATCTTGTATCCCTTAGTGGTTGGTCACCGACCTCCACCATAGAAAAGAACACCACAAATCATTACAAAAATTGCAGATTGGATGTGCCATGTTTGTTTGGCCCGCACTCTCTACATTAGATCATTAAAAATAGGCTCTAATCTCTCTTTGAATTAAGAAGATCCTTCATGAACGAAAATGGATAGAATTTCGAACAACCACCCTACCTCATTCATTTTTTGTCGTCGATGAGTTGGGAAAGACATCGTCGATTGAAAATGTCCAATGGTGGATGATGTCCCAAGGAAGATGTTGATGTAATGTGTGAGTGTTCATTGTTGGAGGAGCCTTCTATATAAAAGATATTCTTCGTGTATGATGTTCTTCATTGTATAAATCAATCCTCCAAGACCTCAACCCTTTGCCAAAACATTCCACCAAAATCAAAATAGCCAACTATTGTGCTTCCCTAATTTTTTTTGGGCACAATTTGAAATTAGAGTATTTAAATATATAGTGGTTGGAATAATAAATTAAAGGGGGTGGCACCATTAATGTGGGGGAGGTTTTAGTGGCTTCCCCACTCTTAAGAGGGAGTTTAAGGTGTTTTAGCCTCAATTGCTCCCCACCACCAAAACCTCTCAAGGGAGGTTATTTCAGGGGGTCCCCACCACTATAACCTCTCATGGGAGGTTTATTTCAGGTGGTCCCCACCTATTAAACATCCACATGGATGCTTCAAAAGAAAAATAAAAATAAAATGTTGCACCATTTTATTTCATTTTATTCTTTCTCGAATATGTAATATGATAAAATCCACCCTTGACCAACTGCAGTCGTGGTGATTGTCTCTTTATGTGAATACTGGAATTGTGAGTTCAACGGTGCCCTTGTATTTCGATTCCGAGCACCGGTTCAAAAGTTAAAAAAATCCACTCACATGTTTAGTAAAAATACCTGAATAAATGTTTAAAAATTCATTTCGGGCACACCGGGCCTCGGAATCACGCGCCATCATTTTTCACGGACTCGTTAAATTCCCATATATTTAAAAAAATTACATTGAAGTAACAGGTTTTTAAAACAGGGTTGTTAAATATATACATCATAATAAAGTAACTTAAACTATAATAAAATATAATATATTATTTTTATTGGATAATATGGGGTTTTAAATAACCCAAAAATGATATATTCTAATACTGATGACAAGACTCAATGGATTATATCACACATAGGAAAAAATTGCATTTGGGATACAACAATAGTGTTTAATGTTTAATCCAACATTACAAATATAACATATTTATGCTTTTTTCTGTGAATTAAATATATATTAACTTTATTTGTATCAATTGTCATACAAAATTGTAATAGATTAGAAATGTACTTAAATCCCACCCTATGGGATGACGACGTATCAACTCTAATATCTTATGTAGATTTTTTTATTCCCTGTATAGATTGATGGTATAAATTTCTTTAAATTCAGTGAATAGGGAAAATAAAATTAAAAATTGAGTTATAATTCACTAATGAAAAATTAATGTGGATTCCTTATTCCATCTATGAAATACTTACAACCCTGAAAAGAAAAAAAATATTGGAAATCGAGAATATATTTAAACAACCTCTTATACAAAAAATTTCATCCAAACAATAATTATACTCAAAGGGTTTGATCCATAAAAATTCCAATTAAACAGTCATACTATTGAACATGACATATTTATTAAAATAAAATAAATAAAAAATAATTATCAATCAATGTCAACTTAAAAACAGATCACGAATACTGGATCCATATGATGGAACCATACAATCCCCACCATTAAGGTACATCCAAAAAATATAAATAATTATTTATTTTTTCTAACCCCAACTGTTGGGAAACCAAATAATAAATTTGACACTAGAAACAAATGATGTCATAAGGGGAGACCCCAGTGTTATGCTTTAACATTACATCACCTCTTAAAAAATATCAGCCAAAATATTTCAATTAACAAGTATAAAAAAATATAATTGTTCAAATATCAAAAAAAAATTATCATTAAAGAAACAATAAAGATATACACCAAAATACAAATATTATCCCATTTAATTATAATGAATAAATATTTCTCATGGTTATTCTTTTAGATTAAAAATTAAGATAACATCAATAAATATGAATAAAATCATGAATACATTAATTAAAAAACCTTAAAAATAATGATTACTCTTTTTATCATAATTTAACATGATTGGTCATAATCCATTTAGATGGAATCTCTATAATAGATATAGTCCACATGATACAACTACCAAACCATAAGAGACCAAACCCCTTTAAATTTCATTGAAAGCACATTATTAATTCTTTTAATTATGTCATAGTGATAACTAAGAATCATATTGTCTTATATAATCAAGGAAAATATCTTCCTAATAGTCATAAATCCATCATTTCATCATGAAACCAAATAATATTTTTAATCCAAAACTCCACTATCAATCCATATTGAAAAATTAATACATTTTCATCCTATAGGGAAATTTTTAGTAAAAACTAATATCAAAAAACTATTCGAAAAATTATCATAAAATCTATGACACTATTTTGGACATCACATTATTCATTGTGATTTGGAAATCCACATTACCAATAAAATTCATACCATATTTATTTATTTGGAAACTAGGATTATAATAGAAAAGTACACTTATATATCTTACATCTACTATATATATGATTTATTTATATTTTTTTCCCAATGAGATATCTGTTACACACATAGCTCATAATGCAGGACAAACCCATTTTTTAATGCATTCCATTTATTACAAAAATATGAACCAATTAGATTGAATCTAAAACATATTGGACTCTTCCCTAAACAACACACCACATCAATAATGTTCTCTTACACAATTAGTAGGATTGAAAAATGTTCACCATAAATATTAAGCATCAATAATAATGTATGATTGGGATCTCTTATTGAATACCCTTGATTTTATCAATACAATTAATCCTTAAGAATTTGTCTAAATAACATTTAATGACCTGACTTTCTATGGATACGTGAAATCATTCATCGAACATCATCAGTTACATCATTCATTAATCCATCTATATAAACACACAATAAGACCTATAACTAATATATCTACATTGCTTCCACTAAATGGGAATTTTCTAAAATAGATAGAATATGGATGACCTCAAATTTATCTTCATCATGAGGGTCCATCCAAGGAACAAATCTAGCATCTATTTCACATTATTATAATATCTTAAGATATGTAAATGTTCTATAAACAATTACTAATTTTCAAAACCAACTCTAGATCTCAAATGCAATAGGTGTATTGAGGAAATTATGACCCTTTATTGAATTTTCACAATATATACCTCTCATGAACCATTTATCTTGTGTAAAATCACATTTCCTAATTCTAATTTTATATCAAATAAGGAGCAATGACACATGTTCGGGAATTTTCAAACATCTCTAAATATGTTTGATCTCTTTATATCACCATTAAATGGATCATTATCATTGATATATGAACACCACAGAATGAATCATGGTTTCATTCTGATTATAGGTAAATTTTAACTAATAAAGCACTGCTGTGTTGGGTGGTAAATCAATTAAAGGGTCACTATTTTTGTATGTTTTTAGAAAAACTGATAAAAAAATATTCCAATATTCTAATATATCACCTTTATATTAACAATTGGTATTTAAATGAAAATATATTAATAATGTATAATTTTTGTGAAAATACATTTTTCATATAACAGAAATAATTACATCGATATTTTGAAACGGACATCCTTTGTAACTGAAAAACAAAAAATCACATATATGTAGTTATATAACCCTTCATTATTAGATGTCCATTTTTTATGTAATATTTCATAAAATCATGTGATGTAACCATATCAAGTATTGTATATCTATATGATATAACTTATAAATGTGATTATGAAAAACTATTAACCACTATATGGTTATAGATACAACTTATTTATACAGTAAAATTGATTCCATGATGATCTAGGTCAACTATAATGTTATCATAGACCAAGATAAATGATATGGTTATATTCTCAACTATGATCATATCCATTGATTGATATAGAAACTCATGAACCTCTTAAAAAACTCCCATAAATCCAAAACCACTCATTACATGACAAATGAATCCCACATTTCTTCATCAAACACAAAAATATTTTCCAATATATCATGTCATGACTATATTGGGCCATACCAGGGTTAGATTTTGGCTTACTGTGCCCCCCAATGACCACATGAAATTGGAAAAAGATATAAAATATCAAAAAACTTGTGTATACTTATATATGGAAGGTCATGTAATATATCAAAATATAATGTATATTAAAAATATTAATGATATATACTAGATACAATAATATATATATATATAACTGAAATGTATAATAGATGTATGAATATAATAAGATATATTTAATAAACCACAATATGGGTGATCCCAAAATATAAAAATACAATATATTATATCTTAAGGAATTATAATAATAGGTTTTGGAAATGAATCTCCATGTCACATGAATGTTTGAGTAATTAAGAATAATAGAAAACATCTCTACGATATGACATAATCTCTAGAATTGGTTCAAACCAAATAACTATACTGGATCTTGTTTCTGGCATCCCCTGAAATTAACCAACAAACCATTGATTATATGTACTGATATAATTTTTTGAATAATTTCTCATTATGTGCTCAGTATAAACCTATATTGTATCATTTTTTGAATAATAAATTTGAAGATAAATAGTTGGTCATTTCAATACCTAATTCTCTGTGTAATAAACAAGTTAAACATTAATTGAACTAGATATGATAAATGAAAAATTCAACCATTGAACGGGTATAGTCTAAATTAGGTAAATTAATCTCACATTAATGTTATATGTCACATGTGTAAATAGAAACCTATTGTTACTAATTTCAATAATATCCAAATGTTTCTATCCAAGAACTGATTTACAACAAAATGTCACAAAATAGGAAAAATATAATACATATACAAATGAAAAAATATTTAGTAATAAATATAACTAGATAGACCTCCAATATTTCATTTGTTGGAAAAAAACTCATTATTTTGAATATTTTATATTTGGAAATACAAGATTAAAATGTTCCACCACGTTTTCTGGAAATTAATATATTTCTGTATAAAATGATCATGGACACTATTCTAGCTATGTGAAATCACAAAGGATGATTGTTAAACATTGATATCTAGGTATCATAAACAATGATTGAGAATTTTGAAAAGGAATAGAGCATACATATGATATTTTCTATGAGAACCAAAAGGTTAATATGAGGGGTCATAAAGAAAAATGTGCAACGTTTATAAATAAAGGAGTTTTTGGGATGGTTGGGGAGGATTTCATGGTGTATAAAATTTTGATAATTATTTTAATTTAACATAAATTTTTTAAATATATATATTATGTCTGAAATATTGTGTTAACATTTGTAGGAATGGTTTAGTGTTTTTTGTGTTTCAGTGAATGATTTTTGTGTAATGTGTATCACAACGAAAGTGGTATATGTTGATCGTTTTTGGTGAATGGATTGGAAGTATATTTTTGATAAGTGATATTTTAAAAATTATTATTAACAAATAAGGATCTATAATAACATAAAAATGTGGGAGGTAAATACTGTGATAGGAAAAGAACATGTAATAATTCATCTTACCCTAAAAGGATTTTAGGATCCAATGAAGATATTAGAGTCAGTGATGGATTTCAAAAAGTGAAGTAGTGTCTATTAAGGTATATCATTTTAAAATTAGGAGTAGTTAATGAGTTATAATATCTTATAAATTGTGTATTAGTTATCACATTAAAGGTATTTTAGGCTGAATCAATCTTGTCTACATGGAAACGCTTTGTGGTGCAATGTTCTCTACAATGTAATATGTCAATGGAGAAGATTATTTCATATGAAAATTTTCACTAATAAAAAGAACCATAGTTTTGTGGGATTCATACATCAAGTGAAAATAGAGATTAATAACATTTTCACATATGTGTGAGAAATATCATATAAAATAAATATTATCTTAAGAATCATTTAGATGCGAAGGGATTTTTCCTTAGTTGAGATAGAAGTGATTTCTAAAAGTTGGATTGGTATTCAAACAATGGTGATAATGATCCCTCTTCAAACATAATACTAGTAGTGAAATATACTGGATTTTTTTATATATTACATTACATTATAATTCTCTATGGAAAATACAAGTTTGGATTAAATGTTACACCACATTATCATAAAATAAATATTCCATTAAAATCGAATGCTTTTAGAGCATGTTTCCCAAATAACAAGAAAAAACAATAAACCATAGAACAATATATAACCATTTAAATGATTCCATATAATGTTAATGTAAAAATAGATCTAACAAATATAATAAATATATAGTTATTAATTTAAAATATATGTAATTTTTAAGAATATGAAATTGACAAAAAATTAAAAAAATTCAACTAAATAAAAAAAATCAGACCAACCTGTGATTTTAAATGTAACCTTACCAAAAATATTATATTATATTATATTTATTATTAGAAATTAAATATATTATGGATATAATAATTTTTATTTAAATAATATTTTTACAATAATATGAATAATAATTGACTGGAAATACGACAATGAGTTTTTTATATTATTAACATTTTATTTTCTTATGAAAATTATTTTCATTGTTTTTTATGGTTTTATTTAAAAGTTTAATTAAGTAAATTATTGAATATAAATCACAATAAATAATATAATTTTTTCGATTTATCATGGAAATTTTATCTGAAGGAAGTTTTTTGAGTTTTAAAAAATATATTAATTTTAGGTTAATAATGAAAAATAAATTACGTATTAAATCTATACATTTTATGAAAATAAAATTACATTATCAAGACATGAATGTATTTGTAGCATAATAATTGTCAAATGATATATTTAAAGAGTAAAACAATAAAATCAATAAAATTATTAGGTTCTTATAAAACCCATGTTTATCATTTTTGAATATAAGTATTATTTTATAATAATTTATTTTTATTTTTTCATGTAATGAGATATTGATTTTAATAAAAATGTATTATATCTAAGTAAAATCCACAAAACCTTATTTTCTATAATAAAATAATTTATTTCTTAAAAACCAAAAACATCCATAATGTTACACTACACATTAATTCAATGTTCTAAAATATACTTTTTTAATGTATTTTTATGTGTTTTTTGTGATAATGATAATTTTGTAATCAAATAAATATTTCATTTAATTTTGATCTCATTTATTGAGTCCATGGGTCCAGATTTTTAAAAATTGTTCACTTTATTTTTATTCATTAAAAATGATTTTCTAATCTAAAAAGTAGTTACTAATGTATAACAAGAAATGATAAATTATACAATTATAAATGAAATTGACATAAAATAATATTCAAAAAATATATAAATGTTAGTGGTTTTGTTAATTTAGAAAATACATCATCATCCACTCATTTATTTCCAATGTTTTATTCTTTTTGAATTTTGAAACCTCAGCTCTATTTATATTATGATTAAATATTTACAAAAATAAAATCTTTACCGCTAATAAATGAATCTTCTCACAAAACAATCAATAATAATAATAATAAAATTACCCCACTAGAAAACAACTCATTAAACATAATTATTAATCCTTTTCAGGTTTATTGACATTCATGTCACATGATATTGGTTTATTACCATCATTTTGTATGAATCCAAAAATTTAAAACACTGGGATTTCAATTTGAGTACCCTTTTTTCGAATATTTATTCCTTTCTTCCATAAAATCCAAAAAATAATTTTCTAAAACATATATAATTAAAATTTTATTTTAATTATATTGAATTTTATCATTATTATTTAATACCTATTAACCACAGTGTAACAGCAATTGTTTTTTAAAATAGAAGCATCATGATTGAAATCATGTATGGGAAAAAACCAAACATAGAATAGAATATGGAATATTGGGAAATTAAAATACATTTTTTTTTCAATAAATTCTATATATTGGATATAAGTCATTACATTCATCATTAGGTTTAAACAAAACATTATAATTGATTAAAATATTATTATTTAAAAAGGAATATTTTAACCAACATGTTATGTTGGTTTGTATGAATAGTAAAATATATGATATAAAAATTTTATTATTCAAAATGAATAAAATAAATTAAATGGTTTTCCATTTATTAGATATAAAATAAAAATTATTTAAATGTAAAAATATTTTTTTCTAACAAAATAATACTTTTACCAAAACAATGTTATTTACTCATTCTGCACATCATATAAAACAATTTTCATAAAAAAATAAGAAATTTTAGACTAGAATATTAACATCATTTATGGAATAAAAATATCTGATTTATCTTTCAGTAAATTTTTTAATTGATTTTATTAATTCCATTTTTGGATGAATAGTTAGCATAATGAATTTTACTAAAACAATCCATTTTCTATAAATTCATTAAAATATAATATTAAATTACAATTCTTTTTTAATCTAAAATTACTTCACTAATATAAATAATAGGAATATTTATGTCATATAAATAATTTTCATCATGAATTTTCTTATAAAATCATCGTCAACTTTTCCTCATTTTCTCTATGAAAACATATATTCTCATGGTATCTACATGAATAATATTAAAATAAAATTTTATAATTAAGTGTATGAAATATAGAAAAATTCCATACATATTTGAAATGAAAATAATATATATTATCTCACAATTTATAATTTACTTAATCGATAATGATTAGTAAAATATTAAATAATATTTATTGTGGTGAACAAAAAAACTGATCTACTATGGGTTAAACATTGATGATAAGTGTTTGAAATGACCTAAAAAATGTCAAAAAGACATTATCTGGCCATATTAAGACCATAGAATTTATAAATATCTATAATAATCCCTTTTTAACAATTTTTCTGTGAAAAAAACTTCTACACCATTTTATATTTAAAAATAAAATTTGTGTCACTCACCTCACAGATTAAAGGCCACCCCATTCACTCTCATATTAAAAATATCATTAAATTTTGGTAAAAAATCCGGAAATATTTTATCATAAATTTAATTCCCCAGTATTATAATACATTTTTCATAATTAAATTCTATGAATACATTTTTTATAATCCTAAATAAGTTATCTAATGATAGGTAAAATTCATAAATATTTGTTTCTGTTTAATTTATTCTTCCACATCTGTAAAATATTATTATATTATTTTTATATAATAAAAATATTGTCTCATATATACTAATTTATAATTTTGTTTTGTTCAGGGTCTATATCTACCTATACTTCCCTCATATGGTAAACAATAATGTTGCTTCTGAGTATGACAGAATATGACATTACGAACCAATGTGACACGTTTTCTATTGATAGTTTTCATGATTTAATGTGATGTTGTATATAATGGATATATATATATATGATATTTATAACATATGTATACATATTTAGCCACTATATTATATATAAACTTTTATTTTCATTTATTTAAGTGATATGATATTTTCACTCATTTGTACGGAGGACAACCGCCTCACAATGTGACATAGTTCATTTTCCCTAATAATTATATGGATGGTAATATGGATAGTATTTATAGATATATATGATATAAATTACATTATTTTTACATGAATTTCATATTTATCATCATTATATTATAATGTGACATCTTTTTATATTTTCAATCAATGAAAGATGATCTTTTTTTTCATGTATGTGTAGACTACCACCTTCATGAAGCAATGTTGGTCTCATTCTCCCCATGCTATATAAATGATATATATAATTTTAATTAAAAATTAATTTTGTATTTATTATATAACAATGATTTTATATATTACTTACATTCTTTTCATAATGATTATTGAAAAATTGAAACATTACTTATCCTTATGTATATCATGCCATCCCTATTATGGAAATACACATAATTCCCCAAGAAAACATTCATTATTTATCTAAAATTTATACCTTTTTAAGAAAATATTTTCATTGTTTCATGATTATTATTCTGTATATGTTTAAATTGTTACCCCTCACACCAAAAGTCTACCTACCAATGTCATTTTTGACAGATTAGAGAAATATCTTCAAAACACCTTACAAAAATATAATTTATTAAATAATTGTACATAGAAAGTAAAAAAGATAAATAATATTAACAAAAATATGTTAATAATAAAGTAAAAAATTAAGATAAATTTATTAATCAAGATGATAAATAATGTAGGAGATGAGTGAGTCTCATTATAATGTTTTGTTGTCTCACTTATAGTTCTATGAGAATCATGCAATATTCCCCAATTATTAATATTATGTGGTTTATATAGTAATCCTTTGACATTTTATATCACTAATATATTTATATTTACCTTATTTAATGGTTCATTTGATGATATTTATTTAATGGGTCATATGATTCAAAACATTCCAATTTTATAAGGGTTTCTTTCATAATCTCATCATTATTTAGGAACGTTTTTGTACAAGTATACCTTGGGTAATAAATTTATATTTCTATATTAAAATAAATCTTCATTATTAATCACTATTTATCCCTGAATAATTTAAATAAATAGTAACATTTACCACACCATAGTACATAATATTATTGAGAAATAATTTTTAAGAAAATACCATTTTGTTTATATCGTCGGATGGAAATCATCTTTCATAAATCTCATGATATTTTTCTACAGTTTTAATCATTTTTAAAATTTCTTATGCATTATTTTTTATCCATATTATCTTTTTTATGCCTTTTTTAAGGAATCATCAGTTAATTTTTCAAAGTAATTTATTATGGTATTTACCAAAAATAATTGAGGAATCAATTTTTAATGTGTATGATAGGAATGGATTTTTCCGCATCATAGACACTAAAGGTTTTAAATATGAATTTACATTATTTACTGGAAATTTTAAAAAAAATTGAAATTTCAAAAGAAAAATCTATTTTAAATTCAAATTATGATTTCAAAAATGAATAAACTATTTACCACAATTTATATAAAGATATTTCTATACTGTTTATATTCATTGATGACTTCATCTCAATATTTTACTTTTGATAAAAAATTGATTTGTTTTAATAATACCATAATTATTATTTTCTTTGATAGTTTATAATCATATTGGTTGGGGATGTACTAATTTTCTAAAATTAATTCTAATATATAATTACTAATATTATGTTTAGTGATTTTGGAAAATTATTGAAATTTAACATGCAAATATAAATTTTGATATTTTTGTTAATGTGGTTTGGACCCTTTCATATGAGGTATTTATTTTACTTATTAAATAATGTATAAGGCACACTATATCCCCATGAATCAATGTTACACCTCTTGAGATAAATTCGGTTTGTTTTTGGCCGAGGCCTTCGCCTTTATTTTAATGTCATGTAATAAGTCCCTAATTGTATGTTTTACATGGTCAAAATTTATCATTCCATTATTATGGATTATGTTATTGGTGATTCATTTGATTATTCTATTATTTAGAGTATCCCTGTTTATTTTTTCAATATCATGCTATTATTTTTATATAACTATTTGATTATAATTTATTTATTCCATTTTATGCTAAATTAATTATTAAAATGGAATATGTTTTTGTTATTTATATTTAAATATTTAGTCTGCATTATTTATTCATAGAATTAATTGTATGATTACCCATACTAGTCATGTAATTTCACCCAAATAATATGTTTTATTCTTCTAGGATATGAGGAAGTGGTTTCTGTTTGATAATAAGGGATGATATAAGGGTAATAATTTCGTTCTCAAAGAAAAATCATTTTTTTATTTTCATATTCTAAAATGGAATAAGAATATCATTTATTTAACTTGGTTTCCAAGACTATTAAACTATTCGGTCTTTTATGATGTGATACCTTTTATTAGGCTCCAATTTAATAACATAAAAATTAGTTCAGGGTTGCTGTAGTCGAGGTATCTACATTTAGTATTAGAGAATGTTTAATTAAAAGAATGAAAATAGGATTTATAAAAACAATGATTACATGAAAATATACTATAATTTAAATTGATAATGTTTATATAATGACATCATTTTTTTGGAATAGATTATATTGGTTTTTTGATAAATTAATCCCTTTATAGATACTACAAGTGGATGTGATTCTAAAATATGTGTACGTAGTGGTTATAATACAGAAAAGTTAGAATTGGGATTCACCCAATCACCACCTGGTGTTTGAGTATGATCTTTAATATGCGCATGTTTGGAGACTCTCATGGGATAGACACTGGATAATTCATATTTTCATTAAAAATGTATTGACAGATTTTAAAATAATGACAAACATAATGAAACAATGTTTATTATTATCATATTAGCACTACATTATATTTTCAATTTATTTTTTTATTTATCATGTTTAGGGTTACTCATTATGTTTCATAATGTTATGATGAGAAAAAAGAAATGCTATACCAATATTTTTAAATAATGTTTTACTATTGGTTGACATACTATGATAGAACAAATAGTATACAGACCATCATGTATGAGTACTCATAAGAAGAAGAGACTCTCTCCCAAGGAGTTCGCACTTGGAAGTCTCTAAGAAGAGAGATTATGAGATCTTACCCGCTAGTAGTGATTACTTACATATTTTTGTCATCATACATTACTATCTATGGTCGTGTGTAATGGTCCACAGACTAGAAGATTATCATTAACTCATTTCATGACTCACGCACTTAGATTTGCTGATGAAAACTATCACAAAGACAGTTGGCGGGAAGTAGTGTATGTTGGGTGTGTCACGAATGACATGTTATTAATGGATAAGTAGAGAAAGGATTTTTCCCATTAGTATTTATGGATGTATATATCTTGGGCACTTTGATTGAAATAGAAGTGTTTCCCAAATTCCATGGCCAAGGTGTCACGATGAGTTTATTTCTTGAATTCAAAGAATGACAGATCCAGAATATAGATTTACGACACTTCCATGAAAGCTACTTGATTTGATATTGAGAAGAAGGCATTAAATTACATGGTAAGAGTTCTAATGAGGTGACATGTCAATGCGACGTCAACTTATTTCTCTTGGGTGCCTTGACCCATTGCTAGATTGTATTCTTGGACTTTAGGGAAGCACGCCTAATTCCAACGAGAAAGAGGAATAGAGGGTCACACACTATGTCTATCCAAGTATCTCAAGTAGAATAATGATTATTCCCGTATGTGGTTTAATAATTATTCAAGGAAGCCTGAATCATTATAATGTTAGAGGAGGAATAAACTGAAAACAAGTACACGCTGTGTATTACTGATTACACGTCGGGTATTTTTTTAGAAAGGAAATGAAAAATAAGTACACGTTGGGTACTATTGATTACACACCGTGTATTTTTATGAAAAAAAAGTACACGTTGTGTATTAACGATTACACGTCGTGTATTCTTTACAATCCGGATTTTTAGGAAATAATATTATTTTATTAAATGATATTTATTATAATCAGAATGGGCTCATGCCAAAGAATTAATTAATCGACATGGGTTTTTCAATAAGATTTAATGAAATAAATAAAACATGTAACACTTTTATTTATGTTCCTAACTCTATAACCTCAAACCCGGTTATAAATATCCTCACAACCCCAACACTTTTCCCTAATCATTGTGCACAACAATTTTTGAGAATTCTCTCAAAGACCAAAGAACTCATTCTTCCAAGAACATTCTCGAGAATGAGATAGATCCTCCTCCATCAGATCAAGAAGATCTAATTTGGAAAATGTAAGAAAAGGATTCTCCACTTTAGCAATCAGAGACGCATTTGGCGATGTCCAGAGATACGTGGTGCACGTGTGGATCACCGCTAGAGGAAGTCTACCCTTGGCTTCTGCGACACAACGATGAATCACATCTGAAGGTGATCAGAAATATCATCAAAGAAAGTTCGTCAAAAAATTTACTTATTTTCAATTAAATAAGTAAATTATATCAACCTATTATGATCATTATTTATGGTTCTGGTACTTTTCTTCTTCTTTTTCTATTTCTGTGATTCGATCCATGGAGTCTAGCATTTATTGTCATATTGATCACGGATTAATCATTGCTAATGACAAAAAGCAATGTGGGAACATCCACCCAGGAGCTTTCGCTGCGCCCAGATCCTTCAAATGGTATCAGAGCAGTCACAATGTTGATTGTAGTTATTTAAATTTCATTGATTATTTACGTATTTATATTTGATTCAATTCAAGATAAATTGTTCTATAAAACTAAATTAATGATATCTATTTTTCCTCTTTCATTTCTCAATTCACATAAAAAATGACGTTTTAATTTAAACTTCTGTTAAAATAAAAACGAAAAACTAATCCGAAGGAGCCACTCATTCTATCGGTACAAAACAAGAATACACGGAGTGTAGTAATAACTACACGCTATGTACATAGGTACAATAAACTAGTAACGGTCCACCAAACCATGCCGTGTGAATTGTGTATACCTATTTTATTAATATACCGTGTCGAACAGAACTAAACAACACATGGAAACTAGAATACAAGGCTTGTATGTTGAATCAACCCACCGTGTATTCTGATCTAGCCTAGGTGATACTGTGTATAAGGGGAAGCTGGGTACCACGTAAATGGGATTTCTAGGCTGGTAACCACATAACAAGTAAGTACACGCAGTGTTATATTAATCTATATGTTTTCTACTCTGAAATTTACAAAGTACAGTGAAAACGCAAAATCCCCATGGCGTGTACTTTGGATAAAGGGTGAAAATAAATACACGCCGTGTAATATAGCCTACACACTGTGTACTTTCCATAAATGGAATTTCACTGGGTTTACTCCAAAGTAAAAATACATGACAAGTAATATGGAAGACATGAATCTAAAATAAATTTAGGAAGGAATATAAGATAAAGAATTGATTTATTATAAGATCATAATTTATTTAATTCAACCACAACATATATTTAATAAAATAACGATTAAAAGAATTTGAATAATAAATATTTGTAAATGTTGTTGCATGCTATGTAAGATCATGTGCTAGAACAAAGACCCTTTTTGTGGGTATGGTTACATTTAAATTTATTTAATTTAAATTTGTTGGTTTGTGAGCCTTCTTCCTATAAAATGTTGGGCATGTGTGCCCATGGTTTCACTAATGTAAACCCCATGTAATAGAGGATCTCCCAAGCTAGAGGAGATAGTTCAAAATACAAAGATGAGGTGAAACAAACTCAAGATGATATATGTAACAACCCAGTGTTCTTCAATGGAAAATTACCTTCTAATATTAATGTCATAAAATAACATGAATACACAAAATAATGAACTACTAAGTGATAAGTGACCTTTAAACATAATTTTTCCACACCTATGTTTGGAATTTTGAAAATCCGACATATATAGTTTTGTTCAAGGTGATTTTTGGAGTCTAATGAAAGAAAAATAATTTTTAGTGAATAGTAACTTACCCTTATGAATAGTAACCTACCATTATGAATAGTAATATGACCCTTCTGAATAGTAAATTAGAGTAACATTACCTATGAATAATAAAATAAAATTTAGACATCTTAGAAAGTGACAATTTGACCATAGTAAAAGTTTTGGTATTTTGTAAGTCGTAAATAATTAATTATAAATAATTAATTAATTTAAAATAATATTTATTTCCCTAAAATGTATTCATAAATTATTGAATCAATGTATTATAGTCTTTAGATAATTTTATAAGACCCTAAGTAATTTTTTAAAGCACTATGAAATCAGTTTTAATCTTAAAAACTGTTTTTAAGTAAATTGTGATTTTAATTAAATATTAAATTAATAATATTTAGAAAATTATTTTTGAAAAATGGACTTTATTTTTGGATTCTAGACGTCGAAAAATTGTTGGGGTAAATTTGTGGGATTTTTTTGAGATACATGAATTATTTATTAATAGTAGAATCTGATAATTCACAACAAATGCTAAATAATGTATCAATTGAGTCATCGATGATGTTAATCTGATGTAAGCCCACTTGGTTCCGGATTAAATTATAAAATTACTATTATTGGTCGTTCAAGACTCACTATTCCTTGTCTTGTGGGGAAATAATAAACTAATCAATTTTATATTAAGGAAACCCCTCTCCCCTCCACTATAAAAGCCACCCTTCACTCCCTCTTTTCCTCACACCTCACAAGCTGTATTCCTTCCCTAAACTCTACCCAAAAACCTTCCCTAGATCCTCCCCCATGTTCAAAATCTTCTGGTCTCATCAAAATACCATGACTAGATCCCTTACGTAGGATCTCAAGAGGAAGATTTAAGAGGTATTTTCTCTCCCTCTTCTCCTTTAATTTCCTTTCAAGTTCAAGTTCCTTTCATGATCTCTCCCCGCCAATATTAATACAAATTGTTTTGTAACTCCAGTATCATTCATATACTGTAATTTTATGATTTTAATGGGATATTATATCTCCCCACACCCTTTCCCTCTTCCTTTTATTTTATTAAAGATAACGTTGTTCATGAGGTGTTAATTTATCACCTTCAAAAACGACATGCTCTCTTCTTCCATTTCTACCTTCAGATCTGGTCATGAAACCATTTTTATGGTTGAACCAGAATATTTTATATGTATAATTTTCTATTTTATTTTCTGGAAATAACCTATGGCCATATTACAAAGTGAAAAGTTAAAACAAGTTCGTTGTGATCCAAAAACCGCTCAAATTGACCCAAATAACCATCATTTAATTCTTATCTAATGATTCATCCACATGGATATAATTTGATTCACAATTAGATCATAAAAACTCCTGAAATATCATTAATAACATTTAATATCAGTTCTGGATGTTTACCAATGTTCTACCAAAACGTCAATTTAAGAATATAAGTGAACCACTCAAGAAAACCATAAAAACGAACATCCCCGAACAATGTTTTTAAACAATATAAGTCATAAAAAGGATCATAATATGACATAATGAAACAAAAATGAACCCTATTAATGTATAAAAGGTTCTGTAATTTCTAATTAATGAATATAATGTCATTATATAGGACATTAAAGAGAAAAAATCATTCGGATACAAGGTAAGGGGAAATTCTCGAACCCAACTTTCATCCTTCGGGTTCTACCTCTTTCACTCCATTTTGATATGGTCACTCCTTGAAGATCATTTTTCATCATTTTCTTTCATTTTCTGGGATATACATGTTTTATAATGAAGTTTATGTCAATCCAAATGTTTTTTGAAATAACTCTTCTCTTAAGAACTCAACTTTTACCTCTCATTCAAGGTTGATGGTTCTTGTATCACGTATGTTTTTCCCTCTTTGTTTTGGGAACCCAATGTTTATGAATGTGTTCATATGAGATTAAACCCATTCCTTTTCAGGGTATAGTTATGTTCATTTATGTTATATGTTCATTTTGACATGCATGATAAATGATAATGTTATGATGTGACGGGTGCGCCCGGAATTATATAGTGCAATATGAATGTTTAAATGTGACTGGTGTGCCCAGAATTATATAGCGCTCAATGAATTTGTTAAAGTGATGAATCTCATGAGTAAATGTGAAATGATGTGTGAATAAGATTCTATCTTGGTTCACAAGTATTAGTGGTAGTTAACCACTAAGACACGATGTTTCATTTTTATGCATTGCAGCATTTTAAGTCTTTTATTTATGCTCCTCTCATGTTCATGATCTTTTGCGTATGTTATGATTATGCTCACCCCATGCTATGTTTTTCTTATCTATCCTCTTACTGGGCTTCTATATCACCCCTTTTTACATATAACCTCAGGTGGCTACATGTACTAAGGAGAGGACATGTTCCACTAAGAAGATAGTAAATAAGAAATTAAATAAATGTTTATGGTTGATGTTGTATTTGTTGTGTGTGGTCCTAGTTTTCCCAAGACAGTAAACCTTTGGATCCTCTATGTGTAATAATATTATGTTTTTTATCATAGAAATGATGTAATATTAATGTCAGAAAAGTCAGGGTCGTTATAGTTGGTATAAGAGGAATGGTTTAGTTAATTTGGGAATTATGATTAGTGAACCCTAGAGAAAACCTACAACATGAGACTAAGTACAAATATGCACGCAAGAATATTTACCTAGGGATCCCATATGTTATGTTTTTGGTATAGTGAATAAGTTATTCATGAATTTTTTACTTATGTTTTGTTCTATCCTTTTCTATTTTAGAAAATGGTGGGAACCAGGAGAAATCATGCCAACAACTCAAGTGAGGGCCAATGCAACGACTGCTTGAACAACATCCCAATGATTTGGGAGGTGGAGTTCAAAACTTCATGGAGATGCTTACCCAATTATCTCAGGTTATTAATAACAACCATAATAATGGGGAACGTCCTCCTTCACCAAATTAGGTGCAACTAGCTATCGAATTATTTATGCGGCAACGACCACCGACGTTTTGTGGATCTTCTGATCCACTAGTTGCGGAACAGTGGTTCAACTCCATGGAGAAGATATTTTCTGTACTTCACTATTCTGAGATGGAGAAGGTGACTCTAGTCATTTATCGTCTAGACGGAGAAGCCGATCAGTGGTGGGATTTGATTAAGAACACCAATCCAAGGGAGGAAATTGAAGAGATGTAATGGGAAGACTTCAAGATAAAGTTTCTTAATAAGTACTTCCCACGAACACTTCGCATGAAGAAAGAGATAGAATTCATAAAGCTCAATCAAAAAGAAGGAGAATCTGTCACAACCTATGAAGCGAATTTCACATGGCTTGAATGGTACGCTTCTGGTTTTGTTATCAACAATGATAGCAAAATTGATAGATTCATTAGTGGATTAAAACCACACCTTCGAAAAGCTCTTGCAATTCGAGACATTGGGAGTTATGAAGATGTTTTTCGGTGTTCTCTCAAAGTGGAGATGGAGTTTGGAGAATGGTCTCATGGCTATGGTGATAAGAAAAGAAAGATAGAGTTTCAGGACAGCGGATCTAATGACAATGGTGGGAAGAAAAAACAATGACCCACATGCCAAAAATGTGGGAAGTTTTAAAATGGGAACTCCCTCAAAGGGATGGGGAAGTGCTTCAAGTGTGGGAAGGAAGGACACCATGAAATAGAGTTTCGAATAGACACTAAAAGGATGGATAATGTAGCTGATGAAAGGAGAGAACCACCCATGGTTCAATGCTACAACTGTATGTAGCTAGGTCACTATGTAAAATAGTGTAGTAAACCTCGAGTTGTTGTGGGTAATCATTGTCAACAGCCACCAGAGCCAAAGGAACAAGGGAAGGCTTATACCATCACTACTACAGAGGTAGAGCATGATAATGAAGTCATACAAGGTACACTTCATATTCACTCATGAATGGAAAAAGTCTTATTTGATTCTGGTTCTACGCATTCCTTTATATATTGCAAGTTTGCTAGAACTATAGAATCGAAGCCCCAAAACCTTGAAGTAGAGATATCTGTAAAAACACCAAGTGGTGCCATAATTTCAACCCATGTGTTTGACTCTTCTCCCATTGGCGTATGTGGGAAGATTCTTCCACAAAACCTCGTAATACTTCCCTTAGTGGAATTCGACACTATATTGGGAATGGGCTGGCTCTCGTTATATAGAGCACATATCAACTGTCTGGAAAAAGAAATATCTTTTCATATTCCAAACCATTCCATACTCCTCTACAAATGTAACGAAGATCATGAATATCATTTGAAAAGTCCTTCAACGGTGTGGGTATTGATTCCCTATTAAGAAGCACACGTCACCCAAATGGTTGACTTGAAGGAAAGTTACAACCTTGAGGAAATGCCCATTGTGAGGGAATACATCGATGTATTTCCTGAAGAGTTACCCAAAATTCCCCCGGATCGCGAGGTAGTGTTCTCAAATGAAATCATACCCGGAGCTACTCCTATCTCGAAATGCCATTATAGGATGGATGTTATCGAACTGGAGGAGTTATAGAAGCAGCTACAAGAGCATCTGCACAAAGGGTTCATACGCCCTAGTGCATCACCTTGGGGTGCGCCAGTGCTCTTTGTAAAGAAGAAGGATGGAACAATGCGGCTATGTATCGATTATCAGGAACTCAACAAGATCACCATAAAGAACACGTATTCTCTCGCAAGGATTGATGACATGTTCAATCAGTTAAGAGGAGCTCAATACTTCTCAAAGGTGGATCTTCATTTTGGATATCATCATGTAAAGGTGAAGAAGGAAGATATTCATAAGACTCCCTTCTGTACAAGGTATGGGCACTATGAGTTTTTGGTGATGCCCTTCGAACTTACTAATGCCTCTTTAATCTTTATAGATTTGATGAATAGAGTCTTTAGACATTAACTCCATAAATCTGTGGTAGTGTTTATCGATGATATTATCATCTACTCCAAGAGAATGGAGGAACATGAAGAACATATAAGACTTGTGTTGGCGACATTGAGAAAGGAGAAATGGTATTCCATGTTTAGAAAGAGTGACTTTTGGATGAATCAAGTCATGTTCTTCGTACATGTGATCATAAGTGAGGGAATTTCTATGGATCCTTCAAAGAAAAAGGAAATTGATGAATGGCCCAGGCCCTCTAGTGTCACAGAAATCTGTAGTTTTCTTGGATTAGCTGGGTACTTCCGATGTTTTGTGAGAAACATCTCATGATTGTCAAGACCTCTAATTAAGTTAACAAGGAAAGGGGTAAAGTATGTCTGGACGGAAGAATGTGAGGGAATCATCAAGGACCTAAAGAGAAGGCTGATCACTGCACATGTACTCACACTACCGAAAAGTGGAGAATGTTTTGTGATATAGAGTTATGCTTCCAAGAAAGGCATGGGTTGTGTACTCATGAAAAATGATAATGTGATAGCCTACGCCTCACGATAGTTGAAGATACATGAGCAGAACTACCTGACGCATGATCTAGAGCTGGCAGCCATGATTTTTTCCATGAAAATATGGTGGCACTACATTTATGGTGAGAAGTGTGACATATACACCGACCACAAGAGGCTAAAGTATATATTCACACAAAAGGAGCTCAACATGCATCAAAGGAGATGGTAAGAGCTAATCAATTATTACGATTTCCCTATTCACTATAACCTTGGAAACGCGAACAAGGTATCTGATGCTCTAAGCAGAAAAGAACCTGCTACTCTATCCATGTAGCGGATTGAGAAAGACAATATCTTCATGGAGGTGAAAAGGATGGATTTGGGAATCGTAAGGGAAGGGGATACATCCTACCTTTCCCAAATGATTGCCCACCCATCCATCCGAGATATGATTAAGGAAGCACAAAGGGATGATGTGGAGATACAAAAGAGGGTGAATGAAGTAAAGGAAGGGAAGCTGAAAGAGTTCCATATCGACGATGATGGTGTGATTCAGTTTGGAACGCGGCTTTGTGTGCCTTGATCACCCGGGATAAAGAAGGAGCTATTGGATAATGCACATAGCTCAACATTCTCTATCCATCATGGGAGAACCGAGATGTATCATGATCTCCGAGAACACTTCTGGTGGGATAACATGAAGAAGGATATTGTGGAATATATATCAAGGTTCTTGGTATGTCAGCAAGTTAAACCTATGTGAAAAAAGTCCAATGGTATGATTCAGCCATTACCTGTACCCATGTGGAAATGGGAAAATGCTACTATGGACTTTGTCACAGGCCTCCCGAAGATGTCAAAGGGAAATAATGCGATATGGGTTTTGGTTGACTGACTCACCAAGATTGCCCATTTTATCGTTATTCGATAAGACCTCTCGCTTGAACAACTTGCAAAGATTTATGTGAAGGAAGTGGTGATACAGCATGGTGTTCCACATTCAATTGTCTCTGACCGTGACCAAAGGTTCACATATAAATTTTGGAGGATCCTTTAACATGATTTGAGTACTGAATAAAATTTCAGCACGACCTATCACCCCCAAACTGATGGCTACTCTGAAAGGACAATTCAGAAGCTTGAAGATATGCTAAGAGCATGCTCTCTTGAATTCAAAGGTGGTTGGGATCAGTATCTCCCATTGGTTGAGTTCTCATAAAAAAATAGCTTCCACTTGAGTATTTAGATGGCTCCATATGAAGCTCTATATGGAAAGCGATGTAGAACTCCAACCTGTTGCGATGAAGTTGGGGAATGAAATCTACTTGGATGCGATCTTGTTCAAGAGATGACAGAGAAGGTTCAAGTCATCCTGAAACACATCAAAGCTTCTCAAAGATGGAAAAAGAGATATGCTGACAACCATTAAAGGGACTTGGAGTTCGACGTTGGAGATAAAGTCTTCCTTTGAATATCACCATGGAAGAGAGTCATGCGATTCAGGAAGAAAGGGAAGCTAAGCCCAAGGTACATTGGCCCCTTTGATATCTTTGACTGCATATGAGTTGTGGCCTATCATCTTGAACTTCCACCAAATATGGATCAAGTTCATGATGTGTTCCATGTATCACTACTGATGAAGTACATACCAGACCCCTCACATGTACTAAACTCAAGGGTGGTGCAGCTCGTAGATGATCTCTCCTATGAGGAGAAGCCAGTAAAGATTACGGACCAAAGTGATAAGGTTCTACGCAACAAGACAACCCATCTTGTCAATGTGTTGTGGAGGAACCATATGTTAGAGGAAGAAGCTTGGGAACCAGAAGAGGCAATGAGGTATAATTACCATCACCTGTTTGTGAAAAGTGAAATTTCAGGGGCGAAATTTCTTAAGGGGGGAAGAATGTAACGACCCAATGTTTTTCAATGGAAAATTCCCTTCTTATATTTATTTCATAAAATAACATGAAAACACAAAATAATGAACTAATAAGTGAAAAGTGACCTTTAAACATAATTTTTCCACCCCTATGTTTAGAATTTTGAAAATCCAACATATACGGTTGTGTTCAAGATTATTTTTGGAGACTAATAAAAAAATAATTTTTGGTGAATAGTAACCTACCCATATGAATAGTAACCTACCCTTATGAATAGTCATATGACCCTTATGAATAGTGAATAAGAGTAACATTACCTATGACTAATAAAATAAAATTTAGACATCTTAGAAAGTGACAATTTGACCTTAATAAACATTTTGGTATTTTGTAAGCCGTAAAAAATTAATTATAATTAATTAATTAATTTAAAAGAATATTTACTTCCCTAAAATGTATTCATAAATTATTTAATCAATGTATTATAGTTTTTAGATAATTTTATAAGACCCTACGCAATTTGTTAAAGCACTATAAAATCTGTTTTAATCTTAAAAACTGATTTTAAGTAAATTATGATTTTAATTAAATATTAAATTAATAATAATTAGTAAATTATTGTTGAAAAAAGTAATTTATTTTTGGATTATAAATGTCGAAAAATGGTTGGGGTAAATTGTTGTGATTTTTCTGAGATACTTTAATTTTTGAGGAATATTAGAATTCGATAATTCAAAATAAATGCTAAATAATGTATTAATTTAGTCATCGATGATGTTCTGCTGATGTAAGCCCACTTGGTTTGGGATTACATTATATAATTACTATTATTGGTCATTTAATACTCACCATTCTTTGTCTTGTGTGGAAATAATAAACTAATCAATTTTATATTAAGGAAACCCATCTCTCTTCCACTATAAAAGCCACCCTTCACTCCCTCTTTTCCTCACACCTCTCAAGCTCCAAGCCTTCTATAAACTCTGGCCAAGCACCTTCCCTAGCTCCTCCCCCACGTCCAAAAGCTTCTGGTATCATCAAAAGACCAAGAATATCTTCCTTAAGGAGGATCTCAAGAGGAATATTTAAGAGGTGATTTCTCTCCCTCTTCTCCTTTAATTTCCTTTCAAGTTCAAGTTCCTTTCTTGATCTCTCCCCACCTATATTCATCCAAATTGTTTTGTAACTCCAGTATCATACATACACTATAATTTTATGATTCTAATGGGATATTATATCACCCCACACCCTTTCCCTCTTCTTTTTATTTTATTAAAGAAAACGTTTTTAATGAGGTGTTAATTTATCACCTTCAAAAACGACATGCTCTCTTCTTCCATTTCTTCCTTCAGATCAGGTAATGTAACCATTTTTATAGTTGATCCAGAATATTTTATATGTATTATGTTCTATTTTATGTTCTAGAAATAACCTATGGCCATATTACTATGTGAAAAGTAAAAACAAGTTCATTGTGATCCAAAAACCGCTCAAATTGACCCAAATAACCGTCATTTAATTCTTATCTAATGGTTCATCCACATGGATCTAATTTGATACATAATAAGATCATCCAAAATCCTTAAATATCATTAATAATATGTTATATCAGTTTTGGATTTTTACCCATGTTCTAACAAAACTTAAATTTAAGAATACAAGTGAACCACTCAAGAAAACCATAAAAACGAACATCCCCGAACAATGTTTTTAAAATCTATAAGTCATGCAGAGGAACATAATATGAAATAATGAAACCAGAATAAACCCTATTAATGTATAAAAGGTTATTTAATTTCTAATTAATGAATATAATGTCATTATATAGTACATTAAAGAGAAGGAAGCATTCAAATACAAGGTAAGGGGAAATTCTCATACCCATCTTTCATCCTTCGGGTTCTACCTCTTTCACTCCATTTTGATATGGTCACTCATTTAAGATAATTTGTTCATCATTGTATTTACTTTTTTGGGATATATAAGTTTTCTAATGAAGTTTATGTCATTCCAAATGTTTTCTGAAAGAACTCTTCTATTAAGAACTCAACTTTTACCTCTCATTCAAGGTTGATGGTTCTTGTATCCAGTATGTTGTTCCCTATTTCATTTGGGAACCCAATGTTTATGAATGTGTTCCTATGAGATGAAACCCATTACTTTTCATGGGTTAGTTATGTTCATTTATGTTATGTGTTCATTTTGGCATGCATGATAAATGATAATGTAATTATGTGAAGGGTACGTCCGGAATTATATACCGCAATATGAATGATTAAATGTGACGGGAGCGCCCGGAATTATATAGCACTCCAATGCATTGGGTAAAGTGATTAATCTCATGAGTAAATGTGAAATGATGCGTGAATATGATGTTTTCTTGGTTCACAAGTATGAGTTGTAGTTAACCACTACGACATGATGTTTTATTTTTATGCATTGCCTAATTTTAAGTCTTTTATTTATGCTCCTCTCGTGTTCATGATCTTTTTCCTATGTTATGATCATGCTCACCCCATGCTATGTTGTTCTTATATATCCTCTTACTGGGCTTCATCTCACCCCTTTTGTTGTATATCTTCAGGTGGCTACATGTATTAAGGAGATGACAAGTTCCACTAAGAAGCTAATGAAGAAGAAATTAAATAAATTTTTATGGTTGATGTTGTATGTGTTATGTGTGGTCCTAGTTTTCGCAAGACACTAAACCTTTGGATACTCTATGTGTAATACTATTATGTTTTTTATCATAGAAATGATTTAATAGTAATTTAATAAACGGCAGGGTTGTTATAAAAAAAATATTGATAGGTGGGAGCTGCAAAAACATGAACTATTAGGTTCATGGTGTTTTTTCACAGGTCATGGTTAGCTTTTCAAAATGGATAGATAAGATAACCAATAAAATCTCATGCTAATTTTATATTATTTTTTTTATATATGATTTCATGGTTTATTTATGAGGTATGTGTTGTCACATTCACTTAATTAATGAAATAAACGAGAATGCCAAGATGGAATAGAATAAATACAGTACTATGCGTAAAAAATATCCGAACATGGTTAGTCACTTAAGAAAGCATCACTTAATATTAACAAGCATGTGATAATTTGAAATAATGTATAAAGGATATAAATATCTCAAATACCATATTATGTCAGACCAAGACTTCCATTACATGATTAAACGAAATAAATAATTAAAATATTTCTTTGACCAACCCTTGTTGGGACACATACTTTTATAAAGGATGCTCTTATGAATGTTTCGGGTTGACTTAAACATTTCACATCAAGAGGAGTAGACCTTGCTAGTATTTTTGTAAAATGGGGGCATGTTTTGATAAAATCTATGTAAGGATTTTAGGATTGGGGAGAGCACTCAACACATCAAGGAACAGTAAGCTCATAGGTGGAAAAGACCTCCCTAACTAAATACCATTAAATAGCTTGTCCAACCCTTATTGGGGTTATGTGAATGGGAATATAGATCCTTTCCACTAGAATGTCATCGCAACAAGATATTTTAGGTTCAGAGGTGAGGGCCAATGGGATAAGACAATATAGTGGGTGGATTAATAAATTCATTTATTATTTTTCATAAAATGTATTAAAAGGTACTGATAAATCTCCTCTTTTTATTTATAGAATCAATATGAAAAACTTGTTAACGACATTTTCTCTACGATCAATTCTAGATAAAGACAATATCATCATCGGTAGTCACTTTCAGGAATTTTTTTGGTGGCTTCGGGTTATCCTATGCCATGAATGAAAGTTTTACATGCTAGAGTCCTCACTTCCTGATTTTCCTACCGAAGGGGTGAGTGATGCATACTTCCATGTCAATGATCAACATTTGAGAAATGCACCTGGCCTTCAATGTTTGATGTTGTCATAAATTTCTAGTTTGCACATCAAGTCTCATGAAGACATGGATACCTATTGCATGATCTAGAAACTCCATGGTCTATACCAGGAGAGAGAAATATATGAATGTTTTGAGATTTCCAAGGCTCTATTGTCAAGCAAACTTGGAGAGGGTACCCCAGATGGGCCTCATGTGGTCAAGCTCATTGGATACATTGATCGCTTGGAGGTTCTTTGTTTAAAACACCCCAAATAACTGGGTACCAATCACATTCATGCATCACTCCCCCATATAATCTCTAAATAATTTGTACATTTCAACATGAACAACATTAAGAGGTCTCTATCTGATCTTCTTATCTTCATTCTCCACGTGGACAATTATATGAAGCGTGAAATCCATCTGTAATTATGGTGAATAAAAGGAAAGGGAAGGATAAGATATTTAAGACCAATGATTCTTCAAGGACTTCCATGAAAAATAATATCAATGGGGAGGTAAGAGAACATGAGGTTGTTTGTTTCCCATGTGGCAAGAAGGTCCACTGGTAGAAAAACTGCACCCCGTCAAGGAAGCAAGGGGAAGCTTTAGGTGCATTTGTTATCGAATTCAATCTATCTATTTCTACCAATTTGGTATTAGAGAGTTCTTGTGGTTCTCATATTTGTATCCATATATAGGAACCATGTAGATTTAGAAAGATTGACCGAGGTGAGGAGGATCTGCGAGCAGCCAACGGAGCCAGACTCGTTATTGTAGCTGTTAGAGACTACCACCTTACATTGCCTACTAGGATCGTCTTGGTATTAAAAAGATGTTATTATATACCCTCTATATGCAAAAAATTATATCATTATCTAGATTAGATGCTGATGGATTCATCTTAATGTATGGAAAAAAATGTTGCTACTTTTATAATGATATATTTTTTTTGGAAGGGAACATCTATATAAAGAAAATTATGTGTTAGACTACACAAACCAGGTAAAGGAAATCGATGAAAATGTTAATTCACATGACTTATACCACACCCATCTTTTGAATCACCGGTTAGGTCATGTTAATGGGAAATTTTTTAAAAAATTACATCAATATGGGTGTTTATATTATTTCAAACTAAAACCACTTGGTTTAGGTCATGTGTGTCTACAAGGGAAAATGACCAATACCCCATTTAATGGGAAAGGTGAAAGGGATAAAGAGCTTATATAATTAGTTCACAAAGATTTGTGTGGTCCATTTCCAGTTGAAGCCAGGGGGTTCTTGTAATTCACATCTTTTCTAATGATTTTATTATATATGGATATATTTACTTTATGAGGTATAAGTAAGATTATTTTGATCAGTTAAGAGAATAAAATAATGAAGTTAAGAACTATCTTGGTAAGAAGATTAAGAAACCCCACTCAAATAGAGGAGTAGAATATCATAATTAGGACATTATTGATTTCTAATGGGAGTTTGGGATTCTATCTCAACTCACTCCTCATTACACGCCTTAGTGGAATTGTGTAAGTGAAAGGTGGAACCACACCATGTTGGACATGGTGAGATCAATGATGAGTCATGTGTGTCTTCCATTATTCTTTTGGGGATAATAATTTCAAATAACTACACACATACTAAACTAGTTACCAACTAAATTGATAAATGGTATTCCAAAAGAGTTATGTAGGGGAGGAAAATCAATGTTATCAAATTTACATATGTGGGGTAGAAAAGCATTTGTTAAGCCCTCTTCAAGTCACAAACTATTTCCCCGAGGCCCAAAGAGTACAGTTATTGGATATCCCATGGAAACAAGGGAATATTACCTATAAAACCCCTCAGATAAAATGGTTATAGTGGAACTACACACCATATTCTTTGAAAAGGAGCACATCTCCAAAAGAGATAGTGGGATCGAGATACACTTTTATGAAGTAGAGGCACATGATACACATGAGCTGGTACAAAAACAAATTCCACAAATCCCCGTGGAAGAACAATCTATTCCAGAGACACAAGAACTGTGTAGGAGCATAGGAAAGGTGAGAGAACCAAAATGATATGGTTTTCTTGTCACTGAGGATGGGGACTCATTACTGGTTGGCAATGATGATCCTCTTACCTATAAGGAAGCAGTTGAAGGCACAGATGTTTCCAAGTGGAAAGAATCCATGAATTTAAAATGGATTCCATTTACCAAAACCATATTTTATTTTAGTAAATCCTCTAGTTGATGTAAAGCCTATTGATTATAAATGGGTATTCAAGAAGAAACTGGAAAATGAGGGACAAGTCGAAACCTATAAGGCACAACTGGTTGAAATGGGTTTCAGACAATGTCTAGGATTTGACTATGATGAAACCTTTTTACCGGTTGCAGTGCCGATATCCATAATAATTCTATTAGCCATTGCCTCTTAAATTGACTATGAAATTTGGAAAATGGATGTCATAACAACATTCATTAATGGGAATCTTCAGGAAGATGTCATCATGACACAACCTAAGGGTTTGTGACTCAAATGATGCCATCAAAGTGTGAAACTTGCAGAAATCCATTTAAGGATTAAAGTAAGAATAAAGGTCATGAAAAATTAGTTTTGATTAAGTCATAATGGAATTTGGATATCTTATGAATTAATGAGAGCCATGTGTCTTCAAAAGGTTTAGTGGAAGTACATATATTTTACTAATAGTATATGTTGATGACATATTACTAATTAAAAATGAAGTACCTTTCTTATATTAAGTTTATGCGTGGTTGGGTAAATGATTCTCTATGAAAGAAATGGGTGAGGTAGTATATATTATTAGGATCAAGATCCATCATGAAAGATCCATTAGAATGTTTGGTCAGATTCAATGAATATACATTGACAAGATACCGAAGAGATTCAGAATGGAACAATCCAAGTGGGGATTGTTTCCAGTGTCACATGGCAATCATATTCCCAAAAAAATGTGTCCTCAGACACATGAGAAAAGAAATTGAATGGAAAGGATACCTTACACAACTTCTATTGGGTCAGTCATATATTTTATGCTATGTACATGTCTAAATGTTTCTTACGCATTAAGTGTGGTATGAGGATATCAAGCTGATCCCGGAAAATTCCATTGGATGGAAGTCAAGACTATCCTTAAGTATCTTAGGCATACTAAGGATATATTCTTGGATTATGGAGGAGATGAGGAACTATTTATCAGAGAACATGTAGATGCTAGTTTCCAGACTAATCAAGATGACATGAAGGAGCAGACTGGATAAATCATTAGTTTGAATGGAGGTGCAGTGAGCTGGAAGAGGTCAAAGAAAGGTTTGGTCGCAGATTCTTCAGTAGAGTCCGAGAATATCACAGCTTTTGAGGTAGCTAAATAAGCAGTATTGATGTGTATCATCTTCCAAAATTAGGGTGTAGTACCTAACAGCAAAGATCCTATCACACTCTATTATGATAATACTACAGCAGCAGCACTGGAAAAATAATCAAGGTCACATCATCGAAAAAAGCACATACTTCAGAAGTATCGTCTTTTGAGGGATTTTTCTCGAAGAGGTGAACTTGAAGTGACATGTCATTCCATGGAAGACAACGTGATAGACCTCTAGAATAATTCCCTGACTCTGCATAAACATGATCATCATGTGAGGTCTAGAAGACTAAATGATGTAAGAAGTTGGCTCTAGTCCAAGTTTGAGTTTCATAGAGTTGGTGTCCTGAGAACCAACTTTTTGTACATTAATTATGTGAATATAACCTTATTATATATTGTTCATTGTTTTGAATGAATATTATATAATAATTTCCTAGAATATTTATTGCATTAATAAGGTCATGTAAGATCCCCGCTATGATGAGAACCTTGAATTTCTATAACAATATTTTTAAATAAGGTTCTATGATTGGATGACAAACTATGATAGGACACATAGTATATATAATGTCATGTGAGAGTACTCATATGAAGATGATACTATTTGTCATGATGTTTTCACTTGGTAATATCTAAGATGGGAGATTATGAGAACAGACCCGCCAACATTAATTCTGTATGTTTTGGTGTCATCTGACATTGCTATCTAGGAGAGTGTGTAATGGTCCTTATACTTGAATATTATCATTAACTCATGTTATGACTCGCAAACATATATTTGCTGATTAAAACTGTCTTGATGAAAGTTGGTGGGATTTAGGGTACGTTGGGCATGTCATGAATAATGTGCTATTAATGGATAAGTCGAGGAAGAATCTTTCCCTTTCATATTTATGGAATTATATATCTCGGTCCCTTTGATTGAAAGAGAAATTTCACCAAACATTTCAGGCCATGGTGTCATGACACGTTTATTTCTAGAAGTCAAAGAATGAAAAATCAAGCATATAGGTTTATGAAACTACCATGAAACCTACTTGATGATATATTGACACATTGGGATTAAATTACACAATACGAATTCATATGAGGTGACACGTCAATGAGACGTCATCTTCTTTCTCTTGGGTGCCTTGACATGTTGCTAGACAGTAGTCTTAGACATTAAGGAAGCCCGCCTAATTCCAATGGGAAATAGGCCTAGAGGGTCACGCAATAAGTGTATCCATGATTATCTAGTAGAATAAATATTATTCCTATATATGGTTTAATAATTATCCAAGGAAGCCTAAATAGTTTTAATGTTGGAGGAAGAATAAAACGAATAGTGTTACACGCCCTGTATTAATTATTACACGTATTTTAGTTTTCACTTTGGAAAGGAAATGAAAAACAAGTACATGTCATGTATTAATGATCACACACCGGTTTAATGAAAAACAAGTACACACCATGTATTAATGATTACACGCAGTGTAGTTTTTCCAGTCAGGAATTTGAGGAAATAATATTAATTTTTTAAATGATATTAATTATACTAAGTGTGGACGCATATCAAGGAATTAATGATTCGACATGGGGTTTTAAAAAGCGTTAATGAAATATATAAAACACGCAACACATTTATTTATTGTCATAACTCTATAACCTCAAACCCGATTATAAATATCCTCACAACCCTAACAATTTTCCCTAATCGTTGTGCACAAAAATTCTGGAGAATTCTCCCAAGGTCGAAAGAACTTCTTCCACCAATAATGCTTTCAATACTGAGAGAGATCCTCCTCCATCGGATCAAGAAGATCTAAGGTGGACAACGCAAGCAAATGATTCTCCCCGCTAGAACACGGAGACTCCTGTGGGGACGTCCAGAGATACGTGGTGCACGTGTAGATCACCACTAGAGGAAGTTTACCCATGGCTTCTGCGACATAATGACTAATCACATTGGAACATGATCAGAAATATCAATGAAGAAAGAATGCCATAAACGGTACTTTTTGTAAATTAATTAAATTAATTATAATCATCATGTGAGGATCCTTCTTTATGGTTCTGGTACTATTCTTCTTCACTGTCTATTTTGTTGATTTGATCCATGGAGTCTAGCATTTATCGTCATATTGATCCTATATTGATTTTTGAAAATGACAAAAATCCAAGTGGGCACATCCACCCCTGAACTTTAGTTGCACCTGGAACCTTCAATATTAGCACTACATTATGTTTTCAATTAATTTTTTGGTTTATCATATTTTGGGATTAAACATTATGTTTCAGAATGTTATGATAAAAAATATTGTATGAATTTTTATATAAATGTAACCTAGTGGGAAGAATGGAAAATGTATCAATTCGAATATTCAAATGATTATGAATGGTCAAATCATTGGAGGGTAAAATATTATATGGTCAAATCATTGGAGGGTAAAATATTATATTTCAAAGGTAACTGAACTCCTAAACATTCTCAACACGTGGAGATATAAAATAACTTCCTATTGAGAAAGAAAATTAATTATATATGTATTTTAGAATAAAATGGATGATATATAATAAAAATATGATAAGTAAAAAAAATAAAATGGGAGTTAGGGAAAGATGAGGTTTCCCACGTGTAATAAAAATGGAATGAAACAATATGGTGGTTTAATGAAGGGAGTGATGGTTTTCTAAAAATTTGGACTGAATTACACCATTCTAATGGTTTTATGAGAAATAAATAAATTTCCCATGTTCAATTATTCATCTATATGGATATTTAGAACAATGAAAATGAATACCATAATAATCAATGGGATATTTTCCAAAAAAATGGATGAAGACCAAGATTATGATATTACTAAAGTTGATTTAGAATGAATAATGTTATATATTTTTATTAAAAACATATTTAATATGTTTCCTTTAATCATTGAAATTTATTTTTTAAGAATTAAGAATTTTATAAGGATTTTATGGTAGTACTATTTGTTAAATTATTTTAAAAAATATATTGAATTATAAAGAAGACATGGGAAGTTGATTTAGTTAAAAGTTGAAAATCTAGTATAAAAAAATTACTATGTGATGATAAACATTAAAATGTTTTTTTAGATAATAATTAGATTCTTAAGGTACTGTTCTAGTTACCATGAAATTAGTTATAGGTTTGATGATTTATTCCATCATTACTGGTGATTAATATGATAATTGATTTATCGAATATATTCGACAACCTATGATTTAATATTTTCAAGTATGAATATTTTTAGTTTGGTTTTGTGGTGATAAAGGTATTCAAATATTTGTAATAAAAAAATTTGACCAACATTATATTATACGGGTAATATAATGTTGAATTAGTGACTTTCCATTTGTATTATTGAACATTTTATTTTGAGAAACATATTTTGGAGAATCTTGAGGATAAATATATGTGAAATGGATTATATTGAATATTTAGAGTTATTATTAAGTTATTATAGATTACCTAACTATATTCATCAAAATATTGTATGATTTTTTTCTCATAGAAAACAAATAAAGTTAGTGGGAAATTATTTTCATTCTTTTATTGTGATAATGATCCGTTAATTATTAAACTTAGTGTATAATGGTTAAAAATACCTACTGGATATTAATTTCATGCATCATGAGATGAACTAGTAATTGATAAAAATACATTTAAAATGTTAAATTTTATTTATAGAAAGATAACATTTCAATAAATTTTCATATATTCTCATTTTAGATTGTAATGAAATTCCTTATCTCGAGTAAAAGGATATTCAATAGAAATTCATGTTGGCCAAAATTTAGATAAAACAAATGGTCCCCTAAATTATCACATATTTATTTTTTTAACATAATTCCTATTTGGATCACCCACATTTTTTATTATCAATGATCTCTATAAATTTATATTTACCCTTTGGTATTAGTATTCCCTTTCTTTTCCATTTCTTAAATCCCTTCAATTTTACCGTACTTTGAATACATATATTGTGTTAATATAGATAACCTTCATATATAACGATCTCTATTATTATTATGATTTGTTATTTAAAAAATTAATGTGTGATGATAAACATTAAAATGTTCATTGTTTTGAGATAATAATTATATTCTTAAGATACCGTTCTAGTTACCATGAAATTAGTTAGCGGTTTGATGGTTTATTCCATCATTACTGGAGATTAATTTGATAATTGATTTATTGAATATATTTGACAACCTATGATTTAATATTTTCAAGTATGAATATTTTTAGTTTGGTTTTGTGGTGATAAAGATATTCAAATATTTGTAATAAATTTTTTTTACCCATATTATATTATATAGGGAATATAATGATGATTTAGTGACGTTCCATCTGAATTATTGAACATTTTATTTTGAGAAATATAATTTGTAGAAACTTGAGGTTAAATATATGTGAAATGGATTATATTGAATATTTATATTTATTATTGAGTTATTATAGATTATTAAATTATATTCTTGAACATATTGTATGATTTTTTTCTCTTGGAAAACAAATAAAGATAGTGGGAAATTATTTTCATTCTTTTATTGTGATAATGATACGGTAATTATTAAATTTAGTGTATAATGGTTAAAAATACCTACTGGATATTAATTTCATGCAGCATGAGATGAACTATTAATTGATCAAAATAAATTTAAAATAGTAAATTTTATTTATAGAAAGATATCATTTCAAAAAAAATTCGTATATTCTCATTCTGGATTGTAATGAAATTTTTTATTTCAAGTAAAAGGATATTCAAAAGAAATTAATATTGGCCTAAATTTAGATAAAACAAATGGTCCCCTAAATCATCACATATTTATTTTTTTAAACATAATTCCTATTTGGATCACCCACATTTTTTATTATTGATGATCTCTATAAATTTATATTTTCCCTTGGGTATTAGTATTCCCTTTCTTTTCCATTTTTTAAATCCCATCAATTTAACCGTACATTGAATACATATATTGTGTTAATATATATAACCTTCATATATAACGATCTCTATTTATTAATAAGTTTTTTTGCATTCTATTTATATAAATATTTATTTTTGAAATTAAATATTTTTAATCCTTGGAACATTTTCATAATTAAAGTCTACATTCTCATCATATCAATGTGATTAATTTAAAACTATAAATTTTCACTTATGTGAATGAAATTTTGGAAAAATAGATTAAAAATTTGGAATCACAATAATTTATTTTATATAAACAGTCTATTCTTTTTTTTACAATAATGAATAGTAAAAATGTTAAAAAAATATATATCATGGTAAATGTAAAAATTAATTCACCCGGTGGTTAGACAGAAAATATGAGGTTTTAAAATGAACCAAAACCTTTCAAAAAACAATTAATGGAATAATTTTGACCTTAATCTATATATTTCACAATATTATAACATTTTTCCCCATTATGTCAAGTCAAAAACGTGTGTACTCGTTTTTCCATTAATATTTAAAAAATTATCCAAAAACATCAAAAATAAAAGGAAACCATCATTCCTCTATTATTTACAACTTATAATCCATTTTCTTCCCCCAATACCATAAAAACATATCCATATAAATACCATCAACCTAGATTCTGTTTTTAGTCACAAATCAATTATAATAATAATTTTGGTGTATTTTTAATGAGATTGTCTGAGAATAGGTGTTATTCCTAACTATGTGTTTTTGACTTATTTATTTATCTTCCCCCATCAAATCTTATTAAATTTTTATATATAATAACAATAATACCTAATTCATGTTGAGATATTATTATTTAATGTAGATGAAAAATATTGATCAACACTTCCTAAAAATTCGGAATGATAACATCGCTCATGCGTATGATAGACTATCTTCTCATAGACTGATATAACATGTTTTCCATCAATGCCTCTCATGGTTCGGAATGATGGTGGATATAAATTATATATTTGATATTTAAAAAAAAATTACACCTATTATGTCACTATATAATTTATATATATTTGACATTCCATTCAATAGGTGATACGATAGAATCCATCGGGTGTACTGTAGAAAAAAAAAACACATGTAGTGGAGTGATTAATTTTTCACTACCATAATTAATGAATGGTAATAAAGATATTATTAATGAATATAAGTCATAGAAATGACATAATTGTGGTATTAGTGATAAATTTATGATTATTTAATTATAATATATCATTTTCATTGTTATATTTTGACTCACTAAAAGAAGATTACAATATTGTTGTATGTTTTCAGTATCTCCATCATGAAGTGTTGTCAATATATTAATCAATAAAACAATTTTATTGCATATATATGTATATATATTGATATATGTTATATTATGATCATTATGGAGTACTAATATGTTACTTACCACCTTTTAATAGTGATCAATGAATGAAGAAAACAATATTCATTCATATGTATGACCTAAGGTCTCTCTAATCATAGAATAACTCATTTAACCAAATAGTATTTCATTAAATTTTTTAATTATTTTATATGAATAAATATTATAAATATTTACGGATAATTATTTATTATATATTGAAATAATTAGCTCTTATACCTATATTCTAGCTATTGAAGTAATTTTTGACACATATATAAAATATCATAGAATCAAACAATATAAATTTAATTTGTTATGTTATTATATATTTTATTGTAACAAGTTAGATAAAAATAAAAAAATTTATAATGTTTTTAGAGAATGTAAATGAATCGCATTATTTAATTAACTAGGATGATAATGATCAACATGGTGGGTCCCAATTAAGGTATGGGTTTCTCGTCACACATTTACTTATGTGAGTCATATTCCATTTTTAAAACTTATTTCTTTTTTTGGTCTATATATTACATGTTTGATATTTTATATCTTTTTTTTATCTGTACTGAATTTAATTTTTTATTTCATGTTATTTCAATCATGAGTCATATGATTCAAAATATACTATAGTGGTATGTGTTTATTTAATAATATCATCATTATTCAGAATTATTTTTGTGTAAGACTTTCTTGGGGAATTAATATATATATATATATATATATATTCTATCATGCTTATTCATTATATTTTATAATAAAAATTATTATTTTACCACTGTTTGGTAGTTGAAATAACAGAAATATGTTTTTATGAATTTCCAAAATTACATATCTATTTGGCCAGAAATCTATTTTCATCAAATCCATGATATCTAAAAAAAGTTTTCAAGATTTAATAACTGGTATAAATATGATTATTTATTGTTTTTTTACCCATTTCGACTTTAAAAAAATGTTTCAAATAGAATATTATTGACATTTTCAAAATTATTCATTTTTGGATATTATAGAATTTATGAAATGAATAATTTTTTTATTGTGTATGAAATGAATGGATTTTTCCAATATCATGACCAATTAATGGTTTAAAAATATTTAAAAATATTTTAATTTTATTTTCAATGATATTTTATTTTTAAAAAAACTAATATATTTAAAGATGATTTTCAGAATAAAAATATTGTTTTGCTAGAAAATTTTTTCATATTCCTTTTTATTAAATTAGTACTAATCATCAATATTAGTATTCTATTAAAATTATAAACCCATGGTGATATGTTATGAAGATTCAAAAATTATTATTTCTTGGGATTTTTTATAAATACTTTGAATGGGGATCTACCAGTTTGATACCATTCATTGTTTTCTGGTTGGTTTATGATTTTATTTATTGATTTTAGAACGTATTTAAATATTCTATTCTAGTATGAATTCAAATTTATATGTGGATAATATTTTATCAATTTCATTTTAGGAATGAATAAGATGTAGATCTTGAACAGATTGTCCAACTATAGACTCTTGATGCATTGATGTGTTTCAGGATGCAAACTACTATAGGAATTGTCTATGGCCTTATAATATTTTTCAGATCTGTTGTAAAAAGCCTACAACATTATGTTTTAGATTTTCTACATTATCCAATCAACCATTATAAATTATATTAATTATATTCCATGATATTATTTTATTATATATAATTTCCATGGTTATATTATCAATCTCATTTGATTATTGGTCTGAAAATATTGTAACTTCACCTATTCATACTTTATATTGTTTATGTTATAATTCATATTGAATCTTTTCAATTATTTACATTGAAATATTTCTTATTTCTTATTTATTAATAGATTTAACATTATTGTTAACCTTACATGGTATCTGGTCTTTCATGTTCTTATGTTTTACATTTCACAGTATATGAGGATGTTTTTTGTTATTGATATGCAGGGGCATGCTATAGGGAAAATTTAATTACCAAAAATTACCTTTTTTATTTTATGTTAAAAGTTGTAATTTGAATTTAATGTATGAATATAGTTTACATATACTACTAAAACATTTATGTTGTGATATTATAAAGTATATATAGTTACAAATGCAATAAATAACTACAGGCTCTTGGATACTATGTATGTGGTGTCTACACACCTTTTATATATTATATAATAAAATGAGACCATTAACTATGAGTTTTGAAGAATACTGGAACCATATTGTGATGGCCGGTATAGTTCACAAATTCCTATCTTAGTTATTTAAAACAGGGAAATTGAAGGAATAATATTAAATATAATGTATAGTTAATATTATGATGACTAAAATTGTAATCCACTATATTTCCATCGAAATTATTGAGAAAATGAAAACGTTGACCATGATTTGTGATCACTACAACATCCTTGATATAATGTATCTTGTTTTTAATTTAATTTAATTATTAAATATTATTCTATATTAAAATATGACTCACCACCTTTATAATATCTTAATACATCAATTAATATAATGTAATGAATATTTAATTCCCAAATGATCCATACATCATAATTATATTCATCCATTAAATATTTTATGATAATGATTAGATAAGACAAACCACATACTTGAATAATGTTATAAAATAATATATTTGATGAATATTAGAAAATTATTAATTATAATATATTATATAAATAAAAAACTTATTTTTCTACTATAAAAGTAACAGTTTCATAAAACTATTTATTTATGTTAGCAATATTCGTTTGGTAAATATCAATAAAATATTTTTGTCTTCAATCTCATATAAAATATAAAAAACGAAAACACCCATTTAATAAAATTGTGACATTATAAATAATTATTTAACATTAATTAAACAATTTTTTTGATATTTGATTTATAAAATTTTGGATAATAATGATGAAAAAAAATAATAAGATTAGTATGATCAAGACTACTCACACCTGGTATTGAACATAGATAAAACCTAAAAAATATACATGTTTAGGATGATCATAATATATTTTTATAAAAGGTTATATATGTAATTAATTTTCAGAAATATTCTATTAAGTAGATTTTTTAGTTACATGTGATATTCATGAAAATTATTGTGATTCACTATTTATGTTATGGGTTTTTAGTAACTCAATATTATATTATTGAGTAGAAATATATCTTTTAAAACAAGATATCTCAATTTATAAATTTTTTATAAAATTAATAGTAATTATTATATTGAATCCATCATTTATGGGGTTATATATTTCATAATTATGACCTCAAAAACAAATAATTATTACCTTAATGATTATTTTACCTTAAAGGTTATTCTTAGTCTCATTTACTTTTTCATGTGTTATCTTCCTCTTGTGTAATTATTTACTTATATATATATATTAAATATTTTACATATTATTTCAAGAATTATAATTCATTGTATATTAAGATTATTTTTAGGGTATAATACATTTATGGATTTTGACTATAATGTTACACAATCTGAATGAGTTTATTGTAAAAAAAATCACCCGTTAGGATATATTTCTTATTATACAAAATTCTTTCATTATAATATTGTATCTATTATACCTTAAGTATTTTGAATCATTCTAGTATATTTACTCATTTAATTAATGATTAATTATAAATAATTTTATAAAGTGGGTTTTGACATGATTGTTTCCTCATTTGTAAGGACATATTTTTCATTTCATTCATATCTAAGAGACATGTTTTATATTCTGTACAATATTGTAATTGATTTGGTGGATTACCAACACAATCGATACCTTTTATGAATTTATATTCCATTTTGGGTGTTTTTTTATTTCATGTTCTCCCTCTCACAATTTTTTTATTCCCATGATTACATTACTCTGATGTTTTTATTTACAATATCATATCAAAATATTGATTTATTCATTATGTAATCCATTAGAGGAATTATAATAAATTTCATTAAAAAAACCTATAATTTTATTATCATTAGTTAATAAATTTTTTATTAACTATCTCGTAATTTAATTTTAACTTATTATTATGACTTATCAGTTTAAACAAGTATTCTCTACTTTTTAATTCATATTATAATCCATTCTTTATTACATGTACATATTCACTAGATTATATTATGAATTTCCCTATCAATGAATAAGTAATTCATTATTTCAATTGTAACACCCTGATATTTTATGAGAAGTATGTTTTTTATGCCTTATGTTATACGCAACATCAAATGAATCTTTCACTACACACAAAACTAGCTTGACTTGCCTTATATGTCATGGAAACCTTCCTCGATTGCGTTTATAGTACGCAATACCGAGTTTCACTAAACAACGATATGTTATTAAAATATTATATAAACTAGCCGTTATGAATAGTAATACCCAATTTTTAATATTTTATGAAGTTTATCTTTCAAAATGGACTTCATTTTTGGATTCGGAATATCGAAATTAGCCTAGTGTGAATATTTGGTATTTTTTTGAAAACATTCAATTTTTTATGAATAGTGAAAACCCTGGGTTACTATTTAAAAAAATCCTTTTTATTTAAATAATTATTAATTTTTTTAAGTTTATTTTAGGTCAAAATTTGATACATAATACCTATATAAATTCAATGTAATTCATTTGAGTCATTTTATAATAATTATATATTTATATAAATAAAAATTTTATTGAACTTTTTGACCGTCTTTTACCCACCTCCTAGGAGCATTAGAAATTGTATATAAAACGTAATTTTACCACTTTTGTTAGTTTAATTTCGTAAATCAGAGAGACACAGTTAATATCAAGGAGTAAAATGTAGTTCAATAAGATAAAGATAATTTTTTTTGAATAGTAACTTTTTACTTATATTTAACACGGTCAAAAGTAAATAAGGTAATTAAATGTAAAAATGATATTATTATTACCCTAACACATATTTTAATTTTATTGGATAAGTTTAATTCTACCACAAACAACCTTAGGAATTAAATATGACCATTTAGGTTAACTTGGATTTCATTAGGACACTTATTATTATTTTATTTAAAGAAGAGTTAAAAGAGTTAAAATCATAGTTTAATAACTAAAACCTTTTTAATATAGGTTTATACATAAGATAAATTAGACTATAAATATTCATTAGAAATATAAAAAGCTTTCCTACTTAATCTTATTTTATTTATAATATTTAGACATTTAATATTTTAATTTATTTATGACATAATGATGATGCAGTAATTACCTTATTAATGAAATATTAACATAATTGATATTATGAATACACAAATAAATGTAATTTGAAACATTTTATGAATTAAACTAATTTTATAGGTTAATATGTCATCTTATTACTGATTTAATTAACTTTTTTCGACTAATAATGCTGTTATGATTTTCAAAAAAAATCAATTACCAAATCGTGTCAAAATTGACATAAAATAGTTTTCAAAAAAATATTATATTATTAATTGTTATTTTATTCCTAAAAATATAAGGGTCGGAGAAATGACTTATATAAGGTTATATATATTAATAATGAACCACTTGGGGTTTGTTTGGCTTGTTATAGTAATTTTAATAACCATATAGTGTAAGAAAACAAGAAGACACGGTAAAAGTTAAATTATTTATCATAGAGATAAATCTAAATGATAAGGTTAAAATAGTAACCCAAACGTTTCTAAAACCTATTGGTTGAGAGTATTTCAACCCATCCCCACATTATCTTCGAAATAAATCAATTTCAAGCTATTAATAACCAAATATGAATTTATTATAAAATAATATTTTTAGTTTTTGCTAAGGTGCCCCTCTCCACCCTTATAAAAGGGCACCACCTCCCTCTCCTCCTCACATGACTTTGAGATTTCAAGCTCGACCAACCCCTGCCAATTTATCTTCTACACTTCCCTAGAAAAATCCTAGAGTTCCCGGTCTTCTTCAAAGACCATTTTTAGTGCCCTATGAGGAGGTTAAGAAGAGGCGCTCCAAAGAAGAGGTAATGTCTTTTACCGATTCTTTCCAATTTATATCTTCTTCAACTTATTATTCATTATTTGTTTCATGATAAATTAATCAAATCAGTATCACTCATATACTGATATGTTATTATATATGTGAAACAAACCTATTTCACCTTTTATCCATCCTAGGGAAAATGAAATCACCGGGCTTGCGTACGTATGGAATACCGTCTCCACACCGTGATGTAATCTGTTTTCCACCACCACCATACTAGGATGGGTATAATGGTGTAAAGAATAACTATATATGATTATTATAACATTATAAATATTTTGAGACATTCCATCTTCCACTAAAATACCATTCAATAGTTACGGGAACGATATCATCGCTCGGGCGTACGTACGGCCTTCTGTATCCACGATGTGATGTGACTCGTTCTACATGAACTTCATTGAATAATGATTATATAGATTTATTGAATGAACAAATATGATATATTTTACACTAATAACATTCTGGAAATTATGTATCTATAACCTCAAATGTATAATAAGAATTTATTCAACAAAACATGCATAAGAACATAAAGCAATGAACACCCAAAAAACAAGTAGCAATGAAATATTACTAATAAGAATATGAAAATATGACCATATATGAAATCATAACAATTAATATGATTCTGTAATAAGTCAATGACATTATTTAAATCATTATACAGGAGGTTCGGATACGTACGAAGCATTTCGGACCTAAGGTAAGGGAAAATCTCATAATCTCATTTTTATCTGAGATTGTTTATACTTTGGTATTTAATGGGGTGTATTTATCATCCACATCCATGTTTCCTTAATATTTAATATTATTTATATCCTCCTATAATTTATTAAATCAATTATTACTCAATGGAGAGTTTTTATTAAAAGACATTAAAGGGATATTTTGTCATTTTTAGTACGAGGTACTTTTGGCTTTTCCAGCCAAAGTAGAAGAAAAATGTTTTTTAAGATATATAGTGTGAATGGATTTTATGATTTCATAAAGAATTATTTCCATGATTATACCTTTACAGGTTTTTGTTATTATTTTTAATCAACTTTTTTTAGTATAAAAATTATATGACATGTTAAGAAAGGAAAAATGTTTTTGAAGTAGAAAGGATAATTTCCTCAAGAATAGAGTTCAAGAGTTTTCTCAAAATTATGTTCCATCTAAGATAATATAGTGTTATGTTTCTATCCCTATTTTTACATTGATTTTATTACGTTATGATGGAATTATTTTTATGATTTTCTTTTATTTTATGATGGCATGATGTTTAAGAATCCCATTTTTATTACATGGGTTATGCTATGGTGTATGATTTATGATCTTGTGGAACACATAATAATGGTATCATTATGAGATGGGTGGGTCCAATATCTCCCTAAAATGCATTGGGAAAAGATATATATCTCATGATATAGACTTGGCTAGAATGGCAGGTTAATCTGGTTCAGTGATACAGGACTGAAACAAGCAGTGAACTCTGTTCAAAAATTGACCTTGCCCACTAGGATAGTCTTGGCAATGTGTCTTGACTACTAATAAATTATTCTCTATGATTATGTGTGTAGGACACAAAGTTTCGTGTTTTATGTTATGATTATTGGGATTACATTTCAGTACCATGATTTATTCCATGTTATGATAATATGTTCTCTTTTGCAGGTTAAGATTATCAAAATGTTATGTTCTTATGAATATCATATGACTGATATTTCTTTTGTTTACCCTTTCTGAGCATTTGAGCTCACCCTTTTTATGTTTTCTTTTCCCCAGGTCAGGAAGAAGGGTATTAAGTAGGATATTCCAAAAGGGACTCTTGATATGATGAAATAAAACGGAGACAATGTAGATGATTTATGAACCAGTTTTTTATGTTTCCCAGTTTCTAAAGACACTATACCTATATGGTCCTATCATGGTTTTGATATATATTGTAACAAGAATGCTTCAATTCTGAAGTAATAACCATGTATGTAAATTATGGTTCGTTATAATTGGTATCAGAGAAAAGGTATAGTCATCCTTTGGAAACTAGGGTGTGAAATCCTTAGTAAGGGCTCTAAGGATATGTCTAAACATAGAACAAAATATTAGTGTTTTATAAATGGCCTGAACAACCTATGATAAGACCTAAAGTGTGAAATTTTATTACTGATTATGTTGTTTTACTGTTTTAATTAGTGTTTCTCACACTATTCTTCATGGTTTTAGTCAATGGATGGAACCCGAAGGAACCCTGTTAATGTGGAATGTGATGGGAAATGAAAGGATTGTCACGCTGAGAAACCAAAAGTTATGGGAGCTGGAATGTAAAATATTGTAGCCATGCTCACACAACTTTCTCAAGCTATGAATCATGCAGGACTTCCAAACGAGCAAAGTAAGGAGAAACATTCTCTATAATCATTCATGAGGTAGTGTCCACCCTCATTCAGTGGGTCTACTGATCCATTAGTGGCTAAACAATGGATCAGTACCACTGAAAAGATATTTTTATTTCTTCAATGTTCTAAACATGATAAATTCATCTTAGCATTATATCGTTTGAAAGGTGAAGATGATCAATGGTGGAATCTTATCAAGAATATGAGGCAAAGGGATGAAATTGAGTCCATGGAATGGGACGAGATCACGAACTTATTTTTCAATAAGTACTTCCCTCATATTTTTCGAAAAAATATGGAGAAGGAGTTTCTTGAACTAAAGCAAAAGGATGATGAATCTGTTGGTACCTACGAAGAAAATTTTACAAGACTTCCAAGGTACTCTTTCAGAATTATTATCCAACCTGAGAGTAAAATAGATCGATTCTTCAGTGTCTTAAAACCAAATCTTAGAAGGGCGTTAGCCATAAGGGACTTCAATAGCTACGAGGAAATTGTTCGATGTGCTCTCAAGGTTGATATGGAGATTGGAGTAACCCATCAGTCATATGGGTTTGATAAGAAGAGGAAAATATAATTCAAAGGGAAATCTAAAGACCACACTCAAAAGAATATGAGTTTCCCCTTATGCTCAAAGTGTGGAAAGAAACATGGAGATAATTGTCTTAAAGGGACAAGTAAATGTTTCAAATGTGTAAAAGTATGTCACCGGGCATTTGAATGATGTAATGATGGAAAAAATATGTCTAGTAATGCGAAAAAAGAAAGGTCTACATAGAATGCACCTCTTACACTTCAATGTTACATGTGCAAGAAAATGGGACATTATGTCAGTCAATGGCCTAATCCAAGGGTTTTTTATGATGATCTACATCAACAAACTCTTAAGGCCAAAGAAAAAGGAAAGTCACATGAAATTTCCAGCGGTGATGTGGTGTACGATAACAAAGTGGTGAAAGTTACCCTTACCATCCAATATAAAGTAGAAAATGTTTTATTTGATTATGGATCCCCCCACTTTTTTATTTCTGAATAATTATCTAAGGGCATTGCCAAATTACCTCAGCAGTTAGATATTGAGTTAGTTGTGACAACCCCTAATTGCTCAACAGTCGCATCAAAAGTTTACAATTCTTCTCTAATTGAAGTATGTGGGAAAGTACTTCCTGGAAATCATGTGATCCTTACTATAGTGGAATTTGATGTGATTCATGGCATGGATTGGCTTTCCTTATATGGAGATCATATCAATTTCCAATGAAGGGAAGTCACATTTCATATTCCAGATCAATCTATGATCATCTATTGATGCAAGGATGAACATAACCTTCAAGTGGAAATTTCATCCATCTAATGGGTCTTGATTCCACTAAATGAAGGTTATTTATCTCAAACGGTTGGAGTAAAAATCACGACTAAGAATATGCCCATTTTACGGGAGTTTGATGATGTATTTTTGAAGGAATTTCCAGGTCTTCCACCAAATCGTGATGTTGAGATTTCAATAGAACTCATATTAGGTGCTTTACCTATTTCAAATGCACCTTATAAAATTTCCCCAATTGAGTTTTAGGAATTAAAGAAGAAACTCCAAGAGAATCTTGATAAGGGATTCATATTCCCTAGTGCATCACATTAGGGAGCACCTATTCTGTTAAGAAGAAAAATCGGTCAATGAGACTCTACATTGATTATCAAGAAATTAACAGGATCACTATCAAGAACAAATATCCTCTCCCACGCATTGATGACTTATTTGACCAACTACGCGGATCTCAATACTTTTCCACGATTGATCTTCATTTAGGGTATCAACAATTATGGGTCAAAAGGGAGGATATACCAAAGACGGCTTTCCGTACAAGGTATTGACACTATGAATTTATAATTATTCCATTTGATCTTACGAATTCCCCTTTTATCTTAATAGATCTAATCAATAGAGTCTTTAGTGACAATCGTGAACAGTTTGTGATAGTCTTTATAGATGATATTCTTATCTATTCAAAGAGAAAATAAGAACATGAAGATCACTTGAGAATTGTTTTGAAGACCCTTGGAAAGGAGATGTTTTATTCCAAATTTACCAAGTGTTAATTTTGGCTTTAAAAAGTTGTATTTTTTGGTCATATAATCTCAAAATAGGGGATATCTGTGGATCCACCAAAAATAGATGTTTTCGAAAGATGGTCGAGACGAACAATAGTAAATGAGATCTGAATTTTTCTTGGTTTGGATTGATATTACCGATGTTTTGTGAATGTTTTTTCATGATTATCAATCCACTCACCATGTTGACTCAACAAGGAGTTAATTTTGTTTAGATGGAGGAGTTTGAAGAGAATTTCACAGAGTTAAAAAGAATGTTATCTAGTGCACCTGTGCTCACACTGCCTTGTAGTTGAGAAAGGTTTGTGAACTACATGGATGCATCCAATAAGGGATTGGGTTGTGTTCTCATGAAAATGATATTGTGATAGATTATTACTCATGAAAGTTGAAAATCCATGAGCAATATTACCCAACTCATGGTTTGGAATTAGCTAGGGTAATATTTGCATTAAAGATTTGGAGGCATTATCTTTATGGTGAAAGGAATGATATTAATATTGATCATAAAAGTTTAAAGTATATTTTCACACAAAAGGCGATGAATATGCGACAAAGAAGATGGTTGGAGCTGATTAAGGATTATGACTACTCAATTCATTATCACCATGGGAAAGCAAACAAGGAGGAAGATGCATTAAGTCAACAAGACCATGCTAGATTATCCATGATGAGGATCACAAAGGATCCAATATTTATGGATTCACAAAGGATGGATCTTGTTATTATAATGGAAGGGGAAAATAATATCTTTCTCAAAAGAATGTTCAACCATCTATACATGCGAAGAATAAAGACGCACAAAATGAATATGTAGAGTTAAAAAATAAGGTGAGAAATGTCCCTGAATTCGACCTTGATTGTGATGGGATAATAAGGTTTATGAATCAGGTTTGTGTTCCTCACATCCAAGTATTAAAGAAGGAGCTACTAGATGAGGCTCATAGTTCTTCATTATCTATTCATCCTGGAATCACAAATATGTATAGGAACCTGAAAGAGTACTTCTGGTGTGATGACATGAAAAGAGATGTTGCTGAATATGTCTCTCGATGCTTGGTTTGTCAACAAGTTAAAGCATAGAGACAAAAGTATAAGGAGGTGATACAACCATTTCCCATACTAGAATGGAAATGGGAAAACATCACTATGGAATTTGTCACTGGACTTCCTAAAGCATCCAAAGGAAATAATGCTATCTGGGTTATAGTTGATCGTCTAACGAAGTCGGCACACTTCATTACTATTAGAAAAGATTTCTCTGTTGGTCAGCTTGCCAGGATATATGTGAAGGAAGTGGTAAGATTTCATGGAGTACCACTTTCCAATATATCTGATCGGGATATAAGGTTTACCATGATGTTTTGGAAAAGTCTTTAGCATACTCTAGATACAGAGTTGAGTTTTAGCACTGCTTTTCATACTCAGACAGACGGTCAGTCTAAGAGGAAAATTCAAACTCTAGAAGATATGTTGTGAGCTTTATCAATGGATTTAAAAGGAGGTTGGGATCAACACCTACCATTAGAAGAATTTTCTTATAATTATAGCTTTCACTCTAGTATTCAGATGGCTCCTTATAAAGCTCTATATGGAAAAAATGTAGAACTCCAACTTTCTGGGATGAATTTGGGGAAAGAAAGCTATTAGGACCTCATCTTGTTGATGAGATGGCAGAAAAGGTCAGACCTATTCAACAACACATAAGAGCAGCTCAGAGTCGACAAAAAAGTAATTTTGATAACTGAAAAAGATACCTAGAGTTTGATGTGGGTGATAAAATGTTCTTACAAATTTCTCCCTGGAAGAGAGTAATGAGATTTGGAAAGATGGGCAAGCTCAGCCCTAGGTATATTTGTCCATTTGAAATACTAAATCGTGCTGGGAAGTTAGCATACCGATTAGCGCTTCCACCGAATCTCTCTCAAGATCATGATATGTTCCATGTATCTCTCCTGAGAAAGTACATAACTAATCCATCACATGTACTAAGCTCATAAATTGTACCGCTGGAGCAAGATCTTTATGATGAAGAACAACTGATAGAGATTCTTGATCGTAGCAGAAAAGTCCTACGGAACAAGACCACTCGATTGGTGAATGTTTTATGGAGGAACCACCAATTAGAAGAAGGTACATGGGATCTTGATGATATGATGGGGGATAGGTATCCTCATATGTTCGTTACGAAGTGACGAATTTCGAGGGCCAAATTCATTTTAAGGGGGGTAGAATGTAACACCCTGATATTTTATGAGATGTATATTTTTTTATGTCTTATGGTATACGCAACATCAAAGGAATCTTCCACTACACCCAATACTAGCTTGTCTTGCGTTATATGCAAGAGAAACCTTCCTCGAGAGCGTGTGTTGTATGCAATACCGAGTTTCACTAAACAACGATATGTTATTAAAATATTATATAAACTAGTTGTTATGAATAGTAATACCCATTTTTGAAATTTTATAAATTGTATCTTTCAAACGGGTCTTTATTTTTGGATTCTGAATATCGAAATTAGCCTAGGGTGAATTTTTGGTATTTTTCTGAAAACATTCAATTTTTGATGAATAGTGAAAACACTAGGTTACTATTTAAAAAATGAATTTTTATTTAAATAATTATTTATTTTATTTAAATTTATTTTAGGTAAAAATAAATACATAATACCTTTATATGTTCAATATAATTCACTGGAGTCATTTTATAATAATTTTAGATATATAAAAATTTTATTGAACTTTTTGACCGTCTTTTACCCACCTCCTAGGAGCATTTGCAATTGTACATAAAACATAATTATACTACTTCTGTGAGTTTAGTTTAGAAAATCTGAGATACATGGTTAATATCAAGGAGTAAAATGTGGTTCAATACGATAAATTTAATTTTTGGTGAAAAGTAACTTTTTACTTTTATTTACCATGGTTAAAAGTAAATAGGGTAATTAAGGGTAAAAATGATATTATTATTACCCTAACACATGTACTAATTCTACTGGATAAGTTTAATTCGACCACAAGAATCCTTAGGAATAAAATATTACCATTTAGGTCCACTTGGATTATATTATGACACTTATTATTATTTTATTAAAAGAAGAGTTAAAAGAGTTAAAATCAAAGTTTAATAACTCAACCATTTTTAATATATGGTTATACATAAGATAAATTCTACAATAAAAATCATTAGAAATATAAAACTATTTCCTACATAATGGTATTTTATTTATAATTTTTCGACATTAAATATTCTAATTTATTATGACACAATGATGATGTAGTAATTACCTTATTAATGAAATATTAACATAATTGATATTATGAATACCCAAATAAAAGTAATATGATACTTTTTATGAATTAAAATAATTTTTTAGGATAACATGACATGTTATTATTTATTTAATTAACTTTTTTATAACTAATACTTCTGTTATGATTTTCACAAAAATTGATTACGAAATATTGTCGAAATTTTCATAAAAATGTTTTTTTAAAAAATATTGTGTAATTTATTGTTATTTTATTCCTAAAAATATAAGGATAGTCCAAATGACTTATATAAGGTTATATATATTAATAATGAACCAATTGGGGTTCGTTTTTCTTGTTATTGTATGTTTATTAACCATATAGTGTAAGAAAACAAGAAGACATGGTAACAGTTAAATTATTTAACTTAGAGATAAACCTAAATGATAAGGTTAAAATAGTCACCTAAACTTGTCTAAAACCTATTGTCTGTGAGGATTTCGACCCATCACCTCTTTAGATTTGATATAAATCAATTTGGACCTATTAAAAACTGAATATGACTTTATTATAAAATAATATTGTAAGTTTTTCCTAAGGTGCCCCTCTACCCCCTTATAAAAGGGCACCACCTCCCTCCCCTCCTCACACGACATTAAGCCTTCATGCTCGGCCAAAAACTGAAAATTTCTCTTATAAACTTCCCTAGAAACATCCTAGAGGTCCTGTCCTTCTTCAAATATCATATTTAGTGCCCTAAGAGGAGGTTAAGAAGAGGCGCTTCAAAGAAGAGGTAATGTCCTTTACCGACTCTTTCCAATTTATTTCTTCTTCTACTAATTCTTATATATTTGTTTAATAATAAATTAATAACATTAGTATCACTAATATACTGATATGTTATTATAAATATAAAACAACCCAATTTCACCTTCTAGACTTCCTACGGATAAGGAAATCACCGCGCGTGCATACGTACGGAATACCGTCTCCACAACATGGTGTAATCTGTTTTCCACCACCACCTTACTTGGATGGGTATAACGGTGTAATGAATAACTATATAGGATTATTATAACTTGATACTAATTTTGAGACATTCCATCTTCCACTCCAATACCATTCAATAGTTATGGGAACAATATCATCGCTCGTGCGTACGTACGGCCCACCGTCTCCATGATGTGATACGACTCGTTCTACATGATCGTCATTGAATAATGACTATATAAATTAATTTAATGAATAAATATGATATATTTTAGAATAATAACCTTATAGAAATGAATTATCCATAACCTAAAATGAATAATAAGAATTCTTCGACAAAAAATACTTAAGAACAGAACGCAATGAACACCTGAATAACAAGTAGAAATGAAATATTACTAATTAGAATATAAGAATATGACCATATATGATATCATAACAATGAATAAGATTTTTAAATAAGTCAATGACATTATTTAAGTCATTATTTAGGGGTTTCGGATATGTAGGAAGCAAATCAGACCTAAGGTAATGGAAAATCTCACAATATCATTTTTATCCAAGATTATTTGTACTTTGGTATTTACTGGGGTGTATTGATCATCCACATCCATGTTTCCTAAGTATAAAATATTATTTATATCCTCCTACAATTGTTTAAATCCAATACTACCCATTGTTCAGTTTTAAAAAAAGATATGAAAGGAATCTTTTTTCGTTTTTATTATGAGGTACTTTTTTACTTTTCTGGCCAAAGTACGAGAAAAATGTTTTTTTAACTTATACAACATGAATGGATTTTATGATTTCATAGATCATTATTTCCCTGAAGCTTCCTTTACAAGTTTTGAAGTTTATTTTTAATCAACTTTTTTTAGTTTAAAAATTGTATGACATGTTAAGAATGGAAATATGTTTTTTGATGTAGATAGGATATTTTCCTCAAGAATGGAGTTCAAGCGTTTTATCAAAATTATTTTCCATCTAGGATAATATACTGTTATGTTTATATCCCTATTTTTACATTTATTTGATTATGTTATGATGAAATTATTTTTTTGATGTCCATTTATTTTATGATGACATGATGATTAAGAATCCCATTTTTATTACATGGGGTATTCTATGATGTATGATTTATGATCTTGTGGAACACATAATATTGGTATCATTATGAGATGGGTGGGACCTATATCTCCCTACCATGCATTGGGTAATGATTTATATCTCATGAGATAGGCATGGCTGGAACAGCAGGTTAATCTAGTTCAGTGATACATGACTGAAACGATGAGTGAACTCAGTTCAGAAATAGACTTTGTCCGCTAGGATAGTCTTTGCAATGGGTCATGAATACTAAGAAATGATTCTCTATGATTATATGTGTATGACACAAAGATTCATGTTTTATGTTATGATTATTGTGATTACATTTCACTACCATGATTTATCCCATGTTATGATATTATGATCCCTTTTGCAGGTTATTATTTTCAAAATGTTATATTCTTATGAATATGATATGATTGATATTTCTTTTTACCCTTGATGAGCATTTGAGCTCACCCTTTTGTATGTTTTCTTTTTCCCAGGTCAGGAAGAAGGGTATTATATAGGATATTCCAAAAGGGACTCTAGATATGATGAAATAAATGGGAGACAATGTAGATGATTTATGAAATAGTTGTTTATGTTTCCCAGTTTCTAAAGACACTATACCTATTCGGTCCTATTATGGTTTTGATATATGTTGTAATAAGTATGTTTCATTTATGAAGTAATAATCATGTATATAAAGCATGGGTCGTTATATCAAATATCTTTTTAGTTAATTTTTAAAAGGAATAATGAATTTTTTAAATTTATCAAGAGGTCAATTTTCTCAAAACTAAAAACAGTGTATCTTTTAAAATTTTTTCTATAGATAATTATTTCATACAATCTTTTCATTTCACATAGCTAGTTATATAAAATTTCTAATTTATTATAAAATAAATTATCTTTCTTCTATTTTAATAATGTAATTATAATATATTTATTTAGAAAATCAATGATAATTATTATTTAAATATTTACTTTTCAAAAAAACCCAATAAAATTTCATCTATAATCATTAAACTTTGAAGTATAATAATCATGATCAATTAAATTCTTCAAAAAATTCCATCTCCATTATTTTTATTGATGGATTATATAATTATAAATTATATAAAATAAATGATCTATCACATATATTGTCTTTTCAAATTAACAAATATCGTATGATATATTTATTTTCCAATGAATTTACTAAGTGAAAAGTATATATTTACTTATATTAAATGAATTGTTTTATATTTGATGTTATATTTCAAATTCTTAGTGAAACTATAATAATAAAAATATATCCCATCCTATATATATTGTTAGTTTTAGAAATTCCAAAATAGATAGTTATTCCACTTATAAATTGTTTAAATATAAAAAATATATATTCCTAAAATTATAATACAGATGTTTATTAATTACAAACAGAAATTTGATATTTATTATATAAGGGTTTCCTAAAAAAATTAATTTGGATAGATTAGTTACTTGGGGCATGTAATAGCTCCTCAATGAATCAATAGGTATCATGATGAATAATATAGTGGAATTTCGGATGTATTTCTGCTTAGAATAAGATATTTCTGTGAAATAGGTTTCCAATGCTATGACAATGATGTATAAGCTCATTATGCCTTGTATTATGGAATTGAAATTATTTACTATAATTATGAATTTATTAAATAAAGAACCAGTTATCTTAATCCACATATATTTTTCATACATACTATTTGTTATGGATATATTATTCATTTAGATAAATTATATTATGTAATTGATTTTGGATATTTTATTTATGTCATATTACTTATGATCATACTATAATCAGTTGTGATGTTATAATTCTATCTCTTAAATTTACCAATAAATTTCATTTGAACTCACCCTTCATATGTTTCAATTTCTCTTGGATATAAATAAATTCATTCCAAATGACATGTATAATACAAATCCTTGTGCTGGGATGTTGTGGGGGACATTGAATACATATTATAAAATTTATATTTTCTAAAATAGTTGAAAATGTTTACCGTTACTGAGAAATGCATGGTCATTGTTGGTTAAATATTTTCCCATCCACATTAAAAAAAACCTAAATGGTTAGTGAAATTTATGAGGGTCAATAGTTTTATGTTATATTATAAATATTGAGAAATAAAATTTATTTTTTTGGTTTATATCAAATCCAATATGTAAAGAAGACATTTATTCAATCAGGATTCCAGTACCACAGGTCCACAGAGACCTGTATATTTCATAAATATAAATTACATTTTAATAATAAAATATTCATTATATAACATTATAATATAATACATACTCATATATGCTCATTATTTCAAGACTGGATACAAAATTATCTTATTTCATGATTGATCATAAACATATTCTTTTTTAATTTTTCCACATAGTACCCTTTTTATACACTCCCTATATAAACCATTTATTTAGATCATGGTAAGGTAATCAGGGGAAATACTGATATTGGATTTTCTATAGGTATAAGGAATGTAAGTATCAATGATAACATAATAATAAATTGGTTATAATTGTATAACAACCAGATTTTACCATTTGAAAACCATAAAAAGTGATACCATATATAAAATCCCTAAATCATGCGATAAATCATGGTAGTTCATTAGACATAAATCACAAATGTATAAATGAACATGATTCATGATAGAATATCATTGGATTAATTATTATTATTTTGGAATAAATATAAGAATATATAATCATTTCAATAGTCATGGATCACTTTAGTAACTAACATAGTGGTATGGGATCAATCACTACTTCATTGTATCGATAGTAAAGGTTTACTCCAAATAGTATGAAAGTGGATAAATTACATTTTTGAAAAAATTTCACTCCCCTACCATGGATTTAATATCTAAGAATATTTCCATAAATATATAAATAAATGGATTTATATATATTTATGATCCCACACTTGACCCAATGAGAATAATAAATATGTGTGTCAATAGATCATGAAACATTCATTATAGAATTATATTTTTGAATGAAAATGATTCCCCAAAATAGTTATCATTTTAAAATATTATTTCCCACTTAAAATAAATGTGTTTCATAAAGGTTTAACCATAACATAATTAACGCATTAAAAAGAAACAGATTTCATAGAGACATCATTAAATAATCTTCATCGTAAGACATAGAAATAATTAATTATTAGGGAATGATTTGATAATTACCCTTGTAAATAATATTTAATACCACGTGATGTTATCATTGATAAAAAATGACTTTAATAGTATACTATAATTATTCTAAGGAAATTAAACATTTTTCTCACTTATCAAATGTTTAAATTATAAATATTGAAAAAATAACAATTAAAAAATTTCCTTAGAAATATAATTAGAAAAAAGTCAAGAAAGATTCAATGATTTTATTGGATATGTTATTGGGAATTTTTTCATTCCATTTACATTAAAATATAGTGTCCTTTCACATTTTTCATGTAATGTTCTAAAAGGTATTATTTGGTAAACTATAAGAAGGTTAATTTTAATATATTATTTAAATAAAAATAAGTCTTAAATTTGTATTATTAATTAATTTCATAATATTAAAATCTTTCATAAAAAATTTAATATAATGGATATGGAGGAAAATTGATTTTAAAGATAAGAAAGAAACAATGTCAATTTTACTAATGAACTCATCCTGATTCATATGTATTTAATGGTAGAAAATAAATGGGATGAAATAATTCTATAAAAATTTATTAGGGAAAATAAAGTAATTTATTATCATGATAGGTATATCATAAAATCTCAACATCAGGAACATATTTATAAAAACATATAATGATATTCAAGTGTAATAGATATTCCTTATAGGATTAGTAATATTAGTATCAGAAGCTAATGAAAGAGGGAACCTTATATGAAGTATCCAATCAACATATATTCCATGAAAGAATCATAAAATATATTCATGGTAAAAATATACTATACACAATGGAATATGTTTTTTTAAAAGGTATGTTATTAAAAATAAATGTGATACAAAAACCTTAAACAAAGTTACACATGACTCAAATGTTCTATAGTCTCATGAATAGTATATTTAAAACTATTTTAATTCTATAAAAAATTAATTTAAAAATATATAATACCATCTAGTATTAATATATAAAATTATAATAACCAACTATTAATCTCAATAATGTTTTTTATAATGGTTACACCACACAAATAATGTTAACAATTATATAAGTATAATATCAATTAATTAACTATACATATATATTAACATAGAAAATTACACCTTTCATAGAGATGGTTGGTCGTATGTACACATAACCATTATTTTAATTTTTTGACAAATGGAATGAATAAAAGGTAAATAAAAATTAAACATTACAAGATCATTATTATATCACATGCCTCTTATTTATTAATTTTTTTTGTTCCATGTTACAAAATTTTTAAATAGAGTAAAAATCACATGACTTCATTCGAGTGGTAGTTCATATGAATGCATCTGCAATATTATCATTTTCCAACAGTGAGGTAAATGGAATATTATTGTTTTAACATCATCAAAATAATAATCAATAAACCTATAATTTTTATATAATAGAAACAATTTATTTTGATTATAAATTATAATAAATAAATTGGAATTGTTGTGTTAGAAGGTTACATAATCATTATTAAAACATCTATATATTAATTTTTAAAGACACTTGGTATTTCTGTTTAAGATGAATACAACCTCTATTATGTGTGTATTAAATTATATTAGAGATTCAGGATGAGTTTGGATGGGATATATGGATCAAATAGTAAGTGAAAGATGGTAGAGGATGAGCGTTTTATATGTGGGGGAGGGGTTCTCATTGAAATATATAATGTATTTTATAAGTATAAACTAAAATTCTATTTCAGTTTGGTAAAATTTATTCATGTAAAATATGTGGATATTATATGTATTTATACTCTTATACAATAAATTAGGATATTATATTGTTATTATTTAACCCTTATATCTGAGTTTTATCGCTTATTATCCCTTTTGATAATTACAGTTATATTAATTCATTTACTAATTTGGGGTTATTCATGTTTCTATAAATATACAAACTACCCATAAATGGAATATAATTTATTCTCAAAACCAAATCATATTCAATTAGATAAATATATAATTTTTATTCATTTTAAATCATTTAATAAACAATCTTTTTTTGTAAAATATCTTTAAGAAAAATTTTATAGATACATTAAATTTTAAAAAATAATATTATCATATTTCATTTAAAATGGTTCTAAAATAACATAGAATCAAATATAAGTAGGATAGGGTCTTATTATATTAACTAATAAAATTAATATATGTTATTATATACTTTTAATCTTTATTTTATTGGTTTATCACCTTGGTTTTTCGTTTCTATCATTAACAATGGTTTAAAATCATCTAATATTAATGTGAAATAATAATAATAATAATTAAAAAATATAAAAAAATGGAAAAAAATAAAAAATACAAAACAATTTCATATCCTAATTTTTGAAATCCTAGATGTTTTTAATTTCAATAATTTTATAAAATATTATTTAACATAACATACTGTTAATATCAATTTAAAAATGCTCACTTAATTCATCATTGAATCCCATATGTAAGGGGGGAAAATAAAATTGAAAAGATTTATAAAAATATAATATGATTTATTTATATTAAACTTATTTTTGGGAAATATAACACTCTTAAAAAATGATTATTTTGTATCTTTTAAAAAAATTTACAAAATGTTTCTACTACTCATACAAGCATTGTGTTGGTGCCCTGTAACCAATAAAGGATGATATTTTGCAACATAATATTTAAAATAAATTACCATCATAAAATTAAATTATGTGTGTATAAAATAAACTTTTCCACTCATTAAATATGTATATTAATTAACATTAATTTTACGAATTTATTTTTGATATTTTTAATTTTCAATAAATCTGTAAAAAATGAAGAATAATTTAGATAATTAAACTATTATATAACAAAAAAATAATATATATCTCTATAAATACTCAGTAATAAGTCATATTTTATAAATAATATTTAAATATATTCCTCGTAATAATATAAATTTTATGAAAATAAATTGTAATCTTCCAGTACTGTGTAAACACTGCACCAACACTGATAAATTCTTTTAATATACATAATGATATAAATATAATTTAATACTGTATAATTATTTTCTTACAAAATTTTTATTATGTTATCATACATGAGTTTTTTTACGTTTCATCTATTATTATATCATATATATTTCTTGGCATTATCATAAAATTTATTATAATTTATAAATACTATTTATTTTTACAATTCACCAAGAATACAATTTCATTATAAAAATCACAAAAAGTAATCATAAGGTATTTTTTATATAATGATTGCTAAAATAATATTCTTGTTTTGAAATAAAATTTATATAAGATCCATTATTAAATTATAATATTATCTAGAAATATGAAACAATACCCATTTTGCAAGAAAATGTATTTTTAAAAATAATTTGACATTAAAAACAAATTATAGGTTATTTTCTAATAATTTATCATTATATTTTTTATGATTTCATTGATTTATATTTCATAATTCATTTAATTTTATTCTTAAAAAATAATTTAATACCTATGTTATTGTGGTCATAAAATAAAAATAGTTTTTGTTTATTTGAAGTAAATTAATGATTATTTTATAAGTAATGAAATATATTGTTCTCTTAATACTTATAAGTGTTACATTTTGACCTCGCTTAAAATATTATTTACTCATAATTTGAATATGTACTTGATATTAATGGTATTAGATTATAAATTTCTATTTTTAAAATCCCACATCATAAAAATTGTTAATAATATATCCTCTTCAAAATACGGAATGTGAAATAAGTTGTCCATATAAATAACACATGAACATGAATGAAAATTGGAGAAAATTAGTGGGAAGTGAAAATAGAAATATTGGGAAAATTAATTTTCTAAATAATTATGGATAATGATAGATAACCAGGATCCCATGAAATTGAATGAATGTTGTGTACATAATGACCAAAGAAATCAACAATGTGTGTAAAAGATCATATATAATATTAGAATAATGCTCTAGGAGTTATCTATGGTTCGTGTTTTCCCACATCTAGTGGTTGTTCAATATGTACTTGAACTAATATCACACCTTCTAGGTGATATAAATCTTACAACCTAGTATCCCACTACCATTTCATAACCCGACTATTATTCATTAGATTGAAAATGTGGTGGGTCTCTTCTTCTACTTGGACCAGCTAACACGGATAGTCTATCATCCAATTTCTCTAAGGATATGAGATTAATTATATGTTTCAATGGAAACGATTGGTACCGTTGGTATTCAGATTGATGTTTCATGAATGAAGTGATTGGGATTTCTTAGGTGCACATCATTAGGATACCATAGGCAAGGGCCACCCCCTGTGTTTCTAGGGGGTATTGAAAGGAACCGTTGGTCGATAATAAATCATGAATAAATCTTGATGTTAGGAATCCATGAACTATTATGGTAAGAATTCCTCCGTCCATCCATAAATATTTTAGATCCATCATTTTAGAACCAATGATAATTTTTTTACAAGATTATAAGGAATGATTTTGTGGATAAAATTCTGGAATGGGGACCACAAGTCCCTTGAGAAGTTACTCATATTTATCCTCATTTGAAGAGGTTTGACTACAAATGGTGTTTCTTCATAGATACATGATTTGTATGAGGGAAGTGGAGACATTTACAACTAATAGTTGGAGGGAAAGGAAAATATAAATTCCAAGGGGATGGGATAAATCTAGTGATAATATTGGGTCTAATAAAGAAAAAATAACACATTAAATCAGGGAAACACAATGAAGGAATGAAATTTGAAGTTCAAGAAAAAAGAAAAAACGTATCTAGAGAAAAAGAAATATCCCCATGGTGAGTAAGAATCGCATGTGGGAAGAGTAAAATTGATAGTGTGATAGTTAACTCATATGGGATATAATATATGGAATATATTGAAGAATAACACACAGTCATTGAAGGAAGAATGGTCAGAATGGTAACCAAGACTCTAGAAGTTACATATTTACTAAAGTGAAGAAGCTTAAAAAGTGAAAATACTACTCATATTTTACTAATATGATAGAGAATACGTCTTCTCGAAAAGGAAAAATCAAAGAAATATAGGGTGAGATAAAGAAATATTGAGAGTCATGAGACCTAATCATTCTATTGGAGGAATAAACGTTAGAGGAGTCCAGTCTAGTTATGTCCCCAAAAAAAGAAGTCATAAAAATATTTGAGATAATATTACCAATGGATTTAAATTATAAGAAAAAGGGGTTGTTCAACCAAGAAATAAAAATTTATTATTAAAATATTTATCGATTGGAAAATAAATGATGAAGAGTTTATTCATACAGGGAACAATTTGGTTGCCTACCTCTAAGATATCATCAAGGATTTACCAAGAACAATGGTTTGGACACTTCACTTGAAATTATTTATATAAAAGGATTCTAATTACATAATTTAATAATTTAATGGTTATTAATCTTATATAGTGTGTGAAACTTGTGGGTATTGTTTAAAAGAATTCTGATGCAGTAATTTTTTGAAGGTTCAAATATAAACATCAAAAGTTGCAATTCTTATAATAAAATTTTCAATTTTCTGTGACGGAGGTGTAGAAAAGGCTATAGATTCATCAGAATGGAATTTAATCTTTTAATTTTATTTATTCTCAATAGTTTTTTAAACTTTTTAAATTTTATTCTATATAAACTAATCTTATATGTAAATATATTTACCTAATAAAAAAAATTTATATATTAATAAATTTAATCCAAAATCTCATCACTTTATCCAAACAATGACAACTAAAGAAGAATTTTTCATTCCTAAAGAACTACAATAAACCTCATAATCCATAGAAGAATATTAATCTATTACTCTTAAATGTAATTATAACCCATAACCTAATTTTCATATAATAGTAAGATAAAAAAATGTATACACATTTTTAATTAACTCCAAAATATCCACAATAATAAATAATTTTTCATTTATATCATTACATAAATAACATTTCACCCAAATAACCTCTATAAAAAAATATATAGACTACATTAAAATCCAAGTTGACTTCACACCTTTCACTATATATATGAAAACATCTAATTTCATTCTTTCCATATATTCATTGTGGTTAAAAGATCATTGTGAATATAAACTAGACATATACAAATAGGCAATTAAGAAAATCCAAAAATATCAGTAATCATTATAATAATTCCCAATAAAATCTTATAATGGAGTGAATTTTGACATTAAATAATGGATAAAGTATAAAAATAAAATAAAATTTAATATTATTTCATAACATATAAATCTATGAAAATTTCACCTCACCATGATTCACTTTTCAACTCTCAAGGTTACTTATATCCCACAATCACATTCTGCCAAATTAAAAAAATCATATAAATGACCAAATAACTTTCTAAACCAGAAAATATTATTCTTCAAAAAACCATTTAGTAGTGTAAAATCATCTCAATATACCAAGTCATAAAACTTTGAAAGTGGTATTTATTCATTTAAATAGATTTTTAACCACAAAATTATTACTTTATCATGGTATACATAAATATTAAAATAAAATAAATCAAAAACATAAAATCTTCCAAATTTTAACATAATATTTATTCCAAAAAATAAAATAGTATCTTGTATATAACATAAATAAAAAATGCAATAAACTCTATAAAAATTTCTCTAAGTCACTTTTTAACCAAATTAATGATAATTTACAATTTCTCCAATACAATATTAATTAATTGAACAATGTGAATAATAATTTTTACAAAAATAAACATTATCACCATACAATGAAAATAATTTTAATAGTTATCTATAGCATTAAACATATTCTTCCAATTCTTGAATGAAAAAATAATATGGTATAATCTATAGATGTTTCTTGATTATTATAACAATAATATCATTGATATAACACCTCTAAAAATTATTCCCATAAAAAAAATTAATAAATAATTTATTCCATAAACATCAATGATGAAAATATATTTTTTGGTCAATTATATTTATAGTTGACCATTTTACTATGTTATTTCCATGGATAATTCCCATATAACCCATACATATGATTTTGGACTATAAATGGATCCTTTTGATAAAATAAATTTGTCCCCGATAATATTTTCATTTTTCATCAAAATTTATATATTATATTCCCTTTTATTATACACATAAATCATGTTTTCATTCATAGGAGACAGTTACCTAATTGGGTCTTACGATATACATAACATTAATGAAAAAAAGTTTTATTCCCACTATGGTCTCCTAGAAACTCTATTTTATCGTTTTTCATTATGTTATGGTACTCAATCATGAGGATATTTTTCAACATATATAAAAATAATGTATTAGTAAAATAACATGTTTCCACCTTCTATTTTCAATTTCATTTTGTTTCTTATTTGAAATATCATACCATTTTCATCCACATTTTATTTTAACATGACTCCTCCTAATTAAAACCATTGACTAAAACAAGAATTTATAATGTGAGATAAATTAGTCATAGTGAGGTATCAAATAAATCTGAAACATAATTCAATAGATGAAAACTAATAACACCTTTCTAAAATACGTGAATTTGAGTCTCAATAATTCATTATCATAATAAATTCAAATCCTTTTTAATTATTCATAAATAAAATGTTAATTGACAAATTAAGACTCCCCAACAGTGTAAACCATGATTCTTAGTAAGGGAACACAAATTGTACAATATAATAATTGTTGAAATATTCTAAACCAATGATTTTCATTATTATAAAACCTTAATGGTTCTTTTCAAAATCCATTTACACATGTAGTGTATATGAATGAATTTATTTATAATATAACCTATAATATATTCACAGATAAGAAATTATGATGTTCTCTTATACATATACTTATCATTATAATTATTACCAGTTTTATCTAATAATTATATAAACATTTTGACTAAACCATTCTGTAATAATGATTATAGAGACCCATTATTTTCATATATTGATATTACATCATAATCAATTAATACCTGTTACATAACATTAAGATCCATGCCAGAAATATATAGTTTTAAAGTATTTTGAGACTATATAGGAAATTCAGTTTTTTTGATAAATTTCATCATCATATCCAACAATTGTCATCCAACATAATATTCTTCTTATAAATGATCTAATGAAAACCATTCATATTGATGAAATGAATGGAAACATACTAATGGATGATCCATGATGAATTGCAAAGGTAAGAAAGGGTGATATCAATAATAAATTATGTATAACATAAGAAAAAGTGAACTGGGTTAGGATTCAACATTTTGAAAACCATACCCCATATAATTTATCATTATCTTGATTCATGGAGTATAGATAATCATTTCAAGACACATTAATCATAATATAATCAATGAACATGATCCATGAGAGTGTAACATTAAACAAATAAATATATTTGTTAAATAAATATAGTATTGTAGAATTATGCTCATATTCGAGGATCACATCCAAGACAATCATTTTGGATTATGTTATATCCCCCATTCAAGTGTATCCTTAGTCTAGGTTCACAAAAAAGACTATCATAGTTGAAATAATGCATTACTGAACTTGTTTTCCACCCATTTCACACTTTTTTATATCATTATTTATATACCTCGATAAATATTCAATGTATAGATATATTTTTAGTCCCACCAATCAAATAATAAAAATACGATATATTTATGCAAAAAAATAAACCATACTCATTGTAACCTGGAAAGGAGAATGATCATCCTGGCTCTTTGGAACCTGGCAAGGTGAATGATCATCCTGGTCCTTTGTAACCTGTTACTAATGAATCTGTTGCTGATAAGGACAAGGTGCCCACTACTGATAATGTAGAGGATAAACAGGATACTGAGAAGGGTCCTGAGAAGGAAGATTCTGATCCCAGAAAGGAAAGCCCACAGGAAGACTCTATCCCACTGGAGGGTTCTAGAAACCAGATTAGCCATACAATCCCTCAGGAACCCCTTCTGGGATCTAATGAGTGCTTGGAAAGGCAGCCAGTACTAACTATGGATGAGGTTTCTGGCACTCGGGTTAGTAACCCGGTTGTGATGGAATATCCTTTGGAACGAGATGAATTGACACAGCTCCCAACTGAGGCAACATGAGAGTTTTCACAAACTCATCTATCTAAGGTTGCTAAAAGAAAGATGCCTCTTACTTTAACTATGCCTATTGAATCTGGGAATAGGTTTAGAACTCTCTCTGATGATGACTCTGAATAATACAAGGATGAGAATGCAACCAACAAGGGAATGGATGATAGTAAATCACATTCTGAGGAATGCCTAGCTAAAAGTTATGCCGGATCCTGTTCTAGACATAGGTCCTCTAATCAATGAAGATAGTCTTCTGGAACTGCCAGGGTCTTGGGAATTCACCCACAGTTAGGACCCTGAATCACTTTATCATTATCAATAAACCCATGTTACTACATATTTCTAAACCAAGGTTGAGATTTGAAAGAAGGATGAAATTTAATTGGAATTCTTTGGGGTATTCCCTCATTTCAAATACTCAATTGGAGAATGATAGTGAATCCTTATGGGTGCTCAAACACAATAGTGTTACTATTTAGTCTTTCCAAAATGACCAACAGTCAGGGACCATTTTATGTTGTATTCATTCTAATTAACTGTGTGTAACTTTTGTGTATGATTTCAATCAATATATCAGAAGGATATTATTATGGAACACTTTGATTACAACTTCTGAGAGCACATTTACCAGATGGATCTTACATGGTGACTTTAATGCCATATTTAGGCCTATGGAGAAAACTGGACAGAACTTCTGTAGGGCTTCAGCTAAGGATTTCTTTTCTTTTATTGATCATTGAAGACTTTATGAAGTCCCTATTTCAGGTTAGGATTTCACATGGAGAAGAATCACTCTTAATGGGAGACAAGAAAGAAAATTAGATAGGTGCTTTCTGCAATTGGATGACAGGAGTGACATGATGTAAATTTCTGGAATGACACTTCCCAAAATTCACTCTGATCAAAACCCCATACTGATTGATCTTTTCATTTGTAATTGGAGGTCAGCACCATTATGCTTTAAATTCATCAATGATTGGTTGGTTGTGCCAGGCTGTAGGGAAGTAATTTTGGTGGCTTGGGAATCAAATATAGCTTGTAGTTTTTTGCACATCTTGTCTTCCAAGATGAAAGCTGGGAAATACAGGCTCAAAATATGGAGTAAGAACTCTTTTTCAAATATTGCGAAGGATATCAAAGAGGATAAATCTCTTTCGTTAGGCTGTCAGCAGATTAATATGAATCAAGATACCCCCTCTTTAGAAGACATATATGTAACAACCCAATCTTTTTGAGTAGTGTATTAACTTACTCTTAATGATTTAATAAGATGTTAATGGTTAATGCAGAAAGAGGAGTCAATGGCTTCATCCAGTAGACTCAACCCTTATGAAGCCCCCTTATTAGAGCTTGGGAAGGACGTAGCATCTGTGGGCTTCGCTTTGGACCAAGCCCAATCCGAACTCCAGCGTGTCAAGCTTGAACGGAAACGCCTATGGGAGAAGTTCAAGTTAGTAGAGATTACTACTAGGGCAATGTTATCTGAGACTCCCTTAGATTCTCTCACCATAGCACACCTTACACTTAGGTCTTATGCTGGTGTTATAAGGGGCTATGTGACGAGACCCTAGCTTCCCTGTGTAATCCTTTCGGGTGAATAAATTGAGATCTCTTCCATTAGTGATGTCTGTGGAATTTCTTTTGTCCAGATAATTTTAGGATATATTTTATTGATGAATTTTTGAAAAAGAGATATTTTAAAACATTTATGTAAACCCTAAATAATTAATGATGTGTAATGATTTTTAAAAAATGGTCTTCTACAAAAGTGTTCAGTAAGGAATTTGGAGTCTAATAAGATCAACCTAATTTTTGATGAATAGTAAATTATGGATAGTGATTTTACGCTTAGGATTAGTAATGTGGCCGAGTGGATTAGTAATTTCACTCAAAGAAAGTTTTAATATAATTTGGACACCTAGATTAAGTAATGTGATTCAATAAAATGGGTAAATAACAGTTCCATAAATTATTAGTCAAGTATTAGTTTTTTCGGATGAATAGTGTTTTTTAATTAAAAATTTACTTAAAAATAATTAGAAAATTAGTTTTATAAAAAGGACGTTATTTTTGAACTCAGAGCATCGATATTATGTTATGGTAATTTTTGGGGATTTTTCTGAAAAAAATGAATTTTCAGTGAATAGTGTTTTTAATTAAAAATTTATTTAAAAATATTTAGAAAATTATTTTTATAAAATGGATTTCATTTTTGAAATCAAAGCATTGATATTTGGTTAAGGTGAAATTTTGGGATTATTCTGAGAAAGTTGAATTTTCGATGAATAGTGAAAGTATAGTTTTTAAGTTACGGGTGTTTAATGACATCATTAAATGATGTATTAAGTATGTAATCAATATGGTCGACTTATGAATAGTAAGATAAGGTATGAGGTGTCCCATGTGGCCAATACCGTGGGAAAATACCATGGGAAAGCCCATGGTTTTGCCAAAACCACTAACGAGGTGTCCCTTGGCCATTAATGCTTTGTCCCCTCACTTTCCCTATAAATACCCACCCTTTCCTCCTTTAGTTTTCACTCCCAACTCTCCCCCAACAAAAATCAGGTCTCCTTACCTCCCAAGGAGTCCTCCCAAGGTTCCCCCAATCCCTCAAGGTCCAAAACATTGAGTTTCAAGAGTCACGTTTTATGGTAAGGGATCCAACCTCTCTCTTTCTTTTCATGTAATCTCTTTTATGTCAATCCTTTTATGATCCATGTTATTATGTGAGAGGATTTTCTTTTATATTCATCTTACTGACCTTTCATGTTCATATGATGAGATATCCCCTTTTACTCTCATCATTTTGTTTTATGAATGCTTAAGTGACGCCGTTAGGCTGCCGAATTTTTAAGTGATTCTTTCACCCTACTCATTTTTCAAGTTCGATTTTCATGACAAATCTTTCAAGTTCCTTTTTATTATGTTGGGGTATGATCTCTATATCTATCATACTGATATCTAATGATCATATGATGAGAGACACTATTTGATCTGTTCAATTCATTTTTGTTGGAATTTAAGTGATGCCGTTAGGCTGCCGAATTTTCATAAGATAAATCAAATTTTTGTCATCCTTCCATGTTTTTCATTTCAAATGGTATGTCCATGAAATTTCATCACCATGTCCATATATCCTTCTTATTCTGTCCCTCTACTGTTTTATGGGTCAATTATGATTGTTCGACCCATGTTCCCTCTCTTTTGAATGTTTTCTAAAACCTTGTAACATAGTTGTTATGCTGCCGAATTTTCGTCTCAAAATGCCTCTCTTTTCTCAAAATTATTTTATGTTATAAAGTGAATACTCAAAGATCTTATTTATACAAGGGTATTCACATATATATCAAAATGATCTATTTTAAATTCTGGGATTTACATACATGATACCCGCTTTCCCTTTCTGTGGGTTTAATGTAACGTAAAGATCATGTCTTTAAAGCAGTTTTTAAAACGCTATGATTATGAAATGAAACCCATTTATTTTATTCTATATGGGTTATTTATGAAATGTTTGATGATGATATATGTGGATCACATGATAATAAAGGCAAATTTAAGGGTGCGCCCTGATAGCGCTCCAATGCATTGGGTAAAGACTTAATCTCTAGAGATGGCCATTTTAACGACGCCTTGGTGAATAACCTTGGTAATTTTTAACGACACCTTGGGGATAGACCTTGGTGAAACAAAACGATTGTCAATATTAAATGTTGCAGCCACATCTTCAAGTTATGAAAAATGATATTTTAATGTATCTCATGATTTCTTTCTCATGTCTTAAAGTTCTTTTCATGTCCTTATTGAAGTATCTCAAGTTCACATGTATAATGTTTCTCTTGTTTCCCTTACTGGGCCTTCTGCTCACCCTTTCTTTTGATGTATGTCCCCAGGTTATGAGATGCAGTAATGAACCTAGGATGAACTAAAGGAGAAGCCTTTCAAGTGTTTAAGAAGACTGCTTTTATGTTTTTTTCATGTATTATGCTCCTTGTTTCCAAGACACTAAACCTTAACGATCCTCAGTTCCGTGTAATGAAATGAAAGTTATGTTATAAAAAGACAGGATGATATAGTTGGTATCAAAGGATGGATTGGTTATTTGTGGAAATTAGGATATAAAAACTTTAGGAAGAACCATAGAGAAAAGTTTAAATATAGGAAAACTTCCTGGTATTTTGGTATGTATTGAGTAAGTGGTTCATCAAACAAATACATCCCTGTATAGATATGAGCAGGTAGAGGCGGCTCTGGCATAGAAGTACATAGGGGTAAAACCTGAAAACACCGCATTCAGCTAGACTCGAACGGGAACTGGTGCACGATAACGGGCCTTGCTGCACTCTTGGTTACGACACTCCCGAGGGATATGTTGGGTTAATCACAAGCTTTTTATGAATAATTATGAAGGAATTATAGAAAAGTGTAATTGTCTAAGCATGAAGTCTTAGTTAAAAGATTCATTAATGAAATAAGTTTCTTACTAAGGTTTTATTCTTTTAGAAAATGGTGGGAAATATGAGGAACCGTGCCGATGGTGACCGCAATGCACCATGTGCTGACGGCCCTCCGATGGAAGCCGGAATGGAAAAATTCATGCGAATGATGAACCAACTGACTCAAGTTATGAGTAATAACATGAATCAAGCTGAGAGGTCGACCTCACCACGAAGGGAACAACACTCAGTTGGGTCCTTCATGCGTCAACAACCGCCAACATTCAGTGGATCTACTGAGCCATTGGTTGCGGAACAATGGATAAGCTCCATTGAAAAGATGTTTTCTGTACTTCATTGTTCGGAACAAGAAAAAGTCACCCTTGATGTTTACCGCCTAGAGGGAGAAGCTGATCAGTGGTGGTCACTGATCAAAAACACGAAGCCACGAGGAGAGATGGAATCTATGGAGTGGGAAGAATTTCGGGGAATTTTCTTTAACAAGTATTCCCCTCATTCCATGAGAACGATAATGGAGAAAGAGTTTCTAGAGCTAAAGCAAAATGAGAACGAATCTGTCGGAATCTATGAGATGAACTTCACAAGGCTTTCCCATTATACCTCAAGCATTGTCATGGACCCTAATGGGAAGGTTGATAGATTCTTTGGTGGACTACGACCTCATCTGCGGAAGAATCTAGCCAACAGGGACTATGATAGCTATGAAGAAATAGTTTGAAGTGCTATGAAAGTCGAGCTAGAGTTTGGTGAGACACAGTGGTCTCATAAACCAAATGAAAAGAAGAGATCGTTAGAGCCCAGTTTAGGGAAGTCTTTTGATCAGGGAAGAGGAGGAAAGAAAATGCAACTTACCACATGCAATAAATGTGGGATGAATCATCTGGGGAACTGCTTGAACGGAAGTGGCAAGTGCTACAAGTGTGGAAGAGGAGGCCATATTGCTCGGAACTGTCATAGTGAGGTGAAGCCTCATCTTCCCAATACTAACGACAGAGGAAAGATGGTTCTGGCCCTACCCGAAGTCACATGCATCAAGTGTGGATAGCTTGGGCACTTTTCTAACCAATTTCCAAATCTGAGGGCGGTGGAGGGGAATCACCTCAACCTCAGCAGAGACCAAGGGAGAAAGGGAGTGTTTTCACTATCACAACAACTGATGTTGAAGTTCCGAACGATGTGGTAGCAGGTACTCTTGTTGTCCTCTCAAAACTAGCAAGTACTTTATTTGATTCTGGTTCTACGAATTCATTTATTTCCTCCATGTTTGCAAGTAATATAGAATCAATCCCCGAACAGCTAGAGGTAGAGTTGTCAATCAAGACTCCAGGTGGGATTATCCTTGCATCAACAGTATTTAGAGACTCTAGTGTTTACATTGGTGAGAAAAATCTTATCACAAATCTAGTAGTCATCCCCACGATGTAATTCAACATTATACTAGGGATGGACTGGCTCTCAAAGTATACTGCTATGATCAAATGCAGAAGTAAGGAAATCTCAGTAGTCTTGAATGAAAGACCTACAGTTATCTTCCAAGGAGATATATCCCAAACTGATCCCTATCTAGAAGCACCTCCTATAGCTTTCTTTACGGAGTTACTCAGTGATGATGAAGAAGGAAAAGGGAGCATACAAATAGAAGATGTTCCAATTGTTCAGGAATACATGGATGTATTTCCTGAGGAGTTACCTGGACCTCCCCCAGAAAGAGACTTAGAGTTCTCCAGTGAACTCGTACCTGGGTCTCAACCGATATCAAAGACTCCGTATAGAATGGCAAATGTGGAGCTAGAAGAGTTAAAGAATCAACTCCAAGACTTGTTGGAGAAGGGGTTTATCCGACCGAGTGTGTCTCCTTGGGGAGCACCAGTTCTCTTTGTGAAGAAGAAGGATGGATCAATGCGGCTATGCATTGATTATAGATAATTGAACGGGATCACAGTGAAGAACAGATATCCTCTTCCAAGAATTGATGATTTATTTGACCAACTTCGCGGGGCTCAATTCTTCTCTAAGATTGACCTTCGATCTGGTTATCATCAACTGAGGGTGAAGAAGGAAGATATTCCAAAGGCTGCCTTCCGATCAAGATATGGGCATTATGAGTTTACTATTTAGCCCTTCGGCTTGACTAATGATCCTGCTATTTTCATGGATTTGATGAATGGAGTCTTTAAGGACTACCTTGATATCTTTGTGGTAGTTTTTATTGATGATATTTTGATATATTCAAAAAATCGTGAAGAGCATGAAGATCATCTAAGGGATATATTGAAAACTCTGCGGAAATAGAGGCTCTTTGGGAAGTTCACCAAGTGTGAGTTTTGGTTACAACAAGTGGATTTCTTGGGGCACATCGTAACCAATGAAGGAATCTCGGTTGACCCTGCAAAGACAATGGTTGTGGAGGAGTGGCCTCAACCCACAACAGTAACTGAGATTCATAGTTTCCTTGGTTTAGCAAGATATTATAGGAGGTTTGTGAAAAACTTTTCACGGATTTATAATCCACTAACCAAGTTGACTCGAAAAGGGGTTATGTTCATCTGGACAAAGGAATGTGAGGAAAGTTTCCAAGAGATGAAGAAGAGATTGGTTACTGCACCTGTGTTAACACTACCCTCTATCGGAGAAGGATTCATTATTTTTAGTGATGCATCTCTGAAAGGTCTTGGGTGCATCCTCATGAAAAATGACAAGGTAATTGCTTATGCATCTCAACAGTTGAAGATTCATGAGCAGAATTATCCTACGCATGATCTAGAGCTGGCGGCAGTTGTTTTTGCTCTAAATATATGGAGGAACTATCTTTATGGGGAGAAATGTGATATATACACTGACCACCAAAGTCTAAAGTATATTTTCACACAGAAAGAATTGAACATGATACTAAGGAGATGGTTGGAGCTTATTAAAGACTATGATTGTTCAATTCATTATCACCCTGGAAGAGCAATCAAAGTCGTAGATGCGTTAAGCAGGAAAGATCATGTTGTTCTGGCAACAATGAAGATCCTAGGAGATCCCTTGATTAAAGATCTAGTAAAACTAGACATGGGAATTATAAGGAAAGGGAAATCATCAACCCTATCCCAAATGATTTCTCATCCTTCATTACTAGAGAAGGTCAAGAAGTCTTAAAAAGAATATCATTTGCTATAGGAGATGTTGGAGGCTGTAAAAGATGGGAAGTTCCCTGATTTCAATATTGATCAAGAAGGTGTATTGAAATATCGTACAAGACTATGTGTTCCATCTATTCCGGAGATAAAGAAAGAACTGATGGATGAAGCTCATAGCTCAACTTTCTCTATACATCCGGGAAGCACTAAGATGTATAGAGACCTTCGTGATCGTTATTGGGGGGATAACATGAAGAGGGAGATTGCTGACTACACTACAAGGTGCCTGGTGTGTCAGCAAGTAAAGGCAGAATGACAACTTCCTAAGGGGACCGCTACCCATACCAGTATGGAAGTGGGTTAATATCACTATGGACTTTGTAACTGGTCTCCCGAAAACATCCAAAGGAAACAATGCGATATGGGTTATTGTGGACCGTCTCACCAAGACAGCCCATTTTATCTCTATTCGGGAAGATTTCTCTCTGGATTAGCTTGCCAAGATGTATGTGAAGGAAGTTCTAAGGCTGCATGGGGTACCACTATCCATCGTGTCTGATCGTGACCCAAGATTCACATCAAAATTCTGGAGAAGTCTTCAACATGCTCTGACTACTGAATTGAATTTTAGTACGGCCTATCATCCTCAAACTGATAGCCAATCTGAAAGGACTATTTAGACACTCGAAGAAATGCTGAGATTATGCTCAATGGAATTTAAAGGTGGATGGGATCAACACCTCCCATTAGTTGAGTTCTCCTATAACAAAATCTTCCATTCGAGTATTCAGATGCCACCCTATAAAGCTTTGTATGGAAAGCGATGTAGAACTCCCACTTGTTGGGATGAAACTGGTGAGAGAAAGCTTCTTGGGCCTGATCTTGTGCAAGAGATGACAGAACAGGTTCATTCCATCCAACAACACATAAAGGCTGCTCAGAGTCGGCAGAAGAGCAATGGTGACAATCGTCGAATGGACTTGGAGTTTGGTGTTGGTGACAAAGTCTTCTTCGAATTTCTCCATGGAAGAGAGTCATGTGTTTTGCGAAGAAAGGGAAGCTCAGCCCTAGGTACATTGGACCCTATGAAATTCTTGATCGCATAAGAGAAGTGGCCTATCGTCTAGCACTTCCACCGAACCTAGATCAAGTTTATGATGTCTTCCATGTATCTCTCTTGAGGAAGTACATACACGACCCTTCGCATATACTGAACCCAGAGGTGGTACAACTGGAACATGACCTCTCTTATGAGGAGCAGCCAGTGGAGATCTTGGACCGTAGAGACAAGGTCCTATGAAACAAGACTACCCACCTTGTGAAAGTTTTGTGGAGGAATCATAAATATGAAGAAGCGACTTGGGAGCCTGAGGAAACAATGAAGCAAAAGTACCCTCACCTTTTCGACTAGGCCTCATGTATAAATTTCGGGGACGAAATTTCTTATGGGGGGAAGAATGTAACGACCCAATCTTTTTGAGTAGTATATTAACTTACTCTTAATGATTTAATAAGATGTTAATGGTTAATGCAGAAAGAGGAGTCGATGGCTTCATCCAGTAGACTCGACCCTTATGAAGCCCACTTATCAGAGCTTGGGAAGGAGGTAGCATCTGTGGGCTTCGCTTTGGACCAAGCCCAAGCCGAACTCCAGTGTGTCAAGATTGAACGGAAACGCCTACGGGAGAAGTTCAAGTTAGTAGAGATTACTACTAGGGAAATGTTATCTGAGCCTCCCTCAGATTCTCTCCCCATATCACACCTTACACTTAGGTATTATGCCGATGTTATAAGGGGCTATGTGACGAGACCCTCTCTTCCTTGTGTAATCCTTTCGGGTGAATAAATTGAGATATCTTCCTTTAGTGATGTTTTTGGAATTTATTTTGTCCGGATAATTTTAGGATATATTTTATTGATGAATTTTTGAAAAAGAGATATTTTAAAACATTTATGTAAACCCTAAATAATTAATCATGTGTACTGATTTTCAAAAAATGGTCTTCTACAAAAGTGTTCAGTAAGGAATTTGGAGTCTAATAAGATCAACATAATTTTTGATGAATAGTAAATTATGAATAGTGATTTTACTCTTAGGATTAGTAATGTGACCAAATAGATTAGTAATTTCACTCAAAGAAAGTTTTAAAATAATTTAGACATCTAGATTAAGTAATGTGATTCAATAAAATGGGTAAATAACGGTTTCATAAATTATTAGTCAAGTATTAGTTTTTTCAGATGAATAGTGTTTTTTAATTAAAAATTTAATTAAAAATAATTAGAAGATTATTTTTATAAAAAGGACTTTATTTTTGAACTCAGAGCATCGATATTATGTTAAGGTAATTTTGGGGGATTTTTCTGAAAAAAATGAATTTTCGGTGAATAGTGTTTTTAATTACAAATTTACTTATAAATATTTAGAAAATAATTTTTTTAAAATGGATTTCTTTTTTGAAATCAAGGCATTGATATTTGGTTAAGGTGAAATTTTCGGATTATTCTGAGAAAGTTGAATTTTCGATGAATAGTGAAAGTATAGTTTTTAAGTTACGGGTGTTTAATGACATCATTAAATGATGTATTAAGTATGTAATCAATATGGTCGACTTATGAATATTAATATAAGGTATGAGGTGTCCCAAGTGGCCAATACCATGGGCAAATACCATGGTAAAGCCCATGGTTTTTCCAAAACCACTAATGAGGTGTCCCTTGGCCATTAATGCCTTGTCCCCTCACTTTCCCTATAAATACCCACCCTTTACTCCTTTAGTTTTCACTCCCAACTCTCCCCCAACAAATTTATGGTCTCCTTACCTCCCAAGGAGTCCTCCAAAGGTTCCCCCAAGCCCTCAAGGTCCAAAACATTGAGTTTCAAGAGTCACGTTTTAAGGTAAGGGATCTAACCTCTCTCTTTCTTTTCATGTAATCTCTTTTATGTCATTCCTTTTATGCTCCATGTTATTATGTGAGAGGATGTTCTTTTATATTCCTCTTACTTCCCTTTCATGTTTATATGATTAGAGATCCCCTATTACTCTCATAATTTCGTTTTATGAAAGTTTAAGTGACGCCGTTAGGCTGCCGAATGTTTAAGTGATTCTTTCACCCTCCTCATTTTTCAAGTTTGATTTTCATGTCAAATCTTTCAAGTTCTTTTTATTATGTTGGGGTATGATCTCTATATCTATCATACTGCTATCTTATGATCATATGATGAGAGACCCTATTTGATCTGTTCAATTCATTTTTGTTGAAATTTATGTGATGCCTTTAAGCTGCCGAATTTTCATAAGAGAAATCAAATTTTTTTTCTTCCTTCCATTTTTTTCATTTCAAATGGTTTTTCCTTGAAATTGCATCACCATGTCCATATATCCTTCTTATTCTGTCCCTATACTATTTTATGGGTCATTTATGATTGTTCGACCCATGTTTCCTCTCTTTTCAAAGTTTTCTAAAACCTTGTAACATAGCCGTTATGCTGCAGAATTTTCGTCTCAAAATGCCTCTCTTTTCTCAAAATTATTTTATGTTATAAAGTGAATAATCAAAGATCTTATTTCTACAAGGGTATTCACATATATATCAAAATGTTCTATTTTAAATTCTGGGATTTACATACATGATACCCGCTTTCCCATTCCGTGTGTTTAAATTAACGTAAAGATCATGTCTTTAAAGCAGTTTTTAAAATGATATGATTATGAAATGAAACCCATTTTTTATGCTATATGGGTTATTTATGAAATGTTTGATGATGCTATATGTGGCTCACATGATAATAATGGCAAATTTAAGTGTGCGCCCTGATAGCGCTCCAATGCATTGAGTAAAGACTTAATCTCTAGAGATGACAATTTTAATGACGCCTTGGTGAATAACATTGGTAATTTTTAATGACACCTTGGGGATGGACCTTGGTGAAACGAAACGATTGTCAATATTAAATGTTTCATCCACATCTTCAAGTTATGGAAAATGTTATTTTAATGTATCTCATGATTTCTTTCTCATGCCTTAATGTTCTTTTCATGTCCTTATTGAAATATCTCAAGTTCACATGTAAAATGTTTCTCTTGTTTCCCTTACAGGGCCTTCTGCTCACCCTTTCTTTTGATGTATGTCCCCAGGTTATGAGATGCAGTAATGAACCTAGGATGAACTAAAGGATAAGCCTTTCAAGTGTTAAAGAAGATTGTTTTATGTTTTTTTCATGTATTATGTTCCTTGTTTCCAAGACACTAAACCTTAACGATCCTCAGTTCCGTGTAATGAAATGAAAGTTATGTTATAAAAAAACGGGATTCTATAATACAAGATGCCTCCAAACATGATAATATCTTGACCCTAAAGGATAACTTGGACATCAACCAGTTTAATGTTAAATGGCTTAAGGATGGAGACAGAAATTCCAGATTGTTTCATTCCATGAACAGGGAGAAAAAGGCTAGTAGGACTCTTAGGGATCTAAAGATTGATGATGCTTTGTTTACATCTGAAAATGAAATTTCTAATATTGTTACAAGTTACTTTGAGCAGTTATACTCTGACTATGGGGGGAGCAGTTCAGGCATAATTCTCAACTGTTTTGAATCCTGTGTGGATGAGATCCAGAATAAACAGCTCACTGAAACACCTTCTTTAAAGGAAATTCATTTTGCACTTTTTTTCTTAAACATAGACAGTGTGGTTGGCCCTGATGGTTTCATAAATATGTTTTTTATGTTCTATTGGGATATCATTCATACTGATCTTGTCAATGCTGTCAGAGAATTCTTTCACCACTCTTTCTTGCCATTTGGGTTGAACTCAAATTTCATTTCTTCGATTCCTAAGAAAGATAATGCCCTGGACATCAAATACTTTAGGCCTGTAGCCATTGGGAATACAATATCTAAGATAATCAGAAATATTATGGAAATTAAGCAAGGTGAAGTGGCTAAAAATATCATCACTACCAATCAGTATGGCTTTGTACCTGGGAGAAACATTCAAAACTGCATGTTTACTGCCTCTGAATGTGTTAACATCATGAAAGGTAAAGTAACAAATGCTAATATGTCTATAAAAATTGATATATCAAATTCCTTTGATAATATAAGGTTGGATTTGACCCATAATATTCTTCGGATGCATGGATTTTCAGAGAAATTAATTTGCTTGATTTTTTCTATTTTAGAAAGTGCTAGGATACCTATCATTGTCAATGGATCCCTTAGGGGTTTCTTTAAATGCACTAGAGGAGTAAGGCAAGGTGATCCTTTATATGGGATTCTTTTTTCAATGGCTGAAGACTACATAAGTGTCTGCCTACATGACCTTGTCAACAGTGGTATATATCAAAGAATGAGGGTAGGAAGGAACTATTTTTCTCCATCACATCTTTTATATGCAGAAGATATTCTCCTCTTCTGTGAGGATTAAAGGAAGACAATCTGCTCTATTAAGATGATTTTTTCTCATTGTGAAAAAGTATCAAGTCAGGCAATCATTTTGAAAAAATCAATTGTTGTCTTTGGTCGAGGAATCACAAACTTGAAGCAAAGCAGGACTGCAAGAAGGCTTGGTGTTAAGAAACGTACATTAGCTTTCCAATATCTTGGAATTACTCTATTTTTGGGAAGGGTTAAGCGTGCACATTTAGAGGGTATTGTATTGAAAATTACTAGTCAACTGGAAAGATGGAAAGGGAAAGCTATGTCCTAGGCCGGGAGAATTTTCCTTGTTAATTTTGTTATCACCTCCATGTCTATCTACACGTTCTCTGTCTATAGATGGACAATAGCTCTCCTTAAGGAACTAAGTGGCCAAATAAGAGACATTATATGTACTAGATCTATTCAACAGAAAAAAATTGTTACTGTTTCATGGAAAAAGTGTGTCAAGCCCATTAATATGGGAGGAATGGGAATTAAGGATGTCAGAACTTTTAATAATGCTCTTATCCAAAATATTGTTTCTAATCTTCTTGCAAAGCCTGGCTTCTATGTGGAATTTTTAATAGACAGGTTTTTTTCTAGATTACAGAAAGGAAAGTGTTTATACCTCAAATCATCAGTATGGTCTCCAATAAGGTCTGATTTCTCAAGTGTCATATATCATTCAAAATGGAAAGTAATTCATGGTTCTCACCTCAACTGTTGGATAACTTCAAGGCTGTCTTCTCATCTAAAAGACTATGTTTCTATCCCAAAAAATCTTGAGAACCTATATATTGCTTAACTAAATGATAATTATGCTTCACTTAATCTTATTCTAGATAACCTTTGGCTGTAAATTACTGATTACAAATATGTGGATGTTGACATTCTAATTTAGAAGATTTGCTGGTTGTTTCTCTACTCGGGACTGTTATAATATGCAGGTTGGAGTGAACACTACTTTTCCTGCATTACTTGAAGTATTAAGGAGACCATTTATACCACCTAGCGACCTGCTTCTTATATGGAGAATCTGGAAAAACGGACTACCCCTCGAATGTGTGCTATTGCGGAAAGGTTTCAGTCATGCATTGGTATGTCAGTTCCATTTCAACAGTGATGAAACACTTTCACATATTTTCATACAATCTCACTTCTCTGCTCGATTATGGGAGTATGTGAAGTCGGTTTTTCAATTCTCCCTCGATATATGCTATGTGGATTCACTATTTACCTCGGCTTTCAAAACTATTTTCAGTGATCATGTGAATTCTCTGTTCCTCTCTGCTATTGTTTCAGTATTCTCTTTTATCTAGAAATCTCGGAATAGTACTGTGTTCAATAGTACCAAGACTTATTTTAGAGATGGTGTTATATTCATGCGTCTAAGTATCAAACTTTCTTCAACAATGCAAACTAGTTCCATGCACAATGATGTATCTAACTTTGTACTTTTGAGAGCTCTTGGTGTTCGTGGCAAGGAACAGAAGCCCCGAATGGTCATGTTTATCCGATGGATTCCAACTATATTTGAATGGCTGATGGTGAATGTTGATGGGGTGGCCTCTGGTGCACTAGGTCCTACTGGTTGTGGAGGGGTCTTCAGAACTCATCAGGGCTTCGTTAAAGGCCGCTTCTTCTATTACGTTGGATATGCTCATGCAATTGAGGAAGAACATTGGGAGATGATTAAAGGAATCAGGTATGCAGTCCATTATGGTTGGCATAGAGTTTGGCTAGAGTTAGATTCCTCTATTACTGTGAAGATTTTGAAAGATCGATCCCGGAATTTTCCCTGTAGAATGATGACTTCATGGATTTCTTGCCTTAAGCTTACTGAACAACTATTCTTGGATGTCTCCCATATCTATCGGGAAGCAATCCAAGTTGTTGATACTCTTTCTAAAAGGTCCATTATGGATGCTAGCTCTAGTTAGTCCTTCACCTTACCCACCTATTGTCATGATTTTGTCTGCAAGTGATAAGGATGGTGTTTCACATACTCGTCTATGTAAGAATCCTTATTTTTGAGTTGCTTTGTACTGTTTACATTTTGTTATAATAAGTTTTTGGGGGCAGGCCTTCACTTGTCTCTCGAACCTTCTGGCTAAATGATTTTTATATAGGTAAATCATAAAATTTCGTTATTTAAAACATAATCATAAAAAATCTTCATATTAAATTGATTAATATAGAAATATATTTCAAATATTCAAATGTCTATATGAAAAAAATCATGTTTATGGAGTATAATATTTGGATTTCAAATCCAAATTATTTTCATGATCACATTATAAAATTCATTCTTGGATACTATAAAACCAACAATGTGAACAATCGGTGAATATGAAATAATATTTACAAAAAATTGTGATGAGATACACTTCCCCCATGTAGAACATTAATAAAATGCAATATAAACTCATGTAAATTATTTAAATTTAAATATATTTATATAAAATAATAATTTAAATACTTATGGAATCATAAATGATCCACTTATATCATTTCAGAACCCATTTATTAATTATACATTATGAAAATCAATGTTTCCTAGTTTTTACTATTTAATTATTCAGTGATGTTTCTTTTCCATAGTACCATTCCTTGAAAATTAATTAGACATAAATAATCTCCATTACTAAAACTTTGAAGCTAATATCATATATATTAATATATAAATTTTTATAGTCATCCATAAATTATGGGGATAAAAAAATAAAATACATTGGTCATAAAGATAGCATTTCTTATATTTATATGAAAATTATTTTCGTTTATCAATGGATGGAATGAAATAAAAGATAATAATAATTTCATATTATAGAATAAATTTTAACTTTAATATACAATATATATTTATTAAATCAATCTGTATTATGTTCCATGTAAGTAAAATGTTAAAATTTATACCCAACGCTTCATGGAGGAGTTATTCTACATGTAAACATGTGAGATATTATCATTTTCCAATAGATTGGTCTATAAATCATATAGTTATAATTTAAACACAATTTTTAAACATTTTCTAATACATTTTCAACTTGTTTTTTACATTCAACCATTTTTATTTTTACTAAAATCATTCGTTTTTATCAATGTAATATATGTTTTACTAAAAAAATAGACCCTCATCCAATTTTTCAAATATATAACCTAAAAATATCCAATATATAATATTAATTAATATCTATAAAAGGAAAATTTATAAATTCAATTAATACATTTAATATAACAAAATCTCTATTTTTGAAAAGTATTTTCTTAATATTTTAGTTACTCTCATCTCATTTAGAATTTCATTGAAATTGAATGAGTGATAATATATATATATATATGATTAATAAATATATAAATCTAATTTTTGAAAATATTTTATTTTATTTTATTTGATAAAAACAAAACAATGACAAAAGAACAATTCATTAGATATAACAATTTTCCATTATCATTGAAAATAAATTTAATTCTATTAATCAATTTTTTATGCAAAAAAATTACATTATCAATTAAAATGAAAATAATAATATAAAATTTTGATTTAATTTTTTCAAATTTTAATTATATTATATTAATGTTTTATTATTGATTTTAGTACATAAAGGTAGAATATTTTCTATATTTTTAATCAGGATTTCAAAATTATACTAATTTGTTTTATAAATTTAAAGTTATAGTTTTATGTTATTAATTTTAATCATTAAATATGAATGGTTGATCGAAATAAGTAATTTGAATATATATATCATGTTCATATGTCAACATATTATAATAAAAGAAAAAATTATTTGAAAATTTTTATTTTCACTATTCAACTAAAAATCAATTAAATTTTCCAATTTATAGAAGCTAAGACAATGAAAATAATTTCATGTTTAATGAGAAATATAATATGACTTCATCAAATAAAAACATAATAATTTATAAACTATAATTTAGAAATTAAATAAAAAGGAAAATTATTTTTTTATAAAAAAAATCATATTTCATTTCCTTTGATTGTAAGAAGTTAAAAATATTTAAAATTAATGTGATAAATAAATTATTACATTAATAATTACATGATTATATAATGTTTATTTCTAGTTACATAAACTCTTATGGTAAAAATTTATTATCAATTTATATGGTATGCTTTTATTGAAATCAATGTTGTTGCTTCCTCTTACTTGAACCATGTGAAACTTTTCATGAAGATGAATTTATTGCATATAGAATTTCACATAAACTGTAATTGTTAATGTTCTGTTGGGTAATTTTAATGTAAAACCCCAATTATGTTATATATTTTTGAATCAAAAATAAATGGGCATCATAAGGGACACCTCCACTTCCTGATTCAATTTATTTTGTCGATAGATTTCCCAATATAGTTACATTCTTATTTACCAAATATTTTAATGTCTATATTATAATGTTTGAAATTTATATTAATGTATATTTGATTAATTTTTGGGAGGTGTTTCTTGTCTAATATTCTTTTAATATTATATTTTTTAGATGAAAATAAATAGTTAAATTTGGTGTTGTTAATTCTCACTAAACATCTATCTAAATTGGTTCATCATGAATTAGTTTTTGATAATAAATTAAGTATTTAATGGTGTTATTAATGTATACATAAGAATTGATGTAATTTATATCGAGGTTTAAAAATCACTATCAATTATATAACTAGTGACATATCTATTCTTTCATGATATGAATATAATTATTATTGAGTTATTCTTTCCCCATTCCTACTAAATCCGTAATATAATGGGATAAATTTTTTATAGGGAGATTATAGTGAGCAGTATACTAACAGATATTCAATGGTAAATATTTAGTTTTTATTTTTTATGTCATGGAATCTATCATAGTTTCTATGTTAATTGAGTCAATAAATTCATAATCCAAATAATATTTGACTAAAGAAATGATAATTAAATTTTATATTGAGGGATGATTCTATAAACATATATTTTATAAGAATTATATTTGTGGGATTCAACAATCCTACAACTAGATGATTCTATTAATTACTATGTATATATTCATAAAGGTGAAAACATTTTATTCATATAAACCATACTAGGTATAGGGAAGTGGGTGGAAGAAGATAATAATATAATAATTGTAGTTTTTGAATTAGTTATTAGTGTCCCTAATTCAATTTCATTTTCATAAACTACTTGAATTTTTGTTATATCATTTGACTTAACATGTATTGATTGTTTTGGTTTCCTATTCTATTGAAATTACATTATTTGACATTAATTTTCAACCATGCTAGTCTTCTACAATGCACAATTCACCCTCTAAATCACCATGTGAAGGAAAAAACACCTATGTATTGACACATAGATATTGGAATTATTTATCCTAGAAAACAAAACACAATGATTATATTTCATATATTGGGATGGAAAAAATTTAGTCTACATCACTACATTAAATAAAAAAACTAATATAAATATAAAAACCAATGCAACATGATAACCAAAAAAATTATCTATGTAACAGTTTACCACCACCATACCAAACCACCATGAAACATCACCAATAAGGTGAATACATCTAGTTATAAGACACCATTCAATTTAAATGTATCCTACAAAACCATATCTTCATATATAAAATTACATATTCAATGTTTGAATCAAATTATATTTTCGATAAAATCATGATTGTATTTTTTTTCCATTCACCCTGTAAACATAATTTATGACCTCCCAAATCATGTTCATCAACCATTTCAAATGAAACCATTTCCAATAAAACATTTTTCTTCTTATAATTCGTGAATAATTCAAATAATATATGAATATTAAATGAAAATTATAATGTACATATATTTAAAAAATAAATACAGTAAAAAACCTCTAAAATATGTGACAAATTAAATTAGAATAATAATTTTAATCTCTAAAACAGGTTCACAAATGGCCTACAACATGAGGTTGTAAGATTCCATGAAATCAAAGGAACAGTAGTAAGCCTAGGGAAACCAAGTTTACTACACAGCACATAATACACTTTTTTCACCAATAACCAAATTATACTATTACCTGTATGAAAATAAAATTCTATATAATACATATCGTTTTTACAATGGAATATTTACTGGTCATATTTTTAGGAAACAATTTTATTGATAAAATAATCAGTGATTCAATTATTCATACTCATGATGCAAATAATTTTTTTATTGAAACCTATTTTAAAATTTACAACATTCTTGAAATGTTCATGTGTATAATTTTAATTTCAAATTGAAAATTATGGTTTTCTAAAAACATACTTTTATATTCCAAATCCATCGATAAAAACACAAGAACCCTATATTATTCACTGTTAGGCACTGATGGGTAGAGACACCAACATCACCAAGGGTGGAATCATAGATACCATTGAAAATGGTGATTTAAAACCAAGTTATTGAGTCCAATCAATAGTAAATATAGACCCACTAAAACTAAATAAGATTAATCAACAAAAAATTTATGAACAAAAAGACTCAATCTAGAATCATGTCAATTATAATTCTAGGAATAAGGTTGTGGTATAATAGATTAGTAGAGTGTAAAATTAGTTTAAAATATCATATAAACACAATATTAAAATTATGAAACAACATTATTAAGAGTTGAAACATAATTTTGATTATCAATTGTAAAATCCTCTATTTTAATATATGATACAACCATTACCACGACTCGGTTTTGGAGACCACATCATTGAACCATCATTCAAATTAAGGCGTGGATTCTCAAAATGGAGACTATCTAAAATTTACTGTATAAAAAATGGTTTTTCAAGAGATATCATTAAGTATTACATGGATATGTAGTGGATACCTATTTTTTATATGAATGATTATAACGACAAAATTTCTAGTCAATAAAAATGTCCTTCCTTGAATAATGTCATCACATGAAATCATAACACAATGAACTACTATGTATTATTTTACCATTAAACATAATATTTTCACATTTTTGATTTGTTTTTTAAAATTTTGATAATAATGGTTGTGATCAGAATGATTTTTGGAGTACTATAAGACAAACATAATTATTTTTGGGGAATAGTAATATATAGTGATTTTCTATAAATATATACATTATATGATAAATATAGTATTTATTGAGTCATGTATGATATCATCACCTCGGGATAGAACTCACATCAATATTGTTGGGAAAAAATCCTTCAGGGTATTCTCAAAAAATATTGTGGGAGTGATTTTGTTTGTTGACAAAGCCATATGACCACAAATGAGTATCGTTTGTGTTTTTTGAATATAGGTTTTTATGGTGGCATAGTTTCCCAGTGTTTTCCATAATTTTTGGGCATCAAAATTGAGACAATGGTGTCGAAAAGGAAGGACTTCATCATAGGATTGAATGGTATGATGAATGTTGAAGAAAATTGACAATGTCTGAGAACTGTGTACAATAATTCATGGGCCATGTACCATGTTTCATGAACAGTACGGAGAGCAGGAGGAACGTTACACGGATAAACTTAATTGCTGGGCGGTATTACGGTATGCGGATGGCTTGAGGTCAGTAGAGGAAATTGAACGCGTAATGGAAAATGAAGTACGTGGATGGTGTGGAAAAATGTCTTGTGGCTAGATTGCAGTTCACAGTTGCAGAAGAATGAGTATGTGTTGGAGGCTGGAATAATGATTTTGAAAAACACAATTCCATGGATTTAGATGGTGACATTTTCTATATAAGAAATGCTAATCCCACTGATTACTGTGGAGATTTAGAATCACTAGAGAACATGTTTTTTGTCTAGGAATTCCGTGAAGTCAGAATGAAGATCACGGGGGATAATCCTCAGAAAGCTATAGTGGTTCTCATAGAAGAAGTCCTACAGAAGGATTTAAGTAGAAAGCTACGTTCAGTTAATACATGGTACACGAAAGAGGAATCTCTAGTACCGGAGAGAGTGAATTCATTTATAAGATTAAAATATGAATTTAGATTCAAAATATCAAGAGGGGGTGAATTTTATGTTAAAGAATTAATTTTTTCGCTTTAATGAAAATAATTTTTAACAAGGTTAAACAAGTTAAATTCACAAGACCACATTTAGTTCTAGAAACATGCTAGTTTTTGGAAATGTGGTTCTTGTAATGAAACTTAATGAATGATTACTAGGAAAATATTATCCCTTAATGCGTTTAGAATCTTACATATCAAAATATAAAAAAGAACAAGAAATAATAAAATGGTTATTCATTCTTCCTTTATCAAAATACAGTAGAAATATACATGAATCAAATAATGTAACAAGAATTAAATCTTTTAACCTGAATAGTACAGTATCTAACAACCTTGGATAAAGTTACATTTATTTATACATTCAAGAATGTATATCTTACCCACACCACGGTAATCCCTCTATAGGATTATTAAATCTATCTTGCAATCCCCAAAATCCCTTGCAATTTAATGTAGCCAGATCCTTTGTCTTTTTATCAACATATCTCCTAAAATATTAAGGTAGTCGACACCTCTCTCTTCCTATCCCTAGAATTCCTCGATTTTACACAGCAACAATCGGAGTCTTATAAAGAGATATGAACAATATGTTCAGCATTCACAAGTCCTGAGAGTCTCTCTCTAGAACTAACATTAGGATCATGAAATCTCTAGTGTGATCAATTGTGTCATTGAGCTCGAAAAAATGATATTATATTTATATGCATGTATCCAACGGTCAAATCCTTCCACCAACAGCCATATTTTTTCATTGAATATCAGAGGGACCTATATATGTTCACTCAAACAATTGTTAGTGAGAAAGATTATGTACGACAAAATTTCATAACTATAACAAGTGTAAGAAAAATAATGTTTCTTAACCAAATCTAAATATTCAGAGTTTAAGAAAAAATAATTTTCAGAATTTAAGAAAGTAAACATTTGATGTCTATAAGACATGGATATTATAATTCGATTTTTTTATGTAATTCTGAACATGAATTATATATATTTAAGTGTATTAATTCCAATGAACTGAGAATCAAAATTTTGTAGATTTTGGAGTCCAAATTCTGAGGAATTATGATACTAAATTCGATGGAATTCCGAGTCCGAATTATGAGGAATTCTGATTCTGAATTCTGAGGAATTCAGATTCTGATATCTATGGAATTCATAGTCATAAATCGATTGAATTCAAAGCCCGAATTTGGACGAATTCGGAATGTGAATTATAAGAAATTCAGATTTTAAATTTCAGAGAATTCAATGTCTAAATTTCAGAGAATTCAGAGTCTGAATTTCAGTACTAGAAAATAGCATATTCTATATTTATGAATTTATAGGATTCTATAGTATTAAAAGTGAATCCAAATTTTATAATTAAGAATAAAATGAGTTAGATTTAGAGATAATATAAAATGAAAAATGAAAAACATAGCTAAGGGTAAATTTCCCCAGGGAAGGAACTTTTTTCTTATTAAGACAAATCTTAGAGAAAATAATAATATTCCTTAAGATAGATTATCTGTGGTTTTCAAAACATAGAGGAATGAAAAAATCATAAGGAAACCTTATTGAATCAATAATACCCCACCTTTATAAAGCACAAACATCCTTATGAAAAAGAATATAAGGACATAGAATTTATCATAATAGGATTGAAAATAAAAAAACATATCTCCCTTTATATATGAATCATAGGTAATATGACTAACTCCCATGTAGGTTTTTTAATTCCATAAGGATCATATTCTTGATTTCTCAAATGTTATTTTTAATTTTCTAACATTTGAAAATAATCTTAATAAATACTTCCCCTTAGATGAACTCTCCATTGCATAAGGAAATCTCTTATTTACATAGTATTATTTTTATCATTCATTTCTCCCCCTTTGTGATTTTCAAAAATGAATCATGTGAATTGAATAAAAAATGGAACATGAAAAATTGGTTTTAAACCAAAAAATATACGAAGAACAACCAAAATTCCATTATGATTGGAAGAATTTGTACAAAGAAGAAAATAAAACAAATGAACTGAATGGGGATGAATTATCCTTCGTTATCCTACAAAATAAAATTTTTTACGATGCTTTTCAGCTTCTTTATATCCTTGCGGCCTTCATCTACACACAAAAGTAACTAATTATGATCTTCATTTTTCTTCTCTATGGATTTTATCTTTTCTTCATGAGCCTTAAGAATATCTGTCTGTGAGTTCAATACTTCTTGTTTCTCAGCAATATTTTCTCCAAACTCAATTTGGAAATCCCATTCACTCTTCCAATTCATAAACAGAGAATTATGATTCCCATTCAATTACTTGACATCTTACTTCGGAGTTGTCTATTATGAAGTCATATTTTACTCAAAACTCTTAGTAAGATCATTAAACATCCCTTCTTCGATGTCAAAATAGGCCTTCACATTTGCTTGAAATTCATGAAAGACGTTTAGGTCTTTGATTATCATCCTTGAAAAATTTTTTATTTTTTTGAATGATATTTTTTGAGATTTATATTCAATAAAATAAGTTTTGAAATTGGACTCAATCATGAAAGACTTATCCATAATCATGGAAAATTAATCTGATTTCTGATTTATTGAATACTAAAGCAATTGGCACATCACGTCTATACTCGGAAAAATTGGAATGGTAGAAACCAACTTCTTAAATGACTAAACAATATCATCATGTCCAAATGAATACGATTCTGAAGTAGAGAGTTCAGTTGGTGATGAGTATTTTCCTATTTATTCATCTTTCAACATCGATGAAACACCAATATCTTTATTTTTCCCCACAGATTTCTTAGGTGTATCAACCAACACATGTTTTCCCTCATTATCTCTCAAAATGATCTCTTCTTCTTTGGGTGACTCATTCTCACAATCTGATAATTACATAATATTTTCTTCATCAAGGTTTTCTTTTTTAGCACCTAAAACAATATCCTCTAGTTGAATGAAGTGATTATTTCTAATCAATTCTTCTGATATTGTATTGAATTCATCCTGAACCTTTCCTTATATTCTTGGAGTATCTAGTTTTTATTATTATTCTTTAGAATTTTGGATAGGTAGTTTCTCATATGGACTCTCATTCTCATGATATTCGTTTACATGCCTTATCATGTCATCTGTATCACCACTTTCTTCTTCATCTTCTTCATCCAATTCATCTTAATGAACTATTTCATTTTCTAGTTTTGGTTCCATAATTACTATCATAATTTCTAGAGTCAAAGTGAGTGATTCTTGGAAAATAAAAATTACTGTACCTTAATTTATTCAGAGGCTTTCTCATCGACCTTGAGAAGGGATTGAGCTATCTCGGATTCAAAAATCATATTCTTCTACTTGTTTTTTTTTACTTCTAAAAATGTTCAACGACATTAAACATCAAGGAAATTGCCTCTGCAGGGTCCAAGACAAAAGTATGCTCCTGTTCCCTCCAGTTTGTTTTTTCTTCTCTCCACCTATCCACCAGTTTATCTAGGTAAGTCTTTTTCTTCTTTGGTTTTGGGGGCACTGATTGAGTTTCCTTCACCGTATAGATTTCTTTCTATCATTATGTTCCCTCACATTCGTCTTCTATCCACCCTTCTTGGTTGTTTTAGCCATTTCCAGTTTCATTGATAAAGATTCAATTCCTGATTCATAAATATCATAGTAATATTTTCATTAAAAATTGAAACCAAAAAATCATTCTTTTGAGAGTATCATCACTTATCAAGATTACATTGATATTCATTGTCTTAAAACAATATGAATTTTGATAGATTCATGGCAAGGAACTGTAATCATCGATTGTATAACATGATAAATGGAAATTAGAGACTTCAAGTTTCCATTATTGACATTCATAATTGTTTCCATGATATACATGACCATGTTTATCTTCCTGAGGTACACCAAGAAATCCGTAATTTATATGACACATTACTTCAGGGTATACTTATCCCCTTTTCGTAGAATGATAATACCCTGAACCAATTATTCCTGAATCTGGAGATTATTAGAGATTTAGATAATCTTCGGAGTCATCACTGTTGAATGAACAAGAAATTTTATACCATTTTCATTATTAAAAAATTTTGCAACATTTGGTAGTTTTTGGGTATAGAACTCTGTTTATCCTTCATATAGAATTACAATCAAGATTACAGAAATAGTGTAAGAATGGTAGAAGGATTTCCATATATCTTGAAAAAAACATGTATCCCCATCCTTCATTAAATAAACATACTATCTCATAGTATTAAACAAACAACTCCTGATAAACCTGATCTTGCACATTCGGTTTTGATACACATTGGCTTTATGAGCCATTCAGCTTGATATTCTTGCAAATGATAGAAACATACGTAGCAAAGAATTTCATATCAACTAACCCCACTCTATATGTCTTCTATTCTAATATTTCCTTTACAGGTGACATTTATTTCTTAGGATAATTTCACACAGACAATAAGAATTATGAAAAACTTAAATTTTTGAAATGACCTTATGTAGAGTATCAGGGTTTCAAAAATCTAGAGATTAGATTATTGATGTCAGGAAACCTTCAGGGGGACCTTATATCAGTGTTTTAGGTGACGGTTCATCCTCCATGATTGATCCAATGGTTTAAATACTCTTGATCATATCTACCAGTTGAGATTATAGTCAAAGAAAAAATTTTGTAGGTTCTGATATTTTTATGTTTTTAAAGTAAAAATTCATATTTAAAGAAAACTAAATCCGATTATTTTTAAATAAATTGAAAATAAAAAATTGTAAAGAGTTTATTACCAAAAAAATATCAAAGAAAACGTTCATTTTGGATTGCTGGGATAATTATATTTAATGAGGAAAATTATTCTTGAAAAAACATTAGACTTCAAAATATTTAATATAAATTTAATGAAAAAATTGATTATGATGTTTTTTATTATGAAAATTTTTATTAATAAAATTTTTATTAGGACTATTTTTATTACGAAAATTTTGATTATGAAAATTATGATAATAAAAATATTGATTATGAAACTTTTGATGAAATATTTTTTTTAAATAAATATTGATTATGAAAGTTTTTATTAACAAGAAATTGTACCCCCCTGTGAAATGTAGTTTCTTACAGTAAGGAGATAGATTTCACAAGGAAGATAATATGGAAGATTATTATTCAATAATAATTCCCAACTTTTGTTTAATGTATTCATATCTATTGGAGGGTAATGATTATGTGAAGATTTTATTAAGTTGATCTTGAGTTCCGATAAATTAAAGAATGGTATCTCCTTTTAATGTGTAACCCCTAATAACGTGTTGCATAATATCTATGTATTTTTCATGTGTGATGTACATGGTTTTTACATAGGTCAATGGAATTAATATTATCACATAATATATGTAATTTGGTAATACTCATACCATAGTCTATGATTTTGTGTTGCATCCAAAATACATGGTCACACCAACTTCTAGCTACTACATATTCAACATTAGTATTGGAAAATTATACTAACTGTTTCTTTTTTCATGACCAAGAAACTAATGAATATAATAATAAATGACATGTTCTTGATGTAATTTTTCTATCTATTCCACATCCACCAAAATCTTTATTTGGAAATGTTTTAAAAAAATCATTTCTAGAAGTATAAAGAGTCTTAAATACATGGTTCTGTTAAATAGTAATAAATTCTTTTCACAGACATTGAATGATATTCCATAGGATTAGTTAGATATCATTCACATAAGCATAGTGAAAACATTATGCCTAGTTGAGTAGATATCACATATTGCAAACTTCCTATCATACCTCTAAATGTTGTTGGATCATCTACTTTCCCAGCTTCATCAAGATCAAGAGAAATAGAGGTACCGGTTAGATTACTAATACTTTTAGTTTTTTCATATCCATACTCGTTATGCAGATCCTTAAAATACATATGGTGATATATATATGATCATACAAGTTTTTTTTAATTTAAAATCCTTGGAAAAAAGTTAACTCAATGATCATACTCATTTCAAACTCATATTTCATTAGATTTTCAAACCAATAAATTAATGATTGTGGAGATAAACCAATTATAATATAATCAACATAAATTTGAATAATCAAAAAAAAATTATTTTCATTATTTATAAGGAGGTTTGGGTTATCATTTGACTTAACATAATTGTTTTGTAACAAAAATCGTGCTTGTCTATCATTCCAGCCTTTATGGGCTTGTTTAAGTTTCTATAAAGCTTTTATATGTTTGAAAAAATGTTCAGGATATTTTATGTTTTATAAAACATGATTGTTTTCAATATAATCTTCCCCATGAACATATCCATTTAGAAAATAAAATTTTACATCTATTTGAAAAATATTAAAGTTGATGAATGATGAAAAGGTAAGTAGAATATGAATTGATTCATGTCTACACACTGGAGCATAATTTTCTTCATAGTCTATTACTTCTTGTGGATTATATCCTTTACCAAAAAATCAATATTTATTCGTTACTATGATTCCATTTTCATCACATTTAATTTTGAAGACCCATTTTAATCCAATAACATAAGATTATTTAGGTCTTTCAACCATGGTCCATAATTTATTCCTTTCGAATTAATTTAGCTCATCTTTCATGGATTTTATCCAGTCATCATCATCTAATGCTTCATCAATGCTTTTTGGTTACAATGGAGAAAATAATGCTAGATGTTCTACTTTATTTCTTATGGAACTTTTAGAATTTATCAGTTGATTTACATCACCAATGATACTATTACTGGGATGAATCTTAATAAACAACTAATTTGGCTTTTGTAAAACCTGTTCATCAACATATGGTAATAATTTATTCTGGGGTAAATGTTTAGGAACATTTTCTTAATCATATTCCTTATCAGAAGAATCTTCAATCATGTTCTCATAATCAATTTTTGAAAACAAACCGAATAAGTAAGATGCATTTTTTTAAATACAGAAGGATCAATTTCATCAAGCATAACGTGTACTGTTTCTTCAATAATAAAAGAATTTTTATAAAAAAAACTATAAGAATTAGATATTTTGGTGTAGCCTATGAAAATTCCTTCATCATATTTGGGTGTGAATTTATGTAAATTTTATTTAGTATTCATAATGAATACTTTTCATCCAAATACATTGAATTATGAAAGTCTATGTTTTCACCCATTCCACAATTTATAGGGGGTTTTATTAAAAAAGGTCTAATCAAAACTCAATTTATAGTATAATAAGAGGTACTTACTACTTCAACAAAAAATTGTTTAGCTATAAAATATTCACTAGATATTTTTCTATTTAAATCTTGAAGAATTCTATTTCTTCTTTCAACAACACAATTATGTTGAGGTGTTCTCAGTGCTGAGAAGATATGGGAAATGCCTTTACTACTACAAAAAGATTCAATATCAGAATTTTGAAATTCTCCTCCATGAAAACTATGAATACTTATCAATGTAAGATTATTATCAATTTTAACAAGGGCTATAAATATTTTAAAATAATAAAAATCTTGAGATTTCTTTTCTAGAAAATACACCCATGTGTATCTAGTGTAATCATTTAATAATAAAAATACATAATATTTTCCTCTAATGCTACAAGTTTTTGTTGGTTAGAGAAGATCCATAAGCACCAACTGTAATGAATTAGTTTTTGAGACATCACTGATTGACATAAAACATGGTTTATGTTTCTTACCATATTGACATGGATCACAGACTATTGAACAATAATATCAATGCTCCATATGATCCTTAACAAGTTTTTTCATAGTGATATTACATAAGTTTCAATCTTGAAAATTTCCTAACCTTTTTTATCATAACCTGGATTGTTCATTAAATTCACTAAGGAATGTTATATCATGACTCCTAAGGTCTTCTATTTTTACTGTATAAACATTATCTTTATTATGGGTAGAAAGAATAAACTCTTCCTTGAAATTGTGTACTAAGAATTTGTAATGACTAAAATGCACCGGATAACCTTCATCACATAATTTAATTATTCTATTGAGGTTGTTCTTAAGACCCTTATCAAATAAAACATTTCAAATCATTGTTTTTTCATGAAGAAAAATAGTACCTATACTAATTATTTCTCCATGATCATTATCTCCGAACGATAATTTTCCTCCTATCGTCTTGATAGTATTTTCAAAGAATTTTGTGTTACCCGTCACAAGCCGAAAATATCCACATTCCATGTATGATGTATTGTTGTTGGTAATTTCTTTATTTTCCTGAAAATAAGTGGGTTAGAATATATTAATCATCATTGTCTTGGATCGAGAAATTTCATAAGGGTATTTTTTAGGAATCCAAATTTTCATAGAAAAATAATCATTATGAAAACCGAAATATTTATTGTTAAATAAAGATCAATTTTTTCCAATGTCCACCACACTAACATTTTGTCCATACTGCAGCACTTTTAGTAACAAAATAGTTATTACAAAAAACTGGATTACAATGTGTATAACCAAATTTAAAACAATTTCTTGAAGGTCGAATTTGGAAATACATCTTATCAATGTTTTCATTATATGAGGTAATCATTGACAAAAACATCCCCAAGGAAAATATTTCTGACTATAGATTAATAACCAAGTTTTTATCCTAAAAAAATTAGTTTTATAACATGACTATGTCTTTAATAAATTTTTCTTAGAAGTTACATTTTCTAAATCCTTATAAATTTTATCCTTCTTAGAATTAACTTCCTCATGGATTTTTGAAATGCTTTCAAAATAAATTTTTTTATTATCATGATATTCAGAACGATATGATATTTTTTTAGTTTAAATTGATATTCTAGAATTTCCCTTATCAAGATTTTTCATGGGTTTAGAATTTTTATTCTCTAGATTTTTATCAAATCTGGATACATATTCAGAATTAGGTACTTTTTTATCTTCATTAGAATAAGATTTTTCATATAAATATTTATAGTATTTATCATCAAAATAATTTGAAATCAAGGGAAAATATGTGATATATTCATCATTGATTACCATGTCCATTAGACAATGATTTTTAATGTTTAGTTTTTTCAGTAGACCAAAATTCCTTTGATCAACTGATTCATACTCTAAGGATTCATCATATGATTCTCCTCCACTGGAACTGTAGGTGATATTTACTTTAAAACATTTTAGATTTTGATTTGTAATACATCGTTCTATTAATATAATAATTATTTCCCTTTCTATCATTTTACTTAAGCATTGGACAATCCGACCTATTATGCCCTACTCTTCTACATTCATAACAAGTAACTTTTGATTCATTCTTGTATTTTATTTATTTCTTCTTATATCTATACTAATTTTTTTTCTTTCCAACTATCTAGTTCATAATTTGACAAAGATTACTTAGCTCATTCTTAGAATGATCGCATTCATATGATTCAGATATAACAATGACTTTCATAGACTTTGATCATGTAACCATTTCAGAAGTCTTGGAATTAGTAGTAGTAAAGGCTGCACTTCCATTACCATTTTTCTTCTAATTAATATCAAAATTTCCTTTAATTATTGTCTCATGTTGATAATGTGTTTCAAAAAAATCATCAAGATTAATTTGAGATACTTTCTTATTCTCATAAATAGTTGTTCTCTTAGATACACACTCATTAGGCATGATATCTATAATCATGTGGACAAGAGCCTCATCATCTAACCCTTTCTCACCCATAGATTTTAAACTATTAAAAATAGTCATAGACTGTTTGGTACAATGCACAATATTTCTCCATAAAGAAATAGCAATCCATGATAATATTCTATGAATATCTATTCTAGATTCTATAACGTTGGTCATACCATAATGAGTAACCTCCAATTTATTCCAGATACAGTTAGAAGCTTCACAAAAAGAAATCTAACTATATATATTCCTGGTTATGGATCACAAAAATGTATTGTGTACCTTGTAGTTTTGTTTTTATTCTAAAATTTCTCGATTAGTGAATGTTATGACTTCCATATCATGAATCTAGTAATCTCTTCTAACCACAATGAAGTTGTCTATTATAGTATTAATAACGAATGTCTTTATAAAATCTTGCAGATGTTATTAATCATTCCCCTCAAATATTGATGGTCTTGTAGGATTTAGATTGTCAATCAAACAAATATTCATTCATTCCATATAAAAGAAAATATATTTCCACGGAAAGAGGCATAGGGACTGACCCTGGGTAATGCAGTGAGCAGACCGTAAACCTTGTAAAGGCAGTGTGCATGGGCATAGAATATATAGCCCTAACATGCTTCTCATTATTTTCAGTTAGCCTTAGTGAATTTCATACATCAGCACATTGTTGTTGTATTCTCCTTGGACATAGCCCAGTGAGGGTGAACTGTGTAAAAATCATTGTGTCCTGTGTAAGATTTTATATCAATTCATAGGTTTCTATGAGAAGAAGAGAGAATGGTTTTTTGACTACCAACGGGAAATATCAAATAATGAGAATGTTTTAAACTATAATACCTAGATTCAACCCCCCATATCAGAGTATTCTACCTTCTAGAACTAAGAAACAATATTACTATTTTTTCAAAAGTATTAATAATATTGTTTTTCTTGAGAAAAATAATAAATTAATGAATAAAATATTGAGAAAACCCTCTTCTCCTCCACTATAAAAACCACCACCCCTCCCCCTCTCTCTTCACTCAGCCAAATCCTTGTGCATAGTCTAAATTCCACAAACATCACTCTTTATTCACCTCTCCCACGTCTATAACCCCATATCCACTTCATAAGAACAATTATTATCCCCAAAATAAGTGTTGATGGAATATATATTCCAGATATAAATTCATCTTTTCATTTTTTTTTATTTGATGTCATGTTCCATTCATTAATTTTTATTTCCTCGCCTAATTTTATCCAAATTTATTCATAACTATAGGACCATAAATTTACTATAATGTTGTTATTATAATTTAACAATTCATTATCATCTCTCATTTTTGAACTTTTATATTATAAATTAAAACATTATTTCATATGTGTTAATTAATCACATTCAAGGAATATGGGTTTTCAATTTCTATTATCATCTTCAATTCAAGACATGAATCCATTTTGATGGTTTAACAAAACTATAATATACTTATTATATATAATTTAATGTTCTTGAATCTTTTTTAAACATTATATTAATTTATAAAACAAAATTTTTTCCATGTGATAAAAAACTGGAAATTAACCAAAATAGTTATCATTAAGGTTTTATAAGGTGACTCATCATCACTCAAAATATAAAAAAAATTATTTATATAACTAGTAATATATTCTGTTATTAATCATAACCTATAACATAAATTCTTTACAACCCTTCTCATGTTACATTTTTATCGATACATTTGTACCTGTAAATCAATCATGAAAACCAATGAAACACCCAATGACATAGAACAACTAAACCCATCAAAAATTCACGAATGAATGTAATAAGATTTTAATAAATTAATTAAATGAATAATATTTTCTACAAAATTCATTCAATATGGTTATACAAGACATTAATCTCATGTTAGGGATACCATCAAACGTAAGTTAAGTAATTCTACCTGAACAACCATTTTTTCATCGAGTAGTTCTATCATCCTTTTTACCCAAATAAATTTATATATTAATTTTAGGTAAATTTTATAAATTATATTTTTTGTGTTCCAAACTCATGAATAATGATCTATTCATAATTATCATTCATGGATATACATATTTTTAAATGATTTACCCCTGAGCTATTCCAGATAAGCAATCCCTTTAAAGGAACTTCCTGAAATCTTACCTAATTTAAAGTATAATATATCATATGTTTTAAGATACCATTATTTTCATAAAATAAGTTTTATTTTATGAAATACTTGTTTTTTAAAATTTGGTTTTATATAATATATTTTACCATTTTATTTTTTAAATGTTCTTTATTTTTTTTTTAAACAGCTCTAAAATTTTTTAATGCTAAAATATCATAACAACTCTTATTACATGTTGTAAATTATATTTGAAATTACATACCATGATATATGTTTATTTTAAATTATGAATGTACATGTATTTTTTAACTTCCAATCATTAATGGACACTTTTATGATACACCCACTCATTGTGGTTTATGACCTCACTATAATAACAATTCCATTCCTTGGGTACCCTTATGTTTATGTATGATTAATAATGTGGAAAACATATTCATTATAATGATATGATGGTTTCACCTAGATTGTTCTTCAATGAATTTGGAATCTTTTAGTCAAATGAGAGATTATGTGCAACAGTATTGGTGGTTTTATTTTACTCATGCTACCAAGTGCAACATTCCGAGTGGTTTTCCTTGACATGAGATCCTCTATGTGAAACATGCCTTGAATCATGATAATGTAATGTTTTATGATTCTTAAACATCACTATGAATCACTTTTAATATGATAAAATTTTTATATTTTATGATTCAATATGTTCCATACCTTCTTATATAATTATGTCATGCCTTCTAAACATTTTAATAATGCTTAATTATTATGTTTATTCCCATATTAGGATTTCTTTCTTATCTAATTTTTCATGTTATCCCTAGGTTATCCTATGAATATGTCTGATAACAATGGATTTTTGGATGTTTTCATGAATATTAAATAATTATATTATTTATTTAGTCCCATGTTTTCAGTTTTATGTACCTAGTCTTCCAAGGAAGTAGACAATACGATCCTTGGATTGTAATATGATGTTTTATTATGCTTAAAATTATGTAATGATATGTGTAAAAGGATAGGGTCTCTATAATGGCCCCATATTCTCAATTCCAATTCCATTCCCCTCCATGATCATGTTAACCCACCACATTTTACATATTGATTTTTTATATTCAATAGGGATTTGAATATAGGGCCGCATCCATAAACATTAGTTAATCACGAGTTATTTCAATAATTTGACTTTATTTCACATTGAGTATCATTTCAGGTTTAGTTAATCAAGGAATTAAGCCATAATGATTACATATCATCTTAAATAATTTAATGAATGCAAGCCAACAAGCTATGAATTTTTTTAATAAATTTTTTTTAAGAAACATGATTTTATTTCATGTTTATCCATTATATATTTTCCATGATCCCATTTATGACTATACTCTCCTTTAAATATTTTTGGAGAAAAATAAATAAATTATATGTGGACAATAAGCTCAGTAAGGGATACACAATGAAGGAAAAATTATTAGCCTTTTGAAACCATGTAAACCATGAATAATTTAAAATAATGTAAAATGTATCAACATTATGAAGTGGTAAATACACATCACATAATATAAGCACATTTAAATCCCTTTTGTAACAAAATATTTACCATAAAACCCATATAAGTAACACATAACATATTAAATGAAAATAAGGACATAATCATTCTTAAATGGAATAACGATACGATCTACCTCCACAAATCATTCTTATAAATGGAATAACCATATTTTTGACTTCCATAGCCAATGCATTTGATGTTATTATGTAACGAATCATCCTTGGATTATCATGGAACCGCCAATATTTGGATTATAATATAACCACCAGTCTTTGGTTTATCATGTAGCCTCCTATCAAATGTCCAAGTGTGATAACATAATCATAACACATAAAATAAGCATAATACAAAAATAACATTTACACATTGGAATAAAAACCTATAATTTAATGAATTGAAATTATAAAACCATTATAAAATACATTCTCAATTCCAAAATACATGAATATGGTATATTCTATTTATTTTTCTTTTAAATAAACTTTACGTCTTGTAGAGGAATCCAAATATCAAAGAATTGTTACCGCAATGGAGAACTTGTTTTCCTCACATTCATTAACAAAATATTATTTTGACATTTACTGAAACAATTAATATAAAAATATTCCCTTAAAAAGAATTGTTGAATGAAATTAAAATTCAAAGAGTTTATTATACATAGTATAAATTAAAGAGGTGTATATTTTCAAAATATACCTAAATGAAAGGATATTGAGATGATATCCTTTACCTCAAAACATACTTGTCTCATTGACTTTTAATATTTTAGTTTAATAAACTTAGGTTAATTTCTACATTATATAGAACCATTTTAATTATAATTAGTCATTTAAAAATACTTATTACAACGTTATAGAAATTAGTTTATTATTTGATTTCATATTGGGAGTTTTTTCATTGTTTGGTACTTGTGTAAAAAATGAACATCTTATTATTAGAAATTGTATATGTTTAAAAAGATCATTATATCCACCATAGTATTCATTTGTTATTTTTTTTATATTTTTGATATTTATTAAATATAATCCATAATATTTAAGGATTTTCAATTTAAATAACTGTTCATGGAGACGTTAGGTTGTGCGTATGCAAGAAAGCTACGTTGATTTCATTGTAATATTAAATGAATAAAAACTATAAAATACATAAGTATATTATAATTCTATTATAATATCTATGTTATATATGTTACATATATTTATGAGATCCATCCTTTATACAATACATGTATATAATGAACAAGTTATGATACATTTGAGGTGCAGTTTTCCCCACTCCATCAAATGAAATTATTGTATTTACCCATTATGGAAAGCATAAAGGATTGATGTAAATAAAAATTAAATAATAATAGGGAGAATAAAAATATATTATATATCATATATAAATACAGGTCTATCATAATGGCCACTATGAGAGGGTTTAGTAGAAAATTCAACAATCATCATTTCATGAAACATTAGTTCACTGTACACAGAAATAATATTTTATATATACATTAGATAGAGGTGTCCATAAGTTTAGGACAAACCCTTAGAATTAAAATATCCCAGTATATTGAGCATACTATTTTTGTTATTAAATAATGAATAAATAGTGGTTTGGGGGTTGTTGAAGGAAAATATATGAAAGGATCTTGATAGAAGATGTTACATCTATATCGAGTTACTCTTTTTTATTTGTGAAAAAATTATTCCTTGAGTTACCTTATGCCCAAGGTAGGGATTCTATGATGAATTTAGGGAAGTTATGAAATTATTTGGGTAGATTTTAGTCAATATAAGGGGCATAAGAGGTGTGAGTATGTGGATAGTGGAGGAAGCCTTTTATAATAGGGTGGAGGGGGGATTTATGAAGGTAATGATATATTATTTTATTATAAATTAATTTTTGAATTATTACGGCTCCAAAGTAATATATTTATAGGATATGTACACTATGAGTATATATCCACCCAAAAATGGTTTCTAAGAAATTTAATGTCACAATTTTAACCTTGCCTTATTGATTTAAGCCTTCGTAAAATAAATGATCTCTTACCACATCTTCCTGTATTTTTACACTATATAGTTAATATATTTACTATAAAATGACAATCGAATCTCAAGTGGATCCTTAATGTCATTTTTAACACTATATTAGTATTTTGGATGAATATTATTATTTTAAAACTATTATATCATTTATAAAATAGTATTTGTTTTAAAATACTTTTATTTCAATTTTGACACTATTTAGTAATTTATTTTTGATAATTCCATAAAAACAGTTTCCATTCGAAAAAAATAAATTAATTTAAAGAAACATTTCATAACCATCAAAAAAATTATTGGATCTCATAAAATGTTTAAAATTTATTTTACTGTAATATTTATAATGTCTTTTATTTGAATCATTTAATAATAAGACATCCACTAAATCATCATTGTTTCATAAATAAAATTCTATACATAATATAAAATAAATTATAAATAAAATATCATGATATGTAAAATATTTTTATCCTTATAATGAATATTTATACTCAGAGTTATATTTTATTTAACCCCACGTTAATATTGTTTTTTTAAAGATAAATGTGTAAGTTATAATTCTCTTTACATTAAATTATTTATTATAACATGTCATTATCAAATCCAATTGGTTACCAAACTCCAAAATATCGTCCTACGGATTTCTTTGGTATCCCATGAATCCTACAATATGACTAAGACATGTTTTAGGGTATTGTTATCTTATTTTAATATTATTTTTACCCTTATTTACATAATTTTCCCTTTAACAATAGAAAATGAAAATAATTACCCATGTTATTGTTCATAATGACATAAAATAAAAGATACCTATTAAAAAAATGTGGACCTTATGATTCAAAATATTTAATCCATTTTTACAAATTCAAAACATTGAAAATTTAGTAATTAATTTCATATTAATTATCGTTTTAATAACTATAAAGTTTGTTTTTAATAAGTAAAACCTATGAAAAGATTGAAAGGAGTTTATGTCCAATATTAATGTGAAATTACTTCCCATAAGAAAAATTGTATTAAATGATAAGAAATAATCAAATTACACTTTAAAATCTAATTATATGATAATATAACTATTTAAATAAATGAGATGAAAAAGAAAAATTTTGAATTATAATACAGTATTTTCACTATTCATTATAAAATGAATTTTATTATAAAATTACCAAAATTAAAGAAAATTAAATGTTGATGTACGAATTATAAATAAAAAGATTCCATTTTCAAATAAAACCAATAAAAATGAAAAAACACATGTTTTAAAAACGGTTTTCCATTCAAAGGTTGTAAAATGACCTTTTAAAAATGTTAGAGTATTTTATACATAAAATTAGATTCACTCTCATTTTATGCCACTAAATGTTATTTGATATAAGTAAAAATACTTCACAAACAACTTTAATCATATATTAGTTATTTTAATTAATTCATGTTAGTACAATGCATATGAGTTTACTACCGTTTAAAATAATACTATTATTTTTGGATTATATTTCAGCATATCTCAATGTTGTGTAAAATGAATGATTTTGGAGAAACCAGTTGTTTCATGCCGAGGATGATATTACAAAATGATTCCCCTAAAACCAAAATTAATATCTTATTAATAATCATTAATAAATATGAAGATATATTATTTTTTAAATACATGGGATGTTATATTAAACATGGTATTTAACAACCCGTGTTGCAAAATAAATGTAATGAAAATCATTTTAAGGATAAAAAACTCCTCATAAAAGTTTTAATATGAATTGAATGAATGTTAATATGAAATTATCTCAAATAAAACAAACAAACCCATTGACTCTAATAGTGTCACAATTATTAACACCGTGATATTTTATCCTTGAAAATCCCATAGTATAATTGATTCTCAAGGATATACAGGGATTTTCAAATGGTAAATGATTCACACTCCACATCTCAATGCTATCGAGCAGAAATATAAAGACTCGTAATTTCAATGTAATTTTATTTATTTAAATCGGAATTTTACGAGTCGTGACAAATTGGTATCAGAGGAGTCAGTTCTACCGTAGAAATTAGGACTTAGATCTTTCTTTTCTAAGAAGCAATAGTGTTAAGGGTACTTAGTGTGGTTCTCAGTTCAGGGAGTCTATTATTGGTGTGGTGGCTGATGTATCCATACACCAGGACCCTGACTACTGATCTCTGACTCAGTGCACCAAAAAAAATGACTACGTTTGTGTTTTCCAAAGTTTTCTATTAGTCATCTAAACCAGGTCAGCTCAACAAGTATAAATTTTGACTGTTTTACCTCTCCTCTGGATGCCTCCATGCAGAATGGCAGTTAAAGTTCTAAGAGAGTACCCGATGAAGACCCACCGAGCGACAAGGATTGGTGCAGGGCCATCAAACTATGTTGGAGCCTTCGGGTGGTATACCAGCACCACCACCACCTATTGGGAAGTAGATTATACTAGCCGCACTGGCAGATGGTGCACTCTAACTGAGCATGTTACATGTGTTTCAACATCAGATACCCCTCAGGTTCCGAGGCGAGCCTGACTCATAGATGGATGAGGACTGTCTTGAAGTGGTGGCTGAGAGTTCCCTAGAACTTCTATAACTTTAGCTGGACAACGTGTCAGTATATGAGTATTCATCGAGGCATACCGATCATTCCTAGAACTAGATGAATACTGTACGGTCAATTCTTCGGGGCTCGAATTTCCGAGAGAGGTGTGCTTAAAGGATATTCGAGCCCACACAATTAAACTATGCATTTCTACTTATGTTAGGATGCTATAGAGAACCATTGTGGTTGAATGTTCTTTGGAAGAGCGGATACTGCCAGTAAATGTTAGCAGTGTGAATGTAGGAAACTGGTGGTAGTCTCACAGACTTGAGTGTGTAAAAAATTTTCGGGAGGAGGAAGTGTTATAGAAAGATGAATCTACAGTGCAGCTGACGTAGAAGTAGAGCTAGGAGAGCAGCATGAGGTGGTTTACATTTCAATATGTTACAAACATCTTCCGTTCTAGTCCCCACCAGGCTCAGGGAGCAAGAGGGAAAGGAAATATAGTACCTTCATGCAGTTAAGGAATGTGACCCAATGGCTCTGTGAATGATTCGAGGTACGGACTCTATCTACTACTACTTCTGTATCAATAGACATAGGTACTAATCATTCCATCCTTCCTCGAATCTTATCCCATACCGAGAGTTTCCAGTTAAACCGTTGACTTGACCCTCATGTATGGAGATACCATTAGAAGGAGACTCAATAATCACATTTATGCTGACTGTGTGATCTGAACCTTAAGAAGAGAGTTTTGGTTGGAACCTATAGGTGGTAGCATCGAGGCCTTACAATGTTAGTTTGGGTATTGACTGGGAAACCACAGTTCTTATGAAGATTAACTGTATTAGGAAAAAAAGGTTGTGGTTAATCTTCAACATTGGGATGAGTATTTCATTAGTTGGCTGAAAAAGGGACATAGGTAGCATATATTAAAATCATGCATAGGAGGGTGCAACCGATCACTCTTGATTCGAATATCTATACCCTCGTGGTAGCTGGAGTTTATAGTTTTTAGTTCCAGACATGAGTGACATATCAGGGGGACATCTTTTCAAAATATGTTTCCAGGATTATCCCCCAAACGGTGAGGGATGTCTGCTTTTGATGGATACTACCAGAGGTTCGTTCCAGACATTAAAAGAGTTGAATCACCACTATCCACCTTGAAAAAGAAGGGTCACCCCTTCTTGTGGTCGGAGAGATTCCAACAGAGCTTTCGAAAGATGAGGTAGAGGGTGAATAGTGCCCCTATCTTGAGGCTTACAGAGGAAGGCGTAGGGTATGTAGTCTACTGCGATGCATCAGGGACCAGTCTCGGGTGTGTCCTGATGCAGGGGAAAGCAGTGATCACATATGGTTCTCGACAGCTGTGACAACATGAGAAGAACTATGCTACCCTTAACCTAGAGTTAGCAGTAGTGGTCTTCGCCTTGAAAATGTGGGAACACTATCTTATGGGAAAACATTTTACTATGTACTCTGATCCCAAGAGTCTCAGGTATATTTTATCTCAGAAGGTCCGGAACCTGAGAAAACGATGATGGTTTGAGTTCCCCAGGACTATGAATTCGAGATAGTCTTTACTCTTGGTAAAGGGAACATTGTATAAAATGAAATCAGTAGGAAATATGGTATATAGCTTCTAGGAGATGTGACAGAGTAGATGTATGCTTTACAAATATCCTTTATGGATAGATATGGAGCAGCATTCCTGAAGTCTTATATGGTCACTCACCCACTTCTTCAGTGAGTCAGGGAGGCACAACATGGGGACGTTGACTGCGAGAGACGACGTGCTCATATATCCACAGGGCAGGCACCTGATGGATTTTCTGATGACGGGGAGCACATAATCCTCCTCTGAGGACGTACCTTGGTACATGTTTCACTTCAGGAGGCAGTGTTTAGGGAGTTCCACATATACCCTAAAGTGGTAATTTAGGAGTGTTGAAGATGTACTAGGACCCTCGACAACTGCACTGGTGGCCTGGTATGAAGAAGGCGGTAGTGGAGTTTGTTTCTAGATGACTCACTTTCCAGCAACTGAAGGTGGAGTACCAAGTACCAGCAGGCTTTGTTCATCCCTTATAGGTCCTTGAGTGGAAGTGGGATGGGATATCCTTGGACATCATGATGGTACTACCACGTACATCTAGGGGTCACGACTCAATTTTGGTGATCATTGACCAACTCACCAAGTGGGCCCACATCCTACCGATCTGAAGGCAGGGCTTAGTAGAGATCACAGCATGCCCTTATGTGAAGGACATTGTTCATTTACATGGAGTAAATTCTTCTATTTTATCAGACAGTGACACATGGTTTACTTTCAGGATATGGAAGGGGTTGAAAGAGGCTTTCCGGACACAGATTCGCTTGAGCAACGCCTTCCATCCTCAGACAGATGGTCAGACGGAGTAGACAATTCAGACCCTCGAAGAAATTCTACGTGCATGTGTCCTCCACTTCGGTCACAATTGGTGGGATCACATGGATTTGGTGTAGTTTTCTTACAAAATTATTTATCACTACACCATCGGTATGGCACATTTTGAGGTGTTGTATGGGGAAGCTTGCATATCACCCTTGTGCTGGACTAACCTGGGGGAGTTAGCACTTGTGAGACTAGAGATGGTACGAGATACTACGGAGAAGGTGAAGATCATCCAGGAGAAGATGAAGACTACACAAATTAGATAGAATTCATATGATAACATGAGACAAAAAACTCTGGAGTTTGAGGATGGCGACCACATCTTTTTACGAGTCTCAACTCGATGAGGACTATGGAGATTTGGCGGAGGCGGAAAGTTTTCTCCCAGATTCATCAGACTTTTCTAGGTTCTTAGTAGATTAGGTGAGGTGGTTTATTTCATAGCTCTTCCACCTCATTTGCACTGGGTGCACAATGTCTTCCACATATCTCAGTAGAGGAGATTCCTGCAGGACCCTTCCCACATCGTCGACCATGGAGAGCTGCATGTCGACGATGGGGAAACTTTTATGGTGGTTCCAATAGAGATTCAGTATCGACATGAGAAGGTCCTAGGTGGATGGTCGATACCTCTAGTGTGTGTTTTCGGGCAGCACAGGAACCCCCAGGTGATCACATGGGAGCGGAAGGCTCATATGCATGCTCAGTACCCTCATTTGTCCCTTAGTTCTATTTGTAGATTGTGGGGACGTAAAGCCCTGAGGTGGGGAGAATGTAAAGACCCTGAATTACCATGTAATTTTATTTATCATAGGAGGGTGCAGCTGATCACTCTTGAATCAGACAACCTTTCCATTGTGGTATTAGGAGTTTTCATTTTTCACTTCCAAATAAGAGTAACAGAACATGGGGACATCTTTTCAAAAGATTTTTCCAGGATTACACCCAAAAGGGGGGACAGACGTCTTCCATGGATGGATACTACTGGAGGTTCGTTACATACTTCCCTAGAGTTGCAGCTCCACTATCATCCATGAAAATGAAGTGGAAACCCTTCATGAGGTCGGAGAGATGCCAGAAGAGATTTCAGAAGTTGAGGCAGAGGCTGACTAGTGCCCCCATATTAAGGCGTCCAGAGGAAGGCGTAGGGTACGCAGTTTACTACGATGCATTTTGGGATTGGACTCAGGTGTGCCCTGATGTAGGAGAGAGCAGTGATCGCGTATGGTTCTCGGAAGCTGAGACATCATGATCTGAACTACTCTACCCATGACCTTGACTTAGATGCAGTGGTCTATTCCTTGAAGATGTTGCAACACTATCTGATGGGTGTTTTTTTACCGTGTACTCTGATACCAATTTGTCACGACCTGTCCACTGCAGCCCATATCGTGACTACCCCAAGCCAACCTTCAATAGGCCAGGGGTTGCTGACTAGCATCAAAGGGGTAAATCCCTAAATTAGGAATATATTGTTTAAGAGGGTTGTAAGAAATTATGTTTTTAATTATCTTCCATATATTCTTTTGTTGAGTCAATTGTTACCACACTAACGTGGAGGGTGCGGGGCAAACAAACATGGTTTTGTCGTGCTCACATAGAGGTGCGCCCCACCGTGGGTCTGTTGAGCTCACACAAAGATGCTACCCCTAGTAGCATGCTGAGTTACTCCACGTGTTGAGTACCATGGGTCTGTTGTGCTCACCGAGAGGAGCTCGCAACCATGGGTGTTCCACGTTCACACAGAGGCACTCCCCATAGGGCTAGTCAAGTCACTCCGAGTCGAATCGGTCATGTAGTCGTCAGATCTCAGCCATCTACTAGGCCTTCGTACTCTGTCTACTCATCACATAAATAATACGCTCCATGAGCTAATAGTCGATAATCAAACTGTCATGAAATTCCATGAATAAGTTCGTCAAAGGTCTGCCATGTCATTGGAGTATCAACACAATAGATGGCGCGTCAATCGAACGCCCGATATGTTAGTTATTATCCTTTTAGTCCCAAGGCCCGATTGGGTTTATTTATGATCCAACCTGACTGTATGTTAAATATACAACGAACTCCAATGGGGTATTCTCATAGGTAATTTCGCACTCCAAGGTTCCCAATGCCACAAATGGTTCGTTAAATAGACGCATGGTGCCAATGTCATGGAGGTTTGTGCTGGGGTGCATGGTTGGCGCACAGTCTGCCCAAACCATGCATCCAAGCAGTGCAAATTCCCTGGGTAGGACAGTGGCTACCACACAGTTGGGGCACAGTTTACCATACCATGCAGCTAAGTCGTGCGAGGTCCCAGGTGAGACAGTGGCTACCGCACAGTTGGCGCACAGTTTTCCAAACCATGCATCCAATCTGTGAGACCACTTAAATCATTAGGGTTTCAAGTCCCGGCCACTTAGTATTTCCCATCTTTCCCCCATTCATTCTTCCACTTGAGGGTCACATGGTATTTTTTGTTTTTAGAGGTTGGGAAAGCTCCTTATCTTGTTTGGGAGGAAAAACAAAGTGGGTTCTTGGTGGATCGGAGATGGTTCTCCATTAATCACCATGGAAAAAAGCCTCCATCTACCATCGCATAGAACAAATCATTCAAGAAGAGCAGAAGAGGGGTCAGTCCATGTTTGTTTGGCCCACACCCTCCGCGTTAGTGCGGTAGCAGGTGACTCCACAAAAGAAGATATTGAAAATAATTAAAAACATCATTTCCCACAACCCTCTTCAACAATATATTCCCAATTTAGGGATTTATTCCTTTAGTGCTAGTCCCCATCCCCTGGCCTATGGAACGCAGGCTTGGGGTAGTCACGATACGGGCCCGTATCATGACTACCCCAAGCTTTCCTTCCATATGCCAGGGGCTGGCGACTACCACCAAAGTCATAATTTCCTAACCTGGGAAGGAATTTCATTTATAATTGTAAACAAACACATAAAAGTACAGAACTGTAAGCAAAAACACTAAGTAAAACTATATAAAAAAAAGTGTGCTGGAAAGTAAAAGGGGATTGAAATACAATACTAACTGTAATGTACATGTTCAAATGAAAAAGGGACAAACAACTGAAAGGTAAAGAGAAGCTTATGGATTGTGCTCCAGGGTTCCTACCTGAAGGGTAGGTACAGATGGCCACCACAGCACTCCACGTCTGTCAGACTCCTCTGTGTACTCACTCGTTGCAAGGTCCACCTCTGGGTACCATCCAGTCCTAGCACTCTTGGCCACCATTAGCGATGTTCGTCGTCTGCATCCAACACAACGAAGTGCTGGTAAATCCCGTGCAAGGGTCAGTATAACGATACTCAGTAGGGACACTGAGACCCTCAAGGTATCAAAAAATCCAACAATGATAAATAACAAAGTAAGAAAACAATGGTTAACCATTACTTAGGTACATTCCCATACATATACCTAAGTTATCTAGTAAACCATCTTAATCCTGATGAAACACAAAAGCCAAACACTCAACTCAAACCTGAAATTTTATTATCGAATCCATGGCTGGTGGTGTACTCCTCCCTTATAGGGTACATGGGGTCTGCCGTATCACACAAAGTCACTTCCCACTATCCTTGGACTGCTGCAGCACTCCTCCTATCGAGTACCGTGGGTCTGCTGCATCACACAGAGGCGCCCCCCACTGTGGGTCTGCCGCGTCACATAGAGGCGCTCCCCATAATGGCCCCTAGAGGTACTCCTCCAATAGAGTACCTCAGGTTTTACACGCTCACACAGAGGCACTCCTCTCCCATCGGTCTACCGCATCACATAAAGGTACTCCCAACTGGGCTAGTCGAGTCACTCCAAGTAGAATCGGTCAACCCGTCGTTAGATCTCAACCAGCTACTAGGTATCCGTACTTTGTCTGATCGTCACCAGAAGGATCAACTCCATGAGCTTATGATCGATACTCCAAGGTTCATGAAGTCACATGTAGAATTATCTCAAAGGAACACCATGTCATAGGGGTCTCAATGCAATAGACTGTGCATCAATCGGACGCATGGTCTGTGAGTTATTATACTTTTAGGCTCGTAGGCTCCAGTGGATTCGTGTACAAACCAACCCGACTGTATCTCAACTATACCCCGAACTCTGGTGAGGTATCCTCAAAGGACCGTCTCTCATCGAGATTATCAGCGCCATTGAACGCTCATCAAACAGTCCTTCAGTGCCACAGATATGGACAATGTAAGCAAAGGGTCGGTAGTGGACCCATGTCTAGTCTGACCTATTCAAACCGACTCAGCCCTACCCAGTCTGGGTCGACCCGGTCTGGGTCAACCTAGACTTACCCGATGGGTCTGGCCCAGCCCATTGGGTGGGTCATCCCACTATGTTAGGCCCGATCTTATGGGCCCGGCCCAGTGGAATGCGAGGGTTTTTCGACCTGGATGCCATCGTGCAGGCAGCGTTGCCTGAAGGATGGGGCAGGTTCGTCTAGCACTGCGAGGGACGCGGCTCAGGAGGTCAGCGGGTGCAAGGCTAGCGGACTGGTCGCGCGGGGCGCGGGCAGGCGGGCTGGACACCGAGCAGTGTGCGTGTGCCCTGGGAAGGCCGCGACAGGGGGGTCGCGGGGGTGCCGTGCATGGTGCTGGGGTGCCGAGCAGCATACTGGGCCACATGGAGCACACCAGGAAAGCCACAGAAGGGGGTCGTGGGGGCACTAGGTAATCGTGATGGGGCGCGAGCAGTGCGTCGGTGGTGCCGTGTAGGCAGCGGCCGAGGGGCCGAGGGGACGTCGGGGTGCCGGCAGTGCGATGGGGTGTGGGAAGCGCGTCGGGGTGTCTGGCATGGTGCCGGTAGAGCCAGGAAGAGTGTGGGGTGAACCGGAAGGTGGCACGGGGCGCGGCAGAGCGTGGGCAGGCCTGAAGCACCAGAGCGCCGTGACTGCGGCGCGGTCCATGGAAGTTGTGGGTTGCATGAACTTTGTTCTCCGTCTTCATCGCCATCACCTCATTGTCATGCTGTCGTGGAGTCATCATAAAAAGAACAATGGAGGGGTTGGGCCATGTTGTTTTGGCACACACCTCCGCATTTAGGGTGGTTACAATAGGTTCTCAGGAACAGAACACAACACCCCCACCCGCAAAAGGTAAAAATCAAGGTTCTTCGATCAAGGAAGAAAGAACATGGAACTTTAAAGGAAACAACCCCTACACAAGCATACACCTGGGCCAAGAAGCTCTACTCAGATCAGAAGTCTAAGGGCACCGTTGCGCTCAGGATGGTGGGTTTACCCTTGGCGTGACTTAAGATTAGTCGGCGCAGGCCTCCTATGAGAAAACCCAAAAAGGCATAATTGTAAATAAAGTAATAAAATAATTTTTTATTTAAAATTCTAATAAATCACAAATGGTAACTCGTATTAAAAATCTGAGACCCCCACTGAACTCGTGAGTGTAAGAATTATTTTTCAAGATACTAACTTCGGCCGGAACGAGCAACCAGAAAAAGTTAGTTTTTGGCCCCAAATAAAATAATTAAGTGACAATTAATTTATTGTAAAATGCATAAATTCTAAAAGTTCACTCAGATTGAAAATCTGATAGTACAGTTTGTGTTCATTGGGGCATTTTTCCCCTAGGCCAAGCCTAACCTCGACTGGTGCGAGTCGAGGGTGATTGATAATAATTTTTCCGAACTTTTTTTCAGGTATGTTCAGTAAACGCGCGAGTGGAATTTTGTAACTTTGGAAATAGTGTATGGAATTGAAATATGAGGGCACCGTTGAACTCACAGCACCAGTATTCGTATTATAAGACTTTTACATTGACTGCAGTTGGATGAAAATAAATGTTAATTTTTGGAATTTTATAAAAATAAAATAAAATGTACAACACTTTTTTCTATTTTAAGCTGCCATGTGAGTAATTGATGGTTAAAACCACCACATGGGAGTTGGTGGTGGGACCGCCACACCCTAACCTCCCGAGAGAGGTTATGGTGGTGGGGCCCACACGAACATAACCTCCTGGGAGAGGTTATGATGTGGGGACCACCCGAGACCAAAACCTCTCAACTCCCTCAATTAATTTCATGTGTTAGTGTAAAATTAAATGCTTTCAATTTAATTTTATGTGTGAAAAAAAATTAAATGCTATCAACTAATTTTATGTGTCAACATAAAATGATATCCTATAATTTTTTGATGTAGGAAATGTGGTGGAAGCCTCTTGGAATCCTCCCACTAATTAAGCCAACGCACCTTTTAAATTGATCCAACACTATTTAATTCTTTTGACACCACTTTTTAAATTATGTAAATGTATTTTTGGAATTTAGGAAGGTTCCTAATAAATTAATCATCATAAATTCCACGATGGTTACATGCCTCTCCCCCTCTACTATATATAGGGATATTGAGAGGAGGATTTGGGAGGAATTCATCATGCGATGAAACACTGGAAATGTGATGCGACTCCCAACACTTGGAGGATTACGCCTTCTCCAAATAAAAATAAAGAACGCGGACCTTCTTCGAATTCTTCCTCAGACACCTAACGATATGGACCATCATCAATGAGCCGGCGCAACTCTGGTTTGGAAGTGCCTAGTATACGTGACGAATGATGACTCTCTATGTCTTCTTCCGCGACTTCGCCAATGAACGATGTGTGCCTTTTTGCACCAATTTCATCCAACTACAAGCAATATAGGGTTTACTTTTGACTAAGTATCATCGTTACCTATGTTCTTCCTTTCTCCCAAAAATGAAGAATGAGGAATTGTTGTGCATCATACTTATGAACCAATTGCTTTCACCTCTAAACGTAGAGGATGCGGACCAAACTTACATGACTCGACTCCCTCTACCGAACATTTGTGATGTCTCTATGTAAAGGCGATGAGGCAACGACGATGAAGGCAGAAATGGTGAAGGTTGCACTACCAGTGGTCTCCGCAAAAATGTGCCACTCCCCTGTAGCGCACCAAAGCTTCTAGCCGAACTCTGCCGACTCGAGAGGTGCCCTACCGCCGCCCCCGCATCCTCCCGGCGCCCTGCCCGGCGCACAGCCTGTGGCCGCCCGACACCCTGCCCGGCACGCGGCCCGCCAGCCCGCGACCCCCACACCCAGCCCGATGCCCTGTTGGTGCCCCCCTGCCCTAGCCGACCGCTGTCGCGACCTACCCGCCGCCCTGCTCGTTGCCCTCGTGGCCTAACCAGCGCCCTTTCGGCACCCCCGTGGTCTGCTCGGCACCTGACACGCCCTACCCAACTCACCCGCAGCTTTCCCACGCTCTGAGAGGCCTTCCGCTGGTCTTTCAACTGGCCCGACCTATCGGACATAGTAGCATGGGGTGCACCCCTCGTGGCGTTGGTCGAACCGGCCCCGACCTTCGGGAAGAGTCGCCTACATGGAGACCACTTGGCCAAACCTCCCTCATAGTCCGCTGGGTTGGGCCCAGCAGACCGTGCCAAACATAGGGGATGGCCGGGTCAACATAGACCCGGTCTGCCCAATCTGGGTTGGGCTGAGTCGGTCTGACCAGGTCGGACCAGCCCTAGGCCGAATACTGACCCTTTTACCTTCTTGGGCCATATCTTTGGTACCAGACAGCCGTTTGACGAACCATCGGGAGTGCCAGTTTTCTTGGTGTGAAAACAACCCTTTTAAAATACCCCACTTGAGTTCGGGGTATAGTTGAGATATAGTCATGTGGGATCATACACGAATCCAACCGGGCCGTTAGGACTAAAAGGTTAATAACTCACAGACCGGAAGCCCAATTGACGCGTCGTGAGTTGCAATGAGACCTCTTTGACATGGTGGATCTTGGAGATAATTCTACATGGGACTTCGTGATAGTTGGAGTATCGGACAGTAGCATGTGGAGTGGATCTTCGAGAGACGACCATGCATTTGTGAGGGAACATAGTAGCTGGGTCAGAATTGATGACTGCTGATCGATTCGACTCTGAGTGATTGGACTAGCCCAGTGGGAAGCGCCTATGTGTGAGTGCGAAAGACCCATGGTGGGGAGTGCCTCTATGTGATCACGACAGACCCATGATACTCGACAGGTGGAGTACCTCAGCGTGCTACTAGGGGGAGCGCCTCTGTGTAAGCGCAATAGACCCATGGTGGCGAGCACCTCTGTGTGAGTGTGATAGTCCCACGGTACTCAAAAGGAGGAGTACCATATTAGTCCAAGTTAGTGTGAAGCGCCTCTATGTGATGTGGTAGTCCCACTGTACTCTATAGTGAAGGGTTTATCCAGTAGTCGAGGGTTCAGATTGATACTACCCCTAGAATAAAATTCTGGTTAACCTGAGACATTGACATTTGTGTTACCCTCATGATTGAGATGGGTTACTAGATAACTTAGGTATATGTATTGGCATATACCTAAGAAATGGTTTTTTGTGGATTTCATGCTTCTTGGTTTAACTTTGTTGGAATTTGTGAGACATTGAGGGTCTCAATGTCCCTAATGAGTATCGTTATACTCACTTTTACACGGGCTATGCCCGCACCTCCTTGTGTTGTATGCAGATGACAGACAACACTGACTGAGGCAGAGAGTAGCAGGACTGGAGGGTACCCTAAGAATGACCACTCGGTGTAATGGTACACGGAGAAGACGGAAGGATGGGAGAGTTAAAGAGGACATTTGTACCTACCCGTAGGGTAGGAACCTCGGAGGATGGCCTATTAGTTGCTTCACTTTTCGTCAGTTGTAATTACTTTCAGTTGTACTTGTACTTTCCTATTGTGCTTGTATTTTTGGCCCCTTTTACATTCCATCACTTCTTTTGTATACATTTATACATAGTGTTTTTCTTCATGTTGTGTCCTCTGATTTGTTTGTATATTGTTATAATGTCAATACCTTCCTAGTTTAAGGATTTATGCCTTTGGTGCCAGTTTCCAACCCCTGGCCTATGGAAGGCAGGCTTGGGGTAGTCACGATATGAGCCCCAGGGGACGTGTCGTGACACTAAACTACCAAAAAACATGAACCACATGATTCCAATTACTTTGATTTATTTTATTCTAATGATCCACAATCCAAACTAGTTTCCCAACCACTACGTTATTGGTATCTTGGTTAGTATCTCCAAACATTTTAATTGGAACCGATGTATATGATATGTTTTAATATTTTAAATATATAATAAATCATGAGTCCATGTCAATAAATTCATAATTTCTTACCAATATTATTACTTTCCATTATTGGGTATGGTCTCTAAATGGATAGTAAAACTAGGGGACAATATTGATATATTTCCTAAACACAATATCTTAGGATCTGATATACATTGAATACATCAAACCACAACCGTGATATTGAATGTGTGTTGAAGCAATCCCGAATAGTTTATTTGTGATTTTTATTTATCCTATACATATTTTCGGTGAACTGCCCATATTCCTTTATCTCTTAAAAATGAATCATTTTATGAAACGACTAAACGCCCAACTATTCTCAACAAAATGGAAATCCAAATGCACACCTATAAAATACATAAAATGGATCCCTATTAATAGAGGCAGACTAACTATTTTTATAGGTGAACACTACCAATGTAAAATTACTTCCCAGTAAATTTTAATATCCAGAACACATGCGTAATGATTATCATCTTGATATTGAATCCCTTTCTCTATTTCCATATCTATCATATGTCTATAATCCATTCAATAAATAAATTGGTTACCCATGATATATTTCTACTCTATCTAAAATTATGATATCCGTAATGTATCTCTATCAGAATAAATTTTAAAATGTACTCAATAGTGTCTCATGTTATAATGAACATATAGGTTTTTTAGAAACATCCACATTCAATATCATTTTAAGGGATAAGAAATAAATATTTTCCTTTATAAATAAATTAAAAAACATATCACAATATTTAAACTAAAATTCCATAGAAAAATGAATGAAATTTACATTGACACACTATCCCACTTCCATAGTCTACTGGGTAATGGAAACAAAAAACTCGACATGTCTCTAGTACATTATCACAATCTTCTCGATGGAAGGGAATCATGATACAATGTCTGAAATTGACCTCTTTATCACTGGACACCAAAATTATTTTCTCAATTAATGAAAATTATTATAGTACTATGTTGAGTAGATTAAATAAAATTATTTAATAAATCAATCAAATTCTAAACTATAAGTTTTTAGAGAAACTAATCAACACAGGAAATGATTTATACCATTAGAATATCACGAAAACTCCCATGAGGTCCCCCCACTATAAATTATTCTCAAATATGTTTAAAACTGTTGTCTATTACAATACTATAAATAAAGAAAAATTAAAATGTAGATTTATCTCCCGAAAAAGCTGTAGAAAAAACATATTAGCTTATTCCACATCCCCATTTACTTGAGTAAGATGAAAAATAAAATACCACTCCTATAAAGATTCCATAAATATTTTATTTAATAATATCATTATAAAATCATAGTTGACCACATTACCTATTATAGGAGAGTATTAAATTTAGAAAATAAGCATGAATATATTCATCCAAATATTTATGTACTAGGGTTAAATCCTTCTTTAAAAAATATGATATAGAATGTTATGATCCTAATATATAATAAAAAACTACCAAATGATACAGTGACATATCATCATGATAGAATATAATAATAAATTTAACATAAGATCATGGGTATGAAAATTATTCACATTAAAGAGAATTTTTTGGGAGATATAATCCACTATAGGTGTCCCCATCATTTAGAAAAAATCTATACACCATACATTATGCCTCACATAGAAATAATAATCCAATCCGTGTTTCAAAAGAATAACAAATATATCCAAAATCAATATCACTATGAATTCCACAAAATAACATTATTATTGATCAATCAATTTTAATTTCACTCTTTCATGGGTCAGCAATTTCATTTAATATAAAATATTTTAGAAATAATAAACATAATTCTTGTAATATAAAATCATATAAAGGATAACTAAACCTCCACCACATTCATGGGTTTCTAACAATACATCATCTCCAAAATAATTTCAAGATCCACTAAGATACATCATTATGATATAAATTATCCTATAAGGTTCACTTCGTAAATCCAAAATAGAAATTTATAAATTTTTCCATAAACAATATGGTCTTTCAGATTTCTGACAATACTTTCATGATGATCATTGTATTCATTTTTTGATATATAGTAAATTATTATATCATTCAAAAAAATAACATAGAAAATTCCTAACAACCAATTAATTATTATATTCATCAATTACATTAATACTACTTGAGAATTAAACTAGATCGAATGGAAAAATAATATAATAAAAAAATTAATACTAACTAATAAATAATATCTTTGGAATATCATCCTCTAAGAAAATCACCTAATTGAAACATCAGAATTAATCATTCATGGAAATGAATATGGGGCATTTAAGTTGATCAGATTGATAATAAATACTATATAAAGTATACCAATTATTAAAAATCACATAATTATGTTTTTGAAAACAAACACTATTCCAGAGGTTTTAATATTCATTCATATCAATTAGAAATGGTTAATCCCAAGGTGATGTGCCCAAGAGATTTGATCCATTAACCTCAAGATCGCCAATATAAATAGTAAAATCATTTACATTTATGGATTTTAAAATATAATAATGAAACAAAATTGGACTCATCCTTTGGAATAGTTAAATAGTAAAAAATGATTTTTTTAGT